>JAKEEE010000037.1:0-1204659 GCA_021498325.1 Bactrocera minax | reverse complement strand
ATTCTGTTGAAAGCACTGGAAATTATCTTTGGAGAACTTATATGTGATAATTTGGTGGGGTTCTAGATAATGATGCGGAATTTCGAGAAAATTCATACTTATGAAAATGGACTACTCAACTTAATAGGTCCAAAAACTTTTAAGGGTTTCGTTGGTAGAAATCTCTGACGTAAATCCATCTACTACAAAAGAGAGAGTTATAGTAAGTACTTTAAATTTTACAAACTTGGGATTCAGGAAAACAAAAGTCATAAGTTCCGAGCGACATGTACTAGAAATTCTGAATAGGGTGTTCGTTTGAAAATATATATATTATATTATATTAAACATTCAAAACAAAGTCAAATAGCACAGGAAAGTTAACTACAAAGCAGGCAAGTTCGGAACCTTTTGTCAGGTTGCTGTGGGTTATAGAGGGCACTTCGTGAGGAAACGTCGAAGAGAACGTTATTCGTGTGTGAATATGTGTTGAATATCGTCATTTATGAACTTGTGAAACATGAATAACTATAGTTGGTTAAAGCTCTTGTATCTTAAATATGTATAATAGCTCACCATTCTGCAGACATTTGTAAGAAATCTTTAACACCGATACTCTCCATCTATGCTTATGCAGAATGGAAACAGCGGTCAAAATATGCCATTCTACCCACTTTGGTTCAATCTGGCAACTGCTTTCATAAGCTATGCGGGGTTAAGTAATCATTTGTTATGCTAGCAAATTGCTTTCTACATCGCTTCTTTCACTCACTTTCACCAAATATAAATAACTACTCAAAAATGCAATTTCAATCAATGAAACAAAGCCAAAGCAGTTCATTAAAAGCAGAAAGAAAAGGAAAAGAAAGGGAAACAATAGAGTTTTCAATACTTCACAGCCACTTTTTTACGCTGAGGCCGCTATTTTAGACAAGGGAGGAGAATATTGTTTTACACAACTTTACATTGGCCACAGGCGAAAGTCATAATAAAACAGCAATGACAACAAGGCGCAGTATAAGTAACGGTAATGGGTGTTTGGGAGTTGGAAAATGTGTGTTTGAAGTGCCGTTGCCGGTAGAATGTGGGCTTAGAATAGGAGGGGCGTGAAAGAAAGTTACTGAGAGTTGTTGACTTCCGCGCACACACACACACATACACGCACAGCTGCTAACTTACCGCTATTGTCTGTGCAATTATTTACGCATTTGCCGGCCTGCCTAGTGAACCTTTTCTCTGCCCCGAACTGAAAAGTGAAAACCTTTTGATAATGAAAATTTGCAAAATTCACAACTTGCCACCAAAAAGGAGCGCATATCCGGCATAACTGTATATGTATGTATGCCTGTGTAATATATCATGGAATTACCGAAAGCAGGCCTATGTGTGTGTGTTGGTGTTGATGTTGGTGTTAGCGTGCGTTTGTGTGGTTGTTCCGCCGTCTGCTGGTTTGTTTGTTGTTAATGAAAAATGCAAATGCGTTGGAAAGTGTTTGAAAGGTCGCTGATGCAAATCGCGCTGCCACAGTAACACAGACACACACACACACACACAGGCACATTTACATACGAGCAGATTACAATACATAACCCTCCGTTGTTGTACTCTCTGATATTGTTGGGCGCAGTTGTGGCTTGATTTCTATTAAATCCCGACTGCGTTTCATATGCCAGACGTTGCCAGCGGCATATTTGCACTATGATGAATTGTTGATTGGCAATTTGCCTAACGGTTTTTGGTAAAAAATCGAATTTTTTAAAGTTTGAGTGATTTACAATATTTTTGAAAGGTTTTGTAGCTTTTGTTGAGAGTGCGGTAATGCAGAATGGAATGTTAAAATGGAAATAAAAACAAATAAATATATACTAAGTCTAAGAATAAATAAAAATTCAAGAAAAATTTCGTTGGAACCTTAGCCAAAGAGAACTTCAAGAAGTGCTCACTTGCCGTATAATATTACAAGACAGTAATCAGAAATAGTCGTAACCTCTCGCCAAAAGTAATGATTCCGTGATTTGACATGGTAGTCTGGTTGAGTTTTCCAGCTATTTTCATCTGTAGCTGAAGACTATATAAAGATCCCACTGTGACCTTGAATATACTACTCAGCAAGTTCGATTATACCTTCGATTATCCATACCTTATAGGATGGATTACTTTCTACAAAATAAATGACTCTGATTATTCAATCTCTACATTTCTGCCAATATAATGCGAAATCAAGGTCCTGTCTACTCGTTAGACCATATCCAATATCGATATGTGGGGAGAAACTGTCGTTACTATGATATGTGGTGTCCTAGGAACAATGCAAGAATTTACAGGGCGTCCAAAATTCTCTAGTCAAAGTTAAGGTAAAAGCATTCGCGTCAGTTTCTCAAAATAACCAAAGGTTTCTGGCAGACTCCTGCTTTCCTGAATATTGTTCCTGCTTTCTGGCAGACTCCTCTGACGTTAGTTCTTGTATCTGTATTTTTTATTTTTTTTTAAGGTTTTTGTTCCTTCTTTTTTAACTTGCATGCCTTCCCTTTTCCATCATAATTGCTTAAAAAATATTGTGAATATAGTGTAGTCTCACTATGACTTCACTTGAGTGTAACCAAGGTTCATCGCTATAAGGTCTAATCTCATACTTTTTGAAACATACTCTATTTTATTTCGACAAGTAAGTACTCTATCTTTACTTGTCAGACTCGTTTAAGAGCGGAAAGGCTGCTCCTTGTTGCACCCTGTAATCAATTATTAGTAAGCAATAGCCCAGCTGACTTCGATCGAATTGGGAATCCTCCAGGGTCACCCAAGAAATTTCGTTCTCCCAAGCTAACATTGTTCTAAACAAGCTAATGTAAAATCCATTCACTTGAGTTCTTATAGTTGGACGAGCAGAGAGCTGTTTGAGATAGCACCGGAGTTCTTGCAACCTCTACTTGTCTGTCTTTTGAGCGAAGTAGATCGGCTCTGTGGCCTGTCCTCCTATAACTCGAATCTGCTAGGAATATATCATACTTTTCTTTACAATTTTTGTAAACTACTCTGACTGAAATTAAAATAAAAGCTCTGTCTTTTGTTTGCCTACTTCTGCTTCCAGTCGGACGCCTGGGTCATTGTGCTGCCTTTGCTCACCTTCGCATGTGAACAGCAACAAAGCAACGTCTAGCATTTGCATCGTCAGCCTCAACTTAATCAACGCTGTCACCTCGCTGTAATGCAACAAATGCGTCTTTTGCGGTTCGTTGCAAGCGGCGATACGTCTGCTGCGGCTGCTGTTGCAGTGACTGCTACGGCTGCCAGCAATCGGGTCGACGAGCCATGCGACCAACGCGTCATACATTGCAATTAGTCAACGCTGTCAACGTTAAAGACTGCCTGTATGCCTACCTGCCGGCCTGGCTGCATGCCTCTTATGTGCTCAAAGTCATATTCCTGTTGTTGCACTCTTGGCTCTGGCTGCTTGTGGCATTAGTTCTGGTACTGGTTCTTCATGGGGCATTACATCTCCACTATCACATCTTGTCATCGACTTCTCTGCTCCACTGCGTATCGTCGTGTCGGTTGTGGCTGCTGTGCTTTATGCGCGTGTTGCACGCTTGAGTTGTGCTGATGCTGCATGCGAAGGAACTCCTCTTAATGTGGCGATAAATTAAGAAATTTTCAATTTTGTTAATGGTGAAATGTTAGAAATAAATATTTCTTAATTTTGAGGCGTAGTCTTGTGGGTTTTCCTGTTTTCAAAGCCTTATGTCATAGGGGCATCAGCATGCGTGGTGAATTTTTCTCACTGCCGTGTGATTGGTAGATTAGTAACTGTATTTTAATTGAATTTCTATGCATGGGCGGTGACGAGGGGGCGATGATTTCGAATACAAAAGTATGCGTACAAAATTTTACGAGAATGTCTTAAAAGTAATGGAGATATAAAGATATAAGGAATCATTGGAAGTTAAAAAAGATCTGAAATATTCGTATGAATAATGGACGCCGTACTGTTAGAACCCAGACAGTCGCTCAGTACTGAATTTTAGTTATATAATACTGCTTTGATCGGAAGATTTTACAATTCAGTCCGCTTTTCCATTAGTCCAGAGCTTACAGAGACCATGTCTGTAAGTCCCAAATAGAATATTCGGAAGTAGCTGCAAGCGAAATGGGACCAGGGCTTGCCGAGATCACCAACAAAGTCACGTTCATTCATATTTAAACTTTCAAACGTTCAAACTTAAAATACCCGCTGAGACAAAATATTAAATAAAAGTGTTATTATATAGGAGGTGCGTCCAAAAAATAACGGAAAATTTCGTTTCTTGAAAAAAAAAATTTCTTCGTTCGTCTACATTAATGTTGTCAGCCTTAAAAATAGTTTCCATTCGATATTATGCAATTATGCCAGCGCTTCTTCAAATCGTCCAAACTCTTCTCAAACTCGATTTTTATGTTAGCCTTAGCTCTTTAAGCGTTGGGCTTTGAATACCATCTATACTTAGAAAACGACGGCCCTTTAATGTTCTCTTTATTTTTGGAAATAGGAAAAAGTCACATGGAGCCATGTTCGGCGGATATGCAGCGAATATTTTGTTTGTTCTGAAAATTACTTTCGTTCAATATAATGGCTTTTTCGTTTTTTTTTTTTTTTGGAGAGCGGATCACAACTAAATTTTTTCCGCTAATTTTATAATTAGCGAACTTGTGACCCCTTCTGGAGCATCCGTAGGCTTAATTTTTGCGTCATATTTAGACCAAAATCACACCAAAAAATATATAGAGTTGTATCAGTGACAACTCTAATTAACCGCGTGTTTTCAAAACAACTTAAGGGATGATTTTGTGCTGACCTTTAGGAATTTGGAATTAACATTCCGAATATAAAATTGCCCTTAGTTCATGGACACACTTTTGGTGGTTTCAGCATATTCAAAAGGCCTCTGGTTGCATGTGATGAAATGTCAGAGCTTGAAATAGTTTGACAGCACGACTTCAGAACTTGCCGTACAGAGTTTGGAAATTAATTTGTGTTATATGGCAACCTTACTTAGAAACAACTGTATTAAAATTAATATAAGCTTTATATATTTGCGGGTGGAAGCATGACGCCACAAATTTGCAGCTTAAAGCTCCACTTTAAAGACTTTCGACTTTCACAATAATTTTGTATCCGTTATTTTCCATTTATATGCACGGAAGGTTAATGCGAAATTATTTAAACATCCGAAATACAAAGGCAACCACCCGCACCACACCCCACCCGTTAAGCGCCGAATCGCGTGCCTCTTTTCAGCTTTACTCTGCAAATACAAAAATTATTAGTATTCTGCATACAAAAGTGAAATTAAGCGCTTAATGTCGAACAAGAATAACTTTGGGCAAATACGCTTTGAAAACAATCATTAAAATCACTTGCTGCCACATGTAATGCCATTTACTTAATAACTAAGTAGGAAGGCAACTTACAACATAATGCGATTTACCAGGGACAAGTGTTGCAAGTGGAGGCGCAACATGAAATGGGGCACACCCACTTAGCCATAGGCAGCCGGAATCCTTTTAGGCGAAGTTCAAATAAAGTGGAAAGTAACTCATTTATAATTATAATGAACTTTGTGAAAAAATACTTTCGGGGCACCAAAGACCATAGGAAGGAGAGTTGCCAATACAAAAAATTAAACAATAAAAAAGTAGCATGAGATTGAAAACAAGTATGTTTCTACAACTTTTTGCCTATTTCCATTTTCCTTTTTATTGCTTTTCTTGCCACTCTTATAACTTTTTTTGGTGATTCGTTTTTTTTCTTTTTTATACGCTCAAGGCCAACACTTTAGGGTCGCTACCACTATTAGAACCGTTCGCTATTGTCTCTTTTGTGTGCCTTTTTATGAGTAGTGGCTTTCGCTTTTGTTTGTCGATGGGGAAAAAGTCAGCTCATAAGAGACAAATGAAGCGCAACTGGCGACAACGAGTATAACAGTAGATTTTTAATGCTTTTGTTGTCTTCTTTTAGGCGTTCTTCTGCCCTTTTATTTCACCGGATGGCTTTCATTTTCATTTCTCAGCCATTTTTGCCGCATACAATTTCATAATCAGTTAGTCAGTGGACTGAATGTAAGTTCTGAAAGCACATCATTGTAATGTGGTGACCGGACCAGGGTCATCAAATAAAAATGGCAAGGCAATAAAATTGCGAATGTTTCAGTGAAATCGACGATTTTTTATAACCGACGTGCTTAGTTGGTGTGAGTAAAACAATATTATCCTCTTTGAATATTGTTTCATTACAAGATTATCCCCTTTGAATATTGTTTTATTGGAGTTGGTATATCTTTTGAGCAATTCTATGTAGCGAATTAAGCTTGAAAAATAGGGTTGCCAGCTGTGTCAGACTTAAATTTTTGGTAAAATGAAGAAGCAAAATAATTTACAAAACTTTGTACCTGTTTTTAAACACATTTTCGCATTTCATTAATTTGCTAATAATTAAAAAAATAAGTTGTTCGAAAATTAGTGATTAAAAACAAAAAGCTAAAATTGTAATTGTTAATTAGAAATTTCACCTACTGGGTTGCCAACATTAAAGTTTCTCTGAAAAGTGTTAAGTTTTTGGTAGTAATTGATCTTGCATGCTTATTCAATAAACCAGATATTTTTTTTGCAAAAGGGTTGCCATGGGTAAAAATGCCACTGAAAATTTATTGAATAGACGACAATTTTTAAGCATAATTTTATTTATATTAGTTTTCTTGAGTAATTCTGAAATTGCCGCTCTTCTAGAAAATACAGAAACTTTGTCAAACTCTACTCATAAAACTACTTCGGTGCGGTCTAAAAAAATGGGTGGACATTTTAAATATTAAATACCTTTCAAATAGAGTTACGTTCATTAAAAATAATTTAATGTTAATAAAAATGCTAATTGTAAAAATGTCCGAACAGTTTGAAAAGAAAGGTACGTAAAATAAATTTTAAAATTTTCCGTTTTTCAGGGTTGCCTACTACGCATATACATACGTACGTAGAATCAAAAGGAATGGAAATGTCGGAACTATTGATTTGATATTTCCAGCATGGAAAACGTTGCATTCGAAGAAAATTAGTAAATGAAATGCTGTTATATAGCTATGAAACTAATTTCAATTTCAACCAAATTTGGAAATTTTTACTAGGGTTGCTTATTTAATTAAAATTTTTAAAACTCCAAATTAAATGCTTTATTAAGCTATTAAAAGCTATTTAAAATCATGAATAGATTTACGTTCAAGTAGTAAAAAATAACGCCAGGGTTGCCGCTTGCAATTGAAGTGAAAATTTATAAGTTAATTTCAGTGGATTAGTATCAAATGGCAGTCGTTTGAGCATAAAAAGAGCGAGTGCGTGTTTTGAATAGAGTCGTCACCCTTAAAAGACTTTTACACTAAGTAGAAGTAATTATTGTAAAATAGTTAATTAAAATTTTGCAAGATAGTGCAAAATTATTTTGAGAAAAAAACCATATAAATTAAGCAGCGTAATATATAATTACCTGTATAATTGTATGTTTAAATCTAAAATATTTGTAAAAAGAATTAATTGTTTTCAAAAATTAATTTAAATTACAGATCTTTTTTTTAGTTTTTATTATTCTGTTTTTTAAATGATGGATATAAAATAATATCGAAATTTTTTAATGCGTTCTTCAATATTTAATAGGGTTGCCACCAATATGTGATGTCATTAATATAAACACAGAATAAAGTAAATATTACATTTACTGAGACCGTTTATACCAAAATTAGTGTTTGACAGTATTGCCATCTCCATGAATAATATTAATTTTAATTGGTGGCGATTATTTTCTGTTTCAATATTGTTTAAAAAATTGGTTTTCTTTTTTGCCTTGGGTTACAAAGTTCTGCTACTTTCCAAGACATATTTTTTTATTATATTGTCCTTCCTGGTGGTAATAGTATTTCATGAATCCAGCCATCAAACTCATGATGTCTCATCATCATTTATGTCGCTCTTTGTGATTCCTGGTTCGTTTAAGTTGTCTTGTCTTGTCCACCACTTTTTTGTTATTGCTGTTTCTATTTTCTCATATATTTTCGCCTGTTTAACATTTTTTTATCATCCAAAAAAGTTGTTTTTTCCTCTTTTGTTACTTTTATAAGCTTTTATATATATGAAGTAACTGATTCAAGTATAACAAGGATATGAAGAGAATACATATATGTATTTATTCGTCCAGTATAAACTACCACTGCCGTGACCACACTCTAAGCTTTTAATAACATCCCTTTTATGTGCACTAAATATAGGATATAAAGTTAACACTTGCCACATTGCTTTGATGGATACAAAAGCCTATCATAAATGGGTGTTGTCCGGCAAGGAAGTAAGTGTAGGAAAAAAGAAAAGCAGTGAAAAGATAGTCAGCGTCTCAAGATATTCAAAGGAAGATGGAAATTATTGGATTCACTCTTTCTTACATATATACGTATATAAGGTATATTAAGTAGGCTGCTTTAGAGTAAAACAAGAGAGAATGTGTGGCTTTGTGAATTGTAATGCGGAAATCTAAATTATGAATAATGTGGACTGAACTCCAAAAGAACTAGTAATAAGCAAAAAGATCTACTAGAGGCGTTCTCAATCTCACTAACTTATTAAAGAGAGCCCTTCATAGGTTTTATTATTGGTAAAACGTTTTCAGTGAGCCACTGGAGAGAGAAATGCTATACAATTTCGGAGATCCATAATCTTCTTGCTAAAAGAAGCCTTAACGATCAAATAAAACTCAACCATTTAATATCTTTATGCTTCCAAAGTCAAATTCTCTACTCTCTCTTAAAAGTTTAGGCTCTCCCGTTCCAAAAAGAAAGAGCCTCCTGTAATTTCTCTAAGGCTATTGTTGATGCACAGAAAACTTTTAAGATCGAAACAATCTTTTCGAACCTCTGCATTTATGGCATGTACAGTTGACCCAACTTCTGTTAGCCATTCTGCAGATTAAGAAAAGCTGAGTTCTAAATAAATGTCGTCCAACTCACAGAAATTTCATAAATTACAATCTTTTCTTAATTTCAATTTACACTGCTCCAAGTTAAAAAAAAAAACCCAACCTTGTGAAAAGAATTCTCATCCTACCTCATGGATTCCCGACGGATTACAGCGTACAAAAGAAGATTTTGTATTTGATTTAGCATGATTTATTACACGGTTTTTTCTCAACTATCCGAGACCTAAGGGTGTTCGTAACCCAACAAGATCTGTTTCTTTCTCACCGAGTCTGTGGTTCTACGAATTTCCTTAGCAACATACCAGCAAGTACTGACCAGGTAAGAAAGACTGTGTAAAAGACAAATAGAAAGACAGTGCTCTAGAACTCGACCTTAACTAGTTGGATATCTTTAGCATGAAATGTGAAGAAAAATTTTATCATTTGCGGGACCACAAATGAGTACTTGAAGTTTTAAGGTGCGGTCCTATATTGGCTTCATGAACATTTTCTTCCTTTATGAAACATTTGGACCTTTTAATGTTAGAGTCGATCCACCCTAATTATATATATCCATTCTTTGACTTCATTTCGCCATTGCATCGCTTGTGTGGTTTACACAAAAGTTCGCGACAGCCGAAAAGGATTTCCATATTTCCGCACAATGTCCGATTTTTTGCCCTCACTTTGTATCGCTTTCACATTTCGCTCATACAAATTTATGCAGAAATTTCGCTGTTCTTTCTTTTCATCTCACCCGCCGTTGTTTCTTCAACTATTGGAAGGGAAGAGAAGAAGCCACTGTATAAGCTTTCCGTCACCCTGTTTCTTTTTCTTCTTTCATTGTTAGTTCAGACTTTTTTTGTAGTTTTTCTTTCGGTTAGCGAAAAATGTTAATAACCCGCCGCCAGCTATCAATCATTTCGGCAGTCGTCCTACTCTGTATTTTTTACGACTGGGCGGTAGCTGGTAAGAAGTTGTGCAGCATTATTTAGTTTTGCATTTTCTTTGGATTTCTTTGGCTTTGTTTATATGTAAATAAATTCACCGATTTTATGTTTTTGAAATGTTAATATAGTTTCACTGTTTGCATTCTTTCTTTGCTGCCAAATAATATGAGAATTCTAATAAACTTTCACACTAAATACATAATATTTTGGTTTTCTCAGAGAAAACTACTAAATCCGCTAGTTTTCAGGTTGAAACCAGATCAATGGAGATTTACATCTCGAATAGAAATTTGAAATATTAGTACTTTATTTTATATTGTGAACTCTAGATAAATAGATAATATAATAGATAAATAGATAATAATAGATTTATTTTACTGTTTCTTTGATGAAAGAAGGACGCAGAAAACATTTGGTAATTTTTAAGCTCTTCGACTCAATGAAGAAAGATGGTATTATTTAAAAGTGGAGAAATTATCTTGTAATAATCAGTATGATCCTGTAAAATCTTCTCATACTGTTATTTGTCAGAACTTCGAAAAAGCAAAGAGCTAATCTTGTGAAAACCAGCAAATAAGAAAATACGATTCTTAGTGGCCTTGTCAAATTTCATTGTTTTCTTCTGTCACAAGATCGGCGGATTATATATTCCGACATATTTTCGGAGAACTGTAATTGTAGAAGAAAAAAGGACATAACTTCGATGAAAGAATACGTTGGTTTTATACTAGATTCCGTCAATATGCTGTTAAGAACTCGTTATTTTAGATTAAAACGATGTATCAATATATGTACACATTTAAAGCCTTTCTTTGATGCCACTGAAAGATTAGATCACTTTGAAAGATTAGTATATTATGGTTACCGAGTGCAGTCATCGAGCTCAACAGGTGCCACCTCCTATAGCCTTGAGATCAATCTGTAGTACACATACCAACTTTTTAAATAAGATTTATGGAATGAAAGTATATATTAAGAGATAAATGCTGGGAAACTGAAACAAATAATTGCAAGAGTTAATTACGCCTAAATGTAGGCAACAGAATGATGTATTCCCTTATTATATATATGGAACGCAATATTTTTTTTTGTTTAGAAATGCTACTTACATACTTGATTCCATTTTCTTTAGAAAGTACTTACATATCTACAAGTACAAGTACATGTAGCACTTTTTCCCACTTCAGACTTTCAAAATTTAAAAAATCGTGACTGCGGCGACAACTGCCATATAGCTTGTGTCGCTACAGAGTTCTAAAGTGCGTGTATTCTCATTCTTTGCTAAGCGCCTATCAGCCGCACTTTAAACATCTCTTTGCTCAGCTACACACTCACGTATCGCTTGCGTGGAAGTCGCGTTCCATCGCCGCAATGTCGCGTGAGCGCAACAAACCCGCAGATTTGTACACGCTACTGCGTTATCGTCTTTTAGGCGCTTCAACACGTTTTGCGCTGTTCTTTTAATTTTTTTCGTGTTTCTTCTTCGTTTCGAACGTACTTTTTGGTGTGTCTCGCGCAGATTTGTCGCAGTGATAGCGTCACCTGCTCTAACCGTATTGTCCTCGCTGACTGTGAGTAATGCGCTCATCCAGCATTACAAAACTGCGACAAAATATGTCACATGCAAGCGAGTTGACCCGACCTTTTCCAGAAAATTCATTAAAAAAAAAGTACGACTTTCTTTGTTCGCAGGCTTTTGTAATTAAGCGTGTGAAATGCATACTTTCAGGCGAGCATAATTTCACTTCGAATTCCTCTATGTTTCCTTCCTTTCCTCCATGTTTTGTTGTTGCTTTACCTTGCCTTTTCCCTTTTACCTTGCCATGCTTTAAAAAGTTTCTCACATTTTTTATATTGCTTTTGTTTTTGCTTTCACCATATTTTTTATTATCTCTTGCACATTTTCCCTTCTCACCCTCTTTGCGTTTCTTATCTTGTCACTCTGTTTCGTGTCGCCAACAGACAAATTCCTTTCTGTACGTTTGCCATTTGCGCGAATTTTATAAAAGCGTGTTTCTGGTTTTTGAAATTAAGATTTTCTCACTGATTTGACCGCAGTTAATTTGATCTATGACTCCCAGCGGTGCTGTTTCGTGGTCCACGAGTTGACAGCGGCGGCAAGTTGACAGCGCTGCATGTCAAAAATTTTTTATCTAATTTTATTTTTCTATTCTCCCCTATGCGGTCGTACCGTGGAAGTTGCAAACAATTTCTGAAGAAAATCGCTAGAAAAAAGTTTACATAAGAAGCTTTGGATACGAAAAAAGCTTTGTTGTGAATAATGTAATATTGTGTAAAAGCTTTTCTAAAGATATATTCAGGTTGCCTTAGAAGAGACTTAATAGATCATAGCACAATTATTTCAGCTATATTAAGTGATCTGGTTACTTCCAAAAATGTGTATGATGACTAATAAAATGTCATAGGAAGGCGACAAATTAGCTCATCGATCAAAATAGCTCTTGAAAAGGGAAAAGACAAAACTATCTTATCTGCTTCATTTCTGCCGAATAAAGAGCTAAGTGATATGGGTGGTTTGAAAGATGCTGAGATGATATCAGCGGTCTTAAGTTCGGTGAAGTCTAATTCTCTACGGAATGAGTTACGCAGGTGATGATGGTTCTGAGTCATACTTCAATATTTACCGGCCTCAATGAAGTGGGGTCACTTCTTTTGTTTGTATCTTTAGTTACTCAATAAACCCATCCATCTTAAACGAACTACTAAAATTATTTTAATTTAAATCACCAGCGTAGGAAGGGTAGATGTGTGAGACGGGATGATGAGTTTTCTATGGTGTTACACTTTCGACCGCATGTTTTGTTTCTTGTTAAATGTTTTTCTGTGTTTTTGTTTTTTTTTTTGCCTTGCCTTGTCAGTCGTTCCGCTTTCAGCCTTCGAATTCATCAAACACTTTTCGGCTTGCCATTTTGAATACACAACACACTTGTTAGTCGCTAAGATGCTTTGCTTGTACTTTGATTTGAGTTGCGCTGCCGAACAGAGCAGCTGGTGATAATTTTCGACAAATGCACACACACCCACACACACACACAAAGTAAGGTAGCGCCGCGCCAAATCACCTGTAAAATTTGAAATGTAAATCGTAACACGTTCGTGCACTTCCGCGCAACTGGGACCAGCGTGCGGCCGGAATGTATGAATGCGTGGAAGAAAAAAGCAAATACAATAACAACAAAGACAACAAAGACAACAAAAGCAAATGTGACATCTGTAATACAGCAGAAATGACACCGAAGCGCCGCAAGGCAGAAACACCTTTGACACGCGGCAAGTGCGGCGCGCTCACGGAATATCGATGGCTTGTTAGCGCGCAACTTTCTCCGAGTTAGTAAGTGTGTGCGTGTGTGTATTAGTGTGTCGGTGAGTTGCGAGGTTTCAACCCATAGCTTACAGGCTCTAGCTTACAACGCCTGTGGGCGCGCATTCCGGCGACACGACAGCTGCCATTGATACAGCGCACACACACCTTGACACACACGCATACACATGCACAGTGACACAGTAACTCAGTTATAGTGGTAGCAGTGGCCTTCGGAGTAAATGCAATGAGTGCATAAATGATCTGCGCCGATGATTCTTCTCCATGAGTTTCGAATTGGCTGAGCACAAAACAGAAGTCTTGCTAATAACAACTAGGTGGAAGAAGTTGGAAGAAAGACTATCGCTAACCATTCGTGTTTGTGAGACTTCTTCACAGACTCAATTAAAGTATCTGGGAGTTATATTGGACCCAAAGTTAAAATTCAAGGAGCACCTGGAGTACACGTCAGGTAAAGCAAATAAAATTTACAACGCTTCATCGAGAATGATGGCCAATAGAGGTTGCGTGTGTTCCTACCGGCGGTTACTAATTGCAAATAGCAACGAGTTCTGTAATATTGTATGCGGCTCAAATATGGATCCAGGCGCTGGACGTCAAATCATATGCAAGATCTATAAACGCAGTGTATAGACGGGTAATAAGTGCTTTCCGAACTATATCTAGCGGTGCTGCTGAAGTAAGCAACGGTGGTAAACCTCATCCAAAGGACGGTGAACTCTCAGACTAATACCGGCCATCCGGCCTACAATCGGACCTGACCCAAACATTAAGTGGACATAGGTGCTTTAGAAGTTACCCATATAGATTCCAATATGATGTTAGTCCGTACTGCCCGCGGTGTACAGAGTGCATAGAAGACACTGAACATGTATTTTTTCATTGCCTTTGGTTTGTAAAAATCTGGGAAAAGTTAGAAACTACACTTGGCGGTAGTTTCACGCTGACAGCACGTATGTGCCAGTCCTGGAAAGCTGTCAGCGAAGCGTCAGCTTTAATAATGACAGAACTGAGACATTTTCAACCGATTAGGAGTCAGTCAGTCTATACCAAAAAGGAGACTTAAAATGTCTAGTCACTCCTACGAAGTAATACCTAAGCCGGTGGTTCCGTGGGAGTGCCAGGAGTTGAGAGTAGACTAGGTTTAGAAGGTTAAAGTTCCGTACATCGGCTTTCGATGCTTCCCCCTACTATCCAAAAAAAAAACAAAAAAAACACTAACTCAGTGAGTTGCCTTAACTTGTGGCACGTGACGCGCCTCCGTCGCTTTGCTGGCGGCTGATTGAGTGTTTGGCGTATTTGGCGACACTTGCCACATGATGTTTGTTGCTGTTTGTGTTACTTTTTTTTCGCTGTCTTTTGTTTTCTATTTTTTTCGCTGCCGTTATGTATTACCTGCTGGCTGATAAAGCAATCTTTGCCAGTTTCGCAGTCAACGCTTGTTTGCCGTTGCTATCAATTCCACTGCTTCTACTTGTACTTTGTGCTGTATTGTCACTTGGTTATTGTTGTTGTTGTTATCGTTATCTTCTAGTCTTTTGTACGTGTTGTTGACTTCTGTTTGCGCCGCTTACGTGTTCGGCCATCGGCATCAGCTCCGCAGTTAATAGCTTGTTAATCTGTCGTAAATTTTATATTCACCGTTATACTTGAGGCATTTGTGTGCGTCACAAATTGGAAAAGTTTTAATCACACAATTTCTTTGCCATTTACTTTTGGCGCACTTCGTTTACTGTATTTTTTTTTCTCCTTTCTCCTTTCTCTTTTCTCTTTTTCCTTTTGTTTGTTGTTTATTTACTTTTCTTGAGCAGGCGCTTATTTATTATTGTGCCCAGTTAGAATATGAATTATGAATTGCTTGTTTACGTGCAACACACACTTGCCACAGCACCGCAGCCCCTCTGCCACAAATAATAATAAATGAAATTAAAACAACTAGGCTTTCATACAATCTCAGCTTTGTTTCAATGGCTTGGTGTGTCTCAACGGCAAAGTTTCCACCGCAAACACCAACACGTAGCAGGTAGTGGGCGCGGTGGTAGGCTGTGCCCCAACCGTGCAACAACTTTGAAAACTTTCGCATGAATTATGTGACACTCGGGCATATAGGTTGTGTAGGTTTGTGCTAGCGAAAAGTAATCAAGCCGCAAGTGAAGCCACGTGAAGCGCAGATTAATTTCGGAAATTCTTTTAATGCATTGATCTTTGCGGTGTGTACTCAAATAAATGCGCTGCGCCGTTCAATGGCACTTTGGAGTGCTTTTAATCACTTATGAAAGCAATAAATTGCGAATATAAGAAATTAGGTTTATTGTTAGTTGGGGCATAATAAAAAGAAGCTCCGTGATTTTTCGAATATGATTTAAAGACTTCATCAACTTAGTGGGTTTCGTAGCGGAGTTGTGTTAGTGAAAGCTGCCATTAACCATATAGATATTATACAGCACTCGGGAGTATTTCTTCGAGCATCAGCACAAGGGTGGTCCCATAAAAGTTGAGAGACGCCTCAGCGTCTGTAGGTGTCGCTATTGCAAGCGAAATTATCAGGCAACACATATTTGCAGGCAGCTACTAACAAAATTTCACTCGAATTGGACGCTGGTATTCATAAAAATGTAAAAAAGGGTAATATCAGCTCGTTGTCGATGATTCGTTGATTGTTTTTGGACGAGAAATCCAGCAGTGAAATCTAAAAGCTCCCTTGAATGCTGTGATGAATGTGCTCTTGAATTCGTTAAACTGCATAAATCCAAAAAAATTGCCACGCAAAAGTTATATATTTTGTAGCAAGTACTTGTCTGCAAGACACTGGCATTAAGGGTGCCCAAAAAAAACAACTTACTTTTTAAGCATGATTTTTAATAATTCGAATTGGAAAGAGGATGGAGGATATATGAGTTTCTCTTCGATACAATAAAAAAAGGAAGAATATTAAAAAATAAATAGAAAATTTTCTCAAAAATATGTATGTAGGTATTTTATATTCGAAAGAAGTAATATGTTAATACAATTTCGCGATCAGGTAAGGGTTTACAAAGTCATTTATATATAAAAATTATTTTATTCTCAGCTAAGAATATGTAAGCTTGTTGCTTTTTTTTATAAATATACAAATTTTAAATTATAAAAAATAAAATTGTGAGCATTAATACAAATAGTGATCACCCTAATGCAGCCGCACTTTCAAATTCTGCTTAAGTTTGTCACTACTTTCCACATAAACTTTTGTCTGCGGTTGGACTATACTATATCATACTTAGAAATCATGATATTTGATTTACTGATATGTTTCTGTATGACACACAAACAACCCAACACATGCAAACAAATGCATATATATATATATATATACCTATAAATAGACTCACTTGAAGATTTGCTCTTTACATATGTACAAAAAGGTGCTTATAAAGTGCAAAGTTGAGTCAAATATTATATTATATAAGTTCGACATGATGAGAAAAAAGTACGCTAATAGAAAAAGTGTCGCAGAGAACAAGTTTGCACACACATACACATAAATGCATGTTCATAACCGTTGAAAGTCATGCTTTTCAGCAAGCAAAAATCAGCATTGTCCAGTTTGCTTTTCTCTATCTAGCTGTTTTTGTAACGAAACTACTGTGTTTTTGCTTACTAGTTTGTACGCACCTGAGATTTTAAACGCTTCTTCGCTTGTTCCCGCTCCACAGATAAATTGTTTTTCACGCAAATGCAACAATTTTGTTGTGGAATAAACTGCTTTGCCAAAAAATTGGGAAAAAGTTCAATAAACATTAGTACACACAACAATTTTGCCTGTTCAACTGGTTTCAACTTAGCTACTTTTTGCTGTTAACTCTTTGTTTTGCCACTGACGAACGTTCGCCGGTGCGTATGAGCAACATTCTCCACAGGTGTATTAATGGCAATTTTCGTCGTTCTGCTGGAAAAGTAAACCACTTTGTTGCTTGCAGCTGCTTTTGTTTGAGCTTTACGACATATTCATTTCATTGAGCTAACATAAGCTATTAGCCCTTTGGTTTGCACTCTTATTCTAATAGCGACATCTTATTTTTCGGCTTACTTATGGCAAATTATTTTGAAATAAAAAGGGGGGGGAGGAATTTTTTCCAATTTATTTCTAATACAGTTTACGATATTTTGTTACAACTTAAACACCGGTGCGTATGAGTAACTTCCATTTAATAAGTGCCCACAGATAGTGGAGAATCTTCCACTTGTCTTCATGCTACTTCGAGTTTGCGTTCGAGTTACACTGTGCTCAACGATCCATACGAAAAGCCTAGAAAATTATTCTTGTAATAAGCAGCTTTCCTTAAAAAATCTAACTATAATGTTATGCTTCAGAATACCAGCATGATAAGGTACAACCTTCTCACCAAATACCAACAATGCTTAAGACGTAACCTGTTGTTTAAAGAATTTTGCTAGACAGTGAATTTCAGAAAAAATATTTAATTGTAACTTAAAAAGAACTTAATCGAATTAGGATCCAGAGAGGAACACACAGTAGTAATTTGATAACGACGATCACTTCACGGGATTCCGTCTCATCTATTCGTTGACCCAAAGGATTTTCGCTCTATCCTGCAAGTTCTTCAATTGTCTCAGCAGTCGTCTAAATCATTGAAAGCTCTCGTCTTTGAGAGTAAACCTCAAGTGCTTAGTGAAACTCTCAGAAGAGAAGGTGGTTTTCGAAACCGTTTGAGAATTTCTACATACCACCCGAAGAGAGGAATTATTAAATTTAGTCAAAATTTGTCCAAATATTATTCAATTTCTAAACCGAGCCTTATGCAGTTGGTTAAAAATTTGTCGCTAACAAATATCTGCTCCCTTAAAGTATGCAATGCTTTTGTAGAACGACACATCTTACACTGACGACATATCAATGGAGCTGTAATCCCGTGGTATCTTAGAAATTATTTCTCACACCTCCTGCAAAGAAATTCTCTATAATTTTATCATCAATAAGCGCTTAAGCACTAAAACAGTAGCATGAGACACTCTCAATGTGTCGTACTATTTAGCTCGGTCTACACTTCGCTTTAGCTGTAATTTATTTCCGTAACTTAGTCTACTTTTCGGCGCCAAAGAAAAACTGCGCTTTACGTGGAGCAACAAAAAGCGTCTAGGCTGTTATGTTCGAACCCTTTTCGGTGGAATTTTCCATACTGTTAATTGGAGCTGTGCCTAAAATGTCATTAAACGGCTCGCATAGTTTATGAATAGATTTGGAGCACTTTCTTCAGCTAACAATTTTAGTTTACACCTTCAAAAAATGGAATTTGCTTGAAAACGAAAATTGTTAATCTACTTTTGTGCTCGAGTGCGTTGGCACTTATCTACCATTCGCATAGTTTATTTTTAGGCGCACAAAGCTGTTAAGCTTTGATTGATTGTTTTGTTTAACTTAAGTTGAATTGGTGAATGTGCCTAAAGGGTTTATCTGTGTGTTTAAACTTAATTAACATAAGCGCTTGGGACTTTTGAATCAATTTAGAGGCGATTAGACGCAAGAGAATTGATAAACAAGGTGAACGACGTAAAGTTGGCGACAAAGTTTTGTTTTAGCCAGCGAGTCCGTGAAAGAGTTCAGAAACTGTGAGGTGAGAAGAGAAGCATTTGTTTATAATAATTGCTTAAAATGTAACCTCAATATTTTGCAGAATTTACTGTAAGTGTCCTTCGTTTCACTCTCTCAGTATTTGCCTCAACTGATGCTGCGTTGCTCGCATTTACTCTCTGCCTTTACATATTCATATATTTCATATATATCTTATATATATTCATTTTTGAATTCTCCCGACATTGACCACGGCCTGTCCGTTTTGGTCAAGTGTGCCAAATTGTCATTGCCCAGTGAACTGTCAATGAATTTGCCAAAGCAAGAAATTGATTACTATGAGCAATGAAGCGTTAGTAAACGTGACTTACCTATTTGCACACACTCTTATGTATATCTTCATAGATAAATAATATTAGCTAAAAGTTTGTGGAAATCTCAGCAAGCTTGAGATTTACTACATTAGGGTGTGTGGGTAACGCTCTTAGTTATCTCTTAACTATTGACATCTCCACTTTGTTGGGTACTTGATACGTACCATCATTTGTATTGACACCATCGTTATGAGTAAAGACTTCGTAGATTTTGAACCGACTACAGTTACGGATTCTCGTTATACCGATCATAATTTGCAATCACTCAGTGGAACCGTAAGTTGTGTGGGCTTTCTTCTGTTAAATCCGAGAGTTAGGTCATCTGCAGACTTTTTTATATCCGCGAATTCAATTCAACACCGAATGCTCGAAGAAGACACGATCGCAATTTATTCAGAAGTTATGTGACCAATCTCTCGGTATCTGCCTAAGTTCCTACACCCTCGGAGGAGCAGTTGCAAGATCATTCTGTTCTCGGCGGAAGGCACGGTTTCCAAAACCCTTACAGTTCGTAATTCCATCAGTTGGGACGACCTTTGGTAACACAAATTTCTTTGAAAAACATCAGTATATTTATTGTGGCTCAAGTCTGCCTTAGATTCCCTTAGTCTTTTGGTAATGTTAACGAGACAATATTGGAAAATCTACCAGAAGCAGCCTAAAAAGGAAGGAAAAGCCTTTAGCCAGGTCAATCTCTTCAACGATTTGGTCACACCATTAAGAGTCAGCGTTATAATCAAGTGGGTCCACTATGTTGCTGAACATCTTTTGGCTCAAGCTGTTTCTAATCAGCTCTCGACGGATAATAGCAAATTTGGCAGTAGCATGAAATATTGCCTGATTAAAATGTCTAAGCAGTCCAATGTGATCTAAAGCGTGGATGATTTGTAAAAAAGAAACTCTTTCAAAATGGAATGAAAAGGTCTACCAAATTTTTTATAGGAAGTGAAGAAACTAGTTCATACTTTTAAAATATTCCACATACACGATTTCTGGAAAATTTTTACACTTCTGTAAACTAAATGTACACGTCTCGGATATGTGAAAATGGACCAGTCACACACCCTCTAAACTTTTTTCCTAGAAGTGCCACAGGCTTTGAATATTTATATTTGTGTTTCGAAGTACTTAAAAAAACTGATTGGCACATCTTCTCAACACCCTAATGCACGTTTTGACTTTAAATCTTCATATGAGTGACCAGCAAGATTTATTCATTTATTCATGCCGCTCGCCACTCAAAGGACTGTTGCAATATTAGCTTCAACGGTGCACTTCCCATTTATATTACTGGATTACTACGCAAACGTGACTACATATAAGCCGTTATATATATTATGTGCTCTATACTGATATATTTACGATTACTTATGTGCAGAGATGGATATTGAAGCAGCCACGTGTACACTCGAACATGCCCTGGCCGTCCATCGCTAGCGAACAAATATTTAATTTTGAGATTTTGATCAGCCAGGTAATCAGGTGGAAAAATAGCTTCACAATTACTTGGGAGGAATAAAAAAAAATTTACACAAATCAAAGGTGGTGCAGGTTTCACTTGATAATATTGCATCGATTGAGGTAGTCACAAGTCGAGCGGATATGAAGCGGCAGCCAGTGGATGTTGGTTTTGATTAGCAGTTATCGCCATGCTTGGAGTATTTGTGAGCGCCGCTCCACACTTTAAGAGCTAATTTGTGTAATTTATAGATGATTCAAAAAGGAAGGAAATCAATTTAAGTTCATTAATTGACTATGTGAGCATGCGCAAACCTTGAGTTTAGTCGTCGGCTGTCTTTCGGTAACACAGTTCCACATTATTGCAAGATTCTTACAACATATAATATAAAACACAATATATCTGTATATTCTATATCTTAATAAGGTGTCTTAGCTCTACAAGAAAACACCGGAATACCCGCAAGATCTCTACTTGGGTGTATTTATATGCCATTGCTCTCTTTCAAACATGTTTTTAAAGGACCAGTGCTTTGATTAACAACGAGGTTCTGGCACCGTTTTAATTTTAAATTTAGCGAGGTTTCAATGCATCTACTACATAGCACATTTAAAAACTATCATTAAGAAAATCATCAGAATCATTCAAATTTGCTTCGAAGAATTTCTCACTAATAATTCTTTTAACTTCAAATTAGTGGAAAGTTCTGCACAAGCTATCCCAGAAGATGTAAAGCCTTCAATCGCGCTTAATATGGTCAGAAATTATCTTTAGAATAAGAAGAAGACCACGAGGTTTGACTAGGATCTCATTACTGATATAGGGTAAAGAAATCTCCTGAAGGCATTGGGAGTCCTTAATGTAAAATATTCGATTTCTTTTGAATATCTTCAACATATAACCACTGCTGCTTATATATCTTTTCGTCACATTTGGTTCTAATATAATATTGATTATCGCGTATTACACCTATAGAAGGATTTTTCAGCAGCAAATATTCACTTAAATTGAAAGGTTTTCAAGTGCTACTTCCAAAATGACTTTTCTTGCTCAAAGCAGTAGAAAATAGGTCCACAAAATGTGACCTTAGCGCCACCTATAGAATAATTTCGACTATCAATCATCAGTCATATTTCAGAAGATTTTTGTATATTCTCAGGCAGAGCTTTTTTATCAAAGCAGAATGTTGGTCATTACCTAAACATGATTTTTTAAAATACTACACAACAATACTATAATTTAAAAGTCTACCACAGCGCCATCTACCAACAGCGTCCAATAACAACCGGATATCTTTCAGCCTTTTCGAAGGAATTACTAACTAAATTAATGTACTTTCCAAGTGTTGACCTTCGTCTCCATAGTCCATATATTCTCTAAAAATCGTCTGCCTTGTATGTGTGTAAAAATCAATATTTATAAATTTTGTCTAACTGTGGCTATACAACTACTTGATGTCACACTTGCGTCATTTGCAATCTTAATTACTATGCTCCACAAACAAACTTGAGACGAAATATCAAATGAATACAAACATTGGAATTGGAAACGGAATTAAAAGACCCGCAACACCACAAATTGACATCGTCAAGAGACAAGTATCGATAACCAAGAGCGGGAGCTGATTTTGTGGGCGGAGGGGTGTCGATGGCAATCAAACTGTACGCCAATAAGCAATGTGAGCAGCTGTTAGATACATTCATAAAAAATTAAAACAAATCAATTTAATGACTAATTGAAGAAAGAGAGCGTGTGTTGGAGAGGTAAGAGAGTGAGGAGAAAGTAATGAGACATGCCAGCATAATGGAAGTGCTCATGTGTGTACGTTTAGACATATATATATATATAGATATAATCGGCTATACATATGTCAACATATAGTGGAGATGTGCTCACTTTGCAACACCCCCAACTTGCCACAATCGCTCGCATTAAATTGATCGTCCACAGATTTAGCGATTGCGTTCGCTTTTATTTCATTACTGCTGTAGTTGTTGTTGGTTTTGGTTTTTATTTTACTTTTTTTTTGCTTCTTTTAATGACTATGTTTATTGCAAAGCGCAATGCCATCCATTGATTACCGTTTTTTTGTGCTTTGAATTTTTTTTGTGACTTTTTTTCGTATATTTCTTACGGTACTTATTTCTAGCTGTCGCAATTAAGTGTCTCATGGCAACCGGGAGCATTTGAGTGTCAAGTTCAAATGTTTCAATCGACAACATCTGTGGTGTACTACTACGTACTATTAGCTACAGTAGCTGGAGCCGAATGGAAGCACTGCTTAGAGTATAGTTTCCAGCAAGTGTTCTTATACCCTTTAGAACAGAAGATTAAAGTTTTAGAGGTATATCCCTACTTACCAACCAACATTAGGTTGGTTAAAACACCGGCATTGACTTTTAATGGTTAACAGTATCCACGCTGTAGAATTTTCAAAGATCCTGTAGCACAAAGTGTTAATTTTTATGAGGTACAATGAGGTTACCCGACCGTTGGAACTGTGAATACACATCTAGCAGCTACTACGGAAGTACTAGGCTAATCGCTGTGAGATGATATTTTAATCCACATTGAGTCGGGAAAACGACCTCTCTTCGGTGGTGTTAAAAACCCTTTTAAATGAAGTTAATGTGGCAGTTATTGACCTCTTATACTCTTGCTGTAGCGGTGGAATAGATTCCTGAAAATACCTTTGAGTAATCCTGACAATTTGACAACACTGGACAGAATAAAAATCTGGGTTCGTTCCAGTTACACAGACCCGACTCTCGTGGAAAAGTTATTGTCGTCTGTTCTATCCAACTGAAGAAATAGTTTCATAAAATCCGTTAACAATTTACGCCAAATTTACTCCTCAATTTTGATATAAAAAATTACAACTAACAGAACAAGGTTTAACGAACAGCTAGAATCGGAATTATTTTCACTGTTTATTGAATTAGCTTGGAAATACCTCGTAAAGACTTAGTTTGTTGTAAGGCTGCGACGTCTCATTTCTCTAATACCAGCTACTGTACAAACATGTATTTTATTACCTGCCTAGAAGCCGGCTGTATATTTCTTGTTGTGCTCAAGCATCCTCACGAAATATATGTATGAGGTTCAATACTTCCTCTAGGTTAGGAGAAAAAACCTTCATTCATTTGATGTGCCTCGGTATTGACATGTCACCACTAAAGAATGAGTTACCCAAGCGAACACCTTTATCCTACTTGTTAAATAATCTGGCCGCAGGAAAAGCCGTGAAGAATGTATGCATAAAAATATAATTCAAGGCTAGTAGAATATATGTCTAATACACATGATAATTTCTGATATCTTCATATCGTACAAGGAAATCAAAACGGATTGGTTTTTTAGAACATAATCTTCAGACTTGATTTGCTATCAGTTCGGTCTAGACTTCTCCGGAAAGAGAGAAGTGTTTCTTAAAGATATCTCTCCTGATATTTCTAGATCGATTCCCAACGAACCATTGACTTTGCCGGATTTCACTTAATCTATCAACTTTCCACCATTATAGCGCACACGTCAATAGGGTACACCAATCATTCAGTTAGTGATCCTTAAGGTTTCCTAATAAAAAATAGTGACGTACCAAGCGAATGAATGTCCATGTTCATCTCAATCCTTCTACAGGGCGCAAGCGGCAAATGATGTGTACAACACTAAACGTGAGGCGAGTTTAAAGCGCTGTATCATGGCAATGTTTATGGGGTATACCCAGATGATACTTGCCCAAAGCACATGAGAATATCGATTGCCTAACTGTTATGTTGCTAGCGGCAAATGATACACACACCCATCTCAGTTTCAAACGCGGCTGTGGTCTGTAAGCCATATGTGAAGGCGGACAGAGCGCGGCGTAATAATTATGTTGCCACAACGCCTCGATCATACGATTTTCGCGCGCATTACAATTTAAACAAATTTAATCGATGATCAGCGGTGATCACGGCAATCATAACAGCATGGCATGTAGCAATTGACAATTCTTAGTACCGACATTGTTGTTGCTAATCGAATAAATTTGTTTGCTGCCACGCAGTGGCGTGCCACTGGAGAGGGTCGCCAACAATTGCAATGAGAAAAGCATGTCAGGCGTTTTGCTCACACATAGCCAAGTGATCGTGAAACGTGATCGCGTGCGCATAGCAATTTCGCTCGCATTTGAGGTAACTACATTTATGGGTCTTTATATGACGCAGCTTAGTTGTTTTTGTTCGTTACTTTTTTTGAGCATGTTGCCGATCGCCGATCGCGCCGATCTTATTATGTGTTTTGTGGTATTTCAAACACTTTTTTTTTAATTTCACTTGCTCGTATTTACTATTTTGCTCTAAAATTTTTGTTCAGTTGCCGCGCGCGCTGTTGCTCCGGCGCTGCATTTTCATCAGCTTTGGCATGAAATGAAAAGCTTTGTTGCGCGTTTGGCAGCTTAATTGTTTCTCAGTATGTTGCTGCGCTTTCGATTTGCTCTCTCCGCACCTCTGCGCGCCGCTGCTGCCGCTTCGTGAAGCTGATGCTCCAAATCAAATGTTGCTTGACATTTCGCCTGCTCGGTGACACAATGACGTCAACGTTGGGTGGACGGCCATTAACATAATGTGGTGGTCTACAAGTGTATGTATGCTTGTATAAATAAATTTTTTATTTTTTTGTCGACTGGGAAATAACTCAAAATATGCCATTGTGTCATGTTTGCCAATCTTGCTCAAGGGCTGCCCAGTTCCGCATCTTCAGATCACTTTTTGCCCACTAAAAATATGTTTAACGCATAGTAATAAATAAATAAAATTATCATATACGTTTCCCATTATTATCTCAGTTATTATTTCGCGCCCCACACTTGTCTTTTCTCGCAGAATTTTCGAAATTCGGTTTTTTCATAATTTTATGGCTTCGAACATTTGTTGTTGCCTAACGTTCTATGTACATCTCAGTCGGTTGTTTCCCATGTTGTTGCTGTTGTTGTTGTGCGCTCTAAGCTAGCTATAGATTTTCGTCTCGAGCATAATTAAAGTTTTGTTCACCGCTTAGTGGCGTTTGGCAAATAGTCGCGGTTTGTTTGCCGCTCAAAGCAAAAGTTCTTTTTTCGGCGCATCGGCGCGTTGCTAACGTTTGAACGCGCGCGTCTCAAAATCACAAAGTTCCTCGCTGTAGCTCGAGTTCGTTTGGAATTTGTCGATATCCTAAAGTATTTCTCACGCCAAATGTCCTTGCTACTGTGCACGCTCTTAGGCCGTCTCCTGCTGCTGCTCATTTTCGTTCTACTCACCTTTAATGGATTATTTGTGAGGGGCGCAGTGCAGCGCACACTGGAGGAGGCACGTCAGGAGCGTCAACGTTTAGTACAAAAATATATAAAGACATTGAATAAGGAGGAGGGTGCCATACGGCTGGTGGGCGGCGAAACGGAATACGAAGGTAAGACAACGAAGTCGAGTGAGTGAAGAGGGACTTGGAAAGTCGCCTTTTTCTAGACAGGGCTGTGTTTCGCAAAATTTTGGTAGAAGGCATTAAAACAGACCTAAGTTTTCAGAAGATATATTTAGTCGAATCTCCCATTGCACAAAGGTACAAACTAGCTTAGATCCCTACTAATAGCTAAAGACTAAATAGCTAAAGACCCCATTCCGAGTTGAGTAGGATAACTTGCAAATTACTTATTTCGCATTTTAGCACCTCGGAACGGACAGTCTGAAAACTGTATCTAACCAAATATGGTCTTATAGCAACCACCCAATGGAAAGATATTAGATTAAACTTGGAAAATTACTAGAGGGATATCTTTGCCTGGCTTCACTAAATCATTAAACTAATAAGACCTAAACTTTCTAAAAGGATATCGACCTTTTCGAAAAGTTTTAAGACACAAAATTTATAATATCGGCTTTGGTATGTGAGATAGATCGGTTAGAATTAGTCAATGCATTTTTTTGTAAATACTACGATTTTGGAACTAAGCCTTGTCGTTGATGTCATATCGCGTATACGTATCGCATATATATATATATATATATACAGACGACGAAGTCCAGATCTTCAATAAGTCATTAATACATGATGGTTTTCACAATTGAGGTTTCTGCCAAATACGCGAAATATCAGGAATCTCTTCTTTTGAAAGGTTATTAGGCTGTTATGTGCAAGGAAACATGGAGCACAATAAACTGGGGTTATAATCAGAGGACATTGCTGATATTTTAGACTAAAAACAACCTCACAGTATTTTTCATAAAAGCCAGGCACAGTCCTTGAGGCAAAAATTCCATAAATGACTGGAGCAAACCGAGTTTCAAGTTTGAAACTTCTGAGTAGTCAAAATCTTATTGTAGTACGAATTTTACTCCAGGTAACATCGAAGTTCTGCACAACAGCAAATGGGGTGCTATCTGCGACGATGAATGGGATGCGCTCGAGGGACGTGTGGTCTGCCGACAATTGGGATATCCTGGTTTGAGACGAGTCACACATGACGGCTACTTTGGCCTAGCGCGACGCCGTTTTTGGATGGATAATATGTATTGCGAGGGTAATGAACATGAGCTCACCGACTGCCACTTCGAAGGTTGGGGTACAAATGATTGCGAGGCTAATGAAGCAGCCGGTGTGATATGTGAGAGTCCAGAGGCAGAACGTACCACAGATGCCCCATTACTCCCACTACTACCAAAATTTACACTACCACATGCTTATCACATAGACTTGCGGTTACGTGGTGGACGTCGTGCCAACGAAGGACGTGTGGAGGTGCGTATCGATAGCGGTCGCTGGGGTACCATATGTTCGGATGGTTGGTCATTGTTGGAAGCGAATGTGGTGTGCCGTCAGTTGGAATTGGGTTTTGCTCGTGATGCATTGCAGACGGATTACTTTGGTGGCTTGGATATAGCGCCGGCGGTTTTGAGCGGTACCGAATGCTATGGTAATGAGACCACGCTGGCGCAGTGTCTACATCACGATCACCTACGACCACCAGCGGAGTGTCATGGCGAACGTAATCATGTAGCTGTGGTGGTGTGTGATCACTTGGCGCCCGATTTGGTTGTGGATTTCTATGAGCTCGAGCGTACCGCACACTTGGAAGATCGTCCAATGGCGATGATGCAGTGCGCGATGGAGGAGAATTGCGTGGCGAATGAAGCTTATGATATACAGCGCGATGATCCGGATTGGCGTTATGTAACGCGGCGTCTGCTTAAATTCACAGCGAGTACGCTGAATGCGGGCAATACGGATTTCAGACCATTCAAGGAGAAACATCTCTGGGAATGGCATATGTGTCATATGTAAGCCGACACTTTGGACTGTGTTTTCAAGAATTGTAGGTTATTCTTCTTTCTATTTCTAGGCATTACCACAGCATGGAGGTCTTTGCCACATTTCACGTCTACGATCTGTTGGGCAGCAAAGTGGCGCAAGGTCACAAGGCCTCATTCTGTTTAGAAGACAACCAATGCCTCTCTGGTGTACCGAAGAAATATAACTGTGCTAATTTTGGAGATCAAGGTCGTTACTTTTTGGTTTTTAATACGCAAAATCTTATAACTTGCTACAAATTGTTCTTACTTCCAGGTATTTCTGTTAATTGCTCTGATATTTATCTGTACAACTTGGATTGCCAGTGGGTCGATATCTCCGAGCTGGATACCGGCAGTTATATATTGAAAATCTCTGTTAATCCTGAATTCAAAGTGGCGGAAATGAGTTTTGACAATAATGCAGCGGTCTGCAATCTCTTATACACCGACACCTATGCCCGCGTGGATGGCTGTCGACTGGCCAGGCCTTAAGTCTTTCCTAAGCACACATACTATATTTGATTGATAATGAGAAACATTCTCTCCCGGGGAATTCCATCATCTCCTCAATAGTGCCAAATAATACATAACTGATGGAACATGTAATGCCAAATACAATAAAGAGTAATTTTACATTAAAAAGTAGGAAATTTTTAGATTTTTGTTCACATGTTTATTGAAGACGTCAGTTTATAAATATGGACTTGTTTTCTTCGAAACTTCTCCCGAAATATTCTTCTCAAAATTTTTTAGAGTCTCTGAAAGTCACTTAAGATTTATTATTGGTCGTTCAAATAAAGAACTTTGACTTATTTTGCTCCATCGTTATTCACTATTTATCTTCAATCTTATGTATTTGGAATGCGCCTAAATGAAGGCCACGATTTAAGCATGGCAAAAGGAAAGTCAATAAGTAGCAGAAAACGTTGCCTACGTATAGGGGTTTAAACAAAAAAAGGATTGAAAACAAATTATCTTATAGTATATATCTCTGTTTGGGGATTTGAGAAAGCTTGTGCTTTAAAACTAGTAATAATTCTGGCTACGTCCGCATCAGGGTGAGCCATGTTTTAAATAAAACAGAGCTGAAGTATTTGCATGCTGCATTTTTCGAGTCCGTAATAAATATACTCTCCACGCTTGACACAGATTATAATATATTTTCTCTATTATATTTAGATATTGTAAAAAAGATCGCGTCACGTGGATTTGAGGATCCTTGTAAATGAATTCAAATCCATCCTTCAAAATTTAAACCAGGGTTATTATGCAGTAAATCAAGTCACTCATATTTGATGCTTGTCATTATTCCCTAGTTAAGTCAGAGTCAAGAATAATTCTGTTTCAGGCTTTGTGTTTATAGGTATACACATATTGAAATTAAAGGGGTTTGACTCTTTTTGATTCATCTCTAAATGTAGGTCTCTTTGAATTGTATGTAAAAAGCATTGCCTACTTATAGGTCTAAATTTCAAAGATAATTTGAGAGTTTATTCACACATTAGTGGTGTGCAGAAATAAACAAATCATTTAAAAAGAAATATATTTTATGGAATATCTATCTGTAAGTATACTGACATACTTGGTTTCTGAATATCAGTAATTTATTTAAAATTTGTTATTGTTTGTTTTTCATTTACCTTTCAGAATTCTTCGTGAGCGTATTTTTTAATTAGAATGGTTTGAGTAAGTCATTATTTTCAATTTATACTATCATTACCTTTAATTGATTTTTATTTTTATAAATATTCGAAATAGGAAGCAAAGTTTTTAATAAAATATAACCAGAAAACTATATAGATAGATAGAGAGAAATCTATCTATCTCTCCCTCTATTTATCTATATATCTCTCTCTCATGGCAATTAAAGCCATATGCATAGCAAACTCAAGCTTAATTTGCAGTTAGATATCAAATGGTGAAGTGACGCTCTTTTATTGTAGCTATAAAGAGCAAAATCGGATCACAGTCACGCCTACCTCCCATTGTACACCATTTTCGAACCCATATGCCTCATTTTGGTTTCGACAATAGATAACTCAAATATTTAAAAAGATATGAGAACCACTCCTATCACATAAAGACTATCTCTGAGCAAATTCCTTCCGAAAATGGGTCAAATCGATTAATGCCTTCGCACAAAGAAAATTCGTTCGATGGGACCATAACATTACCAAGTCCTCTTGTGCCGCATTTTCTTATTGAGATTTACTTTTATGAATTAAAATATTCGCAATATATATTGAGAGCACATCTTCAATATAACAAAAATTATGCGCTACAATTTCGCTGCTTTGCTTGCCACTACTTCTATGTTTTACTGTATTTTTAATTATTTCTCTCTGCTTTTTTGCTCGACGCAATGACAACTGACAGAGCAAACATCACCAAATCGACCAGCTGTCATTGCCATCACCCATTTTTCGCATTACTGCGCATTGTTTCCATTGTTTTTGTTGTTACTACAATTATGGTTGTATTTGTTGTTGTTGTCGCAGCTGTTGCTACGTCAGCTGCCGCGCAATCAAACGCAGTCAAATGTTTGCTTTGTTCTATCGTCAACTGACGTTTAACTCTCGCATTGTTGGTAATAAATTGCCGATTCTTGTTTATTGTTGTTGTTGCTGTAGCTGTTGATTACAGGCTTTTGGGTTGTTGTCGTTAAACTTGAAAATCAGTGGTGCGTGGCAGGTGCGCATCAAAGCTTAACTCGGCGTACTCGCACAACAGTTTCAGAGGCAAAATTTACGCGTGCAACAACAAGAACAACAACAAAAACAAGACCAGCACAACAATGCACAATGGCAGTGGCAGCAGATATAACAATTTGCTCTCAATTTCGGTTGTTCGGTTCGTTTTGCTTTTGATTTTGTATTTGCTGTTTAATTTGTTAACAAAAACAATAATTTTCCGTATTGTTGTTGTAGTTGTTGAAATTGTTGGAGTTATTTTACGGTTTTCTCTTTATGTCGTGAATGTTGCGCCACACCGGGGCAGCAACAATGACGTGGAATTGCCACTAAATCATCACGATATAATTGACTGTGCGGTTAAAGAGAGGAGTGAGGGGTGGGAAGAGTGGTACTGTAGATATATGCAAGCTGAACTGAGCGCTGAAAATATGCGAAATGACATTGAAAAGAAGACAGTGATACCGCTTTCTTTTTGCAGTTTTTGTGGCAATAAAATTCATTAGATAAATGCAAATAATATGGGAAACTTTTTGTCTCAGTTAATAAAATAAATATTAAATATGTAATTTTATTTTTGAAAGTTAATTATTTAACTTCCCGCAATTGATATTTATTGGGTTTATCTAAATTTTTTTTTACTTTACTCACGCTTCCTTCCCTGAAGTGTATATCTTATGATGGAAACGATCGGAGCGGACTTTCACCGACTTTTACTGATAGTCACTCTCTAGTGTTCTCAACGCCTCTCACTGGTTCTCAGTGATCCCCACTGGTTTTCAGTCGCTCTCCCGAGCTCTCACTGGTGCTCGCGATCTCTCTTTAGTTCTTCGCAGATCTCAGTTCTCAACAGCTCCCTATGCTTCTCTCATATTTTCCCTCTCATTTTCTCTCACAAGCTCTTTCTTATCCTTTGTGGCTCTCAAAGGGTTTCGCTGGCTACTCTCCGTTATCAACGCCTACTACTACTTTTCATTTGCTCTGACGGGCTCTTGTAGACTTTCTTAATTTCTTATATGCTCCAACTAGCTCTCACAGGATATCTTAGGCACTCCACAGTTCTCACTTTTTAAAACTGCCTCTCCCGGGTTTTCACTGGCTCTTAAGTGTTCGCACTGGCTCCCCGGTTTTCACGGTGTCTAACGAGATCTCTCTATTCCTTAGCGGCATTAGCTGAATCTGTCCGGGCACTCAGCGGCTTTGACTGGCTCCACTCGTCTCTCTGTGCATGAACCTTCGTCAACCCTCACTGGCTCTCAATGGTACCAACTGAACTTGACTGACTCTCATTAAAATCCAGCGGTTTGTAATCGCTTTCAGATGGCTAATTGAGACTTTTTGGCTCTGCCTGTTCTCACTGGCTCTCAGATTCTCTGATTGAGTCTCCCCGAGCGAGTTATAAGCGAGTTCTCCTCATCTCAACTTCCCATCTAACCTAGAACAGCGTTGGCTGATTATGCGTATTCGCTAGTTTCCGATTTATTTCGTCCTACTTAGGCCAATAAATTCCATGTTGCCATCAAACTGAAACATTAATTGGATTTAATCGTCATCCTTCACCGAATAGCAAATAAAGCAAGGGACTATTTCGAGCTAGCGCTCCAGTCGTAACACAAAAAAAATTAATTTACGTGCAAATAACGCAACGTAAACAACAAGACATCAATTTCATTGGCCATGAATGCATTTGTTTGAATACAAATGCCCCGACGGCCGGCGGCTAAATGGGAATAAAAATTATTGATTGCAAAATTTAATTTGTATTTTTACAATGTGATTCGTGCATACAATAAGGCTTATAATGCAATTAAATACAGAGTGGGGAAAGCGAATTCATAGCACAGGGTGTCGTGGTTTAGAATGGCGGATAAAAAGACTGGGTAATAATTCAGAAAGGACTTCCAGCTGGAACTTCCTGTAATCAAAGAGCTTTTCAACGTAGATCCTTGAGCAAATGGAATGTCATTTAACTTATCATTATATATCTCTCGGTTATGAAATTTCTAAGGGGACCGGAGCTACGTAATCGAAATGAATACGGATTTATGCCTGGCTAAGAACTATTACCTCAACAGCATTTCTTGGAACTATTTGAGTAATATTTTATACAATAGGAGTGTCCCATCGAATTTAGTGCTTTGATATTTCCTCTTTAAAAAAGATGCTTTCATTTTGTTGATCAACTCGAAATTTTCCGCCTGAGGCTGAATTTACTGAACTTTAAATGATGAATGGATGAAAATGATGAATGGAAATAGCGATATCTCGTATAGCAGTGATCTTTTATAAACCTGTTGGCCAGTAGGCTTTTTGTGAAATCCAGTAATGGTGTTTGGTCTAACTACCATTAGTCGGTTTTTTGGCAGCTGGATATTAATATGGTTCTAGTTGCCAGAGTCAATGTTTCTTGGAAATATCTGGTGCGAGTCTTGAATGACAGCTAACCCATGTTTTAGTCGAGTCCCTATTTAGTTAAACATCTGCTGATCGAGATAAAATATAAGTAGCTCGGTTAATATTTTATTAAACTTTTCGGAATACGCGACATATGGGCAGATGTTTGGAAAAATTCTCTCTTCTAAATCTCATGTTAGGGGATCGAGGTATTCCCAAATGTAATGGATACTACAAGCTTTGAGACATCACCGAATTGGTTAAACCAGCTTTTTAATTCGGAAGTATATACCCAACCTAGAGATTGCCTGCCAATCCTGCTTAGCTTTTTAAATATAAACTCAAAACCCCCTTCTACCATTAGATGGTCTTTCTGAGAAATTTGAAATTGCTCCAAACGTCTTGAAACAGCCTTTATAGTGCGCCACCTTTTCATGCAAACTAAAATGCGTTTTCCTTTAGTGCGTTATAGAATCCTAAATTCTGAATAAAGTTTTCATGCAAAATATTTAGGTACATGTATACCGTTATGCGGAGTCGACATGTAAATTCTATGGTTATGAATGCATTCCATTTTATTATAGTCAACGGCATAATCGATTTCAAAATTTCTGTTACCGCTTTCAATTGTAGTTTTTATTATTGTTATTGTTGTTATATAAATTATTACCAAAATCCGACCGGTTCGGCAACAGGAGAACTGAAAATCTGGTGATTTGAATGCAACGAGTTGCAAAGCCTCCACACTGGCGGCGCAGTCTACGAAACAAAGCCATGCTATTGTTTATCTAGTCGCTGTTTATTTGTTGTTCGACAGTTGCATGCAACAAATTTGCACATATGTGCATAAATGATATACATGTCTATTGATATAAATTTATATATACACACATATGTACTATATTATATATCGGTAACTGTTCATAAATGCGAGTATGGTATGTGCCACCCGTGTGTAGCAGAGTTTGTTTTGCCACATTCGTCGGTGAATTTGCAAATTTCGGTAGTCAGTCGATTTATTTTCAATAACAAAATACTTACTGGTATTAAAAGAGATTTCTTCTGTTCCTATGAGCGCGTATGTATTATGTGGGCTTATAACTGAGAGGAATTGGCGGGGTGCGGTGATAAATGTCATTAAATATGTCTTAAGTCTCTTCATGTTGGCACTTGCTCTAATATTTGTAGAATCGATAGATCTAGTATAAGAAATCGATTCTATATCGCTAAATTCAACGGTTTTTTTCGATATAAATGGTACCTGCTGTCTATATTTTTTTAGCAGATACCTGGAATCGAGGAACTTTTCAACTTAAAATTTAAAGGCGTCAGTCTTTCATGAGAAACTAATAGTAACCTTAAAATAACCTCAAAAACTTCGATTAGAATGTTCACACATCTCGCTGCTATTGAGAAGAAGAAGTAAAGTTCATTTTTATGAATGATTACCGTTAACGCCGTTCTTCTCATTAACGTTAGCGCTCCAAATTCGACACCGGTCCGTTACTTCTTAGGGACACTTTGAAATTTAGATAACGTATTTATATTCTTAGTCTTTTATTAGCAGTTCCAAAACTTTGATTAATTATCAGATCTAACGCGAGACTCAACAAGTTAAAACCGTCATAAGGTCGAGCTCACCTAGCCTACCCCCATTCGACTTCTTTCGCGCATGTTCACGCTTACAGTTAAGTTCAGGGCCAAACTGTTGTTCCCTTGGCCTATGGATTTTCACAGATCCCTTACCATACGGATTGTCTCTAAGTTGTCCAACAGCAGTTGGAAAGATTGAAAACCTGATATGCAATGAAAACGGTAAACATATAAACCAAAAGAGTGTCGTTTAAATACGAATTCCATAAGATGGATCTTCTGAACACCTCAGTATGTCACAGGAAGAGATTGCGAGGAGAGTACGTGAGTTTGAAAGCTATTAGTAAGAGGCAAGAAAAAGGAGAAAAAAAAGCAAAAAAAAAAAATTCTCAGAGTCCATATTGATTATCTAAATTTGCTGACTAAGTTGGATCAAATGATAGTTACAACAAAGTATGCAGTAGACTCGCTTCACTAGATTTCTACAAGAACAAATCCCAGGGACCTCTATGTAAGTATGTTGATCCATTCCGGAGCAGGTCCACTGTGGAAATATATTTAATATTAGATGTAAATAACAACACCTCCTTTCATATTGACTGAAATATATTGAATGAATATATTTGATAATTTTCTTGACAGTAGCACAATTTGAATTTGAAGTGTTTACTAGAAATTTTTTAGACACTCTTGACGATCTTTGTGCTTTTTAATGTAACAGCAAGCCCACATTCCTCAAAGAGTTCTGCGGAATACCGATGGACTAGTAATCTTGGACCTTATATTATTTAAATTGCGCACCTTACCCTATGTAAACCAAAATGTCAATATGTCTTAATGGCTTAATAGCTTGGTTCTCAGTAGCCGAAAAAGGTTTCCGGCTTCAATTCTACAAGCTTCCTAACTTTGAATTTCTTTCATATATGCGGTAGTATCAAAATGCATTTCAGTTTTTCAAATTTGTATAGTCGCTTGACCCAACCTAACTTTATGTGAGAGCATCCACCGGAGCTGATCGGAGGTAGAATTAATTTTTCATATAAAAGGTATAGTCGGTTAAAACTTCATATTATCTAAAATGCCTAAAAGTATGCTAAATGAAATATATAAATGCATTGATGTACTTCCCAACGCCTAAAAGCATGTTGTATTCAAAATATTATCGAATTTATATTGAATATTGCTTAAATTACTACTGAATTGCATCAGAGCATTATTTTCTGTATCAATGGCTTTGCATTATTGCATTGTTAGTTCTTGGCTAGACAAGCAATGCAATGCCACATTCGCTCCTTGCAACAAATGCGGCAAGTAATAACTAATTCAATATTTCAATATGCCTTTTGTTTACATTTTAATTAAATATTCATAAGCGTTTTAATTTATGTGCAACAAACATACACATACACGTAAATAAATTGCATAAATTGGATACACACACACAGTCTTAAACTGATGTTTGTTAGTGTATTGTATAATTCACTTTCAGCTGGCAAAATGAATGCAAATGTATTTTCATATTGCCACCGTCACTGTCTCGCAACTTAGTCAGACAACACATGTTTGTTTGTAAGCTATTGTATAATTATTCTAAATATTATTATAACCATATTGTTGCGCTCAAATCGTTGTTATTCGCCACAGTCTGTGCCTTTACAAATTTCGGAAAATAGCAAATTTTGCAAACTTCATTTAAATGCACTTTCGTTTTGCCGAAAATTTGTCATTCCGGCTGATTGGCTGGATTAAGTGGCCACTTGAGCGTGAAGTTGCCACTAGAAAGAGATGAAAATTTCCTGCCATTATTCATAAATTTAAATTGCTTACACTTTAATTTAGTTATAAGTGCAGATTATTGTTTAAACTTTCGTTTAATTTATTTCGCATTTCTCATTAATTAAGTGGAGCTCAAACGCCTGAGGATTTGCAACGCTATGTATACTAAATATTACCAAGTTTATTATATTCTACTTCATGTTACTAATTTATTTGCAAAGGCTTAGATTTTTGCGTTAAATAATATGCGGTTGTATATAACGTGCGATTGCCTTTCGATTGAATTGTGTGAGAAAATGCGCGCAAACCAACGGGCTCTTACCTTGTGACTCAAAATAAATGTAAGAAAGTTGGTCTTCAACCCTTAAATACCGAATCGTTTTCCAAAAAAAAAGTATACACACATATGTATGTATATATATATAGTTACCTATGTATGTTTACTAGAACTTAAGATTTTTTGACAAATACTTCGAAAAAGGTGTTTTCGGGAATAGTGCGTTTAAAGTTCGTCCAGCTATATTTTGTTAGACTCTTTCTGATTAAATCAGTCCAGTTGCCACGACAATAAAATGCTTCTAACTAATAAAATAATTCGAGTTCTGAATATTTTTTTATATGTGAACTGTCAAAATATGAAAAAATAGTTGAAATTTCTGGAAATACCCTTACAAAACTACTCACTATCTACCATTAACTCTCAAGATACTCGTTCCATTGGTAGAATTGTGTATCAATATACTCCCTTTAGCAAATTATAAATTATGTGAATCAGATATTAGTTGTGGAAATGCAATGGAAAAGTTTGCGGTGTTTCATTAAAAAGCTAAAAGAGCCATTTTGAAACAATAGAAAATCATCAAGGTCTATTATTAACCCTCAATCGATTTCAAAAAAAAGTTAATAAGTGCACCCTGTGTTGCGGTTGCCGGACCTTAACCCATGTATGCCAGCTTTTTTTTTTCTGTAAAGAAATATACAGTTTTGTTGGTTTTGAAAAGTAAGGTATTGTGGTATTGAATTTAAGACTTTAAACTTGATAATATTTTTTATTTCCTGGAGGAAAATGTTTCCAACAAAATTTTTTCTTAAACCCGTTGTCCAATTTTTTCAGACATCTCAGGACCCTAGGTGTTTAATTATCGTATTATAATAATGTCAGTTGTGGAAGTTACCATATCAGTAAACTAAGAACCATCACTCTCTAAATCAGACTAGGCATACACATGACGGAGGCCACAGTGTGGTGTAAAATAGTTTAATATTCGATCTACCTATTACCTATATTATCTAGAAATCTATCTATATATATCTATATCTATATACACATAATATACATATATATATATCTCTCTATCTCTAATAAATATCTAGATGCTTATCTAAGCCCAACTGATCTTTATTAAACAATTTATAATAGATTTCAGATGTCATTATGAGAATGTGCAATTAGTAGTTCGTCAGATAGTGGTCGAAAGTTGTCTAGAAGAATGTTTTGATCTGATGCTCCCAGGAAAACTGGATCACTTACAGTAGAGCCGCTTTGTTTAGTATTTAGAATCAATTCTACCTTTAGTTTTATTATACAAAACTCCTAGCTTCGGACTTCAAGATTTTCATACACTACAACTTAACAAGTTGTTCTCTGACAATCTCACTGTTTTCAACTCCAGAACATATCAATAAAAAATATGAAAATCTCATACGTTGTTATTAATATAAATAAGAAATCTTAAATATTCTTAAGATTATTGATTTTTTAAGTTTACAACCGCCAAACATTCATCAAAATACACTTCACACCACACATGAACTCAACATTTTACCTGCAAAACATTCGTTTCATAGCAGTGCCAGACACCTAAGCACATACTCGCGTATTCCCCAAACAGCAACCGCAAAATATAGTTGAGTGCTGAGCAGAGTTGTTGCGACTGCCAAAGGTGGGTGGGGTGCATGAATGCTTAGGAAGCAGCATCGTAAGCAGGAAGATGCGCTGATGAACACTGAGCAATGAGCATTGAGCAGTGAGCAGGGAGCGTGAGTGAGTTGTGTTAAACAAACACACACAGACGATTACTTGCACACTTACAAATTGAAATGAACACTCTTGGCTCGAGTGTTCGCCGGCTTGTGTGCATTTTGATATGATCCCCAAGGAGCAATTGCAATATTCTTGGATTTATTTCGATGTACTTATGTTTGCTCTGCCACTTTGTGTGTTGTATGTGTGAGGTGGTTATATGAGGAGTATGAGGAGTTCTGTGTTTGCTGCGAACTTGCCACATTTTTTATGAGCTTTTTTTTTTCCTTTCAATATTTTTTTCATATTTATTACGGTGTGGAATACCTCTTTATATTTAAAAACAAGCCTTAAAAGCTAAGTCGGGTGATCGGGAACAAATTTTTGTATGCGTCATTAAGTTCTTCTGACCAAAGAGAAAAATAATCAAATTGTCTACAAGATCTTCGAAGCAAAGTTTGAATAGTCATATACTTAAAGAGCGCTTAAGTTATCAGTTGTATCTATTCTATCAAATTTGAGCGTTTGAAGTCCCATTAGAAGTGTGGAGAAATTATTGGCGAATGATATTCGGTCCTACTATTCTATTAATAAGCATTAAGATAATAATTAATAAGTTATGTCATAAAGTTGATTCAAAATTCTGATATATCAACAAAGCATGTTGAGAATATCAGGCAACGATTTTCGATTTCAACCTCAGAATTTGTTGAGCTGATTCTAAGGAGCCTTCTTCAAGGACAATTTCAACAATCGACGACAGGCGAAACTTTTATACTCACCGCATGGATGCCCATTGAGCAGAGTCGAGAAAGCATGAAAAGCTTTTCGGTGCAATTTTGCTGCCATGTGAAGTTCCCTAATGAAATTAACCTAACTTAGCGAAACCTTTTCGACAACTTGCACACGACTTCAAAACCTTTATGTATTGGCCGGTTTGAGTTTTACCATTTAATCGCATGCTTTTATTAGAAGGTTCTATTGGAAAAGTTTGGTGAAGTCCTTTAAGCTATTTTTGACAACGGAAATATCGTCGGTGGTTTGGAAATCGTCCGCCGAACGCGGAAAAGATGTTTGAACTTGTTTTCATGTCAACAGAAGTTATCCCATGTGTAAGGCCAACGCTTTTAAACTTTTTATTAAGTACTCTATTGTCACCAAATCCCGAATGTTGCTTAAAAACCAATCGCGGAAACACTTCACAGTACATTGCTCTCACAAACACCGTTCGTAATGGGCGTGTAGCATACTTTTAGGGTGATGTGTGATAGCAGTTTGTTGAACCGTGACTCAGCTGCACAGAGACACACACACACTAACAAGTACTCATAACGGTACATTCACATCCCTCGCATATTACTTATTTGACAGTTGTCTATATGTTTGCGTTTGGAGCCTGCAAATATTTACATTTGCGATTTTTGATGGAATTTCCTACGCACACAGAGGCGTAAGAGAATTCCTTACAAAGTATTTTCTTCTTCTACAAAACTCTTCTTCCACCTAGCGAATATAATTTGGTGTCTTTTTCGCAAGACGCCGAAATTCGTGAGCTTTATTTGTTTCTTAAACCAAGCTCCCCGTCTCTTGCCCACACGCTCACATGTTTCTCCAACGTCTTTACCGCACCCCATTTCCTTCCGGCGGCCGCGCGCCATTTATGACGACTTCGGCATTTGTCGGCTTACACAGTTAATAAATTTCCACTTAACTGCTAGGCATTTTCGTGTTTCTTGTGTTTCTTGCGTTTCTTGTGCTGTTTTTTTTTTGCCAACGTTTTTCGCCACAACTTGTTTACCGTTACACATTGTGTGTCAGACTGGCTATTGTATTTGCAGTTACTTTTTGAATGTTGACTGTTGTTGTTTTTGCTTTTACAGCAATGTCAATGCACATCGTAGACACTACAAAGGTTGAGATTATGTGATTTGATTGTTTGTTTTTGTTATTTCCTCTGCTATATTTATTTGTGCGAATGTACTTTTTTACTGTTTGTTAAGAAAAGTTGGCAACCTTCCAAGTTTGTTTGATGGCCACGGCTAGAATTTTGTACGAGATACAATTTTAGTTGGCTTATGTGAGTCTTGTTGTTGTTCGTATGTTCTGTTATTATTACTGCTGTATTCCTGCTTAGTTTTGTTGTTGCTTTAAGCTTGTTTTCTTTACAACTTTGAACACATGTTTACACCTAAGCCAGTGCTTTAAAGCGGTTTTCATGCTTGATTACATATCACTATTTGTCATACATGCAGATTTGTGAGCAGCAGTCGTAGGCGGTTATAGCTATAGTATAAGTACGAAAGGGTTTCTCAATAAGGGTGCATTTTAATGGAAATAGTAAGGAACAAGCTATACCTGGGCTCAATTTAATAATTTTCACCTACTTTGCCTTACGACTGGCATTTATTAGTGCCAATATATTTTACTCGGGTTCTCTTGTTACCAAAGACCCGATTTGTCCTATTTTCAATAACTTCGTCGCAAAATCGTCCTGGCATTGAATTTTATGTTAGCTTGCGGATGCGCTTAAATTAGACTCAAAAGCTTATGACGCAGCATTCAAGGTATAAATTGGGTTCAGGTGATTCTCTTATCTCCCTTTTATTAAAGCGATAAAACTTTCAAAATTCGTGAAACCTGTTTTTCTCTCGGCGTCCGATGACCCACCGTCCATTGTGGTTGGAGGGAGTTCCCGAATGTATGAGGAATGCCGGCGTTCGGATAAGAAAGATCTTATGCGAAATATTGTGATAACCAAAGGCTTCGCGATCGTGAGAAAGACATGCAAATGATGCAATCAATGATGTTAATGTAAAGCTCTCTTAACTCTAAGGAGAATGCTTTATAAAATTTTTTTATTTTATTTCTCTAAGTTTTCCGATTTATAAGAAAGTAACAAGAACTGGCGTTTTGGTGTGGATATCAACCCATGTGCATTTTTCCCTCCATTCCCGGTCTGGGAGTAGACCCAAAAGCTTGAAAAAATATTACCTTTTCAAACCTCTGATATAGTATAGTATTTGCAATAAAAACCGTCGATTCGAAAATCGGTTAAGCCGTCAACGAATTCACCGAATATCCCTTTATGCCATACAATAAATATTATGCTATTTCAACCCACGAAAGCTAAAGGATTGCTTCCGTTGGGAGACGCCGACAACAATTCTACTATTCTTTGCTCAAAACAATACCTCTGTAATTCTGTTTTTGTTAGCCTTATCCCACGCAACAGAGTCCAAGCTGAAACAAAGTCCACGATTGCAAAACGAAACTCTCGGTGTCTATTAATTTAGTAAATGCCATTCAATTCAACCCGAAATTTCATCAATTATATAGTACTCGCTCTATATAAGGTTCAGGTTCTCTCCTAAACACACTATGAAAAGAAAGTTATCTGTGTTCTTTAGATCTATATTTTCGTTATCGTATGACTTTCCTCTATTTTGGCATTGTGTTAGACTAACATCAACAACACGACGTCATTACACCAGTGAATTAATATTGCGTCATCTAAATTGGAAACCCCTGTAATAGTTGGATTTATATGAGAACTTAAGCATATAATATACTTAATACACAAATATTTACCTATAGTGTATTTTGATTTTCCGAAATATACCTACGCAATCTAACAACAACAATAAATGTCATTAAGTCTGTCAAATGACAAGTGAAGTGAGATGTGGTTTACTTTAATATTTCTGAAATTTATGTGTTTGTGAAAGTGCATAGTTAAGCTTCTCGAGTGTTTTGCTCTGACATGTTAGGCTGTAATTACGACAACTGATATAATTAATCAAAAGTTATGTAATTTTAAAGTACTCATTACATGTGTAACTCACACAAGTGAATTTATTTATGACTCACATGGAAGTGCTGATTAAAGTTAGCATGCTTTTGAAAGGTGGTGGAATATAAATTAGGTTAAGAGCTATAATGTCAAATGAGGAAAGTATATTTAGGTATGTCGAGATAATATAGTTTAGCTGTCCTTGAGGCTGAAAAGTTCTCGAGTGTCGCGAGCGAATTCACTATTAGGAACAGCATGTGGTTCAGACTTCGCAAAGTACAATAATTTTTGAACACTCTGCATGTTCTCATTAGATATATATGAACAGAGTTCTCACCAGATATATTCTTCTTTGTATAGAGGCGAGGATAATAAAACCACCCATATGTTTTTGCGAATAAAAGATGACTATAATCTTGAATTTCTCTCTAGTTGAAGCGATCCAGATGAACCGACCTTTAACGTAACTTAAAATATATTGCGGAACACTGTCATCCCATAGACAGAAACAAGTGAAATTCCGCCTTCAGTGTTTTATGAATTTCGGAAATGTTGAAACCCTTGTCGTTACTCGAAGACTGCAGCCAAATTCGGAAAAGTTGTCATAGAGAAGCAGGGTTTTATCGCTTTATAGCTCAACATTCGATATGCACTAGGAAGAAGTTGTTGCTAAAGCTAACGAACTAGTAATCTGGTAAGAGAAATCGGTTGTCTAAGCTTCAGTGGATACCTCATATCGTTGGCAAAGTAGTGGCAAAGACTTATGAATCTGGAATGTATTGCACGTGGACTACTTTTCAACATGGACTAGAACTTCAGATATTGGAAAGATCATGAAAGTAAGTATAATATTTCGGATCCTTTACCATCTCTTATTTGTGAGAAGATTAGTGTTTACTTCCATATTTGTGCAATAAAAGGTAATTGAGTAAACTTGATTAGTTTAAAGGACTATAGCGAGTTATGCATACACGATTCAGATGAATTTTTTGAACTCATTGAGTATCTAAATTTAGTACAATTTACTGTAATCCAAATGACAACTGCAATGGAGTAGTTAGAGTTCTATTAAAAGCTCAAGTAAGCGAATTTCTTCTGTGAATTTGTCTCCAATAAAAGCTAGCGTTAAGTCATCTGATGAGGTTTTGAGTACATTGCTTTTTAGATTCGGTTTCGGAAGGTTCGGTATTTTGAAAATTCTTAGGAAGCTAAAGAAATCAAAATGACCTTTTTCGCGCTTGTAAAAATTTCAAGTCTTACTAGTTTAACTTATAGTGGGCTAGAAGTGGACGCACAAGAAATGTAAAAAATTTGAGCTTCTTAATAATGGGTTTCCGTTGAATTTAGTAAGCAAAGTGAGAAAAAATATCCCTTTGCAGCATTTATTATTAGAGTCGGCTTTAGACACATCGCTCATATCTCAATTAGGTGCTGGTGCTGTTTGGCACCGTTATAGATATTGTTAAGCAGTTTTTAGTCCAGTCGCTCAAAACTATAATTTGTTCCCTAGCACTATACCAAAAATGCTCTGTTGTTGTTGCAGTAGCAAAAAATACTTCTAAGTTAGTTCGCAGAAGTCTTCTAAAGTGAAACTCTTCTTCATATCGGGTAAGCATACCCGAATATTGTTTATTCCTTAGAACTTTTCCTTCTTTGTTTCACTTCGTAATGCCTCACCTTACCTTTCATGAGAGTAGAAAAATATTTTTTTCTCGCTCTCCTTTGTCATTCCTCGAAAAGGACTTCTGTTGACTGCATGGCGATCTCTTTATTTTTCTTTATTTGCACAAGTATAGAGTTAACGAATATGAGAGAAAATAACAGTACACAAAAGCCTTAAAATCGAGCGGAAATATTGCAAATGTAATTTAAATTTGTCTGTTTTTCTTTGCAGAAAATATTTTTCATATTTTTGCACATATTTTTTATGCGCCAACCGACGATGTTGCAAAAGGATGTTGCAGCTGCTTGTTGTGCCGCCATAGCTGTGGCTGTCACGGGTCAGCCTTGTATGCATTTATATATATATATATATGTGTGTGTGCGACTGATGCTGTCCAGGCGTTGTTATTTATGTAGCCATTCTTGTTTGTTTTTGCAACATTTGCATTGCTGTTGTTTGTGTAATTTTTAATTTACAACCGAAGATGCGCTCAACTGAAAATTAAATTTGACGCTCGAGTTCTTTTAATTTCCTCTTTTCAGTTAAACGAATTCAGCAAATAAATTTTTGCATATTAACACCAACACAAGACAACACGCACACACATACATACATACATATATATATGTGGAATTTTGTATAAACAACCAAAAGCGTACATACTTGCCAGCAGGCTCTTGCAGCATGCGGCATGCGGCATGTGAATTCGAAAGGGCGAAAGGACACGAAGATACCTCAGAGATACACACACACACACAAGCGCAAATTTATTTTTAAACGCTTCTATAAATATGCGTGCATAAGAATTTTCCATAAATGCCCACATACAAATGCACATACAACAGCAACAAGTGCTCGCAGCATGTTGACGATGATGTTGCATGTGACGCCGAAAACTGTTTGTGTGTGTGTGTTGGTGTTGGTGTTGCATGCAGCGCATGAATGAAATGTATTGAAATGAAATGACATTTGGCGCTGTGGGACATCGCTTGGCTGCTTAATGCAACACTTATGGTAGCAGCAGCTGCCGTACTTGCAACATTCGTCGCTTGCAGTGTTTTTCTTCATTTTTCTTTGTGTGCGCTTTTTTTTTTGTTTTTCGCGTGTATGTGTGTATGTGCATTCAACGCCATTGGCAGCGCGCATTCCTTGGAGGCATTGTTGTGGCAGCCGTCTTTTGGGATCTGCCCGTCAGCGAGACTTCATGCAGTCGTTATCGCCATGCCTTCGCTTGCAAGTGTTGCACCATCGGCCGCGCAGGTTTAAAGTTCTGGTGGGTGTGGGAAAATCAGGCTTTAAATTTAAACAGGAGATCTCAAGGTTATGAAGAGAACATTTCCCTATGTAATAACTAGATACCAAGGAAGTCTCTCTTCCAAATCAAAAAGGCAGGGGTGATTCCAAATCTCAATCTGATGAAGGCTCCGTTAGATGGCTTTATGAAGCTTTATATAGCTCGAATGCTGCTGGATATAGTGAAATCTTCAAATATGATGGAACGACGAAGAAAACCTTTGGAATCGTGATATACAGAATAGTTTTAAACTAACCAGCAATTATCTTATTGGTATCTCCAAAATATCCTGCTTTGTACCACCGATTGAAGGTGCACGAGATTCTGCGTGAAATATTGCGATGAGTGTCGCGATTGTCTCACTCCGGACAACAAGCGCAATCATGAGTCAACTTTACAGCAGTGTTGGGCGCTGTTTAAGCGCAATCCGAAGAATCTTCAGCGTCGTGTAGAGACCCTCGCCGAAACATGGATACACTGGGACACACGAGACCCCAAAAGACAGTCCAATCAGTAACAGTCCACTCTTCACAGTGCTTCGAAGAAGACTGTCCTATCGCCCGACAAAAATGCTTTCAGATTTAGTACTATCAAATTCAACAGCTTCAACCCTTGTTGAAGAACAGAAGACGGCGAAAAGCAAAATTGTAGAGCCTTGGGAGGAAAACTTAGAAGAATGGCAGAGAAAGTGTTTATATGCTTTTAATGATTGTCGAAAAGATTAGATTAGATGTGGACTTTCATTGAATTGAAAAACCTCATTTAGAAACTCAGTAGAACTTTGAAGTTTCAGGCGAAATGTTAAGAGGGTACAAATATATTCGAAAAAAAGTTCGCTAAATTCGGAAGTTTCAACATGCAAATATCAAAAGCCCTTAATATATAAATTGCGTTATCATTACAGTCTGTAGAATGAATGGTTTCATTAAGTCAGGGATGTATTGATACTTATTGGCCTGACCTTCTTTCATTAGATGAATTAGGGGTGATAATAGCTACATTTTATATCTTTACTAACGATAATTGGAGTCAATTCTTAATTCAAGTCATAGGAAGTTTTATGTCGAGTTGGTTGCTTTAGGTCAATGAAGAGAACAATGGGGCTTGGAGAAATAATTATTGCGGCATTGGAAAGGAAAAATCACTCAAATCCAGATTTGTGCTGAGGCTCCTTAATCTTCTACTTTCTTTTTCTTTTTTTTATTATCCAAGCAGGGATCTTGAAAGTTACCTCTGAATGCCAATTTAGTTCTTCTTAAATGAAATTCTAGCCGGTTAAACATGCATTCCTCTATTTGAATTAGCCTCAACTACCTCTTTCTGAATTTAAGTTACTTGTTCATTAAAGGGCTTCAATTCACACTCTCATGGTCCACTATTAGGCATTCTAGATTCTCTATGTAACTTCTAGTCTAACATTCTTATATATCCTAAAGATCACTCTTCGATAATTTAGAGCAAATATAACTTATGGTTCTAGTTGTTTATATATTTCTAGCAAATACTAAAAATTTAGGTCTTGCATAAAATGTTAAAACAACAGCTATACAGATATGGGTCATTATTGCATTGGACCGTTGTTTTTTAGCAGTTCGACTTGAATTCCTATGTGCAGTTTGGTCTTACGTTATATTATGAAAACTGTATATATTATATTAACCATACCTGTCGCGAGAAAGTTAGTGTTGACTAACTTTTTTGAGGTATAATGGATTTTCATAGAGCATATTTGAGGAGTTAAGCCTGTAGACATATTTTATGTACACTCTATATCTTGTGTATATATTATAGTCAGTGGTGAGCTTCCACAACAGTCTACAGCGCAGCTAAATTCTAAAAATAGGTTAGGGACCTAGGAAAAATAGTTGAAGGGACCTTTTTCATGTTATGAAAATGTTAACCTCCTTGTTTATTAATATTATATAATACTAAACCCCAAAGTTTACATAAAACTCAAAAGGCCAATGGCAGAGACCGAAAGAGCGCCAAACTAACTGTTTCAAGCTGTAAAGTAGAAGGGATGATTTGTGAAAGATGATGAAGTAATCAAGCCACATCCCAAGGGTAGAGTACAGTCTTCCAACAAGAATTCGGTTATTACTAATTACCGTTAAATCATTATGCATTGCTAAGGCTAGCATGTACAGGAAATCAGTCGCGCTCTTGTTTCGTCTGTATTCCTTGAATCACCTTTCAATTATGAGCGGCTCATTCGCTCCACATAACTGCACATTCAATGCACAGATACTTGCCACATGGCAAACTACTTACAAGCATATTTGTAAAAGAAACTTAAGCTAAAATGCAGTAAAATGCCATATCATTTCACTGAAAGGACATTAAGTAGGTGTTTATTGCTCGCAAAATTACCGCTGCTCTTCGAACAGTTATGCGAAACAGCGAGATGCTAGAGTCACTTTTCGGTATTTTGCTAAGCATTTTTATGACTTTAAGGCTCATTCGCACGTTTACTTATGCTATTTGCGCTGTTCGAGGTCTCCAGTTGCAATCAAATGTCTGCAACCTTCCTTAAGTACGGAATTTTCTGCAGTCCAATGCGTCATAATGATTTTATTGCACAATTTAATTTCGGATTTTATCGTCAATCAAGTACCTGACCGCCTTGCTGAGCTCAATACTTAAGCACGAGGTGGTGCTTGGTGCAAATGGGGCATGGGTTATGTAAGTACCGTTACTAATCATGCTTCCGTGGTACGTTCATAAAAAAAAAAATGTTTTATAATTTTTTCACGGCAATATTTATTTCATTCTCCAACAGTTAGAGCTCGATTTAATAACCCACGTGACCATAAATGCCCAGCAATAAATATCTATACAAATATATAGATCCATATAAATATCATAAAATCCACATATAGTCCAATTAGTTTCCACACAAATTTACTGCGTTTTATTCATATTGGCATTCAAGCGGTTACCGTAATTCTATTTGTAGTTCCTGTGTACCCTTATAACCGCACCTACATTTGTATGAATATCTATGAGCCGTTTAATAGTTTTTGTTAGTCCATAGTTTGTCGGTTAGTTCTTCATTTCCCGTTAATTGCCGATTTTATTGCATTTGCTTATTTTTTTAATTTTTTTCTTTTGCATTCATTTCAGAGCCTTTATTGGTTTTCCCTATCATCCTTTGTCATACTAATTTGTTTTATAGCATTTTGTTATGCAAACTTTTCAATGAAATAGTTGTGTGGTTCACGAGTACTCACAGGTGGACGCAGGGCTCGTATATCATGTAATTTTATAAGTTAGTCTGAAGCACAGTGGGTCTGTCCTCCATTTTCCCATATTATATTCTGGGAATTTTGGCACATTTGAAGATTTTTTCAGCCTTAGCGCAATAAGCATATGGAGACCTATATTTCATGCTCTCAATAATATGAGTTACGAAGATCGAAATGAGAATCTGAAATTATTGAACTTTATTCAAACCCTCGAACAGCTTAAAATAGGAGCAATAATCAAAAACTTTACCTAAAAATTCAGCGGTCCGCAGACGGTCTTAGCGGTCTCATAATGAAAATCAAACCCCATATAAATATTAAGTATTCTTATATCAAAGTTTCATCAAGACACTGATTTAACCTTAACGGTGTGAATTCCGACTCGGCCTTTGGCCAGATTTTGGCAATTAGTTCCTTGGAACACAACTTCTGAAGTTGGAATTGCTTGTATACAAAAAGTGGTTGGAATTTGTTGAAATTAATCAGAACTTATTCTGAATTTCAAAGCAGAGAAACACTGGTGAGCTTGATAAATATCTAAGTTAAGAACTGATATGCTGATATTTTTAGAACGCGATAGGCGGAGCTGAGATTCGACCGCCATTTGAGAAAATTTGTGCACTCAATACTTATGTGATATCTCAATTAAGTTCGGAAACAAAAAGAAGACGCATGGTGTCACATCTGGAGAATCACATTTTGTGAGTCCCAGAAAACGGTGCTCATCATCTCTACGGACGATAGGACAGCATTAGGCTTCATCGGACCGCGTTCGCCTGTGAAACAGTTGTTCCTTAGTCTAGATCCATGTTTCGCCTTCGCTATCACGAAACCACGAAGAAACTCCTTTGGATTGCGCTTCAAAAGGGTCACACACAACTGTGAATTGGTCTCACGGTTGCGCTTGTTGTCCGGAGTTAGCTAAAGTTGCAGTGCGAGTATTTAGACGACGAACTTCATTTTGAATTGAATTTGTGCCACAGACCAGAAGAAGAAGAAGTCAGAATTATAATAATAAATAGTTGTTTCAGTTGCTATTCAGAGAATATTGTCTAAGTTTGAGCCTTTTGAGCTCCTTGGTCAACATCAGAAGAGTTCTACTCAACTTTTGTTGACAGCTCGCCTGATCAGCCAAGGCCTTACTCTCTTCTCAGGAGGTAGTAATTAAAATGGAGAAGAAATTTTTATTTCTCTAGAGGGTGAGAGAATTATACAAGAGTTTCTAAAATTTTGAACCGGGAGTAAGCTAATGCCACCACAGTACAACAAACTGTTCCTTTTTCCAAAAACCAAATTTTTTTCTGCATTTCCTTGCCCTTAAACAACAACAAAAACTGTATGCAAACACCGTTTTCATTTCTTTTTCGATGTGCGAGTAGTTGAAAATAGAATTCACAAAAAGAATGGCTAACAAAATGAGCGATGGCATGCAATAGACAGCCAGGAGTGCATATTGCGCCATGTCCTGCTGCCAGAGCAAAACAGAGTGAGAATAGAAAGTGAGTGTTTTTTTCGCGCTCTTTGGTTGTGCACTATTGAAGCGTTCATCCATTCAAAAATACAAACGCACACAAACACACCGAAAGCACTGAATTGCGTAGAATTTGTTTGTGTTGTTGTTGCCCAGCCGGCGGGTGGGAGTTCAGCATGTGTTTGCCAATTGTGCGAGTGTCAGCGGTAATGGTCAGGAAAACATTTTTCAAACGTGTTCCGCACTCAAAAGCCGCGCGTGTGTCCTTTTTGCGGCACTTTGTGCCTTTTCAGGCGCTTCACTTTTTTGCCACTTTGCTTTACGAAATTTTGGTATACAACAGTTTTAGAGGTTACGAAAGTGTGCTAGTTGGCTGGCGGTGTTAGTGAATACCAAGGCATTTTATATACACATCGGAATGTTGGTTCAATGGACATTGTACCAAAGAACATTTGTACCAAAAGGTCATATATTGTTATTATCATTTTTTATTTTTGTAAAACTTTTTCTTTTTTCGACGCGACTTGCTATTCGGCAGCAGTTCTTTATTTTCTTTGTTTGTTTGTTTTCGTTTTTGTTTTTTTTTTGTTTGGTGTTTTGAAGAATGGAATTGCATGGTAGTCAAAGGCCATACCTCTGATCAAGGGAAATACTTTGAGTCGATTTTTTAGTATTCGTTTTGTGTGGCGACACTATTGGTTATATTTTCAAACATATTTCATAAGTTCAATACTTCATTGCTATCGGGCAGGAAATACCGTTATTTGAGAATATATTATAACCTCATCCAATTATAGCCTGTTAGATTAAGGCTTACAACGCCACAAATAACGCTCAAGTAGCAAATACCGCATTGTTTCTCTAATCTACCTCAGACGGACCATTGCTCTCTTAGTTTTCGGAGACACAAATTTACTCTTAACGGTTTTGAAGTTTATATTATACAGCTTTTTTACTGCGAGTAGAAGATCCTGTCGCACTATATAGTAAATTGTACTTACCCGACTTGGCAAGGAAGTCTTGAATATTGTGGCGTTCTCTTAGCTAAAACACAAACCCAGATGCTCACATTGATCTAATGATCTCCCAAGTCTAGATTTGTCTCTTTAAACGGAAAATAACGAACCTCTTAATTTTTGTTAGTATTAGCATTAGTTAGCATTTTGATTTTATTCTACAGAAAAGCACCTTCTAAAGTCTGAAACTTCGAACGGCCTATGGGTTTTCGGGAGAAGAAAGTTTCACCTTTCAATTTTCCAATACTATGCCCAACAATTTAAGGTCAATGTAACAACCAGTGTTGGTATTATTACTAAAACATTGATTTTTTTTTAACGATATTCACCCCGCCTGACTGTCTTTCAAAATTTGTCGACGGTTGTGTTCTTATAAGCAGGTTGTCTGAGCTAATAAACCAGCCCAAGAAAGAATCGCAATATCGCTCCATTTTCACACACCTTTTCTTTTAAATATCCAGGGCACAATCGCTTAAACCACACCTCGGAATATAAAACCAAAAAGTTTTAAGTATTTTGCCTCAAAATGTAGCTCGAACCATTACATGGTGGCTGTGAATTTACATTTCAAAAGATAGAAAGTAGTCTTTACATAATCGGTACCAAAGAATACTTTGAAGTTTTCAAATGGATTTTAATTTTTCTCCCATTGGGAGAAGACTCTCAAGAAACAGGCGGTATACCAACAAATTTTCGGTTTAACAATTTCTTTATATCTTATAGATGGCTTTACTCAGCCGGGTACCAACTTTGAAGGTCTCTCGTAGAGAATATATAAAATTCGTACTGAAAAAGTAGAAATAAATTCGTCGTTGGCCGGGTATTTACAGTTAAAATGCGACAATTTTCTTTACTAAATTATTGAACCAAGAATTTAGGAGAGGATGGACCAAACCCCTCCTTTTAATTCGGACCAATCTTTTCAACCTGATTCTGCAAAATATTTTGTGTTTAAAAAAAATATCTGTGTATGAAAAGAGTTATAAGTTGTCTTCCTCCTTGTTAAATATTTCCTACTGGGTATCATGCGTACTCTCAAACGCTCCTACACGTTAAAATTTGTTTGCAGTTAGTTTTGCGAAAATTTTGGACATTTGCAGGTGTATTTGAAATGAATTGCAGCGCCTGAAAAATATTTTGTTGCATACATTTAGGATGGCAATATATTATTTTCAAAAGCCACAAAGTAAACAAAAAATTGATTATTTTAAGCGAAGCACTTCTTCATTAGTTAGTCGTCTCGCATAGAGCATGGGAGGGTAAATATATACAGCACGATGAATTCAAATATTGTAGTAAAATTCCAGTTTTAGTGAAAAATTCTAATAACTTCTGTTAGCTTGCCACATATTTTGTTTTTGACCATATGATGCATACTTTTGGTATGCTAAATTTATTATTGCTTCAAAATAATTATTTTCTCGAATTTTACAAAGTCCGTAGTTCAATATTTGCTGTTAATTTAATTGTGGCACAACAACAACTTAAGGCTAATATGCAATAAATTTGCTGTGGTTTCTTTTTGATATCTAATGGGCGATATTAATTTGATTAATTTGGTATAAAATAGAGTTGGCAACCACATTGTATATTTGAAAATATTTTATATAAAATTATGGTAGCTGTGAAAGTTGAAATTTATGCCAGATAATAAATAATTCAAAAGAATAACCGTAAATTAATTAATTAATTAAGTTAAGTAAATATTAATGAAGTAATTAAGTTCAATATTATGTGATATTCTGAATTTAATTATATTTATCTCTAGCTTAGATATTAATACAGGAATTGAAACTCTTTGTAAATTATCGGAAATATTTAGAAAGAGTTACAAGTTTCAAAAACCTTTTCGATTTTTTAAGGACCAAATCGCAATGTACTTTTCACTCCCATTCGCACAATTCCTGTACATCTCTGCTCTATTGCTTCTTTCTTGCTCTTTCTCTTTATTATTGTCATTCTCTCAAGTCATATCTCATTTGTGTCTCTCGCTCTCAGTAGAAGGTTTTATTTCTGTTAAGCTCAACTTCTCATCTTATTCAGATATCTTACTCAGATACATTATCTGATGTATCTATTGAATAATAAGTGGAAATGAGAAGCTTTGAGTCGCATATTTTCGGACCCGTGTGACGGCTGCCTCTTCAGAACAAACACGTGCTTTCTGAAATGTCCAATGAAGTTGTGGTCTGTAGTCGACTGAGACGGCATATCTTTAAGGCGTCCATTATGTCTGTCTTAATGGACCTGCTGGCATGGATCGAGTTGACGAATGGTTAATAATTGAGTTTTACAGGGGCGAACAACAAACCTAATGTTAGCTCAAGTGCGGTCAATTAAGGTCAGGTGTTCATTCACTTCGCCTTTAAACCAACCAACCAAGACATTCCTTCTGGAATTCCCATAATTAAAATGCAAAAACGTGTAGGATCAATATATTGGTGCCTGCGAAACTCTGATGATGAATTGGCAAAGTGTGAATCGCCGGAGCTTTTAATGGGATCTCGTCAAATATGGTGCAAAGAATAACTGGTACATTCAGTTGGCAAGTACGACTCACAGCTTAATGTCGTCTTAGAAATATTCAGTTCAGTCAAATACTTTCTGAATAAACCAAATGAAGGTTTGGTTATAAACCTTCTAAAAGTTAGTTAAGAAAAGCTTCGATACGATCTCTGGTGAGACAGATTTCAGGGTATAACCTGTTGTACAGAATACATCGTCAGCTGAAGAGCCTCATAGAAGCTATAGTCAAAGAACTGTTAGATAGTAATTCAGCGGATATTCTAAGGAGGTCACAAGATATTATAAGTCTAAGTTCTTATTCCATTTACATTGGATTAACGATCTTATGACCACTCTTCAGAACGAAAGTTGGCGCGGTTGAGGAACTTGTAAAGATTCTAAGCGGTAGCCATTTCTATAGTTAGGAAAGAAAAATTTACAACTCCTGATCCATGAGACCAGCCGGTTGCTACTTTTCTGTTCAGCTCATATGTTCCTGAGAGTGTTGGAGGGTCTGGAGAGCTTTTTAAAGTATAAACCCAATTTTCAAGCTCTAATGCTAAATATATTCAACCAATTTCCAAATCAATTGCAACATTTTGGAAAATTAATCATACCTCTTGCACTCACGCATAGCACCGCATAGCACGGCATACGGCTACGTTATATAATAGAGATCTAAAATCTATATTTTCAAGCGTCTAGACATAGCTTTATTGCTGGCGGCCACTACAAAATACAATCACCCACACTCTGTCGCAACAAAATTGCAGCAGGGCAACAGTGCCGTTGCAGCAGCCGCCTAGTAAGTGGACTCACATGACAGGCCTCCACTTGCTGCATATGCTTATGCAATCTATAAAGTATGAGTGTGTGTGTGTGTGCGAAAAGCTTCGGCAATATTTGTGGTGAAATTTTGCTGCGTTTAAATATTTTGCCAGCGTATACAAATATGCTTTCAACGCTTTGGCTAGGCTAGCGACAGCGTCAAAGGGCGCTTATGTGGGTGTGTGTGGCAAGTACGGAGTGAACTAAGAGTTTCTGCCCACCATTTGGTTGGTTGTGTCGGTTGTTTGACGGATGAGTTTGTTGGCTGCTGCTGCCTGCCTCATTGGTTGGTTGGTTGTCAACAAAGCTGCTAATTGAATTTTAAATTAGCCCGAAAGGCCCAGAAGGCGCTAAAATGCATGACAAAAGCAAACATGTGCATGTATAAACAAAGCGCAAACACACACATACACATATATGTATATCTAAACTGTAGCACCGTAAGTACATAAGCGCACTTACCTAACTCGATGTATATGTATTTATATTTATACACCAGATAGTTATTTTTGGGCACATCCTTCATGCGATGTCGGCGTCGATGTTGCCGCATCGAACTCAAATATCAACACACACAAATGCTACATAATTGCTATGTATTAGTGGCATTTCACCTCTCATATATCACCTGAATTCCCAGCATGTTATTTCACGTATTTTATACGCTCAGCTCTCATCGACTAGTATTCCTTTGCCACCTGCCACTTGCTGTCGCTAAGCAAAATTTCAGTTTTTCCTCTTAGATTCCACCTCATTCTATGCACACGTTTGTTAAACGAAGCAGGAAACGTTTTCCACATCACTTTTTCACTTGAAAATCACATAATGTTTGCATATTTTTAGGCGTGCAAACAATGAAAATTCTATACGCAAACAATGTGCCACAGCAAATTTTAACCACTGCACATTTTGCGACCACTCATTTGCTTGCCGCAAATTTTGGCGCGGAAATTTCGGCGGCAAAAGAAAAAGCACCGTTATTCTTTTAGGACATGCTGAAATAGGCAAGGTGGTGAAAGTGTAATTGTAAGTGATTTTAAACTTTAGATAATGAAGTTCTACTTTAATGAGTAATTTTCGGAGGAACTTACAACAATTTTAAATTCTGTAGGGACCTATAAAAATATCTCCAACTTCGGCTGCTATCTGTAGTGCAAAGGGTCGGTTATAAACATTTTAACACGAATTGCTAACTTTATATGAGAACCTTTTGCCTTCCAATGCATCTATCTCACTGAGGTAGGAGTAATATAGTCAATCTGTACTTAAATCGATTCCTCTATTAAAAAAATTGCTTCAAACTGACCTCCAAAACAGATTCACCAAAGAAAAGAAAACCGACTTCCCTAGGTTTCACCAAGGAGATGCCTTTTCCTTTCAATTTTTTTGGAGATTGCACTTTCTTTCTTAATTAAGAAAAGACATAGAAATAGTTTAGTAAAAATATTTTTTGACAAATCCTAATTGGTTCTGCCGACATGCTGAGACATACTGACTGCCAGACGGAAGACAATATGCTGAGGCGTTCTAAGTCGTCCACTGCGTGCAGTATTAAGCAACCCGAGCTGTGTTAAACTCTCAGGTAAAAAATAGGAAACTCCGAGCACTTATTGAGCGTTTTAGAAAAAATTAAAGAAAGATACTCCTTGAGATAGAAAAAGTAATCTTCTTAGTTGGAGTATTAGATATTCAAGACTGTCTCGAATACGAAAACTTTTGTAAAATCAAAAATGGAACCCGTCAAAGTAGCAGCAATCTGACTTGTAGCCATTGAAAATTATGGGGACTGGAGTGGACGTAAATCTGACTTAAAGCACAGTTTCTCCAAAACTTCCAAGATGTTTTCATTTTCATAATACCGTCTCCAAAATTAATTAATTATTAGTTGAGAGTAATCAGAGTAATTCATAGTGGAGCTTTTATTACAGGAAGAGCCTCAAGAGTATTTCCCTTGCATTGGAACAGCATTAGACGGATCGCAATGCCTTGGTTTTAAAAGACCATCTCGAAAGGTCGATTCTATTTAATAGCTGAAAACAAATGATATTGAAATTTAATTTCAAGATACACTCGTAATAGTTTGGACTTGATAATTTTTTTCCAACGTGTAGAGTCCACGTTTGGTTGGTATCAATACACTGTCTCAATACATCAATCAGAGTCAGACGATGGGGTATAAATTGTATGGCTACACCCATTCAATTACAAATATAATGTGCAAAAGAAACATCGGGATATAGTTCGTTCAATATAGTTGATTATGATTGTGATCCCTTAGACTGAGTGTAGGTAATTTTAGTCTTGCTTAGTTAATTTTTTATAGGACGGAATACTATAAAAGTTATACTTTTCGTTGAGTTTTAAGACTTAGGTTTGGTTAAGTTATGTTGTACAGGTTGAGAGTTGTCGACCAAATAGGCTGGTGGGAATACGTCTATTTATAATGGATATTTCGACATACTATCTCTGTGAGTTTAGGAATTCACAGATGGAGACTCAGGGACAACATATTTCTCACCAAATAATTTTTCGTTTCTTTTTTCAACCAATAAATAATTTAACCACCTCCAATGCCATTCCTAAAAGCGCATAGAGGAAATGAGCATGCATATAATTATCCTTGGGCAATACTGTCAAATGCACATACTCGCCCATATGCAAAGAGAGGCGCGCATCATTAACGCCTGCCAGCTAAAATCACAAACCATAAATCAAAATCGGCAAAGCAAAGCGAATGAAAAAGTTGTAATTAATTGCCAATATGAGTGGATGTGATGAAGAGGTGAACACCAAACGCGCAACGGGCTGAATTCAACCCTAAAAGCCACGAAAGCGCAAGGAGAAAAGGCCAAAAGATCAGGCACAAGTAAACGCAAATAAAAAGCACACATATATACACAGCCACACAAACACAAATAATCAGGTATTGCTGCTAATCAAGCAACCGAATGCCAACAAACAAAAGTCAATTTCCTTTTCAAATACAAATAAAAATCTCTCAACGCGTTAAGCACTGAATGAAGGCGAAGATTTATGGACTGAAGAATAATGGGATGTCTATAATGGTGAGGACGATGTGTGTGCATACATATTTACATAGGTGGGTGAAGTGTGAGCAAATAATGAAAGAGATAATCAGAAGTCTCAACCTAGATACATTTATGTGTATTAGGGTGGTCCTTCAAATGGAATGTGGAACATTTTTTCAGTTTCGACAGCTTTATTGATCGGAAGGTAAACTTTTTTGTTTCCTTGAAGAGGACTGAGACGTCTTTCTCGAGGTTCTAAGTTCAGAGAATCTTCGGAAGGCTCGCAAGACTGTGAGCTCAACTTCCAAACGCATGAGAAACATAGCAACAGTCGCCGAATTCGAAGTGGGGGTTTAAAAATCCTATCCCAAAATTTTTTTCGGTTAATAAAGGACCACCTTAGTGTTTTCATCGAAGACGCGTATGAGTATCAGTTTTACCTGCAATCTATTTTTCCGCACACTGCATGATTGAAGGTGAGCTTGTCAAGCAAACCAAAAACAGGCAAACACAAGTAAAAGATGGATAGGCTCTCTTCTGTTGAGGGAATGATTATCTACCGAAGGCTATCCATGTGGCTTTGCAATATTTGATACGCTCGTATTTGTGCAATTTCGATTTTGCGAATTTCTTCTTTTATTTGGAAATTGCAAAAAGTCAGCTGGAGCATTTTCAATTTATCAACCTGCGGGTAAATAATTTTATGATGATTGTTATTTGCACAGGAAAGGCCTTTTTGGGCAATTGGATAAATAAAGCGCAGAAGGTGAAGTGCACCGAGAAGAATACAAAAAGAATTGGACGGGTAAAGATGAAAAATTAACAAGAAATTTGTCTGTGACTGCAAATAATGTAATGAAACACCGTCTCCTATCCAATGAGCGAATGTTTGCTGAACGCCGTTACAGTTTTAATAGTATAGGCGGAGAGGATGAATCTCTCAAGCCTCCGAGAACAGCGCTCCATGCCATAAATGATCAAAAAACCCCTCGATACTTTATCAGACGATAGAAGTCTTAAAGCTCTTTCGGAAGTCTTCACAATTGCTTAAACTCTGTGGTAAGTGCAACTATAATCTTTTCGAAGATAGTCCGGAGATGCTTAAGTGTAATGTGAACGGATTTTACTATCCCTTAAACAAATAATGGTCGATAGAGGTCGAATAGGTATTCTTCGATAGAGCAGAAGGAAGAGATATTCTAGGGTAGTAACTGTCAAAATTTAATTAAATAGATTAAACTGTCTGGTTAAACTGCCTAGTCACAGAAATGATGTCACTAAGATAACGTGATATTATTGGTGAGAGCATATCCGCGTAAAACTATAGTCACATTGAGTCCACTTGTCAATATATCCTAAATTAAATATTTGTATGAACATCTTAAGAAGCTTATGCTCAATGCTTTATGAAGACTGTGCTGGATAGCTCAAAGTCAGGTTACTTTTTTTATGAAAACTCTCTTTTTATAAGAATTAAAATAGCTTATAGACATCACAGGAGATAATATCACCGGCATTCTCGATGATCTATAGTTGATCCTTTTGAGTTGAACTCAAATCTCTCCACATGTGTTTCTCTTTTCATAGTCAGTCCTGGTGGAACACTTCATGTTTAGCATGTTATACAAAACTTACTTCATATTATACAAAGGACTGTACTGTGAGTTTTCAACACCTGAGGACTTCTAATGGGGCAAATTATACGCAATTTGGACGAAGCTAAAAGTGCTCTACAAAGCTCTATGTAATACTATTTATAGTATATGTTATCATAGAGTCAGCGTCTTGCTGTTCTGTCAAAAGTTGTGTTGAGTTTCGATTTTGCTGGACATAACGCTAGACTGATTAAGTTTAAACCGCGCGTTCCCAACCTGGAATAGTACTGTAACACAAAGACACTAAACTAGAATGTACTTTATTCTGCACTGAGAAAGTTCTTTCAGTTGAGAATAAATGGCGGGTTGCTCTTTCACATCGATTTGACAGATAATCACATTAAAATGTGTTGTCTAAATCATACCAAACGATTCTTTTAAAATGATTTTCGAAAATTTAAATAAAAATTTTCAATCTGGATGCAACCCTTCGCAAAATTTTTATAATTTTAGCATTATCTTAAATTTCCTCCGTTTCCATTGGTTCTTAATTTTACAAAGTTTTGCGAATTTTATTTGATCAACATGTCGCAACCCCTCAAAAAATTCTGCCATTAACTTCACTTTTAAGCTTTCGCAGTTCATAGTGATTAATTTATTGTATTACATTTTTTTACATAAAATTTCCAAACAGGTGGCAACATTTTTAACTGTTTGTAAGCACGGAAACAAGTACTGGCTGATCGATTCGATGTGTTTAAATATGAGAAAGTACTCACCAGAACTGCACTTCAGCTCACTTCACTTAGTTGTTTGCTGAAGACCCAGGGGGTTTGTTTAGGTGGCCATTGCAATAAGCGCATTTATTTATCGGTTTGTTGTTGTTGTTATATATATCAATATAATCATGTTTGTATTGCAAAACATTAAGTCAATAATTTGATTTTGAAAATCAACAGGCTGGAACATTTGATTGGCCGTTAAGCTTTAGAGAGCAAAGTAGGACTGACTTGCTGGAGAAAGGAGAGGTTAGAGTCGCTTAAGTGGAGATTTTACACCACAGAAGCAATAATAATTGAATAATCGTTTGCTCCAAGATAAACTTACAGGCTTGTCATGGCAAATGGAAGGAGACACTACTCTCCACATATGGGTAATGAATATTTAATGAAACTTTACTCGTCACGAGCATTTCTTAGATAAAAACTTGCGCTGAAAATTAACTGCTAAATAATTTCAATCACAACTCCACGCCGTTATGTGGTCACGTGGAAGTTTATTCAAGCAAAAGCGAATATCTCAACACTTGGCGCTTGCAGCAGCCGCAGGGAGCCAACAGGCTGACCACCCAGCTGCGCATTCAAGCAGTCAGCTGTTAAAAATAACACAAACACAACAACAAGCCAGCTACAAATAAACCTACTCGCATAATCAATTGCTGCCTGGAATTATGATGGGCACGAAAAATAAATACGCGCAAATAAATATGTCGTGTTGCAGTTGCCATGGCATCTACTTTTGTTTGTATTGTTGTTGCTGGCATTGGCAAAATTTCCGCAACGCGTTGACCATTTCGTTGGTCAGTTAGTTCGTTTTCATTGTTATTTTCATTACTTTTGTTGCTGTTGTTGTAATAATTGTTGTTGTTATTGTTGCTGACAATTTCTAATTAAAATTCCGAAAACGTAAATTGCTGTCGGCGATTTTTGAGCCGCAACAGTGGCGAAAAGTGAATGTGTATTTACCGCTTATTTGCGTTTGTTGTTGCTGTTATCCATTATTTACACTCTTGTTACCATATTCAACTTCAAAATTGTGAAGTTTTTATGTATGAAAGCCAAAAGATTCAATAAATCGCTAGCAATCCAATGAATTTTCGCTTTTATTGAATAAATTATTGGATTACAATGCGAGCTTACGACAGATCAAGCGCGTTTGACGTAAACGTAAACGTAAAAAACGTGAGCGCAGTATATAAGTTACTTGCTGGTTTGGTTCTATATGCTGAAAATCAAAGTCGGCAAGACCGTAATTCCGCTAATGAAAAATACAATAAGTTTTATCGGCAATTTGGAAGTTTTTTCTGAATCTATGAATACTAAACCCGGCTACAGACTGAGTAACCTTCCAGAATCGTTTTTGTTTAGGTAGCTGTTCGAGAAGACTTTCCGAATTGTGAAACTCAGACACTGAGATACAACATTTTATGCCAAGAGAGAAAGTTTGGAACCACGGTGTAACTTACTTCAGACTTCTTTGACAGATCCCATAAGGAAACATGACATCAAAACCATATTACGTAATTGTTTGGTAATTGATGTCGTTTAGGACTCTGGATACTAAGTGATCGGTGGTAAAACTGACAACAACGGCATAAATTTCTTGCACAGTCGGGACTACGTAGACTAAATAGAGCAAAATTTTATATCGAACGAAGTTTCGTCGCTACATTGTTCATGTTTATCCTCACAGTCGAGGAAGCTATCAATTATATGCTTTTAGAAAGGTCTAGCTGTCAATGACCACACACTACTCGAATACACCCTAAGATAGGTCAGGTATAGCAGCAGCTATATGAATGTCTTGCATAAGACGTGGGTTCTATCAAACATTCATATCATTACATTCTAGACATTCTATCAAAATTGTATTGCCAAAGAGAGAGCCTCAACCCCGAGTTTCAAAGGTAATCTTACATGTCATTTCTCTCGTTGTAAAAATCGATGAAAATCAAATTTAGACGTAAGCTTTACCTATTAGCCTTGTCATGGATGGTTAACATAGTGTTATTACTTTAAGATCGGTTCTTCGACCGACACTTGACCTCATTATTACTGACTCATCATTCAGGTATTTTGTGTTTTAGATTCTTCTTCTCTTATTCGTTTGAGCTCCAACATAGAAAGCTTCAGTCCTAACTTATGTAAAATTTCCTATTGAGTAATTAATGCAAAAGTTTACTTGACTAGATAAAGCATATAGGATGAATACCGCTAAGCATACCACATTGGAGAACCGCCCAACGAGTAACCTCCATAACATGCTTATCAAAGAAAGATAAAATGCTCGTCGAATAACTTGTTAGGAATATTGGCGGCGTCGTTCAAGTCTACTTGCTTGAAAGAATTAAATTGATCATGGCAGATTTTTAGTGAGGAACGAGAGACTCTGATCCTTCAGTTAATAATGCAGTGGTATATAGTTATATATATCAAAACGATCAGGTTGATGAGAAAGCTTAACAAGAAAGCTTTATTTCCAGATGTCTGCCTGTCCGTTCGTTCGTCGGTCTCTGCCCAAAGGCGATAACTTGAGTAAACATTTATGTAGATATCTGCTTGAAACTTGGTACACTTGTTGCATCAGGTTACGAATCGGACCCACAAACAGGATGTTCCCGAAATGTAAAGTATTATGAATAGTCTATGTTTTGAAATCCGAAGAATATATTGTGAGTTTTGAAAATTAGGACCTCGATGGTTTGGTTTAAGAAATTAAATTTGAAAGATTTATAGAGCAGTTAAATTATTTAACAAAAAAAAAGTTATTTCATTAAGGCTAAAATAATTGGCTTATTTGAATGCTCTCGTATTTGTATTTCTATTCAAAATGAACGCTTCAACTTATTTTCCACAAAATTTACGTAGATCCATTTCCATGAATTTTTTTATTTCTCTGCTCCGAATAACATTGTCTTTTAAACCTAGTCGCTTTCAACAAGAGAGCTGCCCCAAGTGTTTCTTCATTAGACAATTCTAAATGCTTGCGTATGTGAACCAAATATACAAGAGTGTGTGCAGCAAAGTGGGTCGGCATTCCATAGTGATACATATACATTCTATAGTCTAATATTAGAAGAGTATGTGTATTTCTAAAAATATTCTAGACTGCATTCCGAAGAATCCTTTTGCTCACATTCAAGTCCCTTTTCATATCATTTTCACTTACAAATTCCATTTGATTCATTTTAATGACTGACATTTTCAACACTTCAGGCAGCATTTCGACATTGGTTGTACTTGGTATATACATATGCGCTTATGTCTTCTCATGTATACAAGGGTGGTCTGATAAGCTTCACCGTCGGTGGCGCTACTATCGCCAGAAAACCGTACTGTTATGTAGTATGTTCTCATAGACGGTTAGTGTCAAAATTGCCGAATTGGACCTTTACTTTTGTTTTGACCGCGTATGAAAGCGGAACGGACAAGATTAACTGGTAAAAAGCAACATTGGGCGGTGATTCGATTCTTATTTTTGGAGAGGAAATCGCTCGAGGAAATCAAAGAGCGCTTGGGTGCCGTATACAGTGACTCCTCTCCTTCGAAGACTGTCGAAGACTGAAAATTGATTTAATGAGTTTAAGCTTTTCCTCACACGTCGATTTGTGATGAGTCACTTCCAGGCCGAAACTTCTTCCCGAAACGGCTACCATGGAGGCAAACGTGACGGGTATGAAATATTGGACATCGAAAAGTGGTTGATCTTTCGGGACAACAAGGGGAATGCTGAGTCCATTTCCATTTTTGGGGTGACAATCCCCAGAAAACATATTTTTCAGACGGGTTAAAGAATGTAGAGCAACGCAGGGTCAAATGTATCGAGCTGAAAGGAGACTATGTTGAGAAATAACTAGCGGGTTTCCCCAGGTTTTAGTTTTACATTTCTAAGCTAAGTACCTATCAGTTCGACCTCATTTGTCTAGATATATCCGTGCGTAGTTATGTGCGAATCTAAGTAAGTTGGTGTATAAATTGTTGTGGTCATCTGTACGAAGGCATTCCACAATAAATCCTTGTTGTTGTTTTTTTTGGATTGATAGTCAGTAACTGGATGTTTGTTGGTTAAAAAGTATCTCATTTGCTTATCTGATGAACTTTTGCTTAGTACCAAGTAGATAAACCAAGGTCAGTAATGCTTTGACGTCATAGTCATCCTGCTGTTTCAAATTTGAATTATGTGCTCGTCCATGACAATAACAACAATAATAATGTATGCATATGGGCAGCTGTTTGGTTGAGTTTCTTAAGGGTTGTAAAGGTCTGCTGAAGTCTAAGGCATTTTCGAAGTGGCATTTTCATTGGAGTGGTCAGCATTCACTGGATTTTAAGCTTTGTTAACTTCTAGGCAATGCTTCCAAGCTTTAAGGATCGGCAGAAGCCTCTGTTCACACTGTATTCGGATCTCTGTTATGCAATGCAGTACCGCTATGCTTAGAACACCCCTTCATATGAAGACCCTGGTGGAAGCCGAGAACCGAACCAAAACCATAACTTATGATCCAACCAGCACATGAGAATGAAATCATATTTTTGTGCGGGGATTTCGCTGCATCTACTTAGTGGTGAATCCTTTGCGGTCCGCAGAGTATGCTAACAATTTTATAAGTATCACTTAGCAACGACAATAAAGAAGACAATTAGATTGAATTGAATCGAAAGATATTTATTGGAATCTTCTCAATATAATCCAGTCATTTAATGGAATGCGGCTGACTATTTGGAGCGCGTGAGCGAGTAAGAGTTAGACATACAGGGAGACAGTTAGACATTAGGGAGCTAGCAAATGAGACACCTTTAGATGTGTCGATGGGTGTGTGTGCGTGGGCTGACGTGGCTTATCCAATGCATTTGTGTGTCTAGTGGCTAACCATGTTAACCTACTCTTCCATGTACTTACAAGGATATACGCACTTTTATCAAACACAAACATATTGCCCGACCGCATATATATGTATATATGTACATGTGTACACATATACAACACTGCGCATGGAAAGTGATTAACTGCCTGGGAAGCGCCAACTTCCCACCCACCACACATGTAGCAGTAATGATTTATCTAACCGCACATAAATGTTGTACATACATACATACATACACTATAGATATAGATATAGACATACTATATAGACATATATATAATCTGTAACATACCATATGCCTCCATGGATCCATAGTTACTTATCTACATATATGTTGGCACAATTTGCTTATCACAATTTAGCTGATTTATTTGCAACGTCACCGCTATGTTTTTGTGGTTGCCACAGCGACAGCGCATGCAACCGCAGTTGATTATGAAGAAAATCTTGTTTCCGTTGTTAATTTAACCAACCTAATCGGGTTGGCGCTCATGTTTGTGTGAATATCTATTATTTAGGTCATCATACGTTAGCTATGGGCTGTTGTTGTTGTCGTTGTGATAACGATCTAAATCAGTTTAGTTCATGGTCGTCAGGGGAAAAGTAACATGCCATGGAAACTGTGGACAAAGATATTCGCATATATAAAGCACCCATTTCGCTATTGAACTTTAAACATACTCATAATCAACGCCAGCAGCTCACCACACCGATTCTATTTTGTGGTTTCGTTTCTCGATTTAAATGGTTAGCGATTGAATTTCTCGAAACTAAGCTTGTACCTATTCCATTCACTACTTCTGTATATGTTTACCCTAACTCTAATCTTAAGATACGTTGCATTTTTTCGTTTTTCTACGGTTCTGGTCCTGTATAGGTATCCCTTTCCTTGTGGAGTAATCACAGCGCGCGTAGATGGGTCATTGTGATAAGCTCTACTAGCGGGTGTCATTATAACTTTCCTAGCGTTTTCAGAATTTTAGTACTGCTAACCGAAGTATTTTATACTTTTTTTATAAATCCGGATAAGTTTCCTTCTTATTTTACACCTATACCGGAAGATGACCCTGTTTCCGTCGTAATTTTTGCTTAAATTTCGTGCAATATTCATTTATGAAGCTAGTGTCTAGTCCATTAGCAGTATGATTGCCAGCCTTGTCCATTATGATCCATCCAGAAAGGAATCCAGTATGGTTAGCAAATTTTAATTGTTAAAAATTACATTTAACATTACCATTACTATTATAAATACAAGGGTATTAAATTGCAATTATCTTTACGATTACTACCTACTGCGAAATTATAATCAAATAAACTTAAAATTAACATTACCATTACTATAAAAAATATCATTACTATTGTAATTACGAAACTGTTATACGTTAAAATTAGAATTACAATTACCATTACAACTATAAATACAATACCAGTATCCTTGGGAAAATAGAATTATTTTAAATTACAATCAAAATTTTTACTACAAGTACCATTACCACTATGTTTATAAAATTATTTCTTAATTATTTACCATTACTTTTAAAATCTTCATAAAGTTAACACAACCACTTTTCTGGCTCTCTAAACACACTATCTCTCCCAATTACGTGAGGTGTAAATTTTCTTAACCATTTCTATCATGAAATTTCGCGCACTAATAAATTTTACAACCTGTGGCCATATTTCAATTGATTGCTGTCCAAAAACGAAAAAAGGAAAGAAACCTCCAACCAGTCAAAGTCAAACAACTACAACAACAGGCGCACTGAACCGAATAAGGAAAGATAAAAAATATGTGCTTCGAAGCCAAGAAATCACTTGCAACAAACAACAAAAAGAACAAAAATGCGGCATTTGTGCAACATAGTAAGTTTTACTTGCCGTTAGCGATTATGTGGCAGCAACCACATTGTCGGCGCTCAGCGCGTCCGCTGAAAGTTTATCACTTATTCCATTATTTCCATTATTTAGTTCTTCATCAAAAGTGGCGAACGAAAATACAAAAAATTAAATAAAAAACCAAAGCGCGCTAAGCAGCCACACGAACGGTAATCTACTTGCAAGGCGCTGCTATTGAATTTTTTGATTTGCTAGTGCGCTTCGGGAAAGACGCGAAAAAATGTACTCACTTTTTTCTCCTCCGTTGGCTGTCAGGTGAGTAGTTTAAGCCAGAACTAGCGCAGCTCCGCGTTGCTTGCCAAAAAAGAACCGAACAAGGCACAACTTGCATTCAACGCGCGCTCGCTCGGCTGCCACACTCCCCGCCACTTACAAATTTGACGCTGCAGGGTTTCTATTCCCTCACTATTTTCTTAATCTACTTTGCTGTGCAGCATGGATTCCCACTCCCACTGCTACTTTTGGGAGCGCTGAAGCCGCAGCCGGGTGTTTGGCTGTGGCACGTAGGTGTTGCCAGTGTTACCAATTTGTGGCACAAATACGGGGTGTGAGCATGTGCGGCAAAGCGCGTTGACAGCCACAGGCAGTCTTATGCCACACCAACAACAACAACTGAGTGCAAGAAGTCGATATGTTTCGTCTTTGTTTTTGTGCGGTTTATGTTGTCCAAATTGGTCTCACATTAATCCATGTTGAGATCTTGTTTGACTTTTATTTTATTGTTTTTCGCTTCCGGCTTTTTGTGACTTTTAATCTTCGATTTGTGAGGCAGCACAGTGTTTTTTGTGCATTTCTTTGAAGGTTTTCTTTTTCTCCCCAATTTTGATGGATGTATGGGCTGGAGGTGATTACTCGTGGGTTCTCTGTACGCTTGATTGTATTGCCTGCTTTTTGTCTTCAATTACGTCAGAATATAGTACTTTGTAAGTCTCATATAGCATGGTGAGTCCGTTAGTCTACAAAATGTTAAACTAAGCAATTGTGGCTTCATTCTAGTACAGAAGCGATCGAAAGGAAGTTCATATGAATCAAATATTAGTCGAGATAAGCAATGAGGAAGAAAGCATATTCAAATATATAATAAAGTCGAACCATTCCTATATGCCTAGATGTGGAAAGTGAAATCAATGAAAAGAGTTAATGAATTTGGAAGTTATTCAAAGCAAATAACACTTTTTTTACTAAAGCTGTTCCGTGTCCTAAAATATAAAATATATTGTGCTGAGATCTTGCCAAATTTCATGAAACAACGTCATCTCATTGCGGCAGAAGAGATGCTATATTGATATAAGCTAAAGCACCAAGTCTCCCTAACATTTTTATAAGCACTCTAAAATAACCTTAATCGGTATCTCTAATAATCTCTTCTACTCTCTTATTTGGAATTCTGACCAAATGCTTTACGATAAAGTAGCTGCCAGATTCTTTTATGAAATAATTTGCGACAAAACTAAGCTAATATATTTTCCGAAAAGGTTTCATCAACCAAGTTAGGAACTTGTTTCACAAGTTCATATACTTATTATATATAAGATTTTATATATTAGCACGTTGAAGTCTTTTCGACGTCATGAAATATCTGCTTTATCAATACTATAATCATATACTCAATAAGAAATAGTCTTCTAGTTGAATAGAAAAAGAAATAATCAATTCTTGTCGTCTAATACTCGAAAAAGAGGTTCCGTTCTTTTAATTTCTTAATTAGGAATCTTCCTTCCAAGGAATACTTAATTAATGTCGTTACATATTTCGTTAAGAAAGTAAAATCTGTAACTGTTCTGTCCTCTTGTCTCGTACTTTATTAGGAAAGATACTCCGTTCTTGAGGCATTGAACTTGGTTATGGAAAGTTACTTCATTCTTAAAAAATTGTGCTTGATTTTGGAAAGAGTCCACATTATGATCTTATAGTTCCCAACCCTTGTTGTAGTTCAGACTCCTTCTTCGTAGGCTCAGAAGCATTATAGATGCTAACTCTTTGAGAGCATGGTTTCAAAGTTGACGAAGCAATTCTCTTTGCATCCGAATATGTAAGCTTGTATTATTCTCAGCCTTTGTAGGAGGCAATTGCTTACGACAACTGCTTTAATATTAAAGAAACTTTCTTTATCTACATCCAATAAACTCTTAAATGAGAGTGCACAGCAGTGGCACCGAAGGGTATGATGAATTACGAGAGTGGCGATATTTACTTTGTCTATTACCTAGGCTCTCGATTAGCGGGGCAAATATAAAACCAATAAGGTGATTGATATGACAATACAAGCCTATTAGATGTCTATAAAGTCTTTTTCCACCTTTGGTCTCTTTCCATCTTTGTATGACCGATTATTTGTGGTACGACATCCTGGTACTATCTTATCCGAGTATTGAAAATCTTACTACTGCCTCGTATCCGAAATAGGGAACCCGAGCGTCGCCGTTGCCAAAATTGCTAATTTAATATTTTTTTATAATAATATATTTCTTTTGGAGTTTCTATTATTTATTTGTATGGTATATATTATATGTATGGTTCTTATACCCCTCATATAAGGGGCACGCCAGCAAGCGCTTTGCATAACCCCAAAAGCAATAAAAAATGCTGTAATAAACTGGCCAAATACTGATTCTAGGCGACAAGTACTCATTGACATGCCAACTCAGCTGCCATCATTAGCGATTACCTAATAATTTCCAAGCATACGCCAACAACAACAAATTAGTGCATTACGAAAAGACAATAGGTGAACAGTTATTGGCGAAAACAAGAAAAAATAAAAAAATGTAGACAACAGTAATGAGATAAGGAAAAAAGTCAAAATGCAAACGTGTGTGTATATGTGCCAAACATAACTTGACACAGAAAAATCTGGCAGCAAAGCAAAGAAGCTGAAAAAAAAAACCTTCGTGCAAAGCAAATTTATTACAGCAGTTGCCGTGACTTTGGAGACGCGGCAAACTTTCGCCACTTAAGGCGCCCAATCACGCGCGTTACGCTACCGACCAACCGTGTTATTTTTGGCTATCGGCTATGTAGGCATACGACGTACCCGCCATGCATGCCAATGTGTATGTGTAACGCTGCGCCCCGCGGCAATTTCTGCAGCTTGTTGGCCTAGCTGCCGCTGCCGCTTGCGACGATCGAATTAGCGCAATAAATCGCAAATAAGCAGCGTGATGCGTCGATCCAGTCCAGTCGTGTTGGCCCACTTTACAAAAAACCAGCTACCGGGTGCGCTAATGTGGTGCGCCACGGTCAGTTAGTGTTCGGCTGTGGAGAAATGCGCGAGTGTCCGGCACAACAGTAGACGTATCTAAAGTGTTTGTAGCGAAAAGGTGCGAAAAAATCTCTTCGGTGAAATAGAAATAAAGAGATTTCACTATGTTTAATAAAAACATAATTTGTAAGCTGCTAATAGCAGGCGCCATAATTGCCATCACTTGTCCTGCCGCCACGCACGCCACATACGAAGTGAATTTGTTGCGTTTGCGCAGTGAACCTGCAGCGATATTGCGTCAATCGCAGAATACCTTCATACAATGGGTGCTTTCGCTGCTGCCCAATCGTCCAAATATATTTGGTGGATTGGGTGCTACAACTACAACATCGCCTGATGGCTTGACCAGTACCAGCACCAGCACCAGCACCACAGAATTGCCACCGGCACCGCAACCAACAACCGCTATACCAACCACAGTGTCAAGCACCAGCACTACGTTGGAGCCCACTACACCAGCACCACCGAGCACGACGACGGCATCGACAACTGCAGCGCCCAGCACTACACCCGCACCACCGCCAATCGTGCTCAGTCCGCCACGTAATTGCACGGAGTGCGTGTGTGGCATAGCCAATACACAGAAGCGTATTGTCGGCGGTCAGGAGACGGAGGTGCATCAGTATCCTTGGATGGCTATGCTGTTGTATGGTGGTCGCTTCTACTGTGCCGCTTCGCTCATTAATGATCAGTTCCTTATCACCGCGTCGCATTGTGTGTATGGTTTCCGCAAGGAGCGTATTAGCGTACGCTTGCTGGAACATGATCGTAAGATGTCGAATTTCCTAAAGATCGACCGCAATGTAGTCAATATTACCACGCATCCAAAATATAATTCGCGCACATATGATAATGATATCGCCATCATACAATTGGATAAACCAGTGGAGATGACCGAACTTTTGCATCCGGTGTGCATGCCTACGCCAGGCAAGTCATTCAGGGGTGAAAATGCTATTGTGACTGGCTGGGGTGCTATTAAAGTGGGTGGACCCACAGCTGATACATTGCAGGTGAGTGCCACTTCACGGTAGAGGCACTCCTCATGTGCTTACTGTTTAAAATTATGTCGGAGATCATAAAAGAGAGAGACATAGTTAGAACTTATACATTTTACCGCCATACCGTTGATTCGTTCGCCGATATTCTCTTGAGCTAACCGATTATACCGTGGAGCTCTCACGGCTCTGCTTAGAACTTCGGAACCAGCAGACAAGGAAATTGTGCTCAGGTTTAAAGGTTTTAAGTGACCGCAGATGGTCTACTTCTTGGTAATATGGCTCATAAATTTTATGGAGAATAGAAAATGTTAATCTCCCACATAACTTTGGACCGGTGTTTGACTGAAACCTTGTTCCATACACTGCGTATGAGTAACGAGCTCTTTCCTTTCTGAGAAATTTATTTTGAAATCAATAGTTAATTCTAAAAAACTTGCAGACTTTTCCTAAAATCGGGCACAAGACCAATTTAGTTTTGCAAAACTAAATTGCAATTGTAAAGCTAAATCCTATCCCAAAGAGTGTTGGAACTAGCTAGCTTTCATAGTTCATCAATTTTCAGGAGTTAATCAGATGGAACGGGGACCTGTCAAAGCTTTCGTCTCCATTGCGGATATTCGCTCACTTTCTCCACTAACAGATGATACTTGACAGGCTTGATCAATGCTCGGGCCCATGTTCGGGGTCATACACAAGGAAATTAAGAATAACGAAACTTCGTGTTGGCTACTCGGATTTCACGTTTGAAACTTCCTTTGGCCTTCCACACATTTTTCCCTAACCACTTCTCTTTCCATAGTCTACAGTTCCCATAGTCTCTTTCATAAATTAAGCTCTGACTGTATTCTTCAATTTTTTTACCCCGTGCAGGAAGTACTAGTGCCCATCATGTCGCAGGAGGACTGTCGCAAAACGCGCTACGGAGCCACGCGCATCACGGACAACATGCTGTGTGCCGGTTTTGATGAAGGCAAGAAAGACTCCTGTCAAGGTGATAGCGGAGGACCGCTACATGTAGTCGCGCCCGGCACTAGAGAACATCAAATTGCCGGCGTCGTATCGTGGGGTGAAGGTTGTGCCAAGGCTGGCTTCCCTGGAGTATACGCGCGTGTCAATCGCTATGGCACATGGATTAAGACGGTCACAAGAAATGCTTGCCTTTGTCATTCGGAGACTAAGAAGATAAAGAAATTCTAAATTCTTTGTGGGGGTTAGAGTAAAAGAACAGTGAAAAGGATGCAAGGCACTACATAGTTTTCAGATGTAAGCTTCCATATTTATTTATGTATTTATTTGGTTCACTTGAGAGTGTAGTTTGTTGATCGGTTCAGTTAAGTTATTCTGTATTTACCGCTTACTTGCTTAGTTACTTTATTTATTTATTTATTGTATTTTAAATAAAAAAAAAAATTCAATTATAATTACGACTTTCAAGTGAAGTGAGATTTCTTTGAGCGGTTTCCAGTTCCAACCAGTTTGCGAACTTTCCTTTAATTTGTACGTCTTTTTCACAGTCATTACCGTTGTTGTAATGAATACGTGCTCATTTTTATAGCAGTAGCCGTTAAATTTATTGTTGTTGTTGCGGCTTGACCGTCGCGATTTTGTGTATTGGCCCACTGCACCCAACTTGCATATCAATTAATCCCAATCGCAGCCGGTTTCAATTGGGAAAGTTGTGTGAAAAGTAGTCGTTGGCGTACGAAGAGGATATTTCTAAGCCACAAATAATTGGACAACTAGTTTGCTGCCCACTACAAACTGGCCAAGTAGCTTAATTGAGGAACGAATTTGTCGGCGCTCACTTCTAGGCTGAAAGCGCGTTTTTCTAGCAAACAGTTGCTGCAGTTTGCTGTATCTTAACGGTTCATACCAGCGAAGCATACCAAAAGTAATATGGCTTACCAATACCACTGGCTTACTGGACTAATCCTTGTGCATATCTCCATGTATTTCGGCGGCGCTTCAATTGTACCCGTTACCGCCACAACACCAACAGCCTTGCGGCAGGACAACATTATCGGTTGGATTACTGCAATATTCCGTCCCAACACCACTGCCTCGCCATCAGCGTCCAGCTCTACAACGCCGTCCACACCGATGCGTAATTGTCCATCGTGCAACTGTGGCAACATCAACATCTTCCATCGCATTGTCGGCGGCATGGACACAGAGGTGAATGAGTATCCTTGGATGGCAATGCTGATGCGTCGGGGTGACTTCTATTGCGGCGGCGCGTTGATCAACGATCAATATGTGCTAACAGCAGCGCATTGTGTGCGTGGTTTTAATAAACGCCAGGTCTCCGTGCGTCTACTATCGCACAATCGCACAGATGGGCGTGTTAGTACGATCGATCGCCAGCTCGATAAAATTATAGTGCATGATGATTATAGTACTCGCAATTTAGACAATGACATTGCTTTATTACGTTTCACCGAACCGGTGGAATTGCGTGAGCCATTACGACCCGTTTGTCTCGCAGAGGCTGGCAATACTTACGATGGTGAGTTGGCTATGGTCACCGGTTGGGGTGCGGTGAAGGAGGGCGGCTTCATAGCTGATCGCCTGCAGGTGAGTACACACAACAACTTGCTAACATTATATTTCACTCATTCTCAACCCTAAAGGAAGTACAAGTGCCCGTAATGTCACAGGAGACCTGTCGCAAGAGTAAATATGGCTCTAGCCGCATTACGGATAATATGCTTTGCGCTGGTTATGCTGAAGGTGGTAAGGACTCATGCCAAGGGGACAGTGGTGGTCCTCTGCATATAGCCAATAATGCGACGAAGACCTATCAGCTGGCTGGTGTCGTGTCTTGGGGTGAGGGTTGTGCACGTCCCAATGCACCGGGCGTTTATACGCGTGTCACTCAGTATTTGGATTGGATTGAGCAGCGTACTGGTGATTCTTGTAAATGTGAGGCAGGTGCTGGCGCTGTTGCTGGTGAGGGTAGTAGCACAACACAAGCTGCAGAAGTGACAAACAGTGAGTCGAGTACTCAGAGTGCTGTAGATATTACATCAACCTCAGCCGCTAGTGAGAGCAGCAACGATCCGGAAGTGTCAGCTTTGTAAGTTGATGTGTTTGTGAATAGTGTGTGATCAAGTTTGAACGAGGTTTTGCGAGAGAGGCAAAATCAAAGAGATCTGAAAAAACAAGATAAAAAAATTCTGATAATATTGAATAAAAAGTGGAAGCTACTTAGAGGGGTTTAAGTTAGAAATTTTTCGCTTCATTTCGCAATAGGACATGACAATGGATAATGCCTAAACATGACTGAACAAAGGGAGCGAAAAAGGGTAAGAGATAAATACAGAGAGATATGAAAGGAGAAATATGATTTTTATTAGTTGAATGAGAAATTCTAATAACTCATTGGTTAAGATCTATGTATATTCCATACAGATAATAAATCTCGAAAGTGAGTGAAGCATTAAAAGAGAGGTTAATAAAAACTCGAAATAATTATAAGCATTATATATATGTATTTATTTATTTATGTACTTATTCGTCAAATATTAAAACTTTGATCTATAAAAATTAATTACAGTATAAACTTAGAATTTATATTTTTATGGTTCGATTCCGTAGGAGAATCAGGGATAACATTATAAGGTAGAAATCTAAAAATATCTAAATCTAAATCTAAAAGATAAAAAATATTCTGAATGTAGGATTGCCATTTATACATAAAAAAATTAAATCAAAATTTATTAATTAGAGAGATCCGAAAATACTCATAAAGTCGGTTTGCTACTTTTTATAATTTTATTTTATATTATTATATCGATTTAAGTTTCAGGACGAAAACAGACTCTGAGAGTGCACCATTGTTTGAATATAGTTCAAGTTATAAAAGCCTTCATTGATATTTTCTTGGGTTACGGACGATGCCAATTGAACTCCTGCTCATGATGTAAAGAACCCCTAAAAGAGGCCAACTTTCGTTCTAGTTGGTTAATTGCAGGAAACTATTGGAGACTAAAGACTATAACTCAAAGTGTCTCCTTATCTTTAAAAAGATGGCAACAACCGTAATCACGAAAATACAGAACAAAGAACTATTATACGAGAGGAAAGAAAATGTTTGAATATGGATCAATAAGGCAAATAATTCCGGAGTGAATGCCGAAGGCCATGCAAAGTGAGGGAAACTTGACGCAATAATCATCGTGCAATGCAATGTAAACTAATCGGTCTTATGAGGGAGTGCCGGCTAGTTATCTTTAGAGGAGTTCAGTTGGGTTATTTCCAAAGAGATGACAGAATAAGAGACCATATAAAAAGTAATATTAATCTTTCTCAAAAAAAAGTTGAAATAAGTGCCTGAATTATTCTATAAAAAATTAAGTAGATCCATCTGATCTGTGGTTGCTCTATATACAAGCTAGAAATAAAATTTATTTTGTCTTCTTTGATGATTCTATTCCGCTTTGCATGAGCTTAAAATTTCATTAAAATTTAAACAAAAAACTTTCTTTAGCCACTTGCGGAGGAAACAACTTCTCGAAAAACCATTAAAAATAAACTCAATAAAACAGCATAAACCTGCATAGACCTGCATAGACCTGCCACCCACAATACTTAAGCACCTTGAAAAAAGTACTTAAACATTCAATTTATGATATTGCCAATCACGTTGAAGTTCAAGTTGCCGACAAGCTGTTGACTGACAGCCGTCCATGCAGCGCTACGCCTCTTCATGCTTCATTTGCCACATCTAATGTTGCCACTGCACTATTATTTTTATTTCCATCTAACTTTATACAATTTTGTACACCCACGCCCGCCCATGTTTTCCAAACGAAATTGATTTGACAGCTGATAATGCCAACAGCGAATGAGCGACGAAAAAAAGCAAACTAAATTCTAACGTATAGTATTTGTAATCCGAAATGTAATTTCCTCACCATATAATTGAAAAAATCAAATCGGAAACTTAAGCCATAACTAATCGGCTTTAGAAGATGTTTACTCTAATGCTCGTATATGTTCGGCTATGCAGCGTTGCATTGCAATCGGTGTCGAATGACAGCTGCCATAAATCGATCGTCACCTTGGCGACGAGCACGCGTGTATAAATTGATCGCTGCGAAGGTGTGATAAGCTATGCTGGTGATGAGGGTTTGAAGCGTCAAGAAATGACGGAGAGCAAGTGGTGAAAAGAGAGCATATGTATTTAAGTAGCAGAATGCATAAAAGCTCATAGCTTAACCAGTTTCTTTTGTAACTAAATCGATTTTGGAAGTATGAAAAGAGGATTTGAGTGAGCTACGCAAGGGAAGTGAGCTATATTTAATAAAAACAGCAATAATATTATGAATGAGTATTAAAAATTCTGAAATAAAATATGATTTGAAATTCAAAACAAAGAGTCTGAGCTGTAAGGAGCTTATTGCAAAGCCCACAACACGGAACAGTACTGAAACAAGCCCCATTTTAAGACCGGATTACTTTGAGTTATGACTGAAGTTTAATGTGGCTTTCAATAAAATAAATCTAAGCTACAAAACAATTTAAGATCTTTTTGATATAATTTTCGTTTAGGGATTGATACTAAAACTTTCTCAAAGCGGAGCTTTTTTTATTGGTCATTGTCTCATTTTTATCTTATCCCAGCAGGGTAATGAGCCACATGTGTAAAACTGTCCAGATGATTAATGGTTTTCAAGAGGCTATGTGTGTATACTTACGAGTATTTTGCAAGTTGAACTTTTGCTATTGAAAGAAACTATAGTCAGGACTATACAAGATCAGTAATTTTAGGAGCTTTTCACTCCGATCCACTATTTTTTCTTCCACCCTTCCGCCACTCAATGTATAAGTATATTTTGCAATCAATCCGATCTCCCATCCATTATTCCCTATATTTTGCTTCCTTCAGTTTGTGCTCAATTCTCTCTTTGTCTTTTGGTTTATCTGACCACTGATTCATTTATCTGTATATTCGGCCTTTTGTCTATATATCGTCCGTCGTTGCCACTGTTTAGCGCTTTGTCCTACTGTTGGTTGGTTTTCTCTTTTCCTCTTTTGTATTTTAGTTCGTTTGCCCATCAATTCATTTATCTGTAGCTCTAGCTCTCCACCCTTGAGGTTTTGTTCAACTATACATCCGACATCTTTCAGAATGTCCCACCTTTTGTTAATTTTTCTAAGCCGGTTTTTCAGCTGGTTTAGCGTCTCGTTCTTCCGCTAGTGCGTTCATTGCTACTTCTGTCTTCTAGTTCAACCGCCCATCAATCCAAACATTTTTCGAGATGAGCTTTCAACCGTTTAGCCTTTGCTTCCATCTATTCATCCATGCTTCTGTCTTTTGGGCCATATGATCTTCCGCCTGTTTCGCATTTTTTCCGCACATATGTGGGTTTAGTCCTGCTTACTACAATTGGTTAATGTATTTGTCGATCTTACTTCTCCCCCCTTTTAATTTCTGATGTCTCTTATCCTCCTCCTTAGTCCTCTTTTTATTATTCCAAATAACCAAAGATCCAACATTTCCTTCGGTTAACTCTTTTCCTTCATCCGTGTGTTAATCATTTTTGCAGTCTCTCAGTCCGTTTGTCCACCAGATCGTATGTTTATTGATCCTTCCGTCTGTTCAATTCTTTTTTCTTTTGCTCTTAAGCTTTTCTTTTCTTCTCTCTTTCAGCCTATATCCATCCATCCACCTATTTTGCATTTAAATTTTATAGAAAACTTGCAGAGGTCAGCAAACCTAAGTGCATTAATTTAACTTGCTCTATTTTCCTTCTACTCCGAAGTCTATAAATATTAACTTTAAATGAGAGCAATTTTCATACAGCTTTGTCTAAATTCCTATTTCGTCAGCAATTACCGATGTTTACATCAAAGTAGATATTTTCAATGAAACTCATTTCTCTCCACTTCACTTAACACAACTGTCCAAGAGTAATTTTGATAAAATCGACTACATAAATTCCGTGGGCAAAGTCGATTGACAACTCCCAGCCAACATCGCGCCCCGCAACCAATAAAAGTGATTCCACCAACTGTCGCGCATCTTGCGGCCACAAGCAGCAATTATGTACAAAGCAATTTTTGTAGACGCAACCAAACACGAGCACACACACCCCAAAGTGAGGTTATGGCAGACAATTTTTTCCGAAACAGAAGCCTATAAATTCCAATCAAAAAGACGATTTGCTGTCCACTAAACTATGCACTTAAATACCAAAACGAAATGGAATGAGCTTAAAGGCAGAAGCCCACACGCTGGCAGCTACGTGTACGGGTCTACATGCATATGTGAAGTGTAATCCAGTTCGGGCAGGCTGGCCGAACTGCTATTTTAGCCGCCTTCAGTGAAGCAGCGGTCATAAAAAATGCGACAAATACGCAATGAAATGAGCGCGCGTGAGGAAGCAGCAGCAATGGAATGAGTTGATGTGGTACTTAGATGAGCCCCGTAGTAAGAGCGCTGGACGCCGCTGTTGGCCAGAGGCATTTTCAATAAATTACAACAATTTAAAAAGCAATCAAAAACAATTTGACAATTGTATGAACCACAAAGCGATCAAACCAAATCGTTTACAAAGAAAATGGAAATAAAAAAATGAGCGAAAGATAAAAAACAATATCGGGTAAGTGCGTTAATGATTTCTCCGCCTATTTCTGGCATGTGACTTGATGTTATGATACAAATGACGACTCTCAAAAATTTTGTAACAACTCCGAATTGATAACTGAATTTTAAAAAAGCCTTTAAAAGTGAGAAGAACAATAAGAAGCCTACAACTGCAGTGCGTTCTTAGAAATACGGTCTTCAAAAAATATCGGATCTGATAGCCGTTCACGATCTAAATAAAGGGAGTCTGCATAAATTGTCGAATACGTTCAGAAGAGTCACATGCTTAACAGTACGGACTATGCTGACACTTTCTAAGTCTAGTGTTCTTTCGAGAATTATTCCATTTTCGAGAAGTTGTCTAACCAAGCTGCTATCGGAACGGTCAAAAAGAGATCTGCAGTAAAAGATACATATGCAGCCATGTTCTTAACCCCAGTCTAGACTATTCCAAATTCCGGCTTGAAAACCCAATCTTACTGACAAATAGACCAGATGACAGCGACAGGTTGAAGTCCATTATTGCTTTTAAAATCTGGTATTTTTTTGTTCCACCCACACCCTGTTCTAAGGCCACTGTTCTTAAACAAAAAATTTGGAATTTATTTCGGTAATCAGTTAATACCAGTTCTACTACTTTACTAATTCCTTCCCATCCTAATTCTAGAATGAATGACGCGACATGATGTCTCCACATTTGGCTGCGCATACGATATCCACTCCAGTTCCTTCATAAAATATTTGAGGCCGCAAATCATATTTTGGTTCTGCCTTTTATGGAAGCTCTTCTATCAACAGTTTGCCAATTTAAGGGTTTTACTTTATCACTGACAATGCAGCATCCAATAACTATGTGGGTCAATGACTATTCTATATTGCAACAAAGCTAAACCTCCGATCGAAATCATTCGATATCTTCAGATTCCAGGCAATCTTATTTTGTTGCCTGATTAGTTGTAAGGATAATTATGAAATATTTCATTCTTATGTTGATTTGTTCTAACTGCTTTTAAACAGTCCTCTGTGCCCCGATTTTCTATTGCCGATCTCAATACTAAGTTAAGCTGCAGTCTTTCGTTTCGGTTAAAAGCAAGAAGGCGTAAAAGAAGATCTATCTGTCTCTGAGTCGCCTACAAACTCGAGGAGCAATAAACTCATAAACAGGGGCAAAAGCCTCGGACTTATACCAATCAAAGACTAACAGCAGATAGCTATAAAAGAATCATATAATCTAGCGCTAATGTTATCTTTCTCCCTCCCGCATTCGGAGCAATTTTGCAGCGAGCACGGAAGTGTTTTATGTGTTCCGCTCTGACGACAAAATTAGGGCGTAATTTTGTTTGTTAAGTGGTCTCTTTTATATTAGGGACTACCTTAAGGTTGCGTGCCACTACACGCCGCACAACAAGAATGCTATAAAATACTTAAAAAAATAGAAAATAAAACAAGAGATAAACAATAAAAATGTCCAATTATCCAAACGACTGACGGCCGTGCACGGTCGCGGTTGTGCAGATTACTAAAACAGAACAAAAATAACAACAACAACAATGACAACAGGGCCAACAGTTGACAATGTCTGTTGTTGCCTCCGCTGGAGTTGTTGTAGCATTTTTCAGCACTTAACCGTTGTTTATGTTATTGGCACAACTGTCGAATTGTCAATTGTCTTCTTGTCTACCTTCCATGGCAGTCCGTTGCCATCATAAAGTAGCGTAAATAGTTCTGTGTTCCAGCCAGCCTGTTGCCTGGCCGTCCGTCAGTCTGCAACGCATTGTCAACTCCCTCTTCGTGTTGATGCGTGCGCTCGTCCCGCCTTCATGCTGTGCGCACACACACACACGCACACAGTTGTTGTCTGTTGTCTGTCAGCACTCTTGCAACTCAATGCACTGTCCGTGCAACTTGCCACCGCAGTCTCGTTTGGCGGTCCTATACACATGCTCACACACACACACACACACACACACCAATTATTATAGTTGATTGCTCGCACTTGATTGCTGGGGATTATTGACGACGCGTGGGCGCAACTGGAGCTGTTCGTACATAAGCTCCTCGCTGTCTAGTTGTACTGTCTTGGGACGTCTTTTGTTCGAGTTGCAGCTGCCTTTGAAATGTTTCTGAGTGCTTTCTGTAATTGGCTGGCTTGTGAATGGAGCTCTGGCACTGATTTGACTTTTTTTTTGCCAGAAACTATTTGTCTTTACATTTTCTTTTGTAATGAGGTCCTCAATTAATTTTCTTTAAAACTTTTTCGTAATATTTGTTTTCTTAACTTAAAGAAAAAATATTGAGTTTGCAATTGTCTACTATTAACTCTATAGTTTAAACCCAGCGACATTCGAAAGGTCGTTACGACTAACACTGTCGGTGATCCATTCTTAAACAGCTTAGCTTTCATAGTTAAACATAAAAATTGCACTATCTAGGATGCTCCACAACTTAGATCTTTCGCAAACGTGGTGCTCAGTTTGGACGATTATCAACTCTGGCTTTGACGCAGCTATTGATTTCAATCTAAGTTATAATCGCAAACATTTCTTTCTTTATTTCATTACAACAAGACATAGCGTCTAAATATGGTGCCTCCCAAAAGTCTTACATAAATTTAAAGGCTCATTGATAAATAGGCTGTACTAATGACTGTCTTGTTTTTCGAAAGCTAACCGGTTGTTCGATCAGAGAGTTCATTTAAGAGAGATAAAATAAGCCTTCCACAATTCCAACTTTCATGAATGATATGAAATATATAGCAGACGAATTGATATCAAATTTAATGATTAATGAGTACATAGCATACAGTATGTACGCCGGGAACTCTGTTAACATAATGGACTACAACCTGATTCAACTTCTTTTATGTTTCTCTTTTGAGTGGACACCAAGTATTAAATAGAATTACCCAGGTATATCCACTATATCAGGGATCCCACGTGACTGCTAGCAAATATAACTTCAACGTTATAGACAATTTAGGACTATAAGGGAAAGTGACCGACGTGAAATTGAATGTAATATCGCTCGATCGACGAAGCGATACTTTGTACTCAGTAAAATACTACTTTGTACTCAGTAATCTTAACCTCTACGTTAACGTTAACGTTAACGTTAACTTCAACGTTATGGACAATTTAGGACTATAATCGAAATTGGCTGACGGCAAATTCGATGTAACATCGTTCTAGCTAAGAAGTGATACTTTGTAGTCAGTAAAATACTACTTTGTACTCAGTAATCTTAACCTCTATGCGTTCAATAATGACGCCGATTAAAGCTTATGTATTGAGAGTTCAATAAAAACTATAAATAAATATTGTATACTATATATAAGAATAATAAATATAATAATATATACTATAAACTAATATACTAAAAATTATAAATAAATAAAAACAGCGCATTACAAAAGACAAAAGACAACATTACTCTTTTTCAATTGATAGATACTGGTAAAGACTTCGTTTTTTGTTATTTCGAAGGCGAACGAGTTACATAACTACAACCACTAATTTCAGTAAATATATTTTATGCGACCAAATTAGATGTATTCAAGCAAGTATGGAAGATAGCTAGGTCATCTAAGAAAAAGTAGGACCTATGAATGGTAATGCAGACCTCTTTTACCTCTTTTACCTCTTATACTTTATAAATTGAAAAGCTTCGAAACTAGATAATTTAGTATTAGCATTAGTATATTTAGTGAGTATGGACATCGTATAGAGGGAAGACCTTCAATGCTGGGACAAAGCTGACGAGATCATAATTTCGTTCAATGTTTCAGGGACTGACGAGATATAAATATGACGAGATAAAGTTGTTCGAATAAATACAAATCGATTAGAGAAGACACTTGAAAAACCGATTCTTTTCGAACTTCATTTCCATTAATGTTTCACCGTTTTTTATTGGGGTCAAGTACTCACCAATTTTATTCAAAGTTCAGCTCAGGCTTTGTTCGATGCGATAAATTCGAAATCGTCGAAGTCTTCATTTCACTTAACACCAAGAAAGTATAAGGTCACTTATGTTTTGAAATGTCTATATACGCAAGAGTTACATTTTACAGTAGTGTATAGTGTTTCAGCAAGAAAAAAGCTTTATAGCTATCACCAATAAGTGGAGCGTATTTGTTGAGGTTAGGTCGACCAGCTGTATAATAAATCTGTTTAATATTTTAATTTATTTTAATATTCTAATATTTATTTATAATTATTAACAAAGCTGTATAATAAATACTGGTTCTGGTTGAATACTGGAAAGCTGGAGAAAGTTGAAGCTTAGTTAAGTATGCGAAAGTTCAAGTAAACTACAAATTGGTTTAGTTCATGTAACAGCTCGTAGATTCGGGAGGCTTTACGTTTTGAGCCGAAGTTGATAGCTCATGTTCAGTTTTTATCAAGAAGAGAATGCATAGTAAAGTATAGTGTAGTATATATAATGAATAGTAAGTTCAGATCTGATTGAGACTCATGCCTTCTTCTATAACCCAAGGTATACAGTTTTGCCTACGAAAGTGGTGAAAATCCTATACCAAGTCAAATTACAGGTAGGGTTTTCGGAGTTTCTACTGTACTCATACACAATTTGGAACTAATTCCGAAACATTTTCATGACTATTCTTAAATATTTAAACTTTTTTCGCCGCTAAAATTAATTTCCTCTAATTTTTTCCCAACGAAATCATAACAAATTGCGGTAATTAACGGGAATTTTATTTTCAATAAATACCCACACACTAACCAATAGGTATGCTAGCCATAAAGCGACCACGAAAGCTTGCAACATTTACTAGTTTAACTAATTAAGAGCATTAAAAGTGATAATGAATACGCCAAATGTTAGTGGGAGGTTGCACTAATGACTGCCATTCATATGCGTTGTTAGTATACTGTTAGGTACAAGTATGTGCGTGTGTGGAAAAGTGCGATTTGGAGCATAAAAAGTCATTAGACACCCACTAGTTATAAGCTGCAGCAAAAGTGGCAACATAACAGTATATTTATATATATGTACATACCGCTATGTAGATACATATGTAAAAATGCCGCAACTAAAACGCTTAGATGTCATTAGAGGCACTCATGCATGTTGTTGTTGCCGCAATTAATAACCGCAGCTTAGCAGCGACAAGTTGTTTGGCAGGGTTGGCAGCACAGGGGCGCACAAACATGCACATGTGTTAAACTGCGCGTATGTATTAGAAATATGGAAAAATTAGAAATTCGGTTAACTACGAAGCTTTGGTGGGGAAAGCGGCTTAAGCCAATCAACCAACCGCCGAAGCGACCAACCGATCAAACCAAATGTTGCCAGCATTTGTGGCAGGAAAAAACGACTAACCACGACACAGTCAATGCTTTTACACATACTGTTGTTGTAATTGTTGTTGTCGTTGTTGTCGTGTAACGTTGCATTTAACAATAAATTTGAAGATTTTCCTGCAATGCGACGTAATGAGCTGAAAATTAAGCCGATCACATTTGACAATTCACTTGACATATCTGCGCAGTAAGCACGCAAACACACATACACACACACACACATACACATGTAAATCAGTAATATATGTATATGATGGCATTTGAATATATAAACATATTTAGCTCGTGTGTGTGTGTGTGTGTGTGCCACAAAATTTAAATTGTCCCATACACACACAAGTGGTTATTGTTCGCACCATTCGAGCTGTTCGAGCTACTTTGGTGGCACCGGTTGCCCGCACCGCACTCCAACGCTTTAATAACGGACTATTAGAGAGGATTTTGGGTCAGGAGAGAGTAGTAACATGTAAGTGTGTTTTAGCTTCACATTTTACCTGCCCTATGTGCCCTATCATGCCGTACATGACTCAGAGCATATGGTGGGAAAATTGAGTGGAATGTGCTGAGTCCAAATAAGCGCATATGCAAGTGGTTAGTTTTCCAGGGCTCTTGAAAAATTATTAATTTCAATAACCGCTTAAAACTAACTGAGTTTACATACATACCCCTGCTAATATGCTTATTAGCTAGATATTCAGGAGCTGGCTGAAGTTAATGCCGTAAGCTCCATAGACTACAGAAAATAAAAATTAATGGGTAAAAAATTATTTCGATAATGAACGCATAGTTATTTATGAGGCTAATTTAACTTCTATTCTTATTTGATATCAAAAATAGATAGCACCTCTTTCAAGTGTGTCTATTTAATTTAAGATATTTAATTAATCTTTGATACGTGGCAACTCTATTCCAAAATGTGTCTTCATAAAAGATTTCGCCAAACCACCTTAAATGCCTCACGCTTGATACAGATTCTGTATTGTTTGTAATTTTAGTTACTGCAATATGTGACAACTCTAATTAAAACTTTTTTTGAAAGAAAAAATTTTCGAAAGCTTTCTCAAATGTCATACATTTTTACTCAATATGGCAACGTTATATCAAATAATGTCGCTTTTGTCTAAATTGAGAACTTCTGTAATACTTTCTGTATTACAATTTTCAATATTTGAAACCTAATTTTTCAAACAGGTGGCAACCTTGTGTCAAACTGTATTTAAATTGAACACTTTTAGAATACTTTCAATGTACTTTCATGTATCTTTGGTGCATTTTATATCGGATAATATTTAAACTTTATTTTTCAAATATATAGCATTTTTCAACTATATATGACTTAATTTAAAGACTTCTGTAATGCTTTCTATTAGACTTTCTTAAATTCTGAGCTAAAGCCTAGCTGCAACTTTTTGTAATATTTATGCTTTATTTTTTATTTAGTGGCAATCCATTACCGAATTATTTCTTAAATCCAAATTTTTCTCAAACACCTGATGTATGAGACAAATTTCTGAAATAGTACAATATTATTCGGGCTATAACTATATTTATGCGTATTTTTTTGCAAAATTTGAACGTTTATTAAAAAAAACATTCACTATAGTATTGTTCAAGGTATTGTCCATCTGAAACTATAACACTCTCCCATCTTTTTGGTAATTTACGGATTTCATCCCAAAAGAACTGCGCCGGATTGGCGGGCAAGGATGAATCAAGCCAATTTTTGATACCCTGTTCTGATGTGAACCGGATCGCGGTCAGGGCGTTCTGTGTCGACCGGAACAAATGGTAGGCAGAAGTGACAAGGTCTGTGCCATAAGGCGGGCGAGGCAAAACTTCCCAGCCGTTGTTTTCCAATAGCTTTTAACCTCTACAATTTGATGATTTGATGTCGGTAGTGTTCCCCATTTAGCTGGTAGTTTCACACAGATTTAGAAGCTCATAATACAGCACGCGCTTCTGATCCCCCCAAACACAGAGCGTCATCTTGGCATCATGGATATTCGGCTTTGCCGATGATTTGGCTGGTTGACCAAGTTGGCCAGGTTTCACATATGACAATCATTGCGTTTAGGGTTGTCGTAATAGATCCATTTTTCATCCCTAGTCACAATTCGTTGTAATCACTATTTCTTTTCGTAGCGTTCAAACAACATTTCTGACATACAAAATCGTCTCTGAACCTTTCTTATGGCTCCCAATTCTATTACTTTTGAATATATCCGGTTGCTTTTAAACGTTTTGAAGTGGCTAGAGTAATGAGTAATGCTCAAAACAGAGTAATGTTTGCAGTTCCTAATCTTCAAACTTTTTTGGCCGCCCAGGACGTTCTTCGACTTCCAACTCAAAATCACCACTTTTAAATCTTGCGAACCACTTTATTGTTGTTTACTGTTCAAATGAATGACATATACTGAAAAATACGTACAAGGCGCAGTATCTTTAAAACGAATGTTCGGAATCTTGGAATTATGGAATAATAATTAAGTTACACCATCTCTTGGGAAGCCGCGCGAATATAGTTCATGCCAATATATTTAGAATTATTTTTTGTTTGAATGTAATTATATTCAAACTGAATATTTTTTGGATATCAAATTTTTTATAACATTTGCCTAAACGTATGCAACAATGTTACATCAATGAGTTTGAACTGCTTTTTTTGCATGAAAATTCGTGAAACGAAGTTAAATTAAATTTTGCCAACCAAAGATTTCAGCATATCGATAGTTATAGGAAAATGTTGCTTGCGTTTTGGCGCGTCCAACTTTTTTCCGATTTTTTTTATATTCATACATTTTTTTTTATATTCATAATGGTAATAAAAAATGCTTTGATCTTATGACTATATACAAATGTATTTAAATGCACATTTATTTTACGATTTATGATACCTACCTGATCCAATGATGATATGATAATGATACCTATTCCAGCGATACATTTTAACAACACCACTGGCCGTTTCATTTCTGAACACGCCTCAGCAGCGCGCCACGTCATCCTTATACAAGTACTCCAGAGCAAAATGATAAAGGAGAAACTTCGCACTTCTATTTCGCCCGCCGCACAAGTATCTCATTAGTCCGCTACATGTTGAACGATTTCGATATTTCAACCGTTATCATACATATCCATACATATTTATGCATTTATGAAGCGCAGTGGGAGATCAGCGAAAAACAAATCACACGTAGATATGCTGCACGAACGATTTCAATATGTCTGCCGAAGTATTAATTTCGAGCGGAACAAGCATTTCGCATGTTCTCAAGTATCGCAAACTCATTTGCAGTTTTCATAATCATAAATGTATTTCAAATATTTTTATTTTAACTGTATCCTTTTTTGTAGTAACTTATTTCTCTTGCTGCTCCGCCCTTTCTGTTTTTGTATTCGTTCGCCGCTTATCGTGTTTCCTCGTGTTTTTTGTTTCTGTTTTGATTTTGACGGCAGCGCAGAGCATGCAATATGCTGAGGTGTACAAGGAAATCAAGCTTTTTTATGGGTCAATTGCTCGACTCGTCGGTTAAGTTTTGCTTGTAAGCTTGTGTGCTCTTTAGGGCAAAGTGATTTGGAATATTTCATGCAGAGCAATTTATTTGCAGTCGCTGGGAAGTTGTTTATGCAAATTTGAATTTTTGTGCTCGGTTTCTATTTCACATGTGATATTGGTGGGGCAAAAACCACATTGAACTCATAAAATATGAGTGTGGTTGGAATTCGTGCATTAAATGCTATAGCTAAATAAAAAAATCAGTTATGAAAGGTTTGAACCGGGATATAACTACAAATTTCCAATTGAGGATGAATGTATCTCTATGCGATGTCTATAAAGTACAAGTAAGTTGAAGGAGTTTTAAATAATATTGGGCTTATTTTTAAGCATAAGAATAACACTTTGGAGCAATCGGAACTATGGGAGCTTTACGTTATAGTCATCTGATATTTGTGATTTTCATATTTAGCAATACAGACTTAATTAATAATAATACTACAGAATTTGGTCTTCTTAGCTGCAAAATCGGAATAGTCTTGACCCGATCATATCCGAACAATCGGTTGTGCGAGAGCTATATGTTCTTTTACTCTCCCAATATTTGTAATTGTCACCCTCAGCACTATATTAAGTGAGTATGTAAAAATATCGCTAAATTTGTTATACTTAGCGGTAGTATCGGAGGAGTTATAACCCTAAATATCATATCTGAACAATTGGTGTGTGGGAGTCTCTCAAATATATCCCAAATATTAAATATTACAAATTATTGACTATAGACTGTTGAGTTTGTCGCCAATTTAGATAATAATCTTCAAATACTGCCTGTTCCATCTCCAAGCCTCGAATCGATCATATGGGTGCTATGTATTGGGGGTGGTCACACAGGTCGCAAAGGATGATGATGAATCGGAACTTTCGATGAATATATAAGATAAGTATTTTTTGTGATACATCTCTGCAATTGGAACGGCGTAGATATCTAGATTGTTCCTGTTTACCACCCTGTTCGTTATTGATATATATGTTTTCATAAACATTGGCACAAAGTCATAAGCAATAACTTTCGTATTCATCCAACTTATTTGGAGGTCCTTTAACATTGTGAAACCAAAGGTACGTGATATTTTATTGTTCCAAATGCTTTTTTTTCTGGAGACATTATGTACAAATATTAGTGCAAAAAAAAGAATACAAAAAATTTTAACCCATTTAATTCATAACTGATTTCGAGTTTCTCACCATACTTATTTTTATTCATATAAAACACCCAGAGTAACCAGACTGGCAACTAACCCAACTCTCAGAGGCAAACTGAAGCTTAGATTGATTCCTCTTTGTAAATATTTAGTTCTGATATTTCGACCTATCACTTTCCATTTTACAGGTGGAATATGACAAAGTCTGAACGCTGAACTGAGGTTTGGAATCTTATGATTGGATTTATAGCCTCCCGATTATTGCTGATTCTATTATAGTTCTCGTTAAGTACCAAAATCTTTGACGAAACTACAAGAGTTCTAAAATGAGTGAAGAGTACTCAGATAGAACTATGCTCTAGCATACGGTAGTTTGAGCGTAGTTCGACGAAACAGTTCCCATTTGACGACCCTTAAGTTTATATTGCTCATCAAATTACGCTTCATTGAGGCCTTATACTTCTCTTATCTTCTTTCAGCTAAAATGCTTGCTTTGGTTGCTAGATTGCAAATATCATTTTTGGGGCTCTTACAGCTGTTGTAGGCCCATAATTCCGCAATTCTTTCCACACTTCTGTTCTCTAGGCGATTTGCGTTTCCTCTAAGGTTATGAAACTGTGCGGCGACTATGCGAAACAGAACTGCGGTAAGAAGAGGAGCTAGTTTTCTATAATCGTTGAAACTTGGAACTGTCTAAGGGATATTCGCCTCCATTGTATTATTTTTCATACAAAAGCACCTTTGGAACTATTTACATATATAAATACGTACACAATACGTTCACACTAGTATTCCAATGAATTTTTGTTGTACAGCAGCAGCAACAGCATCACAGGGAAAACGAAATGAAAAAGATATGGCATGAGGATGAACGCCAAAGATAAATATGTCACATATATCAATGCCAATCAGCATGCAACACGCGTATACAACACTTTCTGATGTTCATTGATTGTACAGCTGATTGTAGTGGAGCAGACGCGGCTGCTGCCGGTAGGTTTGCGGCTTGCAACATGGCGTTGCAAAATCAGTTAAAACTTTAAATTGCTTAATTAACTAATCTAGATCGAACAAGCAGAAGCGAATGTAAGCAAACAGAAAAAGAACAGCAACAAGCGCAAGTGAGAAGCTTGCAACACATGTGCGCAGACGCTGAGAACTAAAAAGGAGTCAAAATTCATTGGAAAGGAACGCGAAATATGTGAAGCGTAATGCAGCAGACACAGACGGACAGAGGAAGTTTAGTGCGGTCAGGAGGGGGACAATAGTTAGCGAGAATACAAAAAAGATTACAACAACCAATCGTGTGTAGAAACTTTGATTGCATGCAACACTTTTGCCGTGCAGCGTAAATTGATTTAATACCACCCGCTGTGCCACCGAAATGTCGAGACGCGAAACTGCGGATATCGCAGCGAATCGCATGACAAGCATATGAAATGAAATAGAGTGAAATGAATCGAAGTTTTCGACTGAATCGAAAGGTGCGGTCACTTGCGGCAAGGATGCTGAGTAACTGATTGGATTCGGATTTTTGTAGGTGTACATGAATGATGTGGGTAAATGTGTGGTGATAGATGTGCTTGGAGGCATTTAAACATCAGGCATTTAGTATATTTGTGGCACTAACCCATTTCAGATACAAAAACTATCAGAAACAAAATATTTTGGGATTCAAGAGATAAGGTAGTGACAGTGACAGCCGAAGGTTTCATGCAAATCAAAATCTTTTGAGCACAATTTTTATGACGTCATGAGATTTGGATGCAAAAAAATTTAGTTTCGGTTTTATATATATATTTTACTGAAAAATATTTTCCCTTCTCCAATCATTCATTACTACTTTTTTGTGAACTTTATATTTCGCTTTTGTTAATATTTTTATACGAAAAGTATTATAATTTCCACCTATTGTTTAATTAGTACTTTGTCTACTGCTATTCCTAAGTTTACACGTTTCATAATGTCTTGTTAAACAACGTAGTATTTGAACTACTCCGAAAGCGATTTCTCTTTCAACTAGTACAATTTTCTACTTCTCTCTAATAGTAGGTTTTTTCAGCTGAAATAGTTTCACTTAGCCTCTAGTCATTTGTTACTACATTTTTGTAGAGAATACTATTTTATTTATTTCTACTACTCTTTTCTGCATACATTATTTTTTCAAAATTTGCTATTTTCAAAGTAGTCAAAGTATGTTTTAAAGTGCTACTACCAATTGAGATCCCAGAAAGGTGGTTTAACTTTAAAGATTTCTACTACTTTTTTCAAACAATGTAGGTAATACATTCCTTTCTTAGCACTTCTTCCATTATTATCCTTAACTTCCAAAATCATTCATTTTTGACGCACAAATAACTACCCTCTCAGTATATTTTTGCCTTGAAACTAAAAATATTGAAATTTAGGGAATCTCCCAGGCGGCTTCATAATTGTATGCTTACACATTCTTAAAACAATATCATGAAGAATTCTGCCGAAAACTACAGAACTCTATATTACGTTAAAAAAAAAGGCAGTACATTTTTTCTATTCCGACTTTTTTTTACTACCTTTTCAGTCTGTCATTTTCATACTATTGTACTTTTTGTTCATTTCTAATAAAACTTATTTTAATTTATTATTAGAATTTTATAGTTCTAAAATAATAGCACTTTTAGTTATAACTATGCGAATTTTTTGCTGCTTTTTTAACTACCTTTTCTGTTACTATTTTGTCCTTTTATTTTTGGCCTTTTATTAATAATACAATTTTCTTTTTCGCTCTTTTTTTAATATACTTTAGTCTTTTGCTACCTTTACTCTGATTGTTGCTAAAATAGTTTTTACTACAATTTTTTACTACGTTTTCTATCACTTTGCCTCAAAAATTGGAAATATTAAGTGTTTGTCTTACATTTTTTGCAACAAATACAGTATCAACTCAACTGCCTATGTACATAAATATGATTCCCTTCTAAAATTCTACTATCTTTTGAACTAGCATCAATATTTACTTTTTATTTAAATTTTCAACGCAAAAATAGGAAAGCTACACTTGCACTAATACATTACTACATACTCGGAAAATACATTCGTTTTATAAAAATAAAATTTCTACTACTTTTTCAATTTGTTTAAATTTCAATATCTTTACGATCCATAGTCTTCAGTAACTGCACTAATTCCTTTTGCATAGACTATAAAATTTTGCAAATGTGTTTCTCAATTTTTTGTTTCTAGTCCTATTTTTGGTACTACTTCTACATACTTTACGCATTCTCTTTTATCTCCAGCCTAAGAATTACACTAGCATTAATTAAATTCCTTCCACTTCCCTTTTGCATTTGCACAGTTTTCAATCGTCCTTGCTGGTAACTGTATAATATCACAGCAAAGCAAATCCGACCATAGCACATTTTCGTTGCCCATCAATGCTAAAGCAATAATGCCTCAATCTCTACATAGTTACAAGGTTGCAAGCAGCCGTTGGTTACTGTTATCTAAAGCTATTTTCAACTGCAAATCATAGCCGCCACAACAGTTGCCTCATATCAGCGCGCTTATTGGGCCACTAGCAACAGCATTGAGTTGCTTGCCGCAATTCTGTTGCAACCGTTGTTGTAGTTGTTGTTGCCGCTGTTTGTGCCTGATTAAAATGCGAAACGGCTTTTAACACGTACTTTTGGCGGCGCGTTGATTTTTGCCGCAATTCGAACAACTTACGTTGCGCGTACATTGTGCGTGTGTTTGATTGTATGTATGTGCCACATGGCCACAAACATGGTTTAGTACGGATATATATGTGTGTGTGTGCGTGTGTGTGTGCGTTTTTTCATTCGTTTTTTCTCACTCAGTTCAATTCACTTCACTTACGTGCCATTTTCGTGGCATGCATGCGATATGTTCGTCCCATCCGTGTGGCGTGAAATGATGCCACAGGCAAGGCAGCTATGCGCATACTTATTGTACATGCGTGTGTGTGGCAGCACTCATCCGGGCTATGATTGAATTTATCGTCGCTCAATCGCGTTTCGCAGTGGTCTTACGCTTGTTATGTTGCCATTCATGGTTGCTCATTTTGTGATTTGTTGCAAGTGGCAAGTGGCAAGTGCTATATTTCGGTTGTGAAGTTCTTCTCTGGTATTGCACGCAGATTTTAGCAGCAGATGTGGCAAGCTCATTACTTGAAATGTCCTTGAGATACTTTTGATATAACTCATTTCGACTGATGGAGCAATACCAGCTCGAAGTATCAATTCCAGTAACTGTTTAAGCGTGTGCCCGTTACATTAAACGCTTCATTGCTTGCGAGAATTTTATGTGAGAAAATAATACTTATTGCATGCTTGACTATTGGGATAGTATGTAAGCTATGCTAATATTACTTATATTTTTTTGGCAAATTTTATTTTTTTTCTACTACTTTTTCTTAAGAAATGTTTTATTTATACGATTCACATAGATTGCATAACTATTGGCTACTATTAGGCTAAATTCTGGGATTAGCTAGAAAAATTTTCTATTACTCTTTAGTGGCAGCTATTTTTTAAACTGCTACGTTTTCCTACAATAGTTCCCACATTTTCAGGGAAACCTGTTTTCTGACAAACTTAGTACTTTTCCTACTACTATTTTATAATATACCACCTTTTTCGAAAATGTTTGAGTAATATTGGTTTTACATGCATATTTAAAAGTAATTTTATTTCAAGCTCCCTTTATCTAGTTTAGAAGGATTTACTACTATTTACTATGACTAATACATTTTTTGACTACTATTTACTACTACATTTTTGTTTCTCTATCTCTCTTTCTTTCTTTTACTCTCTCACTCTTCCTGTCTCTGTCTGACTCCTTCCTATATATAACTAAACTAAACTCCTAATGTACATTTTCTCTATCCTTGCGAAGTTCTTCGTAAAGCTTTCCACTCAAAAGCTTTCCGCATCGTCAAGTACCCTGCAGGGTTCAAAAATCAAGCACTCAGCAAATTATTTAAAATCCATAAAGCATAAAACCTCAGGGGCTATCTTCAGCTGGAGTAACAAGAATTTGTTTGTCCTTATTTATTTTTTTTAAGTCGAAGTTCATTGCTTACGGATGATACATCTAGATCAATGTCGCCAGATCTATGAGATTTGGAATATTGGATAAAACTATTAAGTGGCGAGGCACTAAGAACTGTTTTGAAAAATTAACGCCGTAAAAACCTCAATATTGGTCTTTCTTATTCCATTTCCACGAGAATTTATTTATGCTGAGACATTTTCATCTCCAAACGGGGAAAAGTACGCAACTTCAATTTGACAGCGAAATCACACTACAATTAAAATGGTATATGCGAATAACCCGAGCAGAATAAACACCGCCAAAGAGAAAAGAGAAAATAAGTCGACACAACACAGAATAAATTAAGTATTCAGGAAGAAACGTTTTCCAGCAAGTAAACAATTACGAATTAATTAATGGAATTAGTGTGAAACTCAATAATTGATTCATAAAAAGTTGTTGCCAATAAGTAAATAAAAAATTTGTAGAAGTAGTACGATTTGAGCCAAAATTGGAATCTTCGTTTAAGTAAGATTGTGGGTATGAATTTTTGTTTGAGTGTGCCATGAGTGAAGGCGTTAAGTGGACCATGCCCACAACTAATTGAGCGACCAATCACAGCACAACAAATGAGTTCATACACTAAAGATTGCTCAAGTGCTCTCACCCTTACTCCGCGTTCTCACTCATTTATCGCGTCGCGAGTATAGTCCGAGAAAACACACTTACGTCCATGCAGATATAGTTAAAGATATATAGCAGATGTAAAGTTAAAATAGTATTTATTTCTTCTTTGTTAATTCGCACATTTGTGGAGTTCCATCGGCATTTCCCTGAGCAATCAGACGTATTTTAAGCAAAAATTAATTTTAATGACTGTCAGCGCGTTGAAAATTGAAAATAAATTGCCGTCATATGTGAGCGTGGCACGGCGAAGCAAAATTCTGCAATTGTAGAAGTGGAGCGGTCGCAACTGGTGTGGCGCCGCGGGAGGAAATGATTATTTAGTGCGCATAAAATTTGCTTCCTTTGCATCGATCAACAGTGAGTGACCACGACACAGTGTGGCAGCACTGTGCAAATGTAAATATGCGTGTGGTAGTCATTCGACGCCACAATGTATGCCACAAATGAAGCAGATTCGTTTGGCTGCTTCCCTGGCAGCAGCAGGAGCAGCTGTAGCGGTAGCATCACTGACACAATTTACTCTTATCTCGGCAGACAATTGTTTATTCATCAACGCGCATGGGCAGGATGCATTGTACGTGTGGCAAATGCGTTCGCATGAGATATTTATTCCGTTTGTGTGTGCTTTGCCGTGGTGAAAGCTCTTTACGCATTTTCGCATGAAGTGCACTTTGCATTACAGTTTTCCCCCCGAGAGAGTTGGACCCCGCCTACATCCTTCACCCTGTGTTAGTTGGTGGTAATGCCTCGTTGGTTCGTTGGGTTTGGCTTTACAAAAAACTTTTGAAATGAAATGTTAACTTTATTGTGGGTACGTTAATTGCATTGATTCATTTAACAATTGCAAAGACTGGCAGAGAAGCACTTAACATTTCATTTTAGGGAAGAAAATGCTTTTAAAACTTCACAAACACATTTATTTAGTTGTATGGTATACAAATTTACATAAACTTTGCGGCGAAAGCTTTAAAGTTTTAGTGAAAGCTTTAAAGTTTAGATGAAAGCTTAAAAGTGTAGATGAAAAAGCTGAGTAAATTTAATGAAATCAGTAAAATTCAAGTGAAAGCTCTCAAGTTTAAGTGAAAGCTTCGAAGTTTAAAAGAAAATTTTAAAGTTTAAGTGAAAGGTTTGAAGTTTAAGTGATAGATTCATAACTTAATTTAAAACTCAAAGTTTATTAAAAGCTTGCAAGTTAAGTGAAAGCTACAAAGTCAAAGCTTTAAGATTTTAATGAAGATTTCAGATCCTGAATGAAAACTTGAGTTTACAAATTTTGTGAAATCTGTAAAACTTAAGTGAAAGCTTCCAAGTTGAAGTGAAAGATTTAAAGTTTAAGTTAAGGGTTTGAGAACAAATGAAAAATTTGCAGCTTAATTCAAAGCTCAAAGTTTAAATAAAAGATTTCAACTTTAGTAAAAGCTATGAAGTGAAAGCTTTTATATTTAAATAAAGAGTTCAGATATTAAGAGAAAACTTTTTGGCTTAAGTGGAAGGTTCCAAGTTTAACTGAAAGGTTTGAAGCTGAACTGCAAAAAAGTTTAGTTAAAAGCTTAAAGCTGCCAATTCAAGTGAAAGCTATAAAGTTTACGGTAAAGTTTCAAAGCTTTTGAATTCGGGCTTCAGATTTTAAGCGGAAATTTTAAGACTTAAGGGAAAGCTCAAATTTAAGTGAATGTTTCAAAGTTTAAGTCAAAGCCTTTAAGTTTAAGTGAAAGGTTCGAAGTTTAAATGTTCGTTCTGAGGGCTGTAAAGTTCAGTTTAAGTTTTACAATAGAGTACATAAAATATTTATAATACAGAAAAATATTTGTATGTTGAAAGAGTATTATTTAAAACATATTGAATCATCGCTGGAGGATATAAATGGAACAAACATCAGTGCCTGCCTATGCATTTCACAAAACGTTAAGTACTAACTTTAACCATGTTTGGTGCTCATTATGATTCATCTATAAGTAGTTTAACTGTGCCAGTTGTGGCTCCGTTATTGTACAGATCTTCGAATAAAAGCTTCCTTCTACCGCATCAATTTTCAACATGCTTTGAGCGCCGGCTACACATGCCTCATGATCAATGGCATATACGTGGCGCATTTCAACACGCCCAGCACACCGGCGCATTAACACTTTCCACCTGAAGACCCCACACCCCAAATGGCATGAATTAATTATTTCGCTTTTTTTTCTAATTCAACTCTTTCCACCGCTTGTCTTTCGAAGTCAATGATGCATGCAACCCCTGCGCACACTTCATGCCCCTGCACATATTAGCACTAGTTTCTTTATGTGCGTTGGGTGCGCTGAGTTCAGTTCAGCTTTAGCGCTCTTTCTGTATCAATGCAACACTTTGCGCTTTGCTTTTGGCATGTATGCGGCGGGTGTGGCAGCAACTCATGCGCTTGCTCGCCCTACAGCCACAGCCAGCATCGTTGCATACAAATTACTAACAAATTCTAATGAAAAATCGCGCCACATAGTCATGCGCTTCAGAATGTGCTCCGCTTTGCATTTTAATATTAATAGCTTGTGGGTTGCGCTGGCTTTGTTTAGCCGCCACCGATGGCAACGACAACGACGATGCACCGGGCAAGCTTAATGAGGCATGAGGATAGCCAAAAACCGTAGCGCTTCGCAGCGCTGCTTTGAAAACGCTGCAATGCTTAATCGTTATTATTGTTGTTGTTTTGTCGTTGTTGCACAAGCAGTGCATTGGGCGCGCGGCGGCAAGCAGCAATGAGCATTTGCTACACTTCATTGACGCTCCCGCCACAGTTGTTTGCTTTCGCTTGCTTGCGTGGTCTTTTGCTGTTATTGTTTGCTGTTGTTGTTATTGTTGTTATTGCTGTTGCAGCACATATTGGTTAATTGAATTAAATGGTATTTGTTTTCAGCGCGCGGCAGGCGTGTTGATATGAGGCAGTGACTGCTTGCGAATATCCAAGTATCTATGGTATATATTATAAATATGTATATATGTATGTGTGTATGTGTGTTGTTCGATATATGCGCCTGTATGTGTGTATTTGCAAATGCGTAAGACATTCTTGCTGTTGGTCTTTCCATCCGTTGCAGGTGGGCTCGCATGCGCGCCAATCATTTGCGAGTGCATAATTATTGCGCTCACGCCCTTCTTGTGGCACTATTGGTCAGTGTTGCCATCCCATATGTATTACTTCCTACTTGCTGAAATTTTTAAAAATATTATTTTTCTATAATTCGGGCCTATCTCTTGCCTTAATTGCATGCACCCTTTTTCTCCAGCTTTAATGAACTATGTTTGATTCTCATTGCATTAACCCTCTGATGATCGAAATTACTTTTTAAAAAATAGTGATTGGATTAGGTCACGGAGGACTGTGTACTGAACAGGGAATCCCCTTTTTTCAATAATAAACCAACTGATGGTTTATGCTAGCAGAAAGAGGATGTGAGTTCTTTAATGGACCAGACACCACAAAGTTTTCAACGCTACCGCAAGTCAGTCAACTAATTTTTGAAGGAGACTCCTCAATGATCTTGAACTGTGTCTAAGTTAAACTTGAAAAAGACTTGTAAAAGGTTTACTTATCCATCCTTTCATATTCAAAAGGTTATTTGGTTCTTTTCTTGATAGTTTAACCATAGGAAGAGATGAGATTGTACTGGAGTCTTTGAAAGTGAAAGAAAGTTATCCGAATTCGTTTTTTGGAATCAAATGTTTTCTCGACTCAGTTGGGTTATTTAATAAGAGAAGCAGAAGCAAGGTCTATTGCAGGAAACATATAATATTCTATATAACTGTTACAAGTCTTTGTTCACCAGCTAGAAATCAGGCATTATTGCCCGTTTCATTTGCACAGTTTCTTGTAACGACCTGTTGACTAAATTTCGACAACGACTGGAAATCGGAATATACTCTGTATAAGAACTGTCTTAAAGAGGCTAAATGTGGATTATTGTGGTAGATATCTAACTTATCAGAAATCGCCTACAATGCTTCCTTTGAGTATACGCGGTCAGAAGCCTTGGCCAACGAATATATAAGAGCTCTGCAAATGTGGTATCATCAATTATATATTTAAGTACTTTAAGTGCTTTAAGTCTAACTTATCTTTGGATTACTTCAGACTTCTTAGACTCATGGGAGAACTTAGCATTCACGAAGAAACTCTAGTTCAACAGGCACAGGTGGACTACAAACATTCAATGATATATTTGCCAGAGCGAGAAGTTCTTTATACTCGAGTTCATTTACTCACAAAGAGTGGTAATTGGAAAGTCGATGACTTATTTTGGACCTACGGAAGTCATATTATTAAAAAGTTTTTTTTATCGCTATTATTATTCTTTTGGAAATCATGGATAGGAGTAAAATATTATTTCAAGAACTTTTCGAATAACTGTATAACAACGAAATAACTGTATAAAAGATGTTAATGAAGGATAATCTCGATATTTCCTGTTGAATTCTCGTGCTCTGGGGTGATTAAATGAAGAAAATCTAGATAATGATTATTTCGGTTACCAAGAGGATATTCGAACACGAATTTGTGATTTCCTCAGTATAGTTTAATTACTAGCGGACGAAATATGTCCCTTGCAAACTATTCTCTTGCTCAGATGTCACTCTTCTTCTCTGTTTTTCACTATTTAATATTCTCTCGCGGAATCATCCCAAGTCTCCGTTTAAAAAGTTTGTAATAACATTGGACCGTATTCAATAATTTTCATACACTAGCGGGTTAAAGCATTCTCCAACCGGCCCTTAACTCCACTACACTTCAAATTCTACTCTCGTTCTTTGTCCACATTTCCAAATTATTCTTGCAGTTAATTATTATTTATGATTGTGTTGGTACTCCCAATTGTTATTTGTTATTGTTGTTTATGTCACTTTTATTATTAATGCTGTTGTTTTTGTATTTTATATTCTTGATTTATGTCGCTTTTACTTTCACTTGGTTCGCTTTCAATGTGTGTTCTGTTTGAATTATTGCCTTTGACAGCTAAGCTGTCACTTTTAATTTCTGGTTTTACTTTTTGAAATTAATTAACTTTGTTTCTTTGGAGTTTTGTTTATTAATTTGTTGCACTTTGGCGTGTCTGCAGTTCATAACAATTACTTATTAATTAAGTCTTTCGAGTTAAAGACAATTCGGTTTTTTGTACAAAAATTTCCCTTTTAATTATTAATTAGTGGGGGTTCCAAAAGCGCACATGAAAAGGATTTAGAGGAGATAGAAATATTTTCTTCATATCGACAATGATTAAGTTAACAAGTATTAAGTAGCTAATTAATGATATTGGGACACTTGAAAGATATTTGAAAAGAATGAGATGTTTGAACTTGCCACTTAAAATCTTGAGTTAAAATTAAAATAAGAAGGACACTAAATTCTTTACAAGAGCACTATAAATATTTCGGGTCAATCATGATCATAAAATGTAGATAAGGTTAAAACGCGGGAGACCGGTATAACTTCGTAAGACTTATAGAAGTTTAATATACTCGTAATCAGAGTCCGAAATATTCTAATCCGAAATAAAATCCGAGATAAGATAATAAGTCCTCTTTCTGTGAATAGCAATCTTAATGGACGACCTTTAAAGCGGATATGGTTTCTTCTCTTGCGGGTTTTCTCCATATAATAATATTAAAGAATCCAGGTGATGAAGGGGTCTGAACTGGAATAAACGCGGTACTTGTAGAGAGTTACTTAGGAATAAACAGAAGAAGATATTAATGCATCAAGTGAGATGTTCGCTTGTTACGACAATTTTCCAAAGATTCAGATAGATTCTTGTTCTTAAACCTAGAAAAATGAAGGAAATAAGCGTCCGTCTAGCCCCCTATAACCCCTGATGAAAGCTTCTAAGATCACTAGCAATTAGTTTTTCAAATGGAGTACAATAACAAGTCAGGAATCTGAAAAGTCTCGCTGACGCTCCCCTGAACTAAAATATCAAGGAATAGGAAGCGACATAAAAGAAAAACAAGGCTTTAACAAATTTCATGGTTCTTTAGCGTTTGGACCAGCTAGACTCAATATGTGGCAGAAGCTTCGAAAATAAATAGGCTGCAGTCATCTACAGCACAGATCATGTACGATAACAGAGTTCTTCAGGGAAGCCTCTGCATTTTACTAAAACTTATTACTATTATAGACATCCCATTGGCTGACATACCCGTAAGCTCCAAGTAGTTATTGAAGGGAATAAGCATTATAGGTGTCAGGAATTAGCTCAGCTTTCAGGTCTTATGCAAACCTATTACAATTCCGTAAATTAAATAAAATCGAACCATAGTGCTCTATTTGGCTATATCATTGAACATTTTCTCTCAAGTGTACCCACAAAGAGCAGGTAGGAGAGAATGCATGGAGAACAGATCAAGCACTGAAAGTAATGAAACTTTAGCGCATTACATCTATGAGAGCTCAGCAATCGGAATGATGAGACTGAATATTTCCCACGACGTCCCATGTCGAAATATTATCGAAATAAAATTGAAAATTAATAGCTGCAAGTAGCGAACTGGTATTTATTTTGGCAACCTCAGCAATCAAGTGTTTAAGGCAACAGCGTCAATAGCTATGACACGGTCAAACTTATAGTTGCAAGTAATATTACTGAGAAAAAAAAACAAAAAAGTTTAGCAACATGTTGCTAAGCATGAAAATGAAAATGTATTTAAACATGTATCTCAACATCTTGTCGGGAATTTCATATCGGTCAGACTTTTAGTAACAAGTATTATATCTGGAAAAAATTTTTTCACATCATGTTGCCAAGTATATAACATGTATTATGTATATGTATATTTTCTCTGTGTATTGCATCAAGGTCATTGATTTGTGTGTAAAGCAGCACAACTCGCTATTTTCAAGAGTCTAACGTCATTATATTCGGAGCTTGATTTGCTTTGTCCCTACCACGCTTTCTGGCTGTATCCCTTATCTTTGCAACCAGCCCACTTATAATTATGTCATGCTACAGTTACAGTTACAGTTACAGTTACAATGTCAGAGTCCAACGAAATGCCACAGGCGAATGAAGAAAACATGCTGGACCTTAACAACAACAATGTACATCAGCAGTACAAATGAAATGCGGTAATAATTGTAAGTACGGGACTTTGTGCGAAATAACAAAGCAACAACAAAGCAAATTGGGTTACTTTAATGCAAAGCAAAATCAGAAGAATTCCTTTATGTACAAAAATGGGTTTGTTTTTGGAAGAAAAACTTTTTCTCTTCTACTTTAATTCATACAAGAATTGTCAATGTGCTTTTGTGTATGTGTGTGTGTGTGTGTGCGGCGGTTGGAAGTGCTATCAAAATAAGGATATCAATGTTGCAAGGGCATTTGGCGCCCTTTGTTCCATATAACAACACAAAATTGCCGAAAGTAAAATAAAGTTGTACAATTCTTGTTTAGAACTTTCTTTGTTGTTGTAAAATGTTTTTTGTTTTTGTAAATTTCTGGGTTGTTTTTGTCATTTGCTGTAACCAAAAATTTTGCATTACAATTTGCCGGCTTATCCTTATTGACACTTACAGACACTGAAGCTGCGTGCTGAATACAAAAACAACAAAAAGAAACAGTAAAAAATATCACAACAACAAGGGCAAATATGTGCTAAGCGGGATATCATTGCGTATAAATATGTAAATTGGTTTCGACTTTAATTTCATGCTTGCTTTAATGTTGACCTTTTCGTTCCGGCTGAAGAGGGAGTGAGTAACAATGAGCACGGGGGCGAGAGAGAGAGAGAGAGAAACACTTTAGCATTACATTGAAAGCTGTCCGCGTGCAATACTGCAGGGCACAAACAACAGCAAAATATATACTCTAAATTCCATGGTACGAAAGCGAAAGCTTGTCTTAATTGTGGGGTGTGTTCTTTCTCACTTGACTTCTCTTACTTCCAAATACATTACCTTCTGGCACAAATTCTTTTATTTTTATTTTTAATGTTATGCTTTACATTAGCATTTTTACATTAAAAAGTTTTTAAAGTGCCACTAAATTAAATTGTAGGCATTGAATGTATATATTTTTCCTCCATTTGCAACTTTTGTTGCAGTTTTATTTATTTTTTTAAGAATGTTCAGTGGAATGCAGCTAAATGGACAGATAAACGAACAAACTTTTAACTATAACCGTAAACTTTAAATCGTAATGAGAAATTAATGTGAAACTTCCCTATACTCTTTTGCAGAGCGACATTTTTTTCATCGCTCGAAAAACATTTGAAGCTGCGACGGTTCACTAATCTCAGTGCTCACAATATTTTGTACAGATGAGCTCTTCTATACTTGATTATTCTTATCCTTCTTGCTTCCATTACCCAACTTTAGTTCGCAGACCTTTAAAGCATCTCTATAAAGAGTGAGGTTCTTTTACTACAATTCATTCGTCCCGCCTCTCTATCCAAATTCATTAGATGGTATATAAAGGCCTTGACTAGAATGGAACCTTGCAAAAATCCTCTTGTCTGCTCTGCTTTACTCAAATTGCCTCTGAGAAACTTGTATAAAATAATTTCCAATGAAAAAAAGATTACTCTGTGTTACTTTCTGATTTTTCTAAAAGTCGGCTTTAAGAGCACAAAGCCATTAAGAGGTTTACCTCTTTCCCAACACGGGAATACCGTTTGCGTTATTGTAGATAGATTTAGCGCAACCTGCATCTGTGCTGAATTTCTTCTCCTAACTAGCCGAACCATACGACTATGTTATCAGCAGTGTGAAGCCTCGGTTGTTTTAGTACATTGCCTCCGCTTTTTTTTTTCCAACTGCAAATAAAAGAAACAAATAAACAAAGGAATCCTCTCCAAATTCAAAACAATCAAGTAGCACTACAACTATCAAAAAACATCAACTAGCACCTTAACGAGGGTGCAGAGTAAATTGGCTCTGAATCATTTGATAGAACCTGTTATTTTAGGTGTTGCTAAATCGCGATTTCCAATTAGTTCGTATTCCCCCGATGTTAATTTGTTCTTAGTAAATCGGTGTGAAATCACTAGTTAACTCGGATGTTTTAGATCCAGCTTGAAGAAGAATTCAAACTACCGAACAACGGAACATAGAGGTCTTTTGACATTTGAGTTTAATACATTTCCCTATGTATGTACTTTTTCGATATTAGCTGGCTTCATTCTTCCGAATTATATTCCCTAGCACTTGCCAAAGGCCACCCAAATCAGTGTTTTTCTTGCCAGTTTTATAGTCTCTGAATATTCAGTCTCAGTATTGCTGTAAAACTGTTCTATAGAATATTTATAAAAATTTTCAACTACAAAGATCAAGGCATCCATCAGAATCAGTTAGGTTATATGTGGATTCAATTTTATATATTCCAAAAAAAACCTGCTTCATATCAGATATACGTTGGGGGGTGATGTTCTACAACGAACTATCTTCCTGTGAAGCTCTATTGTGAGGGCATTCTATTATGGATTCCATAAATATATAATTCTATGTTTCTTAGAAAAGGAATTTAAACGGGTTTATAACATTATTTTAGTTTTGAATATATGCTTACAAATCTCGATAGGATTAAATCGCCGAAATAAATTACAATATCGAAGAAATATCGATAAAATTTTTAGACTGACATTGAAAATATTTCTTTCGCCATATAACTATATAACTCCACTTCCAGTGGCTAAATTATGGCTTTTGAGTTCAGGCACCAGTAATTATATGCAAAGAGGTCGAATGGCCGTGCAAAATGTCAGGAATTCTCAGGCTACCCATTCTCCATTCCAAACTTGCCCTTAATAAACACTATATATAAACAAACTATATCCTTGCTCGTCCTTTGCTAAAGTGTGGAATAGTTAAAGTTTTTGAACCCACTTTTAGATGACTTCGATTACAACTTTTAAGTGAGTAAACCCTTGAGAGGTTTCAGAAAACCGCTACAATAACAACGAAATTTCGAAAAGAGTAGTGGGTTTCATACGTGGCTATTTTACAGTAAGTAAGAAAAACATATATAATACTTTTTTTGCAATCGTGTATAAAAAGAGGAGCAGATCGAGAAGGTGAGAGGGAGAGCCAGTTGTTGTCAAACTGTTCAAAGAGTATTTAATTTCTAGATTTTACATCTGTCTGATTGAGCCACGATGTGTTGCTTATTTTTTTATCGCTAGGCAAGACACTCACCATAAATAGAAAGAGATATTCTATAGACTGAGCTTGGTTTCTGGTATTTTGCCACAAGTTTCTCCCTTTCAAGAACAAATATAACAGATTCTTTGTCATCTCTATTTCGATATAATTAAACATTCTATAATTTCTAAAATTTTCATCACACTTCAGTTGCAGTTATTTTTAGTACAAAAACACTAAATTAATTTGATTTCGACACCAAATCCACTGAATGTCATAAAATTGAAAACTTGGATAAACATGAAGGCCTTTAAGGCGCACAACCCAATTCATAAATCAACACAAATTTTGACAAATTTGAATGAGATGTGCTTGCTATTGTTGTTGTAGCACATGCCTGGCTGTTAATGCACATTTGAGTGGCGCAGATATGAATATAAAACCAAATAGTAATTCTCGGTAAAGAAAGTAATAAAATCACATTTAAATTCACAAACGCAGATGGAACACACGCGCGCCGCATACTTATTTGCTTGTGTGTGTATGTATATCTTGAAATGTGGCATATGTAGCCACCGCTAAGCCCCAAAGCCTTACAAAGATAACCACTGCATTATGGATTGGGCTGCAACCGGCGCGACACTCACTGAGGGAGGGGCGTATTTTATTGGGGGTGTTGGACGAGTATGTAGGTGTTACCGCCGCGCCTCAGGGATAATATAAAATTTATGCCACCAACAAATGATTAACACCCGCAAACGCTAATTGCCTGACGTGTGCGCCACACCGCAAACGTCGGAGAGACGAGCGGTTGGTGGCGAGCGGCGAGCGGCGAATGCCACCAAGTTGTCCTGTATGCATATGGATAACTGTATCTGCCCATAAACTGCTAAACATGCGGGCGACATGCCACATATGGTTGCATTTGTGCCGCACACATAAACTGGCGTTCACTTTTTCGCTTTTTTTTTTTTTTGTTTTTTGCTTTTTGCTTTCAGTTTGGGCGCTGACAAACTATTTTAGTAGCTTTTTAAAGTGTCATTAAAATGATTTTGGCTTTGCCGCTCAATTTTAATTTTATGTGGCGCGAATTCTCATAAAAAAAAGTCCAAAGTTTGAAGCCGCAAAGGAAACACAAAATGTGTTCTTCATTACTTAATTAGAAAGGTGTAAATATCTAGAAAATAAAAGGTGTAGTAAAAATTATATATAGTCAATGTATACTCTAAGATACCGAGTTCTTTTCCATTTTAAAGAAAATAATACTTGTGTTTTTGCATGATACTGACCCAGTTCACTTTTAGAACCGACTTAGTTAGAAGGTTGAGTATAGTTCGAAAGACAGAGGACGTCAGTCTAAAATAGGTGTAGACCTACTAATTCTCTGACTCATCCACGATAGAAACTAAGTACTGTAATTAAATCGTTCCATCTGTGTGCTCAATTTACACTACCTTAGCGAAATAAAGCTCAACCCTCAAATCTCGCTTGTGCAAAGCTTAGCTTGGCAACCGCAGTGCGTCCCTTAGGTATGCCCTTCTCACAGTTAGGTTCTGGCACTGGTGGGAACACCTTTATGTTTTTGGGCTGGAGCTGAAGTTTCATAAGTCCTTAGAGTTGTGCAGTGACTGTTACATATGAAATTTCGTTAACCTAAGAAACCTTGCGCTGCCGCCGTCCCTTCCACCACCTATCCAATCGTTGTTTAAATCCATAGAGAAGAGAACCTGTGTTTAACGTTTGATCAAATAGAAGTCGTGAAAGTTCAATCACTGTAAGCGCTAATTGAAGTTCTAAAAAAGAAGCGGAATCCGAATTGCCCAGTGGAAGTCCAACTACTTGAGGATGAGCTCGAGTTCAAGCAACTTCATCTCGAACATACGTTACTTCCACTGAAATCTGTGAAATTCTGAGCTTGTAAGTAAGACTTGCTGTCTTGCTGTCTAGAACTCGAAAAACAAAAGTATCTCGGGAAAGTTTAGCTTGAAAAATGGAAAGAGTCTCAAAACTCGGTATACCACAGTCACTTTTAGTTTTTGCGTAGGTAATCTGAGAATTCAGAGCTTCATCTATTACTATTTAACAGGAAGCCAGACATATTAACAGTCAAAATAACCTAACCTAACTTAAGTCTTAAGTCTAGAGTCCTAAAAAAAATATTTTACCTTAGTGGGAAACTACGGTTAAAATTGCCATAGTCTCCGAGTACCAGCCTCACCCGATTTCAAAAATACTGTTTCGAGGAAAACCCATTTCAAGTAGTTCTTCGACACTACACTATTTTACCAATTGAATAATGCTTTTTAGACCCTAAAGTGTGCTTTAGGCTAAAAATAAATTTTTTTCTCAGAGACCACTATTTAGTATCCCAGTTGAGGATCTTTAGACATTTTTTTTATGATTTTTTCCAACTACTTAATTTTTCAAAGCAAGAAATAATAAAATTCAGCCAATTCTTTTGTAGTTTTTCATTACTACCAACACACATGCACACACACACACATACATTCCAGACAATTATGAAAATTTATACACTTCTCTGAAGTAATTAAATATTAAGGCAAGGAATTCCATAATTTTTTCATATCTTCATATATATGTATGTATGTATGTATGTATGTGTGTATGTATTGTTTGTGTTTACTTCCCAGCCATCAGCGCAACACTTTGGCTTCCAACAACACACATAGCAAAGCGCTTGCAACATCTAAGCAAAAGCCACTGTATGTTTATACGACTCTGCAATAATAACAACAAAAAGCTTATTAACAAAAGTGGTGTTGCGACAATTCCTTAGCGATTTATGTTAATTTGTTGTGATTTATTGCCACTTTTAGTGGCTGCGTCCAACGCGACAGCGTACTTGATGAGACAAGCCAAAGCCCAATGCAGAAGACAGACAGTGCAAACACACGCACACACACACACACACACACATACATTCACACATACACGGAAGACAATATACTTTGCGGCATACACGAAGTTAGCACAGAATTTCAACAGTCCTCAAAGATGAAAGAGACTTCATTTGCTGGCTAAATATATTTGTTTGTATTAATGTGTGTGTCTGCAACTTTTTATGAGGTGCCGCTGTTTCACTTCATACGCAGAACAATTCATTACAGATGTTTTCCATCCAAATCACTTCAAAATTAATATATTAATATGCGTTGAAATACACAATGTGGCGTCCAAAGTCATTTATATATATATATATATATGACGATATATTATCTATCTCGATCTATGTATATGTATATTTGTGTAGAATTTATTTTTTCGTAAATTTTATTCTTTAAGAGATGTGTGGTGTTGCCCACAAATATACCGTATAGCAAATTCAGTTTGTTTTAAGAGGACCCTAGCTCCTCAAGCCCTATGCTAGTTAGACTCACCAATGAAAAGTTCCTCAATCTTTGAAAACTCCTAGTTAGACTCACCAAAGAAAAGCTTATCAATCTTTGAAAGCTCCTTTCTAGTTAAAGAACCCTATTTCATCTTCTTATGGCCTTGTGCCCCAATCGGGTCAAGAATATTTAGTGAACTCAAGGTCAAGAACTCCTTAATTTTTCTACAATATTCTACATACATAGAGGCCTTCCTTCCTTCAATGAAAGCTCCCCAGTATTTTTGATCACAGAGCTTTCGACTCTTTAAGAAAAGTTTCTTTTATTCAGCGCTCCAAAAAGTTCATATATTTAACCAGAAGTTTATTTTCGTCCAGCCGAAGAGCTTTGTCAGAGCTTTTGCCTTAGCAGCTTTCATATATAGTCAGTACACTTTTCTCGATCGATTAGTGCTACCCAAATAGTTAGAAATTTCTAATTTTACTGATCTAATGTTTAGTGAAACCATTATATAGCATGAGGAAAAGATAAAGGGAGATAGTAAAGTTTAGCGCATTTTCACGAAATTACGGACTAAAAATTTAAGAGCTACAAAGAGGAAAAAAAATCAAAGCTACTGCTGAAAAATCACCTTGCATGAATTCATGAACCTTGCAATCAAAAATTGTTTGACCCATATTTGAAGTATTAGTATAAGTATGCCCAAGATCTAAGGACTTAATAAGAGAATGGTAAGAAGTTTGAAACCAATCGTTCGAGGACCGAAAATTATACGTATGCTTTGAAGTACTGATAAAAATATTCAATGGCTATGGGAGTTTCTCATCTCCTTACTTAATAACTCGCGCTAGTTCCGCAAGGGCGTGGTGGCATTCAGGCTAAGATCTTCTAAGACAGACGGAAAGAAATGTTCAAAAATAATATTTGAAACAGGGGGAAGAGGTATTTTTCATTCGGATCCCATATACCGGCGAGATACATTTAAGGAGAAGATCATTAGTAGAATTAATTATTATTAGTAGAATAATTAGTAGAATTAAATTGGAATTAGAAAGTAGTATCCACAATAAGCAGGAACCATTGTTATTCCAAGCATTGTTATACCAACACATTTTATTACTAAAAAACTAATTTTGTTTCGAGAAATATAGATCTATAGGAATATATAAGCTATAATTTTCGGAAGCTTACCTCGTTAGCAGTTAAAAGCCTAGATTACATTTGCTTACACATTAACGATGCATCCACATACTCGTAAATGTCTTTCGACTGAAGAAGACACAATCTTATTTAGTGTTCATGAAAGAGTTTCATTCTATTCACTATAGAATTGAGGAAGTTTTCTTGCTGGAAGCATTGGACTCGGTGTTCAGACCACAAACCGATAACAAGGAATCTATTTTGAGCGGGGTTTGCTGACAAAAGGCAACAAAAAATTTATTAAAAGCTTTGTTTGAACTCACTCGTGATCGGCGAGTTCTAAATTGAGAGTAGGGAATGATATTCGGAATAGAATTGGAGCTTGTAAATTGGAGAGAACCTCGGCCGATCTGCTAAGACTGGTATCGATAGACACAGGTTCGTACAGACATCTATAGACATAAAATAATTTCGAGACCATTTAAGTCGAAGTGAACAGCATACTCTCATATGAGCTCTAGCCCAACTCGATATGGATATCTTAATTGGAAAGCACAATTTTTGGATCTATATGGATATATGGGTGGATCTATAGGGAAATATATTTTTGGGGCTTTCCGTTAAACACTTTTAGAATTGATCATAAAAGCCACAAACCAAGCTATGTGTGGATCTAATCTAGGTCCGATATATAACAAGAAGATAAACGAGTCTTCGAGACAAAAAAAAAGTTTGTTGGAACATATCAACAAACGATGTGAAGAATAAGTAAAAACACACGACATTGAGCCATAACACTAATCAAGAAGAAGCAGTTTATGAGTAAGCTTGGAACTGAACAATATTTATGGCAAATTTATAAACTATTCAAATACAAATATAATTTTTCCCATAAATGCTTAGCATAGCCGATCAGTATTAAGCAACATACAACTCAAACGATACTTAACTTGCCACAGAACTTGCAACATATTCACTAGTGTCATTGGCACGACGACAAGCCGCTTGTAATCACTCTAAGCTGTTGTTAGTCATCGAACAACTAATGACAATTCAATAAAAATACATTAAAGAATTATGATAATGGCAACAAAAGCAACAGCAATAACAAGATGTCCACACGCAAGCCGCGGAACTATGAGCAATTGCTTGTGGCAACAACATAAATACTTAAAAGCGCCGAGTTACTGCACTTTTGCGGATAGATGACAATACCGAGAATGAAGTGCGTGCATTTATGCACTGAGCCGAGCTGTTAGCTGAGGACTTGGCGGCACAAACGAGCTAAGAGCTTGTCACTAATTTGCGCATTTAGCTCACGTTGCAATTACGCGGCGTCCAATAAATGGTTAATGTGGTTGTAGTGCTTCGTTGTTGTTATTATGTGCTGCGCAAAATTACGCGCACATAGAAGGCGCTTGCCGCAAGCCATGTGTGGCAACAACAGCAACAGGCCACTCGTTGTCTTTGTTTTGACTGCAACTGCCACTTGAAGTGTTGTTGCTTGGCTGCTACTACTTTTGCTGCCTCGCTCTCCTCCTTCGACTGTTTGCCATTTTTTACGCACACATTGCTGCCTATTTAATTTAATTCTATTACATTGTTGTTGTTGTTGTATTTGATTTTCTTTGCTGCTTTCAAGTGACACACCGTTGGTGGTCAAATATGGACTTTTGTGCCGTGCTTCAGATGCCTCACTAACTGGCAGTTCGCCGGGTTGGCTCATTGGCGACTCATTGGCTTGACTAAATGATTGACTGACCACACACACGTCCTTACATGCATACAAACAAACATGCTTACATCGTGAGAATATATGTATTCTGTTATCGCTTGATTGACTGCCTGAGGTTCTGGTAAGGCAATGTTTTGGGTGGCTTGAATTTGAAGTGCCGGGACATCATTGCGACGATTAAATGCCTGGAAGCTTGTTTACCAACTTGGCCCTTAAATACTAAATACTCGTGCTTGTTGTTGTTGGTCTTTGTATATTACTCAAGGGGAGTTCGAAAAGAGTGCTTAAGTATAATCTACTTTCTGGTCGAGAGATTGTGACTGCGTCTTTGCTACTGGTCAGTACGTTTGAAGGAAAACCTCACAGCTGTAGTTGATGGCAAAGAGAGTGTACTTTCTTTAATTTCTGGAGGTTCAATACTGTTTCTATGTCTATGTTTCTATGTGTTTGTATCTATACAAATCGAACTGATGGAACCATGAAGTGATGAAATCTCACTATTGAGATATCCAAAATAACAAACTTTTGTGGACCAAAGTTTTTTCTCAAAATTTCACTCGAATAGTATCCGAAACTCCGATCGTATCCGACTCCAGAATAAAAGTAACCTCCAATTTTAAAGTAGAAGAAGCGGCAGCTACAGAATGCAGATAAAGATAAAATATATGAACAAATATAGGGTTCTTTGTAGAATTCTCTTGTTTAAGCCAAATTTTGTCTAACTAATCCGGAAAAACAAATTCTTTGACGAATAATCTCTGGTTATATCAAAGCTTCGTAGGTAAATACAATTGTTATGCCATCAGTTTCAAACTAGTAACCAATTGCTATTACAATTGCTGGCTAGGTACTGAAAACACACCAAGTTTATTAATTTTGGGCTACTGACAAGCCAGGCCAAGTTACAGGACCTTTGGGCCGTGGAAACTCCACAAAATCTTTGAAAAGCCAGACATCGACATCAGACGTTGAGTTTTCTAGGTGAGATTTTTTGAAGAAGAAGCGGTGAACTAGTATCTGCTAGCAGAGTCGAAAAGAGAAGGACGAAATACGGCTATACGTCTGGTGAAGTTACTTAATAGCCTAACGACCATTAGACAATTGGAGCCAAAACTAGATCGGATTTCGTCTGACGTCTCATCCATTACTATAAAGCCGTGTTTTTATCAGCTTTTTTTGTATCTTCGAAAGTTGTGTCAGTCTTTTCGATCAGCAATCGCTTAACCAGAGCTATATTATGGATCAGTCCACCTATAACTGTATACTGTATGCGGTCTCGGCAGACCTATAGATCTTGTGTAGAGTAACCCCTGAAGCACCATATTATTAAGGACCAAATAGTTGATTTAAGAGATGTTTCCGATTTACAGCATTTTTATTAACCCTTATAAAGCAAAACTGTGAATTGGTTAAGAGAAATCACAGCGACTACTCAGAGATCTAAGAAAATGGTTCGGAAATAGGATTTCAATCTAACACAGCTGATACACAACTGTTACATTTGAGAAAGGAAATCAGCAGCATTTTGAGGCTTTCACGAATGCCATGTTTCGAAGTAGTTGACACAGATTGTATTCCACATGATGGATAAGGATGAAGCAGATATACGTGACACAAATCTTCGGTGGTCTGGCTTCTCCTAAGCTTTGCCACTTTTTAAGAAATATGATAATTCTAAAGAAAATTAAGAAGGAATTCCTGGCACATTGAATGTCTACTCGCGGGAGAGTCGTATGTGTGAAAGGAACCCCTATCTCAGCGTTTGCTTTGATTTCGGCTTGCGAATCCATATTGTTGATCACCCCTGTTCCTTGCAGAGCTTCTGCAGCTGATTACCGGCTATTATTCCATGCACCTTAAAACACTGTTCAGCTTGTAATACCTTCGCTTAATTACCATTGATGGAGCTAAGTACACAAGCCTTTGATAAATATACACACACAGACATACACTTACGCATCATAATTTGCATTATTAAGTAAGCATAGCGGCAGAAATATTTTAAGCTTGGGTACATATGTACCAGGTGTATGTATATTTCTACACTTTTCTGGTCTCGAACACTCGTTTTATGCAAATCACTTGTAAGTGCCTTTGCTGCGCGTCCGCCGTGTTTGCTTGCTGCTCATGTCACAAACTCATTGATGTTTGTTGTGTTTTTTGTTGTTTTAAAATTTCCGCTTAATGATTTGTCACTCACACCGCACCGGCACACTCTTCCGTGTTCATAATTTCTAATTGCTTTTAATAGTTTCTTCTACAGTTTTGTGGTTATGTGTGCGGCGATGCGGTTTGGTGTTGGTGAATTTTCAATTTTACGAGTTATTATGCTCAATTAATATGCTGCGTACGATTATTGAATACTAATGAGTCTCTGACACTGCATGTAGTCTCTTGTTTTATGGATAATAACTCCTTATTATAATTGAAAACATATTTGAAGTGTTGATCTGGGTAGTGAAGATCGCTGCAATGTTGAGTTTAATTTGCAAGTCAAATAAAATATTCTATTTTTAAATGAAGGGTTATAAAGGGAGGGATGTAAAGCGCTAAGAAAGATAGCTCAGACTATCTGTCATCTCAAAGAGAGAAAGTAGGGAACATTAGTTGAGAATGAGAGAAAGATTAACACGCGGTCAGGTCGATTAAGACGATAAGTACATTGTTTAAGAAAGCACCCTATCCAGAATTTTTAAAGCTTGGGCTCTGGAACTTAATCGAAATTGAACTAGTCTTGTTTACCGGTTATATATTTTAATTAATTGAGACAAGCAAATTCCTTTGCTGGAAACAACTGACTAACAAATAAGAGCTTAAGGAAATTATCTTCATTTCGATTCATCTTCATTGGATTTTGTGTTTAAGTTTGAGACAGCGTACTAACATTACTTGTCTCTCTACTTTCATTGGGTCTAAATTGTAGTCCTTTCAGCTTGACATGATCTTGTTGTTTTATTCTGTGTTAGCTTTATAGGATTGTTATCGGAGCTTAAATGGCTAATAGGAGTTTGCCATGTGGCTTATATAATAATTCCTAAAGGAAATATTAAGCGTACCAGAGGCATTCCCTGCAATGGTCTTAAAAGACTGTACTCAATAAAATATAATGTTTTATGAAAATATTTCCGCGAGATTCCTATTTTATCCATGGGTATATAATTGACTTATTTCTCCAAATATGGGATCTTATTTAATTAATGTGATTCCGAATGGCTACTGAAATTTCACTTAATATTTATTACTAACAGAAAGACACACTTGGCTTTAAAACTCCCAAAGGCGAACGATCGTCCTATTATCAAAAACCCTTTTATAGAATTTAAGACTTCGAAAAGATGGTAAAATCCATTTTTTTCCATCCACAGACATTTTTTTTGACTAGGATCTACGGATTCAATGAACTACGCCAAATCTACGTTTTTACGATATCAAAGAGATTCTGAACTCTTAAAATGAATTTACGAGGTCTTCCATTCCATCTCCTATTCTCCTAGTTTCAATAGAGTCGTAAAAAAGACCCATCTTAAAACGAGTATAGCTTCCTTGAAATACAAAACAATTGACATATTCCAACTCGACGTTGCTGAAGCAAGACAGGCACAATCTCAGCTAGCGTATCTCGTCTTCACTCACGTTGGTTGGTATACATTTATTTTTTTTAAATTTCTTTCTTAAAAGCCAGTTTAAGACCCCTCCAAGGCTCTTAGAACTTAAAATTACAGCTGCTTGGAAATGCGGTTTCTGAAAATATTCCAATCTTGGTCTGAAGTCGCATCTATATCAGAACAAACTTTGGAAAATGGAACATACTACCGAACATATAAGTTCATATCCTTTAGTTTAAAAATTTATTTATTTATTATATTATTTATTTATTTAGTTTTATCTAATAGAAATCGTTTTATCGCATTATAACGACCGCTGTTTGCCACAACCTCATTGCCGAGGTCGACTTCGAGTAAGCGCGAGCAACAAAACCACCCTAAGTCGGTACCAATCATAAACTTTTTAGAATTAGTTTGGTATCTATATCAGGATTTCCTTGAAGTTTATAAAGCAAACACTTTTCTCACAAGTTCGGAGGGACCTTAGGTCTATCGCGACCACAACGATACCACTTTCGTAGTCATTTAGGTCCAGTGACTGCAGATTTTAGTCACAGGCAGCCTACATCAAGTGGCGCAACATCAACTTCCACTTAAACCACAAGTTTTCGTAGTGTAACTATAAGTGTAAAGAGGTCCGGATGGCTCTTGGCGTATTATAATTGCTTTACAATCCGGTCAATAACCACAACTAGTTATTTGTGGCTGCTGCCACACTAAGTGCATTACTTTGCATTATGATTAATAGTTAGCGGACGCGTGCGCTTCAAACTATCATCTTACGCCCTAATCGCATAGAGCATTTTTGCCTTCCGGCGTATAATCAACGCCAACAAGAACACAATGCGTCGAGTCCCTTTCTCTCGGTCACACAGCGCCCACTTCCTGCCAAGACAGCAGCCGCTGCAACTGGTCGCCACACTTGGCAGCCGGCCAGTCATTTTGTGCAATTCCATATCTCATTGTCATAATGGACATGCTGACAGTAAATAATCTATCAATAATTGCTTTGGCTGTCATTACGCTAAATGGGTTGCAGGCGCTGATGGCGACGCGTAAATATAGTTCGTTTTGAGTGAAGTGTCAGAGTAGCCTACATCAGCTGGGTTTCTTTGGTTACTTTGGTTTTGTGCGCTCTGGAAGCGAGTGTCAATGCAACGCGCGCGGAAACTCCGGTGAATAGCCAACGCTACAAACGAACATACCTACATACTTACTCTTATACATGAGTTGCTCTATGCTCCCCTTTTAGCGCGGCCCATCCATTTCGCTTGTCCCCACTTTTTAAGCGCTTCCAAATCGTTAAAGGATTACGTGTCAGCGCTGAGTGCGCTTCACTCAGCTCAACTGTAGCTGCCATCTTCTCTACACCCGCCACTCGTTACTACTATGACAGCCGTCCGCTTTCCCGGTTTCAGGAATTTTTTATTTATTATCCCTTACGTAGAAGAATTCTTTAATTCTTTACGTCAGACGCGTTGACATTTATCATTCGCTGATACTCACACACCGGTCGTCGTTCAAAGTCAGCACTCTTTGGTGCAGCGCTAGCCATCCATTTGCTATTCCTATTGTTATTGCTAGTGTTATTTTTCTCCTTTTATATATACTTTCTTTTTTTATTTTTTGGTTTCCTTACTCAACTTTTTCTCTTTTTTTGCTCACTTTTTGCCATCAGTGTCATTGTCATGGCCGAGACCTCGCATTGTGGTGGCCGCCGCGTGCCTTTGTGCTCGCGCTTGCAGCCGCTTCGTCAAGGCCACCAATGAAGCTTATTTTGCAGATCATTCATTTTGCTGGCGACTGACACACCACTAACCGCCGGACAATGCGAATGTGCCGCAGCTCCTTTTTCCTCATTGTCATTTCCTTCGGTTCTTTTCATAAATCTAGTATTTTAAATAGTTTAATATTCATGAGCGCATACACGCACTGATGGTGGCCATGCATCATCATTCTTATTTGCACTGCCAATTCTGCAATTATTTCTTAGAAGCTTTTTTTTGTCAAATAATAGACCGATGGGTCAGGGTCATTGATGTCCATTGTGAATGCCTGCTATTAGAATATTTTATAAATGGCTAATCTTTTATTGGCAGTGTCAAAGTGTGAGTGCGACATAAACGGTATATGAAAAACAGTTCCACGATTCAACACAAAGTGAGGCTTTCCTTTGGGTCACATGTATTCGTTAGAGTACCAAATTTTTGTATCATTGATCAATTGAATATCTGTGTTCATCTCTGTAAAGGTTTACGGCTTCACAAATTTCCTAGTGGTAACTGTCATGGACTTCATATAGAAATTGCGATCCTTCTGACTTCAGCTTAAGGCATAAAATATGATATATGTTAACTGGTCCAGTATTAAACGGCATTTGACCAGTCGTAGTCGGCCTTCCTGTTGATTTAATATAGTCAAGGTACCAGTTAGTGCGCAAGTGATACTTCCTTTTCAATCTAAATCCAAACCCCTACAGGTATTCATAATACTTTGAAGGTAAAAAGTAAAAAAATTTTATGAGGGCAATAAAGAAAAATTTCCAAAACGATTTTAACTAATCGCATCACATTGTCTAAACGACGCTCCTCAGTTCGCTTAGCATTTACTGAGACAATCGGAAATATATATTTGTTCTCAGATAAACCGAATAACTTTCCAAATTTCGTCATTGACAAGATATACAGTTACTCTACGTATTAATGAGCTCTCATGTAATTAAGATAATATGAGATGAAGAGACGAGTGTAGACAGTCTTTATTCCCTATCTTGTAAGATAAAATTTATAATAATAAAAAGGCGTTTTCGTCTGCAGTTTTCAAGCTGAATGTCAATTAGATCCAGCGGTCAATAGCAAACTCATGCATATACTCGCTCTATACTATAACTCAAAGCAAATGGTTATATAATAATGAAATCTCGAAAGTACTCGAACATTATTGAGTGAAGTTCTGTATATTTCCTTTTTCCAACCTTCAAGAGTACAAATTCCGAAGTTTTTTCTGAAGCCCAATACAAAGGTTTATATATATATATATCTAGGAGACCACTTTCCCTATTTGGAATTTAAGATCCTGAAAAATATCAAACACTTTCTTTTTCTCTTGAGCTAACCACGCAGAAATATTTCGAAAATTCAAGAGTAACAGGAGCAGTTGGGAATAAAGGGTACTTTCACAATTTCAATGCTTTAATATAAGCCTAATTTATTTCTTGATCATAGCTTTGGTGATGCTTGGCTGCGCTCAGTTGAAGAGTCGACCAATAAGACCTCGGATACTAGAGCTTTAAGTGGCACACCAATAGTAATTTAGTGCCTATGCTACGAATTAATATAATATTAGCAGGTCTTAGACGTCGCGATTCAAGCTAGATCCTTCAAGATTAATGAAGAATATTACAAAATAGCATTTCTTGGATTTAAAGTCGTTCAAGAGTAGTTATAGCTGCTGCTGGGCCAAGTAACGTATGCTAGGTCTGTAAATATGTTCGCGGTTTTTTTTTTCAAATTTTAACGTTTGTTTAAGAAAACAGTATTACGTGTATTTTCCCATCTTTCTGGCAATTTGGGGATCCCATCCCAAAAGAAGGTTGGGTCCTTCTGCCGATTTGGCAGGCAAGAACTAACCAAGCCAATTGTTGATACCCCGTTCTGATGTAAACCGTATTGCAGTGAGGGCGTTCTGCATCGGGGGGAGCAAATGGCAGGTAAGAAGGGACTGGACTATAAGGCAGGTGAGGCAAAACTTCATAGCCGCTGTTTTCCAAATAGTTTTTAACCGATCTTTCAACCTGAGTGTCTAGTCGCAAATTCCGAGCCTTTTCCGGCGCATGATGTTTCAGCAGCATTTCTGACATGCAAATTCGTCTCTCAACGTCTCTTGACTTCAATTCATATGGCACCCAATTTTCTTGCTTTTGTTTTAAGATGGCTGATTAAGTGACTCCCAAAGATTTTGTGAACTCTTCTTGTGTTTGGCAATAATCTTCATTCTTCATAGGCTAATGCTTCAATCATGAAAATGACGCACAAGGGCAATAGCTTTCCAACGCAAGTTCAGAATATTGGAACAATGGAATAATAATCAAGTTACGCCATCTCTTGGCAAACCGCACGAAGATAGTTATATATCATATAGATGTTAAGTACTATGTTCGAGGGTTCAAAATAAGCTTAAGGCAATTTCTACAGCGGTCGACATTAGGAACAGAATTTGGAGCTTAGAGTAACTTAAGTGGCACAAGCATGTTTCCAATGGCATGTTGGCTTTTTAACGGGACGACGTAGGCGCGGACGAACAGTTATTTAACACGATGCGCCAGAGTATAGAAAATAAGCAGAGCAAACAACTCTTCAGGTAGAATGTGTGAAAGACAGGGTCGGTTCACGAGCTTGTTGGTAACCGAATGCATTCGTCTTGTCGACTTGTCTCAAAAGAGATATCATTCTGAAGTGTATGTCAGAGGTCATTAATAGCAAATGGAAATTAGCTCAAGCAGTAGGGATAAGTTGCTTTGCCTCAAAGTTAGTTGAACAATTAAGTTATTAATTGTACTCTTATTTAAATATATTTTAGAAGTAGGCCCCAGTAATCATTGTTTGCTGTATAGACCGAGGGCGATACTAGAAATTTTTTATCAAATGAAGTGGTCATCTCTACGAGACTAGGCTGTTTTCGGAAAACTGATGATAACCAATTACTTGCAAGTGAAAGAATCTCACCAGGATATAAATAAAGACTGGTTTATTTGCAAAATCTCTATGTTATCAAACTGCATTCGTACCCCTGACATATGGTACACATACGAAATTCAGTTTATCTCCATGTCACTCAACACTTCGACAGCTTCCAAGCGAAATTGAACCGTAATCTTCAACGCCACTTATTTATCTATCTCTTGCCATTTCCTTTCATAAATTTTCTATAGTATTATTACCTCGCACACTTCCACAGCAACGCAATAAACTTGAAAGAGCTGCTATCGATGGAAATTTCAAAACTGTCCACAATATCGCTCGAAATTGCAGCGGCGCGTGTTATGCTGGAAGACCGCAAGTCATAAAGGCAGACACTTCAGACATAATGCTATCGCGCCTCAATTGGCAGGATTTCATTTAAACAGGATTTCATAATCAGCCGCGTTGGCTGATCGTTCAATTCGAAAGTGTTGCAGCGTGTTAAACAACCGTTTTGGCAAGGCGCGTCTAAAGTGTCAGCGACGCGGCCGATAAGCGCGCAAACCGCAAGTGCACGACGCAAGTGTCGCATGGCCGCGACACAGGCGAACGGGCGGCGTTTTATCAAAAATGTTCATATCAACAGTTTGTAAACAAGTTGAAAATGCGTGACGAGCTGATGTTGCACAAACACACACACGCATAAAAAAAACGAATATTTATGAAATGCTTGTGCCCACGCCGCAGCAAGCAAAAGTGACCAGTGCGCGCTTATCTACTTGAGTTGCTAAGGCAGAATCAGCAAAATACGAAACGTTTGACTTTAACAACAATAACAATAAAAAGAACAACAACAATTTGTCGACAACAAACCGCATGCAGTGACACATGTCAGTGCGTGCGATGCGTGCAACGCATACGCCCAGCCAAATATAAACGAAATATACGTATGTATGAAGAGGTGTTGCAACCACTTGTCGCCGCTGAATGTGGCACGTCCGTTGCGGCTTATCGCGCCGCGCCGACGAATTTATCGAAAAATTGCAAAAGTGGAAACTAAATGGGGCTAATGAAGACTTTAAACTTTAATTGCGGTTAAAAAGCTGAAACTTCAAGAAGCAAGCCGGGTGAGCGGAGCGAGGAAGAAGCAGGCGAAGAGAACTAAAAAAAAAATGGCCGAACGAGCGTGTGAAGCGCTGTGTAGGCATAAAGGAGGCAGTTAGGCGTGAAATTGCAGCGATTAAAAAGCGAAACATGTTAGTAGCAACAGTCAGCAACAACAATAACAATAGCAATATATGTATAATTGAGAGAAGAAAAGCAACAACAAGTGCAACAACAGGCACTATTCGTACAACAGCGCAGCGCAAATTACAGGTAATGTTGCACAATCCACCATAGATTGCATGCAAATTATGCGAGAACAGCAAAATCGTGTGTTGCATGCAACATATGGGATTAGGTACAGCAGCAGCAATTGCAATAAGCAACGCGTTTATCGGTTGCATGCAACAATAGCAAACATGTTTCGCCCAGCGGGACATGCCCAAGTCTTGTACGAAGGCCACGCATATGCATGCAACATGCTATGAAATAACAACAAGAATTTCAGAAATTTAACAACAATAATTCGACATGAACTGAAAAGAATTATGAGCGAACAGCAACAACAAGTGCAACAAATGAATGTAGTATTGCGCTTTATGCAACAAAAAAAGAATGTGGCAAGTAACGCGGAATACGCACTTACATAGGTTTACTCTATTGCCGCCTAGTTGACCTTCACAGTGACTACAATGGAAAAATTTCAATTTCTTAAAATGATTAAAACGCTTCAAAATACTTGCCACATGCTATTCAAAATACTATTAAAAAGTGCAACGGTGCAACAAATCAAACGTTGATGCCTCTCTGCAACAAATATACGCTAATACTCTGGCAATACCGCAGTTGTTGCATGAAAATACCCTGAAAAATTGTTACCACTAATACTATCCCATTGTTGCAACATGCTGTGATTTTGTTATTTGTTGCATGCTTATTAAAATAGGTGCAGAAATGCAGTAGGCAGCGCACTTAAAAGATATGAAAAGAAGAAATGCCAGGGTCTAAATGTGTTTAAAGTACGGGAACATCTTGGTCGCGGCAGACAGATACACCCGTGGCGCTATTTTACAAATTATCAATTGCGCCGTTCACTTCGTTTCATTGTAATTTCATTTGTTGGCACCAAGTGAGGAATTTCAGTGAACGAAGAAACCCAGAACTGTGCAAACAACCTAAGCTTTTTATGGGAACGCATATTTTCTCAAAAAAACTTTATTTCATCACGAATGCCTTATTTCTTCCGGAAATTTATATCTCACAAAATTTTCCGCAAAAAAGTTATGCTTCCGTAATGGGTTATACCAGCCTAGGGTTTTAAAAGTAGGAGTTGCACTTTATGGTTCTAAAAGCATTATTAAAATAGTGGAATGGTGAAATACTGTCTTCTCTATTCAATTTCCTTAAGTCGAATATTTTACCTTTTTTTACAATGTCTTGATCTCTATTATTGATTTAATGTAAAAACATACTTGCTTTACTAGCAAGTTTGAAGTAGATTAGAATCTTGTTTTTATTTAGCTTCAGATAGCATGACCTCCTAAAATCACCGAAGCCAATTTTGAGAAGGGCGATTCCGAAGATTGGTCCAATAGCCGCCATTTTATATCAAAATGTGAATATGAAATTTTTTATACACTCAAGTACATTTTTAATAAAACCTGAAATATTGAAATTCGATTCCTTTTCGTTAATCTCAACAAAAATTGTCAAAGATAGGCATTTTTTAGGGCTCTACACTGGTCTGACTCCATAACAATTTTGCGTTTTATTAAAAGTGAAGAAAAACTTGTCTGCTCAAGAAATCTCTCTTGTAACTAAAAACTCAGGTATCTTCAAGTAACCCACATTTCCTAAAGTACCGCTTCTTTTATTAAGAATCCCACGTTTTGTCACAAAATCCATATCTGCTTGAGAAACATTGATTCATCCTCCAGAAATTCATTTATTCTTAAAAAGTTTGGGCTTTCTCTAAGAAATTGTTTCTCCAAAGAGACCGCCGTCTTCTTCAAATATATCTATTACTCAAGGATACTCAAATTCTCTACGTATGACTTATTTTAGTTAGTCTTGCCTTACTGAACTCCCAGTAATTTCAAACATCTGCTGGAATTTTTTTAAACAACTTGATTTCTTCAAAGAGTTCAGATAGTGATAGTGAAAACAGTTCGCTGTTTAACTGGTCCAACCGCAGCAATATAAGCAATAGGGATTTAACATTTACAGTGCTGTTCTTAAAGAGACGCAGTGGTGTTGAATTGCCCTGGGCATGAACACTTGGAAGTTATCGCAGTCTTGGCTTAATTTTTAATTATTCCTATCAAGCAGACGTGTCTAAGATTAAGTAAACAATTTATCCGTTAGTTCGAATTCCGGTCTCCTTCAAGGTGCTAAGCATTCCTTTTTAGAACACGACAAGTATATTGGTTCTGAACTCGATGATCTGGTTCTCGAAACTATTTCGAGATTATTTGACCTCATTTTCGATTACGCCAATTTTACGTCGATTACAGTATTATAAGCTTGCCAGAAAATATGCTATTGTTTCATTTCCACCAGACTGAGTGCGGTTAGAAATATCATCTTACATTCTACTCTTTGACATCTGAGTATAGCATATGTTTTTCGAACGCTGTGCAAACGTAACTTTATCCGCTATTTCAAGGTCCATTCGATCGAAAGTGAATCGTTGGAGATTTTGGGAACTTCTTGCAATCGGTACGACACATCTTTTTCAAGTAATAGTGACTCCCATTGGTCCCTATCCGACTGGAGAGATAATATTTTTGTGATAACGATGTGGTGAAGCTAACATCCTGACCTAATCTATTTTGTTGTCGAGTTGATATTATTGCAACACTTCCTTGTGGATGGTCCCGCTTGGCGACACTAAGGTCTCATTTCAGACAAGATGAAAGTTGTTTACACGTAGTCTTCGGAAGGGCAACAGTTTCAAAAATCATTCCTAACCTGTGTAGTTTTGTTAACCTAAGAGGAATTAGTTCAAGTTATCTATCACCGATCGAAATTCTACAAAAGTGTAGTGTAAACTCAACAGCGCAAGAAGTGCCGCCAGGCATGCGCTCTCTTAGAGGTGTCTACGAAGACGCCACATACTGGCAAGCAAACTACTTAATGCGAGCATGTTTTGCCGCCTGCGTGAAAAATGCAAATCAATTCAATTAAATAAAACTAGAAAATGAAAGAAAAAAGCAATAAAAGAACACTTCAAGACGCATAGAGACATGCAGAAAAAAACTCTCTCTTGGATTGCCAATCTCCGCACAGGCAGGCGTCTCCGAAATGTGAAGTGTTGCAAGTACAGGAATTTTAATCAACCGCTTAGCACCGTGCAACAAATTCCAAAACAACAAATAAACAAATCGTCTGACGCTCTTGTGTTGCCTTCAACGCGTGCGCGCCGCACAATAAACAAATTTCAACGTTTAGTCGGAACAACAACAACAGCAACCAAACAGCAAGTGGCCGCCAAGCAAACAATGACAACCTGACTGCCGCGTAGCTGTTACTAGTTGAACAGACGATCGAGCACAGTGTGGTGGCGCAGTTGCGCGACGGTTAAGTCAAGCGATAACAATAACAAAAACACAAAAATTGTGTTGCATAAATTAAGTAGAACGCGCTCGAGTGAAGCAAACGAACACAGCATGCGAAATGTCGTACGCGTTCGAGCGGAGGAGGCGCATGCGCAGCAATGGTTGTTGATGGCATTCTGTACATACATATGTACATATTACTTTAGTGCTCGACCTGGCTTTCTGGCCAGTCACAATTTTGATGGACAAATTTACATTCTCATGCTTCGCGCACATTGATCATTCGAGCATGTACTAACTCAGCGGCAAGCAAGCGGGTTGTTGTTGGGCGTTTTCTTCTTATTGTGCAACAGAAACGCACTGCGCAGACGCTCACATGCATATGCTTACTGGCATGCATCGAGCTAGCCGGCCGAGCTACAGCGGCGCGTTGACATAGGTAAAACAAAACCGGCGGAGCCACTGGGAAGGCTTCGCGGATGTAGGCGCTGCATCACCATCTGCACATTTATCGCCATTGAATGCTGCGCCAAATTAACAAACAACAACACCTCCGCCAAATATTTATGCGCATGTCCAGAAATTAACATAAATTGAATTCAACTGTCCGCCCCCATGTGTGGCTGCTGCCGCATTGCCATTGTACGTAATTAAATAGTAAGGGCACAAGCAAATAGGCTTTAAAGGAAGCTCGAGAAAAAATAAGTTTTAAATGAACTCAAATCGGTCTACAATGAAGGCGGTCCAATTGATATATTTAGCGTAGTTTCTCACAACGTTAGTATCTTTCTCGCTTGGTGATGCAACGAACTCTAAATTTGTGTGGACACATCATGCCTCAGTTTGATTCCGAAATGTTATCTCAGCTCAGATGAGATGTAGTTTTTGGAAACCAGGCTAAAGTTACAAGCTTACAACTGCCTTACGAGCCTTATGATGTTAGCTCGCTGAGAGATTTGAAGCTTAAGCGCTTTCAGTCCCAAAAGTCTACGTCTAAATGATAGCTAGAACAAGTACTCTCAGCTTGGATGAATATTGCATGGATTTTCATTTGACTCAGTTGCTTCGGTCTGACCATTCTAAGGTAGTTTTGCTAAACTTTTCATAATGTTTGTGAACAGATCTATGAAGGATGGGATAAATAAACAATAAACCCATAAAACACTAAGCAGCCAATTGCTCCGGAAGTAGTCCGGTACACGTGCTTTCGCAGTCTCTAACATGTCGAATTTTAGATCCTTTCTTAAGTTAAGTTCACATCTTTTTTGCTGATTGATTTCGCAATTGCTGGAACTACGCAGGCAATGCTTTCGTAGCCTTGAAGTATTTCTATGGAATCTACTACGAACTATTATGAATTATTACTAACGCCGATAACGACTTCGCCCTTCTCATGGCCATTTTAGAGAAAGCAATTTATTAGTTCTTATTAGAAGACGCGCTTCATAAAGCCCAACCGAATAGTAACTAGTCCTTAGCATCGAAATCAGCAGTTTCATCAAAATTAGACAAGTTCCAACATTTTGCCAGCAGATTCTTTAAAAGTCCACATTTTTCCGTAGTCATATAATCAGGGGACCTGTAAAGTAAACCTAACCCATTCTCATATTTTTAACATTCTTCTGTACTTCACTGTATATTATTAACTGAATTCGGATACTAAAATACTGTGGCGACTATCAGGCAGCCTTCAACTACAGATGACGCTATAACAGTCTTCTAAGTAAACCGCAATTGTGGTACACTGGGTATTGCCGCCAATTGAGGATTGATTGAGTATTGATTGAGGCATTGAGGATTGGTTCTACCAAGATTTCGAAAGTTATTCCTGACTTTCGCTGCTTCCGGAATCTATGCGGATGCGTCATCATTATTCTTATAGTTGTATAGCGCAAGTTCAAATAAACATAGTAATTGGGGGACAGAGACTTGCCAAAGATGAAACAAATCTCTTCCTTCCCATGCAGAATATACTGGGTCGAAGGTCCGACCATCTGCAGCACTGTGTGATCATCTGTTGCGCTGATGGATTATGAATGGATTATGGACAGCATAATTAGTGGCTCTTTTGTGATCAACTTCACTTAGAAAGGGACTTGAAACATAGCATTCACTACAATACATTTCCGGTGGAGGTGCTAGATATTACAGAGAGCGCTTTATGAGACTCCTTTTCAACTTTTACTTACGTCATTTTCAAAAAGAGCGTCTCTGAAGCCAATACTGAGATGATTTGTATCAGGCTATCCAAGGAAACAATCGAGTGCTTTCCAAAATTCTTGTTATTTCGCTTTAGGACCGACCTTGTGCTCAGTATTATTAATTACCTCAGTCCATCCAAGGTAACACGGAACTCTCTTCCTGATTACGAATCAAATACCTCAGTGAGTGTTCAGTATTCAGACTAATTAAAGCGCAATATCTTCCACAAGAACTCTTGTTCTTCTCTAAGGAAAATTAGGCTGCTAGGGTGGAAAAAATAAAGATTTCGATAAAGTATACTCCCTATATATATATACTATATATATATAAAGGGTATAGAACCCTTTCCGATGATTGAAATACTGGTTTAGATTTCATCTTGTTTAGATGCACGGACAGACGGACGGACATACGTAAGTTAATTTCTCTCGTCCTACCGATCATTTTTCTATACTTCTACAAGATTTCTCTATCCACCACGCCTTCCGTTAGCTGACTAATACTGTAATAACCTTCGTGCAACATGCAACACTGAGTTATAAAGCAAACCTCCGCCAGAAGTGATGCACTTAAAGACGCTCTCACGTTTCCAGCAGAGAAGCAACCAAAATCCATCACTTGCACCATAAAATCTACTCAACCACTTTGCATACCAACGCAAACAAACAACATTTGAGGATTCCTTCAAGCCAAAGGCATTTAGATGCTCATAAATCTAAATGCTTCCGATAATATTAAGAGAAAATCACGCATAAAACGATGAAGAGGATTGATGAATACGAGGATGTTGCAAGCATTTGAGCATATGAATGCATTATCTACAATTTTATGATGATCGTAAAAATATTAACGTCTAAGTGGTGGTAATAAGCACTTAAAAGAAAACAAATAAAGAAAGAATTTTCAAGAGATTAGATAAAAAAAAAACTAAAAATAGAAAATTTAAAAATTGAAAAAATAAAGAAAACACCAAATTTTTGTTAAAGAGAAAGGCGAGCGGTAAAGCTGAATATAGAAGACCGCTAAAGCGCACCAAAGAGTCTATCAATGTCTATAAAAGTCAAATAGCTAAATTGTAGGTATTAGTACCGCTTTGCTTTGCTACCAGCCAATTTGAGAATAAAATGGCAAGAAGTATCTTGCAGTCAGTGCTTTACAAACCCCAGAAAAAGCAACACAACAAGTGTGTGCGCGGCAATAAAATAAACTGTAATGCAATAAAAGCCACAGAAGAGAGCGGCACTAAAGATAAAACAGAACAAAGGGGGCATTTAGTTTGCGGCAACTAGCATAATAGCAAATGTTGCAAACAACACGCACACACGCGCATGCGAAAATAATAGCAATTGATGCACTAGCAGAGCACTGCGTGCCACAAAGTGTAGTAAGTAAATATTTCTCAACACCAAATTGACTCCTTCGTATGGACGCTGCGGCAAACGGCAACACACTTCGCCACCTTCGCCACCTTCGCCTTTTCATACAACTAAAGCTTTGTACGGCTAGTGCCTGCAACATATTTGCCGATGCGCTGTTGATGCGGCAGCAGTAGGAGTGCCTACTAAGTATGCAGTGAGTTGCATGTTTCACAAGTGAAAGAAAAAATAAATAAATAACAAAAAGCAAATAAGAATCAGTTGCACTTCCAGAGCCGCGTGGCAAGTTGCAACGCATCGTTGCCGCAGCCTGTCGCCACTTTGTGACTTCAATTCGTCACAGTTAAGTATTTGTATAGTGCTGCCGCATTGATTGTGGAGCATACGCAAAGGGGAAATTGCTTGCGGCATGCTTGTGGGTGTGTGTGCTTGTGTGTGCAACTTTTTCTTCTTCCTCTTTTTTTTGGAGTCTGCGCATGTGTGTGTTTATTGCTGCACAGCTTTCGCTGAGAAACTGCTTGTAGCTAATTTCGTTTTTATGAACACGCATCAAAGTTGCATGAATGAAAATATAATGCAACAACAAAAATAACATAGAACTCTTTGCAACAATGGATATATGCATAATGCTCTGACACTCATTCCATAGAAATTTATAATTTTTATTCGTGAAGCTATTCGGTCGAAGTATCTCATTACCGAAGTTAAGTTCAGAAGAGGCCCAACTTTTCAAATACAAAAGTATGCAATTAATCCCGAAGATCCAGGATTCTTTCCACTTGTTTAAGGAACACACACAGGAAGACACCCTCTTATTCCATTATCGTTTTGATTATTGACTGTGGAACACCTTTGTTTCAATCTTTCTTCGCTTAGTGACTGAGACGAAAACAGAATATACACAGAGGTCTTACTGTCTCTTCAAAATGAAGTATGGGAAACGAATTATGAGTAAGAATTTTTTCAAAAATATAATTCCTTTCCAGTCCACACAATTCTTATTCACTAGAGCCATGTCATGTATTAGACATAGTAGTGTAGTTGATGCCGAATTCTTTCATATATTTATTCAAACAAGTACCTCTTCTCCAGACTCTTTTTCCACATGCTACTAAAATTGTGCTGAATAACCCCAATCAACATTGACTTGGGATATTAGTTCGTTCCCATATATGAACCTTTCCCAGAATTTTGTCTTCTTGACTTTTATCCGACCCTTCCAAAGAAAAAGCAGCAATCTAATGAGATAGGAAACGGTTAATAGACTTTGAAAAGAAAAATTGTTCTTTCGTTCGCTCGTTTATTGAATTAAAATATGCGCCTCCGCATATATAATAATCACCAATCCAAGGTAAAGCCTTAGCTTAAACAATACCAGAAAAAATTACCTTAAGGTACAGCTGAGTTTACTGATTTCTATGGCTTTAAAAATTACCAGAACATCAAGAAAGTATATCTATGGAGACAATGGAGAGAATTCCAAAACAGAATTCCAGAAACAGAAAGTCCTTTCAAAGACCAACCACATGCCTAGAAATGTATAAATAATAATAAAAATATTTATATATATTTATATATATAAGTAGAACATTATTTTACCTTTTCGAATGAAGATTTCGGGATTCATTTAAATCTTCGTGTCTTCTTACTTGGTGTTTTATTTATGCAACTTTGCTTAAAAAAAGGCAAAAGCCTAATTATATGCCTTGCCTTGCCTTTTTTCTTAGCATTCTTTTATTCAAATACCCACAATACAAAAATTAAAAATTTTCTACATTTCGAAACAAACAAACAATATTGTCCACACTTTTTGAAGGATTTGTTATTGTATATAACAATTGTTCCAGAAGGAAATAGTAATTATTTAGTTAATATTGCACCATTTAACTAAATGTAGGCATAGTTATATTTCATTGTATTACATAATTGGCAACTGATTGCATAAAAAAAGCTTGTGCCACATTTTGGGAAAATACTCAGTTCATTTTAGGCTCAAAGTCAGGAGAAGGTAGTAAACGCAAGCAGTAGCTGTAGCAGCTGCTACCAGCGATATAAAGACTCTTAATATATGTTTCGAAATTTTAAGTTAAATTTTTAAAAAATAATGCTTGTAAGTTTCATTAACATAGCCTGTGGTGAGTGTCTTGGATATTAAACTTTACTAAATGTGTAAATTGTACAGCAGACTTTAAGGGATTGTTAATTATGTTTCAATTAATCAGTAACACTTTAATTTCAACTGTTTTTTTCTCCAAGCGCTGATTGAAATTTCTATTAATTTTGTAATAACAACATATCTGGTGTGTGTCTTAGCTAAGAAATTCGCCCAAAAGTAGGCAACACTTTGTCTCCATAGTACTTTTGCAGATTAATATATAGAATAATATAGCACAATAGTGATCATCAAATTAGTAAGAGTAAAAAAAAAATAAAGAATGCACTGAAGATTTCCTTAAAGACGACATATATACTGGTGAACATTGAAAGACAACATAGACAGCATGTTTCTTTTTACATTTCTTACATATGAGTTGTGTTTCTTTTTTTTTTTTGTGTTTTTTGTAGTTCATTTAAATATTTGGGCGTTGTAAGTACCTTGTTGGATTTACTTACATGCTTTCGGATTTCTAAAACACTTAGTGAAAGTCGATTACAACGCTTACTTTTTCTATTTTTGGGCATCAAACTGTGTCTGCATATGCTTATAGCACACACAAGGCCTTAGTATACGTTGGTAAAAGAAAACTAGGAAACATAAAATACACAGTCTGCTCCAAATATTTACATGTTGCACGGTTGCATGGGCCTGTCTGTATGTATGTAAGTGTATCTGAACTCATAAGTATTTACACTTTCACACGAGCGTTGTATATCAAAGTCCAAATGTCAGTCAGTCAGCAATGACAGCTCAAGTGCCACATGGTAGGCAACAACAAAATATTGAAGATTTTCCAATTACAAAAACAACACCGAAACTTCCGTTGACAAATTGCGAACGTCTGTGAGTTGAAATAGAGATGAGCGGAGATTTTTGTGCATCCAAAATGTATATTTCCATACTTTCTGAATTGAAAAATGTACTACATGAAATATATGCCACACTCACTCAATCCCTGCAACAGACACACACAAAGGTGTAATAAATTGGCGGTGAAAATTTGAAAAATGTTTTGAAAATCAACAATCAACACAAAACGTAAAAGGGATAATATTACCAATGCAGAGTAAGAAGCAAATAAGAACAAAAACAAAAACAAAGGGTAAACACCACGGAGTGCCGTATTGAAAAGCAGCGAGTCAACAGCCTTGCGTTTAATAGTTTTCGGAAACTGAAGCTGACCTTCTGACTCTCTGGCGGAACAGAAGACAAACGTGTGCGGGGGTGTGGTCTAGTGCATATGCAGTTAGGTGGAAATTATGCTACAAATGGGAAATGCACACAAACACATGCACACACGTGACGTATGAATGTATGTGCAACGCGCTGCAACTCATTGAGTGTCTTGAGTGTCGTGCAACAAATCGTGTGAATGACAGACAACATCTGCTCGCCAAGCAGGCATACAAAATAAATAGCTAAAAAAAAAACAACAACAACAAGCATACTGCAACCGCCTCATCGCTTTGGCTCGCCTTTCACCACACAATTCCACAAAACCAATTGAAATTTCTCCAATTTCTAATGCGTGCGACAAATACGTGTATGTTTCATTTGGTTTTAAATGTTCATATGTGTTGTTGTTTGTATTACCACACTCCGATTTTGTTTTTCGTCATTTAAAAGTCATTTAGAGTGCGCTTATCCGTTCGTGACTTTCGCTGAATTATTTTCCAAACATTTGTGCTTGTTGTTGCATGTGGCATGCAGTTGTTATTGTTGTTTTTGTGTGCCAGTAAGTTGTTAATTACCGCAACAAACGATTTTTCAACGCTCAACTGCTCGCAAGCCGGTTGAGCCTTATTTTCCGCTACTTGCCACATGCACATATGCTCAAAATATCAACGCCACACATCCGCGGCTGTATATTGAGGCGCGTACTTGAACATTTTCCTCAACAAACGTTAGAAGCGAAGTCAAAAAAAGATCGTATTTCATGAAATATTCATTACCGCTAAGAAACATGCAACACGATTCGCTCCGAAACGCAGCGAGCCTTGCTAATGTATTGCGGCATTAAAGCTGCATAAATCAGCAATACATATCTTGCTGCATATATTAGAAACCAAAAACAGAGGAAAACTACATTGCTGTGTTTATATGTTAAACCCTAAATAGACCTAGAGCTGATGATCTATGGGCGTGTCTAAAGGATTTCATAAATCTCACAATGTTTTTGTTTAATTCCACGTTTAGCCTACAACTTATTCTTCGTTTTCAAGCAATTTATTTATTTTCGTTTTCTATTTTCCGCCGAACATTTGTCGTTGACGTGCTGTTGTTGCCGCCGCCTTACTTTCTCAATCGGTTGCCGCCACCAATCAAGTCAACGTTGATGTTGCAACATCTGTGCGATTACTGCTTTACATACGTTGCATGTAATAGTTGTTGGCTTTGTCGTTTTACATTCCTGTTTGAGTTTGGTATCGCGAAGTAGCATTGATTTCGCCATATCGGCGCTAATAGCCGGCGCTGACGATGCTAATGATGACTACGATGAGGTCGGGGATGAGGGTGTTTATCTGTTGGGAAAACCTACAAAAATTGCAAAGAAGTGAAATAAATAACTATATGGTTTTATTAGAGAAAAGCATTCCAGGCCGGTGTACCCAACAAGCAACAAGTCTAAGATGATAAAAAAACATCTATAATAATTTTCCTAAAGCTTTAAAGGCCCAAGATACTTATTTCTCGATCATCTTGTAAAAGCCCACAACGCCTTGGCATATCTAAAAAGTATGATAGTAAACGTTATGAAACCACAAATAACGAAAAAAAAGAATCCTTATGGAGAGAGAGAAAAAGAGTTAGAGATTCTTAAAATCAAAAACGAGATCCTTAACCGAAGCCAAGTTTTAGAAGGCCAACGGAATCGGTATAGTTGAAGATTAACTAAACTTATCCAAAGCGGGGCTGAAGACAATGCTGGGCTTTAACTGCTCCCTGGACCATATAACATCATTCCTCCTTCTATAACTTTCTGAAAATTAGCCTAATTCTGTAGACTTTTAACTACTTGGCTACTAAATTCAATCTATTCAATTCTTACTTATTCTCAAGACTCTAAATGTCTTGATGAACGAAATACCTACTTTATCTTTTATTTTTAATTTGTCCTGAAAAGATCGTACTCATTGGGTAAAAAAAAATAGATCGATTAGTCAGAGAATGAATACAAGCTATATTCGAGATTAGTTCGGATCCGAAAAAGTACGTAGCACTACGTAGTTTTTCCTACGAGATAACTTGGTAGCTTGTCTATGCCTTCAATGGGTCTGAGGTCAGCCGAAATGCGTAGAGGACGTAGAGACGTACGGAATCCAGCATAGCTATAATAAAAAAAATATTGAGTAGTGAAAATCTGTGGTTGAACTAGGCTACTCGAGGTGTATGTCTAGAAAAAATGAAAAATTTTAAGAAGCTCAGGTAACAGTATGAATAGTATCTCTAGATATCCTTCGACGAAAGCAGGTTCCTCAGTCTTTCTAAGCTAGGTCTGAGTAAGATTGAACGGTTTGTCCTTATTCATTGAGCTTAAGATCCCTCAAGGTGCTCTAGTCCAATAAACCGCAAGATACCATTTCTATTACTCTAAAAGAACTACAGAGCGTTCCTATTGCTTTCAGGGCTCCGGAATTATAATTTTGGTATATCGAATGTGATTGCCGATGCCATCACATACTGAATCGTCTTTGGAAGCTTTTTCGCTTTACAAGGTACTATAGAGCTTTTGAGGAACCCATCCATCCATCCAGTACTATCTAGTGATTCCTCATCGTAAAGTTGACAACACCTATAAGAGATAATACCCTCTGGTGCATTACAGAAAGCTTTCGACATATCGACACTAGATTCTTGCAGTACCTCTTTTTAATGATGTAGCCTAAAACCCCTATACCGATCTTGACTGCTGATGAGGCTATTTTAAAGCGATTCTGCATATCGTTATTGCCGATCATGAAGTCCGCAATTGATGAGCTTGCTGACAATGCCAAAAACGCCGGCCAGCAATCAGGCACAGCGTTGCCTTGCCAAGGCACACACATGCAACGGCACTTGCTACACTCTGCCGACTAGAAGATTAGATGCAAGCAATGCAGCGGTCTGAATACGAGGAGGAACAAGCAGAAGGAGACGGGAACGTGGGGGGAGATGAGCCGAAAACTTGAAAGACGACCACCAAGCGGTGGTCAGCAAGACAAGCAACAACTGTGGCGAAGTTGCATAGAGAGATGGCAAATGTGTGTCTATTGAGTTGCAATTGATGTTTGCCAATTGCTATTGGCTGCAACAACTACAACAACATAAGCAGCTGAATGTGTAGATATACTGATGTTGCAACAGTGTTGCATTATTGCAATGGCGATTGAATTAATTTTTAATTACTTTCGCATTTGTGGCCAAGCAGGCCAACAGCGCCCAGTCAGCAGCTATTATAGCAACAACAACAACTGCAAACTCGAGCAGCGGCCCACTCGTTCGACTTGGCTCGGCTTGGCTCGGCTGCATGTCGCTTAATTAATTACCATTCGACATCGTTAGCTATTCAACTGTTTGCTGTTGGTATTGTTGCTGTTGTTGTTAGTATTGTTATTACAATTAGTGTGGTTATTGGCATGTGAAGGAAGCAGCAAGGCAGCAGCAACGTTGCTTGCACCATGCTGCGCACACTCGCCGCTGAGCGTTGGCTTGCAACACACACACACACGAACACACACGCACACACACCTACACCGATATAGGCACACTCGCGCATACACTTTACGCTCGACTGGCGTTGACTTGCCACAGTTTGCTTTCAATCGGCAACTTGGCTCTCAGCGGCTGTCCGCTTGGCATGACTCCACTTCGCCAGTGATTCGATTGCATGCTGAGCACTGGCCAAACCTGCCACACAGGCATACACATGCAACAAACGCCGCTGATTAATATGTTGAAAGGTTGCATTGGAGTGCAATTGGGCGCCAATTGGGACGCTCGGTTGCCTTTGTGTTGCCTTGTTGTGGCATGCTGCGCGGCGAAAATGTGCGCGCGCGCGTGTGTGTGTGTGTGCGTAGCAAGTTGCACGGTGATGAGCGTTTGAAATGATTCGATTTTGGCGCACAGCCCTTAAGTTGCAATTGCACTGTGCCACACGTGCAACATAACCGCTAATTGTACTACAAGCACAACTCCCAAGACTATATTGATTGCAATTATGCTATTGCTGCAACATGCCGTACACTTTAACCATGTACATATCTATATAAATGCACTTAGACATGGACTAAGACAGCTTGGACCGGATAGTCGGCACGCGGGGTGGGTGTTGCATAGTGTATTAAATGCCTTATAGGCTGCCTGCTGCTTACCAAATTAGGTTGCATGCATAATTTGTGGCACAAACAAAGCGAACTAGTGGAAATTGGTATTATATATAATTATTGTTATATGCAGACACATACACATATGTTTATATATGTACGATTGTTATCTGATAAGTCAGTGAGCTAAGCCTTTTGAGCTGAGTAAACCAGTGCTGCATTATTTTTCTTGTCTTATTAAGATTTCGAACCCCAAAAAACAGGAGTATTCCGAATATTAAGCCAGTGGTCTTGGCTTTGGTTGTCCATTATACTCTTTTTCCATATCAATCTATTTTCTTCATATCATCTTTTTAGTAAAAATTTTTCAGTGAGGTTTCTTCATATCTCTTTATATAGCCAACACGTTTTTATAGACTCAGTTGATCCTCTTTATGACAGTCTGTAGACAGTCTGAAATAAGCAAGACGTTCCTTTCGCTACGAAGGGTATCTAATTTTCCAAGAAGTCGAAGATCACTTTGATTATGTATTATCTAACCGCCATCAACCATAAACCATCAACTCTATGCTCTCTCATTTGTATCGCTTCATCTGTTTTCTATGGACCATGAACATTAGAGTAGAATTAACTGCATAAGTCTTTTCGAATATTTCTTTTATCTGTTTTCATAATAAAGAAACAGAGAGGTCTTACTCAACTTTTCCTATTTATATTATAAAGATTTTACTAATTAGTCTATACTATATTTTATCCGAACCGATCTTTGCGTTTTCTGCTTATCCATTCCTGTCCACACTATAGAGGATCGACCTATGTCTTTTATCCAAACCAATACTTCGATACCTACACGTGGCACTACAACTCACGATTACATACTCACGATACAACTGAACTATCTTGATAAAGACAAACCTTTATGATTTCTTCAGTTTTCTATTACTAATAGACGCTCCGTGATATCCATCAGTAGCCGATCTTTAAATGTTGCCCCCCATTTAGACTATACTTTGGGTTCTGGAGTTTGTTGTAAAGCTTTGCTTCATTAACAGTTACCAAATATCGTAAGATCTCACGATAATAAAATATGATGGCATTCTTCGTTCGGGAAGCTTTCTCATCTACAGAGATTCTTACTCCAGGATTCCTATCCTATCCACAAGAACGAAATGTGCTAAAAACTCGTCTACGTTTTATGATCGGTTTCTTCGCTATGATGAAAAATCGGGGGCCCCATTTGCCATGGACTTTAACGCAAATAGTTTTCGCAACGGTCTTCTTTTGAAAGCATGAACCGTCGTCAAATCTTGGCTGAATGAAATTAGTGGCACTGAGACCGTATTGCCTTTATCAGGCCCCTGTCTGGGAATGGTGATGAAGATTTCACAAAAATATAATATTTGAAGGGACGAGTAAATTTCTTAATTAAATTCTACTAAAATCAAATTCACCCATTTTTTAGAATAAAGTGTGAAGCTTGTGTTTTGGGGTCCTAGTTTTCCTCCAACAGCTCTCATATAAATGACCTAAATATATGAATATTTGAGTATGTTATAATTCCAGCTAAGACTTGGCATCTTTGCTAGACCGCTATGCGTTTACTTCATAGATTTTCGAAGACATATGACTCTAATACTTACTACGTCAGAGAGGCGCAGTGTTGCATTTGGAGCCATAAAGCTAGATCTTTAAAGAAGCTACTGTTCCACCAACTGCTCTTGCATTTACATATATATCTACGAATACTCGTGTTTTCATGTTGAGAACAACATTTTGGGAATTTGAAGTCATTCATTCACCATTATAATATACCGTTAGCAAATTATTAACCACAAAAGCATAACTTTTCCGTTGTATTCTTCAATTCACTTCCACTTCTTTTACTTGATGGCGGAAAAGTTGAAAGGCATTGCCTGTTTTCACGCCCACAAATTACAAATTAATTAACGCATTTTATGCGGCTGTTAAGAATTTTCAAATTTCTACCAATTAAGTGTATAGAATGCATTGAACTTCGGCCACGAATGATTCTTCACAGAGGAAATAATAAAATTGTGGAAGAAATGCACGCAAACACAAAGTCAAATGCTTATGAAATACTTAATGCTGGCACGCTTCATTTCAAATACTCACTCACTTACCTATATGCGTATTTATGTTGCATCACTGCTGCCTGTCGGAACTTGCAACATGCCTATGTGAAATATTTCTATACACGAAAATAGGCTGCGCCGGAACACGCCTGCCAGCAACGCCTATAAAAATGTGCTACGCCAATGCTAAGCAGCAACAACTACAATTATATCAACAACAATGCAGACCATCAACAAGGGAGCACTTGCAGACATTTAGCGCTGAGACTTCAGCTACATTGAAGAGTCAATCATCGGTGAATGCGGGAGGTGAAACTGAAAAGGGAAACAAAAAAAGTTTTTCGCACGAAAAATTTAAGGAGACATTTCGAACATATAAATATATATTTTTTTAGAGTAATGAATCATTGTCATTGCCTCATTGCCACTAAACCAGCAAAACTTCATTTCATATGGTGGAATCTCAGCTCATTTCCATTACCATTGAGAACAACATATAATTAGTCGCTTATATATAGATCGATTTTCTCGGTCTATATCTATATTCATGCGGTTTGCCAAGAGATGGCAATAATTTCCCATCATGACAACGCTCGACCTCAAGTTGCAAAACTCCTTAAAAACTATTGGAAAAAAACAGCGCCTGGGAAGTTTTGCTTCACCCGCTTTATAGTCCAGACTCCTTCTAACTACCATTTGTTCCGATTGATGCAGAACACCATCACTGGAATACGCTTCACATCAGAGAACAGAGTATGAAAAATTGGCTTGATTTATTCTTGGCTTGATTGGCCACCAAGCAGGCGCAGTTCTTTTCAGATGGAATCCACAAATTGCCACAAAGATGGGAAAATGTTATAATTTCCGATGTACAATACTACGAATAATATTATTGTAGATGTTTTCTTAAATGCGCGTTCAAATTTTGAAAAAAAAAAAATGCATGAATATAGTTAGGGATCCCAATGTGTTTAAATATAATAAAAACAACAAAGTTTGTACGTGTATGTCGGTATTCGTATTCGTTAATCCCAACGTCTACTATTGTTAAAAATAGAACGTTCTTTTTGAGGTTATTTAATGCTCCATGAAGTGACCTTCAATAGTACCGAGCTGTTTCGGGGAAGTGCTGTTATTATTTAAATAAGTGAGTCTGCTCATGGATCGGTGGATATAGATCGGCAGACACTTTTTGAAGGTTTTGTGACCGGTGGTCTTCGTGTTTGATGTTCTAAAAATGCATTGAACTCTCGCACTACGTCGCTTCCACGCACACTTTTGATGAAACCATTTCCCTCAGTTTAAGAAGACCCACTGATATTTAGAGTAAAAAGCCTTTTGCTAGTTTACCTTTATCACATAGTTATGAATTAATGCTGCTAAATAATGCAGTTATATTTAAATATAATTTCTTCTATTCCACTTTCTTTCTAAATTATTTATTTAAACAGCCATTTACGATCTCAATTAAAAGCGCTTGGCCAATTTAAATCACATCTTCGCTTTCTAATACCATTAGCACTCCTCTAAGTGGAAGATAATTGAGACTTCAACGATTTTAAAACCGCATAGTGCAATAAAATAGTCAAATATGCTTGATTATTAGAGTTTATACACGAATTTAACAACAATTTATACTACTGCAATAAATGTAAATTTCTTTGGTTCTTTCTCGCCTGAGATCACACCAAGCTATTGACACCATTGTCATGTGCCCACAAGTCCCACAGGTGTGCGTTTATGAAGCTATTAAGAGATTGTCGAACTCGTCTCTGTTTATATATTTATGTGTACCAGCTCCCCAAAAAAAAAACACTTTATCACTCAAATCAACTTCACAGATTTCCAATAAAATTATTTAAATAACAACAAAAAAAAAACATCAAAAATCAATAGTTGGGAAGCAAAAAAGAAAAAAGAAAAGAACACAAGCAACAAAATGACAATATTGAACAGTATTCGATGAGCGCCGCCGAGTTGCATTTGAATTGATTGACAACGGCAAGTAGTTTCTGTGACATTAAAAATGACATTTGACAGCTGACACAGCACTGGTCATCAATTACAACACTGCGTTTGTGTGTGTGTCTGAAAAGTGAAAGATGAGTAAATATTGAAGGGTATTTAGTAAAAGAGTGGAAAGAGTTAAGAAATCTTAGAAGTGGGGAGAAGAGCGTAAAGATAAATATTGTCTTTGAAATAAATTGTCAAAATGTTAATAAGAAAGATGCATAAAGAGTAAAAAAAATACGAAGAATAGGAAAATACTGTATTGGAATACTCTTCCCACTTTCTTTGATGTTTTTTCATAGCTTGTATTTTTCTTTCACACAAGTGTAACCCTACAAATATGTGTGCAACATTGCAACAACAGTAATAGCAGTGACACCTGAAGTGCAGGCGGCTCTCTACAATGGACCGTTTGAATGACATTCGTCGTTTGCTTAAGTATGTCGTTAATTTGTTTAAATTTGGTGTGTGAGATTCTTTTTTTTTTTCTATGCTTCGCTCTTTCTAAACGCTTCTTTAGAACTCGTTCACTTTTTACGCCCCTTTTTTATCCACCTAAAATATATTATTGTACATATATGTATCTTAAAAGCCGCTTTGCCGAACTGCGGTGCATGTGTTCGGCACAGCGGGATGGAGCGGTGACTATTTTTATTAAATTATTACACAAAGTTATAAAACATAAAACTGCATGAAAAACCCTAAACATAATTATTGTATGTTTATTCTTTCTCTGGCTGTGACCCCAGTTTTAATTTCATTTTTTATCCGGCGGCTGACAGCTAGTCATAATAACTGTTCATACAGCGTTTGTGATTATGACTTTAGAATATGATTTACTAGACACTTTTGTGATCTCATTATTCACCCTTTTTTATATCACGCACATTTGCTTTTAATTAGCTATATGTTTCTATATAAATATAAATATATATATATATATATGTATACCTATATTATTGCCTCATTCTTTTCGAAAATATCTCCATTTTTCTTTATTTCCCAACATTTTCCTATTTCCCTAATTCATTGTTTGCGCATTTGCTTGGACGTTTCGATGGTCCACATATACGCTGCGGGGTATCACGTGGGATTTCCTCCTCCTCCGTCTTATATTTTGCTCTAAGTAATATATAGAAGTGATTTATTTGTTAATTTTCTTTAAAACTCGAAATCTGGACTAAAGCAATATGTACTAATCGAAATAACCTTTAGTAGCTTAGTAGCTATTATCGAAAAAGCTCTTCAGAAGATCAAAATTCTCTATAAGCCGACAGTAGTATTAGAATTGTAGGGTACATATTTTACAAATAAGCACGATGAGAGAAAGAATAGCGCATACCTGAAGAGAGAGTGCATATAAATAATTATGACCTCAGCACGGGTACATCGAGTTAACCTAAAGTGATTTTGAAGTGGGTTCTACAAACATACGAGGACGGTCCTATAAGTACTTAGTCTTCGTTTTGACCGTGAGAGTTTGAATTGGTCATGTAGCCGGATTTTAGAAAAATGGGTAAAGAGCAATTTCGACTGGTGATTCGTTTCGATTGTCCCAAAAACGGCTACCACAGAGGATAATGTGAGAAAAGTCCACAATTTCGTATTGACAGCCATTCAATTAAACGTGCGCAAGATAACTGATTCAGTCGATATTTCAAAGACCACGTAGGTCATATTCTACATGAAATATTCATTATGAGAAAGCTGTTGGCACGACGGTTGACGCGTTTGCTCCCTCCCGATGACAAACGCAACCGTGAGACCAATTCACCTCGATGTGGGACGCTTTTGAAGCGCAACTCGAAGGAGTCTCTGTGTCGCTCCGTCATCGTCACTGTGATATGGATCCACTATTATGCAACGGAGACCAAACAACACTCAAAACCGTGAACCTGCTCCGAAGAAAGCGAGGACTATCCTAGGGACCGGAAAGGGGATGACCACCATTTTCTGGGAATCACAAGATGTGATCTACATCGACTTCCTAAAGACGGGCCGCTTCAACGCCGAATTACAGAAAAAGCGACAATGTACGACTTTTTTTTTGTTTCCAAACTTGGAGACGTGACTCCCTAGGCAGAAATGTGGGTCAAATGAGACCTATTTGGTAGACCTCCAGAAAATGTGTTTTTCAGTTGGGTTAAAGAATCTAAAGTGCATCTTGCTAAAAGAAGCATGTGTTGAGGAATACATCACCATTTTTCATCTGTAGGTTAAATGTATACTGGACCACTCTCATATATACATATTTATGGGTTAGTCATAAAAAAGGTCTACTTTAATGTAAATTAGCATATTATTATTTTTGGTATTTTGATGGGGCTATAAAAATGCATTCTCTCTGCTCATTAAAGCGAAATAAATAATGAAAACAATGCAAGCAAATGGTAATAAAAAATACAAAGTGAAGTATGTGGCAAGAGTTAGTAACTAACAGTGTGAATACGGCGCTACTAGCTGAAGATTATCTATAGCTTGCCAACACTATTGCTTACTCTTGCTGTATTTTTATTTAACTCTTCATAAATATAAAACTCTAGGCACTATAGTTTCTAGTGCAAACCATAAAAAATAGCATAAAAGTCAAAAAGAAATAAAAGTCAACTGGAACCCTCGACATGCCACACGCCCGCTCAGCCGTTAGCAGCATAATTCAATTATAAAATACTTGTAGCAATAAAGGTTGTATAAAGAGGTAAAAAATAATGTTGCAGCAAATTACTTTTCACACAAAATAGAGCAATTCAAATTGGAAATGACTAGGGCGGCACCTATTCTAGCTTTGTGCACTGTGAATTTGAAAAGGAGTGATGAAATTATATAAAAATGTACGCAGGAGAGCTAGGCACACAAGCTGCGCGTACTATTTAATTTAAACTAACGGTGCAATGCAAAAAGGTAGCACATTAGTGGACTTGTATAAGCGCGTTCAACAGTTTTCCAGCTCTTCATTAACCGAGTGCAGCCTACTGCTAGGCGCAGGAGCGGTTATATGAAGTGGCAGCTTAGTAGTAGTAAGCTAGAACATTTCTAACAAATAAAGCACCGCAATACACACACTAGGCACACATACGCGCTAACAACACACATACATTTACCAATGTTCACACACACACATATACATGCACTTAGTTGAATACACACTCATTTATGCAAGCAGTTAAATACATTTGCCTTCACTTGAGCCACCTTAATTGTTTATCTCTTTGCATAATGAACTCATAATAGAATCTTAATTAGAAGTATGAAATTGTGATAATTACAGTGGTATACCTTCTATTCTTGTATGTGTGTGTGTGTTTGCTCATTGTGGTGCAGCTTATTGTTATTTGCAACATTGATGCAGAAATACAGTGTAATAAGCACTGAAGAAGTGCAGAAAATAAGGAAAGAGAGAGAGAGAGAGAGAGAGAGAGAGTGAGCATTAGAAACGTTAGCCTGGTAAAACGCATTTTTACCGTTATACAAATGTACTAACTAATTAGCTAAAAACCAATTGCTTATTTCTGAGAAAATTGACTACATTGTAGTTATGTAGACATAATACTGTTACTTTATAAGCTTTAAAGTTGATTAAGCGCCTTTTGTTTAAAGATTTACAAAATTTAAGAAGTATGGAAAGGCTAATGATGGATAAAACGGTGCCGATTTTAGCTTACATCCAGATATTTACCAACTCTGATGAACACCCAGATCACGATTCCGCATTTGTTTACCCTGGCTACTATCGAGAGCTACTGTTTCTTCAACTCTAGAGGTTCTTCTGAACAACGGCTGTCGGGGCAGCCAAAAAAAACTTGCAATTTTACAGCTGTTTGCCTTAGGCCAACTTCTCCGCTCCATATATTCTGAAGAAGATCGAGCTAGAATGAAGGTTGTTTAAAATGCTTAAACTTCAAGGCAAATCCAATAGTTTCTATAGACATCATCTCGGCTTTAGAGGATATAACTACCGAAGAAAGTAGATTCACAACTTTACCGTACAAATTTACATCCGACTTTATTAACCAGTATTTAACCAAATGGGATGACGTATCTAACGAGAAATTATGCATTTTATAGGGTATACTTCAGAACTTTGAACTTTGGTTCCACTCAATCATGTAATAGTTTAAAGTTTGCATAAAGATACACAAAATTACTCGATCATGCTTCGACCATTTTGTGGCTTGCAAGAAAGTTTGGGCGCTTGTGGAGAAACGTGGACTAACCATAGACCATAGAAAAAAAAAGAGGAAGTCTTGATCATTTGAGTAGGAAATGACTCGAGCTACATACATCAGCTCAACAATTTATGGAAACTACCTAAATTTAATAATAAGTTCTCTCTCTCGGTAGTCTGCGTAAAACAAAGTCACTCGGAACCAGACTTTGTACATTTTCAACTTGCACCTTCCCAGCGCCCCAAAAAAAATCAGCTCATCAGCGGGCCAGTTGTGCTTCTTATTTAGAAATGATATTCATGCTGAAAAGTCGTAAGATATTGAATACTCGTACTATAACTCCAGGTAACTGAGAGATAAGTACTTCAAATTTGAATCGCTGACCCATATATCCCCGTATTGAGCTTCTAATTCCCTTTTTCATATAGCTATAGTTTTTCGTTAGTAAAAATTCGTGTAAACATTTTTGTCGAACCTAGAAAGGAGCGGTTTCAAGCTCAAGGAAACGAGAGCCAGTGAGAAAGTAACAGAACACAGTCTTCTTCTTACTACACCAAAGTGAAGCTTTATGAATTTTGTCTTATGCAAGCACCCTTTAGGCAAACAATTTCATTTTGATTAGCTTCTTTTGAGTGCATCTTTTTAACCTTAGCCTTTGAAAGTGAATAATTCAACTCGATTTGGGAGTCTAGGCGAACAACGAAGTCCAAATTTAATTCGGCGTTAAACGATTATATCTGAAAAACAGACTCTCAGCATTGTTACAACTGAAGGCAATGATTTCCCTCAGTTATAAATACTGTCGGCATAAAAATCAGACGGTCTTTAAAGAACTGTTAAGAAATGGAGCCACATTTCATTGGAATTCCAGAAGGACAATTTTCGGAAGAAACTTTCAAAACGTATCACCCAAGAAATTTCCTACCCAACAATACAAAAAGTTGTGTTATATTTCTAATGAAAACTCATTTTTTTTTGTTTTGTATAAGACATTGAAACACAGCCGACATTGACAACATCACAAAACTGATGAAATGTCAAGCCGCGTTACTTATTTATTGCCACCAAACAAAATTTCTTGCGTTCTGCCGCCGGTATGCGACCTGCTTGCTACAACCTTCAAATTTTTACAACTGTCCTACGCAACAGCCTCACTTGGCAAGTTTACAGGTGGCAGACGAAAATGCTTGAGCAAAATGACATAAATGAAATTCATGTTGTAAAAATCATTTCGCAGCGTGACAATTAAAATGTAAACAAGTCCGAGCACGCCTGAGGCCGACAAGCGAAAAAGCCCAACGGCGCGCGTTACATGACATGTCGCTCTCCAAAAGGCGGCTGAAGAAAGTAAGCCAAGGTACGGGAGGCTCTACTACAACTCTTTTCTGTATAACTTTATACATGTATATATGTATGTGTGTGCTCTGGCAACTGTCATTTCGGTTGAGTGCTTTTGCTATTGTTTGTCATAAATCAAGTGAATCGTGGCGACGCGATGTAAACGACACCGGTGAATACAACTACAACAAAGGATAATAACAAGCAGTAAAAACAACACGCAACAACTGAGCAAACAACAACAACTTTTGTATACAAAAGCAACAAGAGCACCTTATAAAATATTCGTACATTTTTGACAAACCCTTTTTTCGGGCGCTGCGCAGTTTCGACGACGACGCGGCACGGCACTTTTGTTAAGTTACTACAAAACGATTTGAATGCGCGAAGTACACGAAGGTGGTCGAATAAGTCGGTAATCTTGCAAATAGACAATCAATTTCGGAGAACCAAGCAGCTGATATCTCTTTGTATTTGATTAGGTGCTTTGTAATTTAGAACATCTAGGTTACCCCAATTTTTTCAGGTCTTTAAATAGCAGATTTTCGATAGCCTTTTAGCACAGCGATTTCTTTCAGAGATGATCTCTTCGCTCGATCTGAAACTACTACAAATTGAATTTTTCCAGTTTACGAAATCTGAAATACTCAACGTGGTTGAAATTTACAAATTTGTGTTGAATTATTTTCGTGCAGCATCGGAAAGAGCTCAGAATAAAATTCGTGTGGACGATTTTGCATTTCGAAGTTTTCGGAGATAATGGTTCCAAATTGCGTGGAAACCTTTTTAGAAAGAGTAACAGCGAAGACTTTCATAATCTTGGGAAAAGTTCACTGTTCACAAATCTTGGTTAATATTACAGATCAGTAATTTGTCTATGATTAGGTAATGGCTCCAAAATTCGTCGATATGGTAAAATCTCGGAAGACCCTCTTCGAAAGTAGTCGCGCTTCGTGGATAATGGTTGACTGAAACAGCGAAGTTCAGAGATGATTTTATCAACAATTGACAGCTTGAAGAACGTCCTTTCCATAAATTCTATGACGAAGCTTACCCTTTATATGGGTTCATCTACAACTGGCAGCGCGTTGCCAGATGACGCCCACGACATCTGAGTGCTTTTTAGTTTGGCATGTCTATCAAACGCCGCATGCAAATCATGGGTTCGAACCCGTCTCGACCATAACCTAAAATTATCTGAATTACTTTTTCTAATATTGGCCACCAATTTCTGTGTAATTAACTGTCTGTGAGAATTTGTGTTCTCTACTTAACGATCTGTCCTCGTGCGCTGATAGCCAAAGGCCGTTTCTACCTTCGCTGCAAAACAATCGCGTTGAGCATTGAAGCGACGCATATGACGGACGGATATTATGACGCACGTGCCAAGCTGTCAAGAAATCAAAATCAACGCACTTTTTCCAACATCGGATGTTTTTGTTTTAACCCCTACAACAATCCTTTCGAAGTTTCTGTTTTTTTCTTTTACATACATTTCCATTTCCTCAAAAGCGGAAAAGATAAAAGCCTTTTAAGGGAGCTGGAGTTGCCTGAGTGGTAGCTGGCGTGTAACGGCATTTTAAATGACATTTACATGAATATTTAATTTACATCCTTTAATCATGCCAATACCAAAACGGCCGTCAACTCAACAGTTGTAGTCGGTGGGTCTAGCTGCGTTAGGGTATGACCAACAGTATGTTGCGGCGGTGGCGCCTCATTCCATGTCCGGCATACTACAACATGTTGTGTTGACAAGTCGTTGCTGAAAAAAAGTGCAGAGCGGGGGAGAATTGTGAAAAAATGAGCATACATATTACGGTATATATTACAGATGAAAAAATTATGCGTTCATATATCCAAACATACATAGAAAAGTACGTTTTTTTTTGACTTTTATTCGGGATATGCTGTGGATAAGGGCGTTGCGTCGACGGAGGGGTATCAGCTGGCTGACAAATGTGTAGTCGTTAAATTTATGACCAAAAACATCTACGTGATTTGCCCGCCGCAGTCATGGGTGACAACGAGTAAAGGCAGCGAAAAAAGGGACTCCGTCTGGCGTGCAAGCTCCCATGATACATTTGTATTTACATATACAATATCGTGTTGTCATATGTTTTATAATGAACTGTTTGTCGGTAATATTGCACAGTGCAGTGGGTTGAACTCTTCAGATATCATCAATGTTTTTGAATATTCGTAATTCTCTACGGGATTGTAAAATGTCAATATGAGTCAACTCTTGAACTCACTTGCTTCGGTGTTCGTCCTACCGATTCTGTATTCTCCCGATCACTTCAGTGTAGTTCCGGCCGTACTCTTAGGTTCCTTAACAGTTTCAAAGCTCACAACGACGAATTTTTTCACTTCTTCCATTCCTTCTGCTCTCTACAACCAGCAATGCCATGAAGACACACCTTTGAGAAAAACATTTCGCGAAGAGCCTTGGAAGCCGTGGAACCAAACAATTTATATTTGTATTAACTTTTTCCGACAGTCGCGCTAAAAATCATGTAGGTATCATTTTACTACCAACTGTATGTCTGAAATATATACTTGGGTTTGTCCATTTACTCAATTTTCCTAAAAGGAGCTGTAAATTTTATATTCATCTCGACCTAGCCAGCAAATATTACTTCTTTAGAATAAACCACCTTTAGTCGCAAAAGCCACAAGCCACATAATACTCTTCACCTATTTGCAGATCTCACATTTTTTCGGAACTGCAACAGGAATCCGAGAAACCCTGTAATGAATTAAGTTGCGCAATGAAGCTCTTGGACTCTTGATCTATCTTCAAAAAATGTCTCGAAATTGATTTTGCATTTAAGTTGAGAGAAGTTTTGGTTTGATTACTGCGGTTATTTTCTTGTAACCTCTTATCGAGTTCTAGCACTCAATGGAGCACCGAATTACGCTCTTTTAGTCGAAGGTTTTTACAAACTTTAGGAACCAAGTTCAATATTTACGGAAGTTATCACATTTCTGAGCCTGAGTCAATTCAAAACCGAGGTATTATTCATTTTACTCGTCCAATCTATTTGTCTTTACCCTGAAATTAGTGGTAATATGACATTTATTAACTTCGAAGCACTAGAAAAGTTCAATAATGTTGGTTCTTTGAATTCGGAACCAGATCGAATTTAATTATATTTTTTGAGCAGCTGCGCTCGAGTGAATCTGAGACCCTAACTCGGTGGCACGTGAAGATTTGCACTGTTGGGTAAGCAACTCTATACATATTAGGAGAGAAGTTAGAGCTAATCAGACTTAGGGCTCTGAGAAAAATTCTGTCGTGTGTGTTTCTCTTTTTCCGTATCATGCTCTTTTAATTTCCCTCCAATTTTTTCTTAACTATGCAACACTGTACCACCAAATAGTGCTTTCGTATTCAGTCTAATGATGATGCCGATGGCTAACTTGAACGGTTATGGTAATGGTGAGAATGATAGTGATTCCCCATGTACTAACTTCGTGATTGTTGATGAACGAAATCATTTACGACAACACCCAAATGCATACCCAAAATTAATGCTAGGCAAAAAATCAGCCGAAAAAAGGGTTCGGCAAAAGACATACTGATAGCGCAAAAAATTTGCTGAAGGAGCTTTGGGAAAATTGACAACAATTGACACTGGAAGATTGAAAACGAAAAGAATAGGGGAAAATATGATGAACAAGTTGTTTTTCTAAGTTAACTGGATGGGTGCAAGAAGGTGCTATATGAAATGTCAAAAAAATGTGTGGCGCACAAAAAGATTTTTTTGGAAGGGTAAAATAAGAATGCAGGGTGTAATATGGGGAGAGTACGAGTGTAGGGGAGGCAACTTGTGGGATATTGTGCCTTAAATGGAAACTTGCAAAGTTTTCGTTAAAAAAATAGTTCATAAAAAATAATTCTTTTTTTGGAGGCAAGTTGAAAATAAAGCAAAATTGTTATTCGGAAACCAATTGGGTTTTCGTCGACCCCAACACGCTCAATTGCACAGGTGTTGCGGACATAAAAGCAATTTGTTGTTGCTTGGCAATAAAATACGCATTTGTTGTATTTATTGTTGTTGGCCCTTTTAACGTCTATTTTCTTTCACTTAACTCCTCTCTTCGTCCTAACGGTGCTTTATTGTTTTTTACCATTTTCATTGCTCTTTCTTTTGATAGTCTTACCTACAGTATCACCGCCCTCCGTCCAATATTTGCATGTCTTTTGGATATTTATACGATGTCTGTATTCCCCATTGTCCTCTATCTATCACGCTTTTATTAACCTTCTTTACGAGTTTTTTTTTGTTTTCTTCGTCGTTATTCGAGCGCAAATGACCAATTGCCCGTATCATATGCAACAGTTCGTGCATTGACAACCATTCAGCCACCCCTCCCCCCAATACCAATATAGTGTGGTGCTCCTAACCTCTAATCCCCTTGGTGTGCAAAGCAGTTGGGTGCCTCATGCCGCAACGGTGTATTTGGAGCACACAGTCGGTAGGCGCATGTAATCCCATTGTCGGGCGGCTGACGGCTGGTGGTCAACGCATTGCTTGTATTACATCTGCTGAGCCCGGTTTGACTTCACTGCTTCTGAGTGTGTGGCTTTTACAATTTTTCGATCTCTATGCTCTTGCAACATGCTACACAGGGTATAGTAATTTTGTGCACACAACATTTGTTTGTAACACTGTTAATGGGTATAGATATAGGATTGTCAATGGATGGTTTATTTAAGCCGTGTTTGGCAGTTCATCCGTCTGTCCGACGTGAGATGAACAACTTTTCTGGTCCATTTTAGGCTTATCTCTCAAGTAATTACACAAAACTCAACAAAAATGTGTATCTGCTATTTATCGAAAGTTCTTTTGCTATGGTTTAAAATTAAAAAAATCGGTCCAAAGCCACGCCTACTTCTCTTATAGCGCCGATTTGTATCCTAACTGCTTATTTGACTTTGAAAGAAATAACACAAGTTTCAATTGGTATATCGAAACCAAACTCTACTCTGTTCGGAAAATTTGTGAAATGTATATATCTAATATTTATAGTAATATAAATATAATGACCACCACCGGCCCATTAGTTGACTTCACTTTATACTGTACATATCGCTCAAAATGTGAGCTTCCTTAATAAAATTAATAGAGCTTGTTGCAATTACCCTTAAGCAGTTTGATACAAAATTTGGACGAAATCACTTAATGCTTTCCACTAGTCCCCATATAGCTAGTTAAGTGATCTCCATACTTCCGGTTGGTTTTATAGCGCATAAATCGATCGGCTTTTGAGATATCTTAATAAAAGTTGGTGAGAATCATTCGCTTAATATGATTTAAATAACTGACGAAACTTTTTTAAATTGGACCACAACAACTCCTAGCCCCCATATATCGAATTTAGTAGTTTCAGGTAATTGCCGGTGGCAATTAACCCGTATATGTCGATCAGCATTCAAGATCTCCTGATAAAATTAGGTGAGAAGCTTTTGCTTACTATAATATAAGTGGCCATCGAAAATGTATGACCTCGGTCCATGGCTTCTTCTAGCTCCCATACACCGAACCTGTAGACTTCAGTACTTCCGGTTAATATTATCCCATAAATATATATAGGTCAGTAAAAGAGTTATATAAACGAAATCAAGTGGGCATATTGCAGCTAATATAGTCTCACTTGGTACCAAGGAATGATGAAATCAGTTTAAATTTTCTCTGAGCTCCCATATAAGTATGTCGGCACCAAAAAATCGAAATTTTTTTTAAATTTCGGTTCTACCTGAATAGGTGCCTTCTTACTTGCTTTCTTTTTAACTTTTCCCCATTGAAGTTGTTTTTGTCGCGCGCCACGTGTTTTCTTGCCGGTCCTACAATTGTGAGGTCACCAAACGGAGGCTAGCATGCAACAACAGCATACAAACGAATCTACCAGCTACCTAATGCATAAGCAGACGACATGGGTAAAGGTCGAATGTGGCACCTGTTGTTAAACTGTGGTTAAATGTGCCATAATGATGCCGTTTACGTGGCGAGAGTTCATTTCTTCTGTGTGCGCGCGTGTGTGTGTGTGCCTCTCTGTATCAATTTCGCCCTATTGTGAGGCTCACCTTTGCCTATAAATGTTTTTGTTGTTGCTATTTATTCCTGCTTTCATTTATCTTTCCACTGTTACTACATATAAACAAATAAAAATATATGCTTACTTACCTTTTTCTATGAGGCAACACCCCGCTGGCTTGCTTGCCGCTTCTCTTGCCATGTTTATATTGCTTTTGTATCGCTTTCTTATTGTCATTTGCTCACTATCTGCTTGTTAGATCGCTTGTTGTTTTTCTTTTCTTTTTTGTTGGAGATTTTTTTCCCTGCCTTTTTATTACTTTATATGCTCAAGTGTTGCACGTTTGCTGACTTTTTGTTGTTTTGTTTCTGCTGTCCTATTCAGTATTGTGTGGTTGTTGTTGCTGTTGTTGTTGTTGTTGTTGCTTCTTTCGTTTATCATTTTCTGGCGTTGCACACTTAGTGGCACTCTTGTATATTCCATTTATGCGTATTTGACTGCCACATTTTAATGATGGATTATGCAGTGATTCAATTGCCACACATACACACACACACTCGCATACACAGAGTTGAGCCCTCGAAAATATGCCCTCGAGAATTATTTTTCAATGGAGTTTACTTTTCTTGATTTGTTTTTTGGATTTTTCAATATTTAATGACCTCTCAAATGCACTCAAGTCTCTTTATAGCCAAAGGGTTGCTTTTTGATTTATGTTTGGAAAATTATTTTAAAGAGGTCATTAGCTATTAAGAAGGTAACTTCGACCTTTTTTACACAAGTTAACCCAGAACTTTGGAAGAATTATGTGATTTTTTATGTGTTGGTCTGAACAAAGTAGCAAATGCATTTTCAAAACCCATTTTTAAGTACTTTTATGGTGCCGCAAGCAATAGCTGGTTAACTGGCCGAGCTCATTCCATCATTCTCTATATGTAAGCTTGTATATCTAACTAAATATATATCTGATGAATTTTTAGAACAAGCTTTTCATACAAACGAATCTTTGGTAGATTCACACACACACTCCGTAGAGACCCGATAGCAGTTCCGTTTATAAACTCTAAATATTTAGATTGCAACAAACATTCTCTCCTCGCTGTGCCTAACGGACAACTATACTTCGATTTTAGACAACGCCTCAATTCTTTTAATTATGTTACTGTGACTGTGAGCCCAGATAATGAAGAACTCGAGTTGGTTTGACTAGAGAGCTGCAGTGATTATTGTTTCCGTAGTTGTTCATCAATGTCCCACAAACATTTAGCTTTTCACTAGAAAGTTGTTTCCGAAGTTTTGGTAAAATAAGCCAGTCTTTCAAAAACTCAAGTTCGCATAATTTTAGGGACTCTCATCTATCACTATAAAATGAAATTCGATTACTCTTCAATCATCGGTTAGCTCCACGGGACAAGACTTTAGTTCGGAAAATAGAAAGTGCGATCTCCTCTTTCAATTTTGATCTAAAAAGAGGTGGATATGGATTACTAAATTACGAGTATTCTTCAAGCAGATGTCGGTTGATATTTCTCCCAAATATATTTTTGCAGATGTCTCTTGTTCAGAATTGTAGAAACGATATAATTCTCCCACTTAAGGTTCATTAACTTTTCGTGAAGGTCTTTCTTTAGACTGCAGTCCATAAGTATGTCATTGATATATCAATACCATTCTCCATTTAAATTTTCGTAACAGAAGGAAGTCAGTTCAGCATAATTATGAAGCTCTTGAGTTCATAACCAGCTCGCCCTGAACTGAAGCTTTTAATTGCGAAAAGCCGATTCTCAAGTTTACTTTGCTCAATTCAGCACTGCCACTTCATTATTACTCTCAACTTTTGTCTCAAGTTCACACCAAACGATACTCTTTTTTGTTTGGTGAATAGAAGTAAAGCAACCAACCCAATCCTCCATAAATGAAATCCAATTTACTCTACCGAATCAGATAAACTATTTTAAATAACTAATTTAATATAGCCAGTTCATAAATTCCCAACACAATTATTTTCCACAGAACTAGCGTATCATCAAAAAATGTTAGCCACTTGAAACTTCAGAAACAAAAATCTTATCAATATAAAAGAATTTGTTTCCTGAATAAATGAGCAACTGTGGCGGAACCCTTCAAATGTCTGACATATTGCATATATATATGGCGGGACTCTGCCTAACCAAAATGTTTAATCAGCAACGATATCAAGACCGTAAGTGGAATAGAGTCTTTGCTAGTCAACTCGTATTTCCTGTTTCGTACGATGACGGTGCTTCTTACATAGAGGTAGTAAAAAACTTGACAGTAATTATATGTCTTTTGCAAATGATGTTTCCAAAGATATGTATGTTGAAATATCTCTCTAGATGTCCCTATGGCATGATGCTATGTTGTTGCTGTTGCGGCATAAATATTTCCCACAGTTAACTTAACTTCCGGTTAAGGTGACCGTCCTCAAACCCGTCACCAGCTTGTTTTCACAGGGTTTGAAGAGAAGGTATTTCGGTTTCCGGTTTGATTGTGTTGTAAAAAAGCGTTATTGGGCCCGAAGTTATTTCAGCTGCAGTTCCCGACGATTTTTTGCCTAGCTGTGAACTGGTTCCCTTTCGTGTTGTCAGCAAAGTTTCTTTCTGTCCTCTCCAAGTTGTGCCGGTGAGCGAACTAAGGTGTTTGTCGCCGAACTCTGCTTTGATCTCAATCGACGTTTCATGCGCTTGCCTAATTTTTATAACTAGCCAACAATAGTTGAACTTAGTCGGTTCCACGGGGGTTCTCACAGAATACTGCTCACTGTAATGTAAACAAATAATCAAGAGGTATAAGGAAAAGCTATTTTACTTCTCACAGCTTGAAAGCTGATCCCTCATTCCATATCTAACGTGTCAGCCCTCATAAGTGCATAATGGAGCATGGTTTTTATAATGAGTTACCAGTTGTGGCAGTTGCTCAAAATTCGGTTTTGAAATTTCAACTATGAATTGAATATACGTGTTTGAGCTTCTCAGCAGAGCTCAATGAATTTCGTTACTAAACATTTTTTGAATTTCGCGTATTTTACCGCAGTAAAACTACGGAGTTTCATTTGCCAAAATATTCCAACTCTATTACGCGCATACACTTGCCACAAATACAATAAGTCAAACGACAGTCAGCCAGCAAATGAATTTCAAACATGAATTCCATATGGAGTATTGGAGCTTCGTGTTGCTTTTACGCGTATGCTATTGCTATTGTGTCGTCATGAATAATAACCGCATAGAAATTTTCAATAATAAATTTTCCCATGACATCGTCAAAGAAAATGGAAAAAGGCGAACAAACAGTGCGATGGCTTTTGAAGCGCTAGTATGCGAGAAATGATAGAAAGCAGTATTAGTTGGTAAATTTATATGCAGCAACGCGTCACCGCAACCGCGAAACATTGACAAAATACTGCAACTAAATGAATGTAGGGAGAAATAGATGGATGGATGGCTGGATGGATGACGTGTTCAATGGATGGATGGACTGGTGGAAAGGTTGCTGGGACGGAGAGATGAATGACGGTACTGCTGTGGACGTATCCGTAGCTGAATATTTCTATGCCTGATGGACAGAGGTGGCAGGAGACACAAACGTATTTGCTGTTGTTGCATGAATATTAAAAAAGAAAAAAAAACATAATTTTGTTTGCATCGAAAAACCGCAAGCGATTGAGTCATTGACTGCGAGCTGTTAGTTTCGAGCCGAAAAATCTTCTGCGGCAATGACTGATAGCTGCTATAGTTGTTATAGTTGCACACACAGACATTAAGTTCAAATAGATGCGGCATTAAGCCCAGCAGAAAGATATTAAGTCCAACAGACAGACACACGACAGGCAGACACACAGAAAGTCAAGCTGATAGACAACGGCGTCGGACTACAAACAAAAGTCAGAGTAATGGCCCACAACTGGCGCCCTCCACAATGCTGCGCTGCAGCCGCATCAATAAATCTCCGCCGCGGCTGTCAGTCGTGCATCATTTGGTGACTTTCTTTGTATGTATGCACAAAAATGCAACTCTGTAGTGACTTTGACTTTGACCCTGCATGTCAAAACGCTGACGAAAAATGCACAAAAGCGTATTGCTGTTGGAAGCACGAGTGCCACATACAGTTATGTGCGTGTGTGTGTGTGTGTGTGTGTGTGCGAACGCTTTGCAGAAATTTCAAAAATGGCAGCACTTTGTGGCAGGCTGCTTCTAAAAGTGCATATGTGTGCTCTCACATAGATTTATTGGCGTAAGGGGGCGTGGTTTGTCTCCAAGAGACAGCGGTATTTCTGTCAAATGCGAAAATACCGCAAATTGTCATGTTGCAGCCACATTTTTATATGCATTAGGGTGGTCCTTAGCAGTAAGAAGAATGTAAAAATCTGAAACTCAAAACTGTCGATAGACCCTGAAAAAAATGAATAATTTTAACTGTATTTGCGCATCAAAGTTTATATTTTCCAAACGGTATTACTATTTACATAAGAACGTTTTCAGTATAGTGGTATCTTCTTATAATTTTAAACTGATTTGCTGCTTCGAGGTGTCAGCTGTTTTTGATCCCCCGAGGTGCCTGAGCCTCCTCGTAGCTACCCAAATTATAACACTGAAAAATTTTTTTTAATTTTGTGATTTTTTTTTTGTAATTAAAGTGCCACCCTAATTTACATACTCGTATAGATATATGACACACAGGGCTGTTCGCATTTGCCGCATCGGTGGGTATTTTCGGTTGCGACAAACACAATTGGCCAATGTAGCGCCTTTACCAGATAGTTTCTTATTTTTTTACGGCGCCTCCCAATATACGGCACATTGTCATTTCCGGGAATTTCGGGTCGGGATATACTTTTGTACTATAAAATGAAAATCAAGTAAGTTAATGCAAATATTTTGGATTGTTCTTGTTAACATATATCATGTTGAATGGAGTTTTTAGCTCAAAGAATGTTCGGAATTTGTATTTCAATTAATCATTAAAGTCGACATTTAGTCGGGAGAATGCTAAACCATGCAAATCTGCGGAGCTTAAACGTTCAGCTTATGCCTTTACTGCTCCAGAAATTCATAAATCTTGTTATTATATAAAATATTGCGCAATAAATTTGAAAATTTGGTACACGCTAATTGAAGCTGTGCACGAAAATCTTCTGAACTTTTTTGTGACTTCAAAGATTCATATCTCAAACTTGTTAGAAATTTTCTCTTGGTCCCTGTCCTTAATCAACCTCAAGTAGGAAGGACCTCTTGTATTATAATTAGGAGTAAGTGTGATTAAAAAAATTTCACCTAAGGAACTCCCAAGTATTAATTATAAAGTCAAATAAGTGCCCATAATTATTCTCCGAGTGTTCCGGATGCTAAATTAAGAACCAACTGCAGGGTCTGTATATAAGACTCGCGAATCCATCCATCCTCTTCTGTAATTTAATCTCCACAAAAGGAGTCATGTTGTTAGCACTAATAAAATATTGATTTTTTAGGCAAACTGAACTGGGAGACTCAAGGTTCTGTTGCATATTTTTTTCTACGATAGTGCTGCGAGTGGATTGGACTATAAAATCAACTCGATAAATATACAATCGAGCATGTTTCAGAACTTTGAAGTAGTTTCAGATTTTTTGGATTATTGCGTTTCACATTTGAATTAAAATTCGGCTTCTAGGTCTGTTGGGTAAAGCTTGGGATTTATGTGCTTCTGAAAAACTTAGAGAGTACTAAGAGAAGAGCACGTTCTCTAAAGCGTATCGGTGGGTAAGAAATATCATCACCCACTTGGTCTCATCATAAAAGATTAAAAATTTATTTCGGATATCTTCTAAAATGTTTGTGTGAAGATTGATGGAAAGAAAATAACTTATGTTTTTAAGTACACTGAGGAAAAACCGGGAAATTCTACAATTGTTGAACTGACTGAAGATAATCTTTTCTCTGCCAATTAAACTCAAATATATGTTTGAATGCTTTTACAAAAGATTGCTTCACGCGTAGAAGTAAATGCTATGTATGCTCTAGGAATAACTTCTCGTGCTATTCTCACTTTAAAAGTCTGGAAAGTCCAATAATAATCATTTATTTCGAGAAGCCGGAGTAAACCGACTATAAAGGTTGCAAAAAAAACGATCGGGTTGGGTGGAACCCGATATGATATGCTTAATATATTTCGGGATTTCAGCAAAAATATGTGCTCGGAAATTAGTAGGCGTATTTATCAGCCGACTATGTCCATTTTTGGTACCGGATTACCATCTGACAATACAGATATATGATATGTAGTTACTTTCTTTAAGTTATCTCAACTATTATATGAGATATCAACTTTAAAGTCAACTAGGCATACGAAAATCAGGGTGTTTTGTAAGATGGTTGATGGAGGAAGGAAGGTATGGACCTGCTGTTATCTGTTCTTTTTGCAAACAAATTTTTATAATTTTTTTATTTTGGAATATGTTAGGTGCTGTCTGCTTTACAGGGTGTACCATCTTTTATTTTTGTATGCGAAAATTTAATAATTCTAACATTTACTAACCGATTGAGTTGGTAGAAGGCATAAAATCAGTCTTTATCTGGAGCTGGGGAACGAAATGAAGCAATTTCACAAATTTCTGGCATAGGGTTGCCAGTTAGCAGGCATGTTCTATATATTTTATGGTGCTGGAGTTATCTGCATCAAGTTTAAGGATTTCTACATCGCCGCTAGAGACTGGAGATGTGGTTGTAATTTGGTTTTTCACCTTTTCAAACTATGCCAGGGATGGCATATCACTATCGTGATATCACCATGCTCATGGTTATATTATTCATCGGATTTAGTTTTTGGAATGCTTGTGCGTGGGTGATTTAGAATTTAACCGGAAGTACAAAAATTTTGTTAATTTCAATATATTATTTAGTTTATATATATATAATTTTATATATATTTAGCACTCTTATCTTGATTATTTTAAATTATTCCAAACAGCCGCTAGTGGAGAAACCCGTAGTTTATCTGTGAGCGTACAAAAACCGTAAAATTTTTCATTTTCCAGTAAAGTATGCCATTAAAATTTTTTTATCTAAAACTAGAGTTTCATTAAATAAACCGCGTTTATATCCAAACAGGTGCTCTTAAATTCATAAAAAAAAAAAAATTTTAATTTAGCACAACAACTATTAGAACAACAACAATTTATAACAACAAACTTCACACTATTTCTATCACCTTCGTTGACCTCTAGAAGAGCGAATGAAATTATTAAAAATACGCGCTTGAAAACAAGAAACTCATTAACTGAAATTGTATATTGTGTTAATTTAGACAAATCAGTCAAAACTTTATTGTATGCAAATGCACGAAAAAAGATAACCAAATGCGGAACGGAAGGGTGAATATGAGGGGAATGAAGTAGAGCCAGTAGACTATAAAAAATCACTTAAAAAGCTTAGCCGAAAATTTATAATTTATTAGCTGCTAACAGAATTCGAGACGAAGCGCTAAACTAAATTTAATTATAGGCTAAGGCTGAGCTAATACAAAAGAAAAAACAACAATAAAAAACTTAACTGCAAATTAATAAGCATGAAGGATGTCCCAAAAGAGTATGTACAAATGTGAGAGTTTGTGATACGAAGCGTTGCGGTTTTAAATTATAAATTTACATATCTCTATTTAATACATACAAACACATACATATGTATGTAATTACATATATATATATATATATGTACAATATATATTACTTAACTCGAACCTCCACCAGCTTGGCAAATCGTTATCTTCGATTTTGCCCTCAAGGCTACGCGCTTAAATATGTCTGTACAACAGAGCTGTGAACAAGTGTGGAATCACACATTAATGATGCGAACCGAAACTGAAAATCACAAAAAAAAAAGAAACACACACACTACAATACAATCAACTACATAACTACCCAACCGACGAAATTTCGTAGAAATTCGAGACCCAAAAAAAAACTAAACAACGGGACAACGGGACAACGTCTCCAAATGAAGCTGAAGCTGGGCACATATTTGGCGGCGATGGGAAGTGTCTGTAAAAGCAGACGAAGCAGAAAGCGTTCGAAAATAGAAAAATCATTAATCATATGTAACTAAATATTATATGAATGCTGGAAAATGACTGTAGTCAGACGATAATTGCAGTGAGGGAATAGTGTTTGCAGTTATGCAAATGAGTTACAATGAGTCATTTGGGAGATTATAGAAAAACTAAAAAAAAAACAGCATTGTAAGTCAATATGAAGAAGCTCTGAAATTGAGTATTTACCACGGCACATTGGCCTCCTTTTCATTAAAATTCGACTTCATGTCACACTGTACACTTTTCGTGGGGTTTTTGAGACTTTGATTACTCTTAGAAGACAACAGAATTGCCGACCATTTCTCCATTCATTATTACATTCACAGCAATCTTTCACGTCTTTTTCTCAAGATTTTTTTCTCTAAAATAGTACGTTAGCTTATTTTATTAGGGAAGACCGTAGAAGTTTCTCACTCTTTCTCTTAAATATTTTACTTCAATGTTTGATATTTTGTTGCTAAGACCACTCATTAGGCTTACTATTCAGCCCAGATCTTCATCGTCAAACAACCTTTACTCATTCGCCACTTTGAGGATAAGGACTGTCGTGATATCCCTCTTAAAGAAACTAAAAACACAAAGTTGGAGCCAATAACTGTTAACACACAGAGTTGGTAAGTCCAGCAATCATGTCCCAAAATATTTCAGAATGCCATCAATTAATGTCAAAGCGCCCAGTGTTGCCCTTGCACATCATTCTACGCGAAGTTCGGTTCGTCCGAATTAATTTCGGTCAACTTCGTCTTGGCACGCGGCATTTCTATGGTAAACGGTTCATTCTTGCCTGAAATCCGACTAGCAGTAAGTTCGCAAAAGAGGGTGCAAGTAATCTGAGACCAAATGGCATACGGCTCGACTTATAACCGAAGCTTTGGTAACTGACTTCAGATATAAGACGATTAGGTCTAAACAGCAACAAAAATATTTTCACATAAGAACCTAAAGAAGAGATGCTATGAAGAGAACTTATGGGAAAGCATATTCAAGTTTTAGATGCTTCAAGTTAATTTATAGTCATGATAGAAAGTTACCGTCTAGGAGCTGAAAAACTAGCTCCGTCAAGTCATCGGATACATTTTTACACGATTATTATATTAACAAGCGTTTTTGTCGGGTCTATGGAATTGAAGAGTACTGAGACTGACCTTACAACCGACACTACAACAACAATATTTATATTTTTTCTGCTGCCACAATAACAACTACTGTCGCTTAATAAAACAAGCTTTGCAATATTTAATTTAACAGAAGAGATGAACTTTTCAGCCGAAACCGATCATAAATCAATTATTACTCACTAACTCGACGCGCTTGAGAGGCACTTAATTTTTGGTGAAATTAACTCCACAGACGCAGCTCAACAAGTCAAATCATAATAGCCAAATCGAAGAGACACAAAAAGTCATTTATAATAATTTTGAATATTTTTTTGAAATCCGAACGAGACGAAGCTTTCGTTTTCTTTTGCCTTTTCACGCAATAAGTAAGCAACCCCACCAGTTCCCAATCGATATTAATGTGCGTTTTGCATGTGCCACAAGTAAAAAGAGGCAACGAAGAATAAGCGAAATAAAAATTAGTAACAAAGAGTTGGTGCTGAGGTTACGAATATATAAAGTTTTGGAGGAACTGAAATGATGCAAGTCAAGAATTTGCCTGGCGCGGTGTAGGAGTAAACAACGTGCCGAAGAGATGAGAAATTCGTGGTAGAAATACTTAAGAATCCGCACGCAAGCTAAGAAAAAAATGCAAATGACAGACGCGCAGGGTTGCATGTGCGCCGAAATTGCAGCGCCGCCACAGGGCAAATGCAACATGATTGATGACTGACAAGTGTGTCAACGCCAAGGGAGCGCTAGTGTGTCCACAATTTCCACGTTTTACTCTACGCCGCCACTCAAATCTGCCAGCCAAATCTTGCCGAAAATGTCAAGCCTCTCACTTGGAAAATGAATTCTGAAGTCTACCTCAAACCCCTAAAGACATTGTGGCAACTTAGTATATAATTCATTTGAATATGTGCATCAGCGGCAACTGGCAGTTGGCGGTTTATGGCAGAAACGTCAAAACGTTTCAACAAAATGATCTTTATTCGAATTCATTATTACATCGCATCAAACGCATTTCAAATTACAATACACAAATACCGTTATTTGCGACTTGCGGTAAATAGCAAATATGCGTTTGCGTGTGGCAATCCATTTTGTTGCCAAAGCTACAATTTGTGAACTGTCAGAATATTCAAAATTGCTGTCACCGCTAAGGCGTGTGACGATTTTTCTTGGCGTTTCTCTTATCGCTTGCCTGTCACATAAATAAATTTCAAGCTGTTTGCTGTCGGCTACCCTTGCTGCTGGCGCATTTATCTCAAAGTCTATACTCTATTGCATGCGGTGAACTATTCGATCGCTTACTTTCCCTTTCTCGGTCGTCGTTCCTTCTGTGTTGGCGGCGGCGGCGTCGGTAGCAGCGACCACTTGCTGTGCGTTAATTGTGTTTTTTTTTTATTTTTTTATTTTTTCTGAATTAGTTGTGCCAAGAGCGCGCCTAGTCAGCGGTTTTCCGGCGATTACTTTTATTTAATTTTTTTTATAGCGAGGAACATTGCCTTGCATTGTGTGTATTTTCGGGGAAAATATAGAGTACAAAGGACTTGGACCAAAAAAAGTGTAAGTGTAATATCTTAATATGTAGCTAGTACCATATTTGCCCGTTGATATTTGAGCGTTGACTAGTAGTTTTTCGAAAAGCACCGGAGTAACAGACTACAGAGGACTCACTAGTCTATATGTAAAGCTATTCAACAAAAATGGGCGTGTCAAACCTCTTATACCACTATTATTTAATACTGAGTATCTCATAAAATGTAACTAGATTAAGTAATATTACTGTGAGTCTGCGAAATATAGGAAGTTACTACAGTTATGCGGGGAGATTTCGTCGTTATGGTGGACAAGAAAGTATTATTGCGTCGGTATTCTTTGGAAATATCGGCCAAGAATGACTCCCGCTCTTATTTCTTAGTTGTAGACAGTAGTAAACTTCGACTGTAGTAAATTAAGCCCTTCAAAGGTGTTCGAATCAATACCCGACAGTATTAGAAAAGAAGTTCAATACGAGAAGAGAGAAGAATAGAAGAGGCATTACATTAATAAATCAAAAAGAGGCAGCATACACAATTCATGGCAGTATTCTAAAATTATTTTCGAATTTTCGAAAAAGAAGAAATTCCATGAAATTAAGCGGCTCTTTTCCTTAACAAAACCTACAAATGCTCCACTGTACATTGAGTACTTAGTAACCATCTTAGATTTCCGCTCGGCTATTGATTATAAATTTGAATAATGCTTTCTTTAATTTGATATAGTTTATTTGCTCTTTTTTTGCTGCACTTCACAGCCATTGTTTACTGAAACTATTTATTAGCGTTGACGATGTGAGTTCGCGCTCGCGACAATGAAAATGGGTTTGAGCGCGCTCACCCCCGAAAGGTCAGACGCTCATAAGTCTAATAGCTGTCAGCTGCGGCGAGGTCGGCCAACCGGCACAAATCAAAAAATGACATAAATAAAATGCAGGAAATGTAATAAAATTGTAACACAAAGTATGGCAGAAAAGAGCAAATGAAAACCGAGCAGAAAAACATTCAATGAGTCTATGGGTAAGTGACAGAACACCCTCTTGCTGGCACTTTTTCCTCGTAATGCGTGTCAAGTGGTCATACGCAACGTTTTTATGCTGCAACATTGCAAAGGCTAAAAAGGAAGCGGAGCGGCGATGCGGGGTTGCGGCGGTGTGTGTGAGCGGTGGTTGACTTGGAGGAAAGAGGCCACTAGGATGGCGACCACAGTGCTTAAAGAAGGGGCAGTTCGGAAGGTTCGGTGCTTAAAAAGCGAACAAGTTATAAAGTGTGTGTAAACGCCTTTTTGTGGCACTCATTAACTGCCACACGAGGTGATCGAAAACGAGCGACTTAAAAGCCGGTATTAAGGAGTGTCGGCGCTAAGCGAATTAAGGGCAAAGTGGACGAAGGGTCTGAGGTAATAGTGTAAAGGAAAAGTCGGGTGTGTGGATGCTCAACAGCTGACTCGCTTGGTGTGACGCGGCCGCTTGATAAATTCGCTTTCGTTACCATTTCATTACTTTATCTTCTCAGTTCTTTTGTTCTCCGTTTTGTGACGCAGCTGTTGTCTGCTTTTTTACCTTTTCGTTTAATTTATATTGTGTTACTGTTATTTATTACCACTTCACTTCGTTTGCTTGCCGAGCTGCTGTTTAACTCGTTCGCTTGCCACACAACCACCGAAACTGGCGCATTTCGTGTGTTTTTTTGTGGTCGGCAGGCGTACGTGAGTGCCATAATTTTCATTTAGTGCAACGGATTCGACAAAAAAAAGCAAACGAAAAACAAGGTGGATAAGAAGTCAAAGTTCCGCCTGCAATAAAGCGTTGTTACCCCTAGGCACAACTACTAGGTTTTTGACCTTCTAAAAATATCCCTTTTTTGTGGTACGAAGAAAGTATTCATTTCAATACAATAAGTAAGAAAACCAATCAATCCAGTGTAGAAGCAGAGAAATGTGAAAACTAACGGTAAAATTCATCCTTCAATAGTGAACCGAAAGTGCGAAACCCTACGAACAAAATCAGAAGAACTGCTTTACAAACCCTACTGGTTTTATCTTCACTTGACTCACTCTTCCCAGCTCAAAGCCAACAACTTTCGTAGCGTCATCCAGGAGAGAGTTTTTAAGGATCAAGTCGATAACGGAATTATGAAAATTGTTGTAGCAAGTGGATAAATAATTTGATTTCATATACGATAGTCGCTAAACAAATACTTTATTATTTGTTTGTAATCGCAAAAGTGGGAACCTTAGCATATTGTATGAATTGGACGAATTCTTAAACTCACCCTTCACGTATCCAAAATTTCGTCCTACCATGAACCGATCAATTCTCGAATGAAATAACCCATTATTGTTGCCATATCCTGTAGAGACTTTGCTTTAGAATAACCTCATTTATATTAAAAACCTTATGCTCTTCTCTTATCTCTCCACCATCTTCAATCAACGACCCAAAAAGATCTAACGATCATGTGTTGAGAATTTCTCTCTTCACCAACCTTTCTTTGTGCACCCTATACTCTCTGCAATGAAATTTTTCTTCAGAGAGAGATTCTCGTTCTGCTTTAAAATTACCTTCTGAACTCAAAGTAGTATCTTTTGCAAAAGTTGTGCTTCAGTAAAGCCAATGTGGGAAAAATCCGGTATTATATCGGGTTTTAAGCACTTTGAGAGAAACTACATTTTGGAAGTGATCTTTCTTAATCCTTCCAGTCAAATATTTTTCATCAGCTTCAAAGTTATAGGCAGACATGGAGGACCTTCCGATCTTTCCTTCTTTCCAGTCAAAACTTTTACATTGAAGGAACCTCTGATCAGATCAAAATGTTGACATAGTATGCAAAACGTTTGTAGAAATACAAAACCACATTTTTTTATTTAAAAAGTGGGCTCTACTCAAAATTTACGGTCAACAGTAATGTCAATAGTACAGACTCCACTACCACAACCGATGCTTCATTTCATGTTGGGAAAATAATTCAAATTTTAAACTTACAACTTGACAGTTTAGTTTTTAGAATTACTTGAAATGGCAGTCACAACAGTAGCCTTCAGGTCTTCCAAGAAAAGATTTCAAACAAGAGCGCCTACTCAAAAAGCGAGAAAAAAGAGAAATTAAGTTTCTCACAATTAGCCATAAAAAAAAAAAAAAAAATTGCACTACACATACCCAAGGAAAACGAATACTTAATTATCAATTGTGCGACATAACTAATGATTCAGTTTAGCTTTGACGTGCTCTGTACAGTCAATCGACAAAGTCTGTCACTCATTCGGTTGGTCACCGCAACGGTTCACAGCGTTGCATTGCTGCACGTTTTGGGCTCTGTGATTAATGGTTGTGGCCCAAAACCGCAAAAAAAGAGAATGCTGCTGGCTGTTGGTAGCACACCGCCACCGAGATGAATATCGAACAGTGAGTCACTTCTCAAAGATAGTGATGGATAAATGCGCAACGAGAACTGTGCCTTATGGTTATTTAATTGTAAACTCAAAGCATGATTATGTGGGCACATGAGTGGTTCCAAGTGGTGCCATTGTAGTTTGAAGTATTTCTTAGTTATGAAATTGATAGTATTGTGTGTTTTGGGAATTTATTTAATATTATGAATATAGTATGTACAAAAAATTACGAGTAATTATAAAACTTATAAAAAAAAAATCAAAATATAAAATTTAAATTAAAAAAAAAACAAATAAATGTAATTAAAATAATTCAATAAATTTATACATTCTATGCAAAATTCAAAATGAAAATACCGATGAAACTGAAATGAAAAAACTGAAATATTTTCAAATGAATACAAATAATTAAAAATATTTAATAAAAATTTTTAAACAAAAATATTGGGACTGTATTAAACAATGTTAAAGATTATAATAGCAAATGAAATAAAATAATAAATAAATAAAAATGTTAAAACAATAAAAATTATTTCTAAAAGTTTTTTATATTTATTTTTAAGAACATTTATGATAAATTTATAAATTGCTATTTGGACTGATGTATTTTTAAAATCTGAATATTAAATAGAAACAAAAAGAATATTTTGTCATAGGAAGAATAATAAAATTCTGATAAAACTAATTTTTGTGAAATATTTTAACAAAACGCGACTGAAAAAAATAAAAAGTTAATTTATTACTTTAAAAGCAAAAAATAAATAAAATGTAGGAATAATTTATGAATAATATTTGAATGTATAAATAATGTTTGCAAATTTGAAATTGTAAATTTGAAATTTTCTTAAAAGCGCATTATGAAAAATAAATAGTTTTCAAAGCTAAAATAACATAATTATTGAATAAAAATTATAAAAAAATTTAAATTGAAAAAGCAATTTATTTAAACCAAAAAAATTTGAATTTGATTTTATAAAACAAATTTTTTGGTACATAACTTGACATAACAGAAATTTAACAATTTTAATTAAAAACTAATTTTAAGATTAAATAAAATATCAAAATTTTATAGAAAATATTATAAAAAAATTAAATATAAGTTCTATAAATGTATAAACAATATGCACAGAAAAAGTGAAATTATAAATTTAAAAATTATAAAAAATATAATAGAGCTTTTTTTTGTACTAAATATTTTTAAGAATTGTAAAAAGTCATGTAATTATAAAAATTTATAAAATTATAATATTGATATGAAAAAATTAGAAGAAAATTACGAAAATCAAAAACCTAATTTATTTAAGCCTTATAAAATTAGAAAAATATATTTTAACTCAATATAAATTTCTATAAAATTTCAGATATTTCTAAAGCACAAAAAAAAAAATATATATGTAAAAAAAAAATAATAAAATGTTTATAAATATTTGTGAGTACTAAAAAATTTTTGAAATTTTGAAGAAATATTTTTAAAAAACTTTCGCCTATTATAATTAAAATATACAAAAAAATATATAAAACAATGTATAAATAACTAATTTTTCCCAAAAAATATTTTCCCAGCTAATTTAATAAAATTCTCATAACTTCTCCACGTCCCACCAATTCTTCTCACTTAACATCAATTTCATGCAAAGAGACGCATTTTCATTGATAAATGCCGAATATTTCAAATACAATTATGTTTACAAGCATTTTGGGTAGATTTACATGAAGATATGCCTGCATATAATTAAACCAATATAAATGCACAACACACAAAAGCACACAACACCAAACACCCTGCAGCGTCGGTCCCTCGTGATGAATTTCAAATTTTCGCCACATTTGCCAAATGAAAAATCTGCTTGCCACACAAACACACACGCAGCAGCACATAACGACAGACAGACAATTTTAATGATTGCAAACAACTTCATCAACGGCGAGGCGCACACACTACCAATAACAACAACAGCAGCAGAAAGTTTCAGCGCTGAACTGGCAATCCAACTCGGCAGAAGCAGGAACAAAAACGAAAAGGAAACTGAAAATATAAATAATGTGAACTGTAGTCCAAATTGCATTTAAACATACGAGGGTGGAGCGATAGGTTTCTGAGCTGAGGCACATATATAGCTGAAAGCTTATTAAGTATTCATGCGATAAGTTAATTAGAACCCGTAGCAAATATTTGGACACATCAAAAACTGAAATTAACTTAGTCTGCTCTTTCCCCTTAAAACAAATATTTATTTATTTTGTTCCATAAACACTTAGAACTTTTCAAACCGATAACCGATAATAGTTCTGCTCGGAGTTCTCCTTAAAAGCCTGTAACACCGCATATTGTAACCGAATCTCATACAAAGGCATCTCTGGCCATAAATCTCTTGAAAACCTGCATTTAGTAGGTGTGAGAAATTTGGAGCATTCATATCGGTCTGATCGGTATTAGTCTGAATATGCTATTAGAATCTTTCTAGAATAATTTCGCTTCTTTTGACAAAAGGTGAAGAATGTAGGATTCACTAAATATTTAACCTTGTTTGAGATATAATTTAGCAGAATACCTAAATTTTTGTTGAATTAGAAAATGTGATGAACTTAAGTTACACATTTATTTTCCCGACTATTCAAACCGATATAATGATTACATCACGCGGGAGATACCCAATGGCAGCAGCATGGATTGAAAATGGAGACAAGTGAAGGAAATAGTTGGACAAAGAATGCGGCTTAGTTATTAGGTTCTGGAAAAATAAATGCTAAAGCTTATCAATGGAGATCGACGCCTAGAACTCTAAGGACCCGAACCTTTTTAAATCTAGTTCGTCGATAACTTTAATTGGTTAAGCCACTACGCAATTGATCTACCCTAGACCTAGATTTCCAACATGATAGCCAAAGACCATATGCAAGTCAATGGTTCACTGAACTTGTGGAACACTTTAATTTTTTATTAATTTCCCTGTAATCCTCAGCAAAACAGGCTCGCAGTGATAATATGTTAACGCTTCGTCATTCTCAGCGCATATTCTGAAATATGAAAAGTTTACTTAGGTTGTAAGATGATTAACGAAGGAGACCGCTAGAAGAAGAAACAATTTAAAATGCTTCAAAGAACTTGTTAGTAATATATATGGGGCATCGAATATTGACCATGTCCACGAAGTTCACGAGATTTCGAAGTATCTTGACCATTCCATCGCCGAGGCTCATTCCAGTTTCCAAGCTAATAAAATGATATGCACTGGGAAGTTATTTAAATGAATATTTTTCCGTAAGGCCCAAGGCCACGAAGTGCCTAACCGGCCCTCGTACTCCCATATCAACCGAAAAAAGCTCAAAATTGTTAATATATAAGTAGGTATGCGTGCGTGCTTGTGTGCAATCGAAGGCAAAAGGTAATTAATCAAAGTCACCGGGCGTGTACAACAACAACAATCATAACAACCACGACAACAACAACAACAGCAACTACTTGTGTAAGAATATTTATGTGAAATGAGCGACACACGAAAAATATACGCGCTCACATTTAAAAGTGCCCTGCCACACGGCCGGCCAGGCTAACGCACCATATGTGCAGCAAACAGGAGAAAATCTACACATTACCACGATACCGCTAACAGAGCGTGTACGCGCGCGCGCTTATTTGTGTGTGTGTGTGTGTGTACTCGCCTGCGTGTCACGGCAATAATAATAACGAGCCAAATTAATACACTTTTGCGTAGATGAGGCATGATTCCCGCTGCCGTCACCAGCAACGGCTCACCGGCCATATGCCAGCACATGGCAGCATCAACAACAGCAACGGTACTACTTGCGCCTCCCTCGCTTGCGGCCTGCCAACAACTACAACATAAATGACACATTTAGTTATATGCATATGCTGCTGCCGTTGCTGCTACATAATTATTGCAATAATTCATAATGCGTGCCACGCCCTCATGGCGCACAGCTTCACTCAGCTTCACTCAGATTGCGTGCCACATTTGCGTTGTGTGTTGCTGTTGCTTGCCACTTGAATGTCTGCTGTTTGTCAGCTTGATGTTGAATTGATTTTGCAATTTTTTTTTTTTGTTATCTGTTATTATAGCGTTTCTTTTGCTGTTGTTGTATGTTGTCATTAGTTGTGCTGTTGTTGTTGCAGCGTTGTTGAAATTGTAGCCGTGCGTATTATGAAGTTTTTTCTCGCAATTATTTTTCCTTTGCATTTATTTTGACACTCATATGCAACGCGCTGTGCCACCCTTTGTTGCCTCCAGCTAAGCGCTGCCACTTACTTGCCACATTGCCTTGCAATTCATATTTTTCATTTGAATATCGCGCATTTTGCAACTTTCTAATATTCTTTTATTTGAGTTAGTGTTTCATATTTGTTTTTACTGTTGCAACTTGCCACATAATGTCGCCTCATTTAACGCACTCAAGCGTCCGTAGATTTGCGTTGGCCTGATTGACTGGTCTGATTGGTTGGTGGGCTGTTGATAATACCTGCACCATGACTTAATTATATTTACTCAAGAATAAACATTTATAACCACTTGAAATACATTTAACAGCGAAAATGTGTGGCTTATAGACGCGCGCAAATTTGTGGCGCTAATGATGTTATTCTTTGGTTGGCTAATTTGATGAAACGTTTGAGAATTGCTGACATTTTCACTTAATTAAGGAAAAAATTACCTATACTTAATGAGAGCTACACAAAATGTGTCTACGAAAGACGTGCGAGACAAATGACGCGATAGAGAGTGACAGTTAGTATAAAAGTTTTTGTGCTGAATATCCGAGTAGGACCATAAATTTCATAAATATACTCTTACTGTAATAGGGATGTAATAAATTAGGGTCCTTCATTAGTCCACTATTTTTGGATTTAGTTAAGAGGAACTCGATTGATAAAGCAGGAAAAGTGGCTCTGATTCTGCCCTTCGTCGAAATGAAGACGTTGTTAGTTCCTGCCTTTTTTTTGACACTAAAACTATCCAAACTCCTTGACATTCAGCGCTTTATTCAGTTATCATTCCCTTAAGCTGAATAAATGCTGAATGCTAAAAGATCTGAAAGGCTTTGCATGAAGACCTAATCGATTTTGGGAGCTTTCTCAAATGTAGATATTTAAGTTTCGGCAAAAAGAAAGCGCCACTAATGTCCGGTCTGGAAAAAGGGAAATGTTTCGAGAACACGAAGGCATCACTGAGTGTCCGATTTGGCAAAAAAGAGGAGGAAGTTATTAATATTTCTATGCTAGCAACTAGTGCGCGCTTTGATAAGCCTAGGTTATTCTTGCTCTCTCAAGTGATTCTGTCGATATTCTAAATCATCAGTATTCTAAAACTTCATCTCAAAATATTTCTATAAAGTTAAGTAAAAATATAGCTCTCCAGCGAATCATTTGAAAAGAAGCTTTAGCAGGAACTGAAAAACTGAGAAAAGACTCTTTCAAAAGTCAGTCTCTGACACAAAGGGAGTGTAATCTAGACTTATATTTGGAGTTATTACTCTTTTTAGATGTTTGGCATAGCTTATTATACAGCAAATAGTAGGATCTACAATTTGTAGGCTCCCTCCGAACAACTGATGAATTCCTCTGATGAATGAGACGGAAATACCTGCGATTGTTTGAAATTACCTACCGAAGACCGACGGCAGTTATAGCGCTGTTAGAAAGCGATTAGAAAGAAAACTAAGCTGATGTCCTGTTTACCAGCTCTGTACAGTTCTAACCTCTACACAGTTTGAACTGATACACTATGACGACCGCCAAAAATGTCCAAATCTTTTAACCCTTAAATATACTGAGGACATTGCGCTTGTTGACCTTGTGTTATTAAAAGTTTGATGAAATTAGAAATTTGAGAGTAGACTGTCCAATATATACTATGTTGAACCTACGACCTATACTAGCAAACCAGTACTAAGTCTTTTTTATATTGGTTCAAAGTACTGATTGGAGTCGTATCCACGAATGGAAAGTTTTGAAAGGACGTTATTCGATTGAAAAACTATTTTTGACTGCAGGACCTTTGGCAACCATAATGAAATTCCTGAGAGATCCATGCCATCTATGGACTCAGAGGCCATTTTTTTCTTACGGTCCACCTTTGGAGTCGTCTAATGTGCAATACACTAGAACACGTAGCGACAAATATTATATTAAATGAGTAGGTAAACGGAGGGCACCAGACAAGAATTTTGCGAAAAAGGGTCCAAAAACCATCAGAAATGTTAACTTTAATTGACTGTGAATGTCCATATGTATGATGTCTAGCAGCATAGTTCAGCAAGCTCAGAGCCTGCGCTGTCCTGTGCTTTTCCAGCATAGAGCTCAGTGAAAGATTGACCCCTAAGTTAAAAATATCACACCGAGTCTTTCTCCACTTTACTTAGCATTGAGGACTTCGTCTTTCGTATATAATTCCACTCTGACTCGGGTCTGCCCATGTAAAAGTTATGCTCTGAGGTCTCTCGAGCTGAATAATGGAGTTGGCAACTATTTTCTTATAATCCAAACACTGAATGAAACTATTTTGAAATCAATATGCCTTTACATTTTAATTATTTATCGATTAACCGATTACTAAACAAAATTACAATTTATAATAAAATTCCAGACAAACTCCGAATGCCATTTTTATAACGGCACTTATTTTTGCTATTATTTATTTGTATAAAAAATTTTCAATTTATTTACCATCCTTAATATTTTTTAATCACTTTACATATCTGCTTTGCCGTAAAAACTTTATTGCGAAAATTATGCTTTGATAAAGTAATAAAAAACGAGATACCAAGCAATTTTTGCCACTCGGCTGTGTCGCGCTGCCTGAAAAACTGTGAAAAAAGACGCATATTGATGTGAAAAAGAATGTAACAACAGAAATCCGGAATAAAAAGTTGCATGAAAGCAAGATAAATTTTGATGGCGAACACAAATTGGAAAACGCAGACGGCAACGGGCACGGAAAAAATGAGCAGAGTGAACAGAAAATCTTGATGGGATCAATTACAACTGAAAGAGTCAAATATGAACACACCTACCGCGCACTAAATACCAAACCGATAATACAACAATAACAGCAACAAACTTGATTGCCAAACAAGCTGCAACACAACAAACGGCCAACTGAGTCAGTTAAGCAACAACAATATGAAGCAATAACTTTTAAATGCATGGGGGGCAGTTAGCGGGGAAAACACTGCTTAACCAACTTCTGATTGCCGTAATGCCTGGCTGGCGGGCCGAGCGCGCATTGCATATTACCGTTGTGAGCCGCCATTTGAATTGGAGTTATTGACGCGCAGCGCTGTGGCGCGCTGTTGTTCCTAGTTTTGTTGTTGTTCTACTCATTCAAGAATTGCCCAGCTCACGCTGACGCCACAATTGCGTCGTTGCGCACTGACTTTATTATCCGATTTTATCGTCTTTAATTTGGTTTTTATACGCTATCATATTTCATGTGCGCGCGGGCAATGCTGAGCATTGAATGAAGCATATAGATGCACGCCTCACTCCCCACACTCTTGCATATGATATTGTTTCTTGTGCCTGCTCAGCGCTTCATTAATGCAGCGCGCGCATCGCTATAAACCGCTTCGCCGTAGATCGCGCAGCGTGATTGTGTGAACAAAATGTGACTGACATTTGAGAAGCGCTTTAGTGGTTGCGCGCAACGCGGTTAAGTAGCGCGGCGCGCGGTAGAGTTGCGCGCAGCCGCATCGTGTGCGCGTTCGTCTGTCAACCCGGCGCATTTAGCCCCAATGCCAACTATCAGCTGTGACTTTACCTCTGTGCTTGGTCTTTGTAACTGTTCGCTTGTGGCTCGGTATGAGCGTTCTGCGCGCGCGTCGCGTTCAAACGACATAATGTCATAAAAATGTCACATTTTGTGCATAACTTTACGATTGCCCTCAAACACATAAACTACAACACTTTTTCGGGTTGTTTTATTTCCTTTTGCTGCTTCTTCTTCTTACATTGATATTTATTCCGACTTGTTTCCCATGCGCGCTGCTGCTTCTAGGTTTTGATCTGCTGTTTCTGTTTTGAATTCAATTTCGCGGTTTGTTGCCGCGTTTGGCTGACAGTTCAAGCGAATCGCGCGATATTTTTCGAGTTTTTGCTCTTTTTTTGCTTTGGCTTTTGGTTTGATCAACCTATTTTGTTGTTTTTTTTATTTCTATTTTTTTGCATTTACTTTTCCTCACTGTGCGCCATTTGCATTTTAATTACGAAATTTACTACCTTCACTTACTGAGAAATCGAAATACATAAATATTTTGTATAAAGCTTTTTTCCCTATAAATTATGACATTTATGACAATTTCGTACAACACAATTTGGAGGCGGCTGTGATCGCATTTTAAGTATCCTATCACGTATAAACGAGCTTAATGACTCATGTGGCAAACTGGTTGTCGGAAGAGTTGCTCATAGCGGCGTAAATGCTTGATAGTCAAATGCTGCATGGGAGATATTTGTAAATGAATATTTATACCCTGAGTATATTACATAAAAGAAGTTAAAAAATTAACAGATGAAGTGAATTTTATTGCTCTATTTTATTGCTATTTTATGATGGTTGGTATCAAATCGTTATTCAAAAATCTATAAATTTTCAGCTGACTTTCCGCACCTTTTTGATACCATAGGAGATTTCATGCATTTCAATTTTCTGCTGCAATTTCTTCGAACTTATATTAAAAAAAAAAAATAGGGCCTTGAAAAAATACTCATGTGAACGATTTTCCGATAGCAAATCCACCAAAGAACGCCCGAAAATTTTGTAATTTAAGCAGGTAAAAATTATAAAGCTATAACTTGGTTAAATAGCAATTTCCTGCCGCATATATTAGAGTAAACTACTTGCTTATTGATTAAATTAAGGTTCTGTTAGCATTTTCTCCTAATTTTTTCTTCTCTCTCAATTATTCGTCATACATATCATATAATATTTAATGGTCTCATTAACTCGTAAGTATTGCAGAGCTTTCGAAGGGCAAAAAGTACGATCTGCGGAAATCAGTAAAATTTTAAAGGTGTCACAAATCACACTACAGTGTCTGCTAACTGACAACATAGGAAAATTGTGGAAATTTTTGTAGGCAAAGAGCCAATTGCTAATATTTGAGCCCTTTGCTTATAAAACGGGCTATTAGTATTCAGTTTCGGCCGTATTCCAGTTTCTCCCAAATTTTTCTCAAAACTCATATAAGCAATTTTAACATATGTATAAATTCCATCAAATTTTCCAACTGATATCTTCGAAACTAAGGGGTGGCTATCTAAACTCAGCTCTTGGACTCATATCAAGGTGATATTTTGTAGACCCCAGATCTTTACTCATAACACTATTTATTGGCTCTTGGTAGAATGTCAAAAATAAGGGACACTCACATACTTATGACCAGCTAAAATATGTATGGTAGATTCTAAATTTGATCTACTTTTCTGGGCTTATGTTATTATTAACAAAATAATTCATTATTTAATTTTTCAACCAATTAACCCTTTGATGAATATCAGAGAAGAGTAAGACTCCCATAAGACTCGTATGAAGCTTTAAGATTTACAATAGATCATAAATTTGACCTTTATATTTAGGTTGGCAAATAATTACTATTTTGTATAGTCTTCATGAAGAATGCTAATATAAACTTATAAATAACTCATGGTCATATGAAAATCGTTCTCTCCTTAATTAACTTGACTTTTTAATTTCCTTGATCGTAGTTCATACATTTTCTAACTGCTTACCTCAAATATATGCTCCACAAAGCTATATAATTAAAAATAAAAATTAAATGAGCATATCGGTTCTACAAAGCGCCAATTCGCGATATAGTTTTACTCTTAGCACCCGTATAAGTAGGACCTCGAAGCATTTTGTCTCATCAATTCTTTTCAGCACTTCTATGGTCTTTCTTCAATTTTTCGTTCTTCTGTCTTCTTCTGTTCTGTAATTTCTCGGCTGTCGCTCCTATCCAAAATCTTAGTCTAAAATCTTGTTAATTTGTATCTAAGGATCCAAAAAACTTTCCTGGTGAATTTTCTCCTAGCTTTGCATTATCCGATAATTTTCGTATATTAAAAAATTATCGTAATATTAAAATTAAAAAAAATATATAAAAAAATCAAACAGATATAGATTCATTACACCCATTTAATGCCTTAATGAACAATAAATCGGTCGAAAATACCCCGTTCCTACTTCAAAAACAAACAGTAACTTTTTAAAATCCAAACGCCTCACATTACCAGACACACAAACGCAAGCATACACTTGAAACCTCCGTCACTGCAGAACTCGTAAAACCATTGAGTCAGCAAACACCAATTAGCCGGTGTCGGTATTTTCGCTATCGAACTACCAAAGCACGAATGGGCATGATATCTGTGAGATACAAATTTCAGTTTCGATATTTTATATGAGCCGACATGGGGAGACGTGCTCTAAAATAAACAAAACCAATCAGCTGTTATTTCCAGTGAGTGAAATTCCTATTGGAAAATTGGGGAGCAAGACAACTGGCAGAGCGCTTGTGTTTAACAAATGGTTTTGGTGAGAGCAAACAGAAGTGGAAGAGAGAAAATTTTTTTATGGCTTGCGAGAGAAAAAGGCATGTGTCTGCGATAAAATTGTGCAGATTTATAAATTTCTGTCAAGCAACAGAAGCATATGTATTTAATGCATGGGAGAAAAACATTTTATGGCAATAACTATTATTTGAGAAATATTAAAAAAAAATATAAAAAAGTAAAAATGTTGAAAAAATTAGACTTGTTTTTAGAAAAATGTGTTTAGTGAAAGCTCAATTTTGTTGTCTATTGTCAATTAGAGAAAACTTTCGATATCTCCAAAACAAATTAATAACTCTTCAAAATTTCGAATATATCATAGTATAAAACTTATCCGCAGTTTAAAAATTTACACGCTATATTATTTAAAAAATTCGTTCATTTTTTTCTCAAATAAAAAATAATAACATAGGTAAAAAATTTACTAAAAATATATCATAACATACATTTGAACTAGCAAGTAAAATTTAATTAAATTTAGTTTCGTAAGATCAATTATAAATATATATTATACACATTACTTCGTAGAAATGTATGTCGAAACTTTTTGAGGCCTACCGCTTTAAAATAAAATGTAATAAGTATAAAAAGTTGTTCTTAACATAAAAATATATTTTGGGCATTATTCCGATTTTCCAAATGTAGGAGCGATATGACTGGTTATACTTCTGCTCCTATTAGATAATTTCATAATAATTATTTCAACATTAAGTTTATATAAAATGAATCAATCATGTGGCAACTCCTCAGCAGAATATCTCATATCAGAAATCTTTCTTAAACCAGTTTAATTTTTTAACCAGTTTAACATTTTAATTCTTACTTATTTCAAAAATGTGCTTTAATAAAATATTTTGAAAAGGTGGCATCCTTTCTCAAATGATATTTGCAGAAGAAAGTTTCTTTAAAGAAACTTTGCCATTTGAAAACCGTATTGTAGTGTTTCTTAATTGGGTTATTAAATTTATTATTTGTAGTTTTCAAAGTGGAGGCAAACAATTTTCATATATATCTTCGACATTAATCTTTCTGGAAGCTGTTCAGGTTTTAGGTACATATCTTTAAACTACAAAATTTGCCGGCAAAATTTTTTTCTAATGTCTAATCATACAGTGTGAAAATTGGTGAAATCGAATAATAAAAGATAATCCCCATTTAGAAAGGTTATGCTGAAAACTACTAAAACTACCTTAACTCGAGAAAGTAAAACGTCAGGGGCATGATATTTTAGAGTAAAGATAATGCGGATTAGCTATCTATGAATTAGTGTAAAAAATTTTACAAGGAACTATATATGTTCAAGCCCCCGATACCGATATCCCAGTGTCTAACTTTTTACCTAAGATATCGGTCAACATGTTAGATATCTTAATTAAATTCAGAAAGCATCATTTTCTGGTGATAAAATGTCCTGCTGCCGAAAATGTATCAAATCGGGTGAATACTTCCGATAGCTCCCATGTATATAAGGCTTTGTACTGTATGTATGTATGTAAGATATGTAGCAAAATTAGGTCGGCGTATAATCTTGGATATAACATAGTTTGGTGGTGAAAATGGGTGAAATCGATCCATCCATCGACCCAGTCGGTCAGTGTAGTCGATTGATTATGTTTTCATACCTAAAGCAGTTCCACTTCAAAATCAACCAAATAGTTTAAATTAATATTTTAGCCCAAAAAAAATAATAATATTTATTGATAAAGAATGAAAAAAATTAAATGAAAAAGAATTAAAATATATAAGAAAAAAAAATAAAAAAATTTATGTAATAATTTTAGTTACTTAATATTTAAGTCTTGCTAGGAAATTGCAAAGAAAATACTCAACAAAATGTATATCAGCTGCCGTCAACAAATTTTCTCGCTTGCTATAATTTTTACGCGCTTCCGCAAAAAATCTCTCGCTAGCGCGCTCTCAGCGCCAACGCATTGGCAACAACAACAACAGCCTACGAATTGTCGTTGGAAATTCCGATGAGCCCAAGGCACGAGCACACCAGCCAGCCGACCATTCTTGTCGCTGAACTGCCGCTACCGCGGAGGCCAGAGTCAAGCCAGGGAAGCACTTGGCCACTACCATGTGTGGCATGTGGCAGTTGTAAACGAATCGTGCGCTTGTTAGGAAGTACGTCGCGGTTGACGTGTGAATGAATTACATGAAATAGTCAAAGAAAACGACTCGGTAAAATGTTTGTCAAGTAGCGAATATGCTCGAAGTTGTAGTTTCGACCGAAAAGCGGAGATTTAATCAGTGAAACGTTGAAATTTACTGCTATGAATGCAACTGATTGTGGCATTTAGTGTGAGAAAACGAAATTACAAAACGACTGCGAGGCAGGCAAACTGATAAGAGTGCGAGTGGCGTATTGAAGCAAGGCAAAGAAGAGCAAAGAAATCAAAAGTGCACGACGTTCAACGAGTTGCGCCTGATAAGTAACGGTCAAAGTGCGTGTGGCGTCTACATATGCATGTTGTTGCATGCAACCATATTTATTTAAAGCAAATCTGAAATTGTGCGAACGAGTGCGTGAGTTTAACGCAGGCGACAGCGGCGCGTCGATTAATGAGATTTGCACAGCAGCGCGAATGTACCGCTATGATAACTGCGCCAAAAAGGGTAACTACTTGCGGTACGAAGTGACGCTTTTGCGTGCTGTTAAGCTTTTAAGTGTTGCGAAGCGACTTTACAAGCTGCAGTTGCAAGTTGTTGCAAAAGTGTTGGACAGTGCATGTTCCACTTAACGGTTGCTAGTTGTTCAAAAAATAGTGTAAGCCAAGTTTAAAAGCAAAAAAAAAAATATTCTTCGCATGAAAACCTTAAAATTTTGCTGCGAACTTTGGTTCGGCGTACGAAAGCTGGTGTTGTTAATCATTTAGAAATCGTAAAAATAAAAGTGCAAACTTTCGTAGTGTCGGGCGCGTTGAAGAGAAATAAATTTGAATGTAGAAAATAATTAAATGGTAGTAAATTAAATATTTGTAACCCACCGCGCGGCTTGACTGAAATAAAACAACCAGCTTTCTACAGTCTAAAACTACCCTCGGCGGCTTAGAAGACTAAACACTAGCCGGTTAACGGTATTTTATAACTGTCTTTAGACCAAAGTAAATTTTGAAATACAACAATTTATTATTACTCTTGTTGTAGTGCTATTTCAAGTAATGCAATGGGAGTAAACCATTGAAATACTTCGCACAAGCCTAACTTTTGTTAACTATTTGAAGTTTTTTGTACTTTTTACAACAACAATTCAACAACAAAATTTTTTCGACTAAACGGTGATTAAATTTAAAATTTATTAAAAACATATACATTTATATACATGTATATATATATTGCGTAAGTTGCTTACCGCGAGTGTGTGAATTTTAAGCGCTGAAAAAAAAATTTTTTTTATTCAATAAGGAACAACAACAATTGTGTATATGAATTTATATATTCTTGATTTTTGTGGATTTCCTTTGCATTGAATTTGTTTTAGACTTGTAAATGAGTCGTGTTTTTTTTTTTGCTTATAAACGTGATTTACTGAAAAATTACTAATAAAACAACAAAAAACAGGCAAAAAATACAAAAACAAAAATTTAAAATAAAATAAAAACTGAAACAACTACACAAAAGGGAAGTTTAAAATGAAAAAAAAACAACAACAACAATGAAAACGTAAGAAATCCCACAAAATACAACAAACTACAACAAAAATCGGTGAACAAGAATTAACTAATGAATAAACAAACTAAAGCAAATTTGAAAATTCAATCAAGCAGAGTTATTGAAATGTCAAAGAAAGTGAGCTGCTAGTCAATCACGGCAAAACAAAAAATTACAACAAACAAATGACAACAAAAACAAACAAGCATTAAATTGCTTAGCGCGCGCTTATATATTTACTCAGCTCCCTTGACTACCGATTTCAAAGGCAAACGAATACAAGAAAACAACAAAATACACACACACACACACACACACACACAAACAGACATATATATTCACATATAAATACCTGCCAATGTCTCGCGCGTCAAAACGTAAAAGAATTGTTTAATTACAAGGCACACACAGGTGAATGAATAAAAGAAAACAAAAACAACTACAACAACAAAATAAATTATCAATTCTTAAATAATTAAAGAAGCCAGCAAAAAGCGCGCAAATGTGTCAAAATGCGTAAAGAAAACCCATACTAGTGAGCTATTAAACTCAAGCAACTACAACAAAAACATTAGCTAGAAAAGCAGCACAACAACAACACAACTAACAACTAAAGTGTATGCCACGCAAACGTTGGCAAATCAATTTCGCAAATTAAAAGGTAAGACTGTGACCGTTTATTGCCACGAGTACGGGCGAAATTTAATTACAAGGTTGAATAAATATATGTATTGTATGTAGTAGCATTAGCACATAAGAGTGGGCTGAAAATTTCTTGTGAAATCAGTAACACGTTGGAAACTGCAAAGTGGCAAAGTGTACAATTTATAAATAATTAAAAATTGACGCGAACTTTCTTTTTTAATTGCATAATTTTAGGCGGGAAGTGTAATTATTAAAGTTTCAGTTTGCAAATTTTTCAAAATAAATGTTGATTTATGAACCAAAAGCAGAGTTTCTTACAGCACTTAAGCTATATCCACTATGAACTCGCAATTTTACTAAGCCAATAGTGCCAACTTGTTAAAATGCCTCAAAGAGAATATATATAATTCTATAATATATATATATAATGTGTCGTTTATATAAACGAACGACAATGTCTTTGTAGATAAAAAAAAGTCACACGAAGGCATAGCGTTATTCCGTAAATTTTAGTACCGTTGAAAGTTGCAACATGTGAAGTAGAGAATTGTATGCAATTCAACCCAGATTTATTCAAAACTTTGTTCTTCTTTGTTCCAAAAGTTCATATATTTGCTTTAGAATAGGTTACAAGCGGTATATATTTCTATCTGTTTCACAAGTTCAGTCAATCTCTCTAGTCTCTCTCTCTAATAGTTTGTAAAATCCGTTCCACAAGTTCAGTTATTCAGAATAAGCAATCTTTCTTAAATAGTGCAAGTTAATTTTGTGTTTTACATCTGAGAAGACTCTAATATTCGTATGAAACTATTCATCTCACATTTTATGAAGAATTGAACAAACTTTATGTGGTGATTTTAGTGGTGGTTAAAATAAAATGAATGAAATGAAATGATCACTTTAGTGGTGATTAAAATCGTATCAGTCTAGTCACAACATTAAGCTTAATATTTCTGGGGATGAGTTTTTGTTGTTGCAGTACCTCCTGTAGTACTGATATGCTGATATATTATTCAATATTATAGTAAATATAATGAGAACAAGTTTCTTGCTCTTACTTATGGCATTTATTATGGGTTGAGGGTTGAGTTAAACCATGTAGTGCAAATTAATGAAACGTCAAAGCTAGCTCTCTAAAGCAAGTATATGAGCACTGATCAAATCAAAATTGTTATTTTTGTTCAACAGTTTTCACTTTTAATGTAGAGCAAATTCAGAAAAACTGCTTGCCATTGATGTCTTCCTCACAGCCACTAACATAGAGTCTAATTTTTGAGCGTTGACTGACAAAAAATTAAAATAGCATTTCGAGGAATGGTTAAGTAGAACCTAATTTCATAAGCCAACTTGGAGAAGGATTATAAATATTTTCATAATTTAGAAAACTGAAAATTAACACGAGAAATTACTATACTTTTTTTTTTGTTTTTTGGTATACCCCGAAAAAAAGCATAATGAAATATATTTAGAGAGGAGTAACTAGGTCTAACTTCACATCGTCATTACCGCTGTGCTTTTTTGAAAGATTTTAAATTAATTGAGTTTACAGCTAAATTTTTTCAATTAAGTAAGGTGACCTTGATGATTCGATAATGATCTACTGAGCAAAGAATGGCAGTTTTGGAAGAAGAAAAAGTGGTGTGGAAAGAAGAAGAATGTTTTTGGATTTTGTTCTCCCAGTTCAACCGCATATAGGCAGTAAAGCACTTGAGATTATATTATAGCATTGTGGAACTGTAATAATGAAAGAACTTCTGGTGTATGTTCGAAGATTTATAATAATTTATTTGAATAAAGTTAAAGATAAGATAAGGAAATTTGGTGCATAGGTGGAACTAACCCCTCTTCAGTTTATATTTGTGAAGATTAGAAGTTTCTAAATACCAATTTTCTATGATTTTTTTCTCTTGCACCCCGCTTGAAAATTTGTCTCTTTGATTAAGAATCCGCTATAGACCATTTGGAACTTAGTTGCTGACTACATTCCACAATGTTTCGACATGTTTACTCCATCCTCTGATTGGTTTAACGAATGTAAAGAAGCTTTGCTGAGTATTCTACTCATCTGTGAAAACGTCTGATGCTTCTGAGATTCAAGAAATATTACAGTTTCAAGCTTCAAACTGCATTCAAGTTAGATTCGTTGAGGAATATATAAAGGTACTAGGCTTTTATATGGAAGAAAAGCTAGAAAAAAGCTGTTGTTGCCATATCCTTGAGTCTTTAAAAACATAAACAAATATTATAAAGTATACCCCTATATACCCCTCTACAGAGCAACACATGCGCTTATGTTTTTACCACCTGCCTCAATATGCAAGCTGTGCAAATGTCACCTCATGCATAGGCAAGCGCATGAAGAATGGGGTTAAGTGTGAAAGAATTCTATAATACTAAATTTTAAAGCAAATAAATGCAGAAAAGTGAAAACAATAAAAACCGAAGCTCAAAGCACCAGCTTCGAAATGAAGTGGCATGCATTTTCACACCGTGCTATGAGACACGTACGGCTTTGCACTGCTGCTCATTGCGGCGCTGCATAATGTTAACACAGGACCACAACAACAACTTGTTAAGCATACAACAACAAAATAAGTTCGTAGCAAATGCTTGTAGAATATTTATTTATGCTTATATATGTCGTTATATGCGCTGTTAGCTTTGCTGATTTATGTGGCAAGTTGTGTTGAAGCGCTCGCGAGCAAATAAATTGTTATAGTACACACATACAGGCGCACATACATGCAAGCATACCAGCAAAAAAATATTTTTTTTGTTGCAAAATTAATTAAATACTAAATGCATGCGTGCAAAGCTACCTCAGGAAAATAAACATATAAACAATAACAATAACAACAACATAAACATAGTGGCAACAATAAGAGCAATAAGCGCTTGCCACCACAAATGCGGCAGCAACATTAAAAGCGAAACTGCAAATGAGCAGCGCTGGCAGCGGTAAAAACAAACAAATTACAGTAGTATTAACAACAACAATAAACGCAACAGCCAATCAAAATGCATCATTAACAGCAGAAATTTTCAAAACCAAATCACTTGTGATTGCCGATCGGCAGGCAGACAGCGACGACAACCACGATGCCGACGAGTGTTTGCACAGCCAAACGGGCAATTTGCAAGCAACAACAACAACAACAACAACAACAACAATTGCAGGCATAAAATAAAAATGAAGGCGCACCACATTTCAAGCAGCTGCAACAGCAAATAAGTGTTGTGGCATGCAACTGCGTGAGTATGTATGCGTGTTGCATAGCCACTTTGCCACTTTGCCGTTTAGCAGTTTAAAGTTTTTGCTTTATTACTATGTTTGTTGTTGTTTTAGTTGTTGGTTTATAACATTTTAGTTGCTATTTGTTGTTGTTCGACGAATTTACTTGTAAATGCATCATTATTCGCAGCCATTAACTTTGTTTTTGTTGCTGTTGTTGCTGTTGTTGCTATTGTCGTTGCAATTGCTTTGATTCTGTATTTACTTTTCTCATTATTCGCGCTGCGTGCTTCTACTTCTTCTTCTTCTATTTTTTTGCTAGTGCGCTGTCGTTTCTCCAAGCTGTGGTCGCGGTTGTGGTGTGTTGTTGTTTTTGTTATTATTCCCAGCTGCTTATATTTATTACTCAGTAATTCTAATGTTGCTTGATTATTGAAAATTGTTGTTTTAAACTAATATTTGTTGTTGGTTTTGCTGTGGCTCTGGCAGTGCTTAGTGCTTGCCACAAGTTCGCTTCATTTGCACTTTGCACAGCGCTGCTCTTCTGCTGCATTTGAGCAGTTAATGGTTCAATGCAACTGACTTGCAATTGGATTTTGTGCTTTTGCAATTATGGAAACTGCCGTGTAGTGCAACAGAAATGCGTTATTTGTGTTTGAAAGCGCTGCTAAATATTTAAGTTTATGAAATTTCATTGTTGCAACACGCTTAATTGCCACAAAAAAGCATTTCTAGTAGCTCATCAGTTATTACTGTAATAATAGTCATACAAATGAAGCCTTATCGGTGCTATTTTGTAACCCTCTGGTGACATATTCCGCAATTTCTAAAAAAAAGTTTGCATACAATTAGGCGTCAACAAACTTAGTAAGACTGTATTGTATCAGAAAAACTATTAAAATCCAACGAAAATTACTAAATACTTGTTTTCAAAATACCTTTTGTATTCAAATAACACCTAAACACCGCAATATCAAGTCATAACAAATCCAGAAAGTATGTAGCATATCCGCAGACGTTAATTCATAATTCTTTATTCACTCATTTTCGCTATTTTTTAAAAATATTTGAGAACTAAAATGTTAAATTGTGGATCTTAAGCACTTTTTTACCCAAATTAGTATCAATTGATCATTTAAATCTAACTAGGAAGTAGAAATTTTATCAGAAATATTTATAATTTTGTGTATCCAAAATAATTAACTCATGGCTCAGCTTTAGAATTTTTTAATATAAAATAGGTATCAATAATAAAAATTTTAATGTTTTAATAAATATAAAATGTTGTATACTTGTAGGCGTTAACACCTAATATGTGCATCATTTGTGTCAATAAATAGAAATGCAAATAAAGGTGCCAAATTCATAAAGGAAAAGCATATTTTTTTATTTTTAAACTCTTCAAAGTGTTGAAAACTTAAATTGCCGAAACAACTGTTGCATATCCCCAGGCGATTCTTTTGTGTTTTTTATTATACACCTATTCAATTGTTGCCGGTGTTAGAAAAGTTCAAAACCTGATGCATGAAGTATGTAAGCACACTTAAAGTAATTGTAAATGCTGTTTTAATATATATTTTTATTTTTTGAAGAAGATAGTTAAAAAAAAAGTAAAACTCCAAATATTCAGTGACGATGTAAAACCGTTTTTCAAACCTTAGGAACCCACTCAGCCACTCTTACTTTGTTACACAAATTTTCTTTACGGGAACATTAGAAAGACTAGCAATAATTTTTTTACTCAGTATAATCTTTGAATGATATTTCAAAATTATTTCAAAATTATATATTTTGTTTATACAACTTTATTAGAAACGATTTCTTGTTAATTACAATGCGTTGCACATATATTTCGATAGGAACTGCTCCGAAAGAAATGTCATTTACTGTATCTTGAACGACGGCTTCTTAACAATTTTTATTAGATTCATTAGATAATGGCTTAAATGCTTTATGATATTCTGCATTGTAATATTTATTTATTTTTGTTTGTCCTTGTCCTCTTTTAAACTTATCTTTATGATCTTCTAAGCAATGGATTTCTATAAACCAAACTGTTTTTTTCTTTTAACTAATATCTGACGTATTTTAGTTAAATTTTATGATATCGCTAACCTAAACTAGTCCTAAATTTATTTCAAATCCAATCAAACAGTGAAATTACTAAATTGTTGCCTACCATCAGGCGCATATTTAATTAGTTCGTATTCTATTGAAATCACGCACTTAATGCTCTTAGAAAATTTTAAAAAGTTTTTTAGTATAAATTTAAATATACTTTATTTAAATAATAAAGTATATATATACTATATATATACCGGAAATGCATTACGGTAACTACATTAAGGCGCACAAAATTATAGTCCTATTAAGTATTACTTAAAAAATTATTTTGTTTGGAATTAGAATATGAAAAACATTTTAAAAATGAAAGCAGTTTCCAGTATTAAAAAAGCGGTCTTGAAAATGTATTTATAAAGAAAATTTTGTTTGATGCAATTTTCTTTAAAAAAAAATGCAAAAGAGTAAATACTATAAAATACGAATAAGGCAATTCAATATTTTTTCCATAATTTATTTAAAGATAAAAGCATTATTTTTTTGGTTCATTAAATTCTTCTGTGGCTAAAAACAAATTAAAACGCAAATACAACTTTTTTAAGAAATGAATTTTTGAATTTTGAATTGAATATTTTTCTATTTTTGATACATACTTAAATAAAATATGTTTTTTAAATTTTTCAAAATTTTTTATTTTTTTTCCATTTTCTGTCATAAAATAATAGTTTCTTTATTTCAAGTTTTCCATATTTTATTTATTTAATTTTCAGCACACTGCTTTGCTGTATTTAAAAATGCAAATTTAATTGCGAAAATTCTCACCTTAGCTAGAATCTATAATATTTACTAGCCTTTCAAGGCGTTTAATTTGAAAAGTCATTTTACCGAAGCTGCTGTCTGTATTCATTTTTTCACTATTTTGTTGTTGTTATTGTGCGTTTTCTTTGCTATGAATTTTATTGCCTTTTATTTATTTGTCTTCTACGTGCTGTGGTCTACTTTGCCGCTGTTAATATTCTATTAAACAACAGCTGTGACTTTATTTCAATACTAATTCAGGCACTACAAGGCACATGTGTGTGTGTGTGTGTGTGCGTGTGCATAGATGTATATGTGTAAATATTTATATATATTCATTGGTATTCATGCATTCTTCAAACGTACTTAGTTCGACAAACAGCCATTTGTCTACCCGCCCAGACTTATGCATATGCGGGCGTGCTGCATGATAGTCACAGTTATTTGCTATTGTTGTTGTTGACCGCAACACATGCATGGCATATTGATAGCTGAAATGTGTGGTACTGAAATTGGAAGCAAGTCGAGGTATTATTTTCACACCAAAATTATGTATAAAAATTATAAATATTTATATACTATAGGTATATAAGCTTATGTGCATGCTTATATATAAGTAAATCTATATAAAACAACTTAAGAGACTTTTTTTTGTGCTCCTCATATATCAGAAAATACATTGTATATATACATATATATTTCAATATATATATATATATATATATACTCTTACATATGTACATTTCAAAATTATTATCGCATAAATTTTAAGTACTTGAATACATATACTTTTTGCTTCAATTTTATTATTTTCTTACACATATCGCCTGCGGGAACAATAAAACAAGCTGCCACGGCTGCCATATATAAGAGAGTCTTATTTATTTAACTTACTGTTCTTATTTACAAATTCCCTTGCATATACTTACGGTTATAAAATTTCTTTTGATAAAAATTGTTTTTGCAAATAGGTATATACAAACATAAAAACAAATACATACATGTGTACATATATATAAATGCAATATTTACCGTTTTTTGGGACTAAAAGTGTGTGAGCACACCTTTTTCCCCAGCTTTTGTTTGCTAACAACTTTGTGTGCGGTAATTAAAGCTTTTAAGAACACAAAAAAAGTCAATAACACAGCGGCACAAAGGCGAGTGCACGCACACATACATATGTATATAGTAATAGACGTAATAATTAGCCTGAGGCTATCATGTATCTTAAATAAAATTTATTTGCAATTTAAATTAATATATTTTTTCATAAAGTTTCTTTTGCCTGTTTCAATATGCATCTGCACATACATAAATACACACATGTGTACTACATATAGATGAATGCTTATTTATAATTATTAATAAATTTGAAGGTACATTGCCATACGCATCATATACAAACAATACATATGTACATACATCTGTATTTATATATTTTCCCAAATTACAAAAATGCTTTGACTCTTAGCAATTTCAATGTTTAACTATTCATATAAGGGTGAGTAATTACATGCGCGAAGTATGCTGACAAAACAAATAAACAAGAACAAATCCAACAGAAAAAAAATTTCCAAGAAATTGTTTAATTAAAAACAAAACAATTAAATTCAAAAGCTTTAATGAAAGGGTAAATTAAGATAATTAAAAAAAAAAATTGAGAAACCAATTTCAGAAAAAATAAAAATAGCACTAAACTACTTAAAACAACGAACAACATAAAAAAATAAAAAATAAATAAATATAAAAAGTAAAAATAAATTTGCGCAAAAAATGAAAAGAAAGAAAGAGAAAAATAAAAAACTAAAGCACGTAAAAAATGACAAAAAAAAATTATCTAAAAAAGAATAACAATTTTAAAAAATAGTATGCATAAAAAAAATTTTTTTAATTTGAGAAAATTTAAGAGTCAAAAGTAAATAAGTAAACTTAATTAAAAAACTGGCAAATAATAAAAAAAGGCATGAAAAACTGTAAAGAAAAACTTATGAAAATTATATGAAACTTATATGAAAATTTAACAATTACTAAATAAAAAAACAATTAAAAATAAAAAAAATTAGAAAGTTAATAATAAATGTTTAAAACTAACAAAAAAAATGATTTAATAAAAAATTATAAAATCCATAGAAAAATAAATAAAAAGAATTTAAATAATTAATAGTTAAAAAGCTAAAATAAGTACACAAAATAAAAAAATTAATACACTTATTAAAAGAATGTGAGTATTATCATTATTAAAACATGAAATTGAAAGAAAAATTTTGAAATTTAAAAAATTTGACATTATTATTATTATTAATATTTTTATTAATATTACTGTTATTATTAACGTCATAAAATAAAAAATAAATAAAAGAAAATAAGTAATTCAAATAGTTAAAAAGAACCAAATTAAGTTAGTTAAAAAAAAGTAAAACAATAAGCAAAATAAAATAAATATATAAATATATAAATAAAACCAAATAAATAAATTTACATTAAATTTATAAAATTAAAATCATTGGCTACACAATTATTCACACAATTAAAAAAAATATATATATATATGAGCAATAACAACTAAAAATGTAGAGTAGTTTAAAAATTATTTTAGAGAAATAAATAAAAAATTTAAAAAGGAATGAAAAATTTAAAGAGTTGGATATAAATTAGCAAAAGTAATTCAGAATATAGAAAATAATAGAAAGAAAAATAAAAAAACTGAGAAAATCAAAAGAAAAATTTAAAAGCAGAATTATTAAAAAAGATTAAAAATTAAAAAGTTAAAAAAAAAAATTATAAAAATATTTGTGAAAGTAAGCATAGCTAAATATAATAACTATACAAGCATAAATAATTGAAAAATTAAATCGTTGAAAATAAGTTAAAAAAAAACAAAATAAAATAAAAAAGGAAAAATAAGAAATTTTTAAAAAAAATTAAGAAAAAAAAATTTAAAAGCAAAAGAATAAAAATAGAAACAAATTTTAAAAAAATTATTTAAAAAAAATATTTCTCTAAGTACATTGCCATGTACATACATATGTATACCTCACAGCGCACCACTTTAAAATATTCCTTGCGTCCCTTATATGCGTGTGCTTACAACATAATACATATGCATACAAGTTGTTAAACTTACTCAAATAACTATAAATATTAAATTCGTATCGGAAATCACGCCAGCAACTAATGCCCTAATAAATTATTCACCAGTCCAGCAGTCGAATGTCCAGTGGCCAGTTGTAGGCGCTTTTTTCGTATGCAAAGCACATTAATAGTTGGTAAGCAGTTAATATATACACGCACACACACAAACACCTACAAGCTCCTACTAAATGTATATGTGTGTGTGTGTGTGAGTACGCGTGCGCGTGGGTGTGTGCTCCTTCCTTTGTACTTACAACACGAACACATGTTGCTGTATCTTTAGGCGGAATCTTCAAATGGTGGCAGCACGGTTCAAAGACCCTCGGAGCGTTCTTTTCCAATTTGATTTTATTATTTTTCATTTTTTTTTTTTTTTCTCAGACTGTCATTCGTATTGCTTTGCCACTGGCGGTGTGGAAGTGATTGGAAGGCATGTCGATTTCTGTTGTTAGGTGTTAATAGCCGGAAAAAACAATTTTTTTATTACTAAAATTTTGGTTTATCTAACAACATGTTATGTGGTATGGTTTATTGAATTTGAATTAAATTTTAGGCAGTGGCAAATCCAGCAAAAAAAATATTGAATTATTTAATGTGAGTGAAGGCATAATAAATTTCTTAATTGAAAGGTTCTGAAGCTTATAGGTTAGCTTAAAAAGTTTTTAAAGCCATATTCAAATATTTAAAACTATTTTAGTTACATATTCGCATGCCCTCTAACCTACCCTAAACAACATTGTTCATCATATTAGTATTCTATAAAGTGTGCGACTTCGGTAAAAAGTAAGTCTATCATTTTTCATTTATACGCCTAAATGTAGGCAATGTTTTAAAGTTATTTATGAATGAAGGCACTGTAAAGGCGAACAGTAAGAGAAGAACGTAAGAGGACAACAGCCATGAATTCCCCGAAGCTGGTTTGATTTCACTAATTTTTAAAAGTGTAACCTTTCTCCATTTTCGCCTAAAAAATAGTGACCTTTCCATTTATAGGAAGAAGTTATGTTTTATCTCAACCAGCCAGTTGGTGATCACGGTGTAAGGCAGTGCTAAGGTTATTAGATTAGAGCCTCCTTCATCAAAAATGTATGCCACTTTTTGTGTCAAACTTTGAAGGCTTGTAAGAAGAAGAAGAAGAAGAGAGAATGCAAAAAAATCAAAGAATACTCCTTTCACCACGAAGACTTGCTGGATGGTACAGAGAGAGATTGTTTACCATTTCACTTTCGGACGAAGTGGTTCTTCCAACATTTCCTAACCTCTCTTACTTCTTAGTATTCACTTATATTTACAAAAAAAATAAAATAAGCTTAATTATTAATAATTAAAATTTCTCAACTCGGTTTAACACTTACCTAGCGCCGAGTTTAGACAACTTGAAGAATGAAAATAGTTTATGCAACATGTATGTATAATGTATGTATAATGTGTATATAAGTAAACAGTTGCCAAGGCACTACTGGCCAACTAGTCGTACGTTTAGTCAGTAAATATATTTGTGGGAAGATGTTGAATAGTTGATCTACAGTATGGAAGAAAAGTATGTGCACATATTTTGTTGTAAATATGCAGATTTTGCATGTAACACATTGTTGTATGTATACATGTTTATACGAGTATATATATGTACGTATTTATTTGTGCAACATTTTTTTTTCTCTAAATTTTATTAAATATATATAGGTATGTATAAGTGAATGCGTGCCATTCGATATTTTTCGGGTATTACTTGGATTGCAATTCACAGCACTGCTAATACAGCAACAACAACAATAAAAATTTTATTACTTTTTTATGTCATTGACATATGTAAATATGCTTGCAACAACATATGTTCACATATCAAAGTTTATGTTGGCATGTGTATAGATAGAAGGGCAAACACATGTACATAATGTATATATATGTATATATATATGTAAGTATGTATCTATGAGTGTGTATGTAAGTCATAAATGTGAATGCTAAGCTGCATATTAGTGTAGTTGGTCATGTTAGCAGCTTATATTTACTTGTGTATTTATATACAAAATCATATAGGTACATACATATGTACATATATGATATATATATATATATTATGGCGATGATGAGTTGATTGCAATCAACGAAATATTTGCATAAGTGATGCCACAAAACATACCGTAAATGACATGGCTGTCAACAAAGACTGCAAAAACAGCAATAAAACTTTACAACAACAGCAAATATTATTAATTGATAACAACAACAATAAAGCTTTACAACTGCAATCTGACTTTACAACAACGACACAACTTCAAAACAACAACAAACATTAATAACAAATACAAATACAACAACAAATAATCAGAAAACAACAAGAAATATTAGCAACAACAAAAAACTCTATTAAATATTACAACAAAACAAAACAGCAAGAACAAAAATAGCAACAACGATACAACTTTACAACAGCGACACAATTTTACAACAACAAGAAAAATTAATAACAACAACAATAAAAATGTTCAACAACAATTTAATTCAAGCAATAATAACAACAACAATAACAAATATTATGACAAAACTGCAAATACAACAATATGTAATCAAGAACAAGAAATATTAGCAACAACAAAAATGACAAAAACAACGACAACAACAATAAAAGTCAGAACAGCAGTACGAAAATGCAATATCTAACATCTAACGAATACAACAACAACAAAGCACAGCTTATAATATATTGCATGACAGCATTTTGGTAATAAGTAAATATATATATATATATATGCGGTAGTATATATATATGTACACAAACCGAAACAAAAGATGCGGGCGTGTGACTGCAGCAAACTAGAATTTGAATGAAAATGCAAATACACACACACCTACATGTATACAAATACAGATATCTACATATAATATTTGAACATTTGCTTTTGTGGACATGTGTACAAACATTAACAACGAACATATATATACATACATGTGCCACTTATTTATATGTACACATGTGCTTAATGTGCACATACATACACACACACACACACACACACATTAACAAAATATACAATTAGCGGCACTAATGCATTTGCGGCAAGTGTTTAGCAGCAAAATTCTATAATTTATTTATAGACAGTCGGGCATTAATGACACCGTCGGTGGTGTGGTGCAGCATAGCCGGCAAAGGGGTGACACAAACGCTTATTTGAATATATGTCTGCTTTAGTGCATAATCATCGCTTGACAGCCGTTGTCAGGGTTGTGTGTTTTTGACATATCAATATTTTGTTGCATTGGCGTGCGCGTCACCGATCTCGATGCGGGCACACACACGGCTTCAATGCTATGTTTCTTTTTGTTACTTGAAAGTATGAAGGTATTTTTGAAAAAAAAATCCTACCTGGGAGACTTCCAAAGGCAGCTCTTTAAAGTTTCGAAGTTGTTTTCGAAGTTTCAAAAGAGTATACGTAATTCAAAGTCATATTAGCTCCACCGAGAGCATTGTTCATACTGCCTTCACTGGGATCCGGCATCCAAATAAGTTAAATTCTCGATGTAACAAAGTGTTCGGCATTCGTCATTCGGCAGTCTTCAACTTCTCAGCTCATGCATGGAGATCTTTTACCACTTTCTGCTAGAACTAATTACTACACGAATTCCAAAGTATAAAAGTCAAAGTGCAAAGCCACTCACTCCACTCACTTCCACTCAGTATCCACCAACGGGTATTACCAGTATTTAGCATACAACTGCTTTTCTTGTTACCAGAAACCGCTTTCAACGAAGAAGCACACTTTTGTTTCATGACACCAGCTATTATATAAACCCTATAAAATCTTTAAGTATCCATAAAAGGTTACATTTTAATAAGTACTTTACATCAGCGATTTAAATGCTTCGCACTCTTCTGATGGTAATCATGAACCACTTTTATTAAAACTAAATGTCCTCCTTCCTTCCTTCTGCCGTCGGTTGCCATTCGTTTTTGATTTACGTGAAGCCTCTTGAATGGATTCTTCTTGTATAGAAACAGTGTCACTATGACCTTGAGCTGTCGTAGCTTTTCCAGCTCTCCCTAACTTACTCTGTATCATCTTTTCTGGAAACAAGCTATGCGCTTTCTTCATCAACAGCTCTTGTTACAACATCTTTTGACTACAACAAAAGGAATTATATGGACAGTGAATATATGAGTATATATTCTGAACGATGCTGAGTGGATGACTATTATTACCTTTCGAGCTAGGGGTTTATATTAAGTAAACAGTAAGTAGCTCTGATGGTCTTTAGAAATATGTTAACTTCGATACTAAACTGCAATGGAAACAGTACTAAGATTTAAAGCTGGCTGACGAGCGTTTCAAATTCTTGACTGCCACCCGTTGAGAACTGAGTTCAAATATCTACAATTATTGTGGTGAATACTTGCAAGTAAATTATTTCTAACAGTAGAAAGCGTTTTTAAATGCTGAAGAGTCAAGTTTGGGAAAGCATGACAACTGACAGCTGACAAATGACAACTTGTTTTTTTATTGTAATTCCACACTTCTAGGTAAATAACTTTGAAGAGAGTAGGGTGGTGATGAAAAATATCTTCCATGAACTTCATACAATTTTATTTTACTCTTTAATTGTTTAAAGGCAGTACTGTTTGCTTGTTTACTACGAAATGAAAACAAATCGAATTTCATTATCCATTAACAGCAGTTTGTTTATTTACAACGAGGAAATGGTGAGGTAAATAATTTTTCAATTATGCGCAATTTGCAGCCGGCGAAAACAAAAATTCGATTCACTTTGATCTGTTTACGCCGCAAATAGGCTGTTAATCGTGCCACAAATGGCGCTGGTTGCAGTTGGCTTTTGTTGCCACCTACTGGCAGCCAACTAATTAAGCGCCTTTAAAGCGTAAAACACCACAGCAGCGTTCAAGTGGCAAGTAGTAGCAACAATAATGTGAACAAAACCACAAAAAGTAAAGGCAAAGCAAGCACAAGCAACAACAGTGCACACAAAGTCACAAGCCAACTTGTGTGCAACAGAAACGCCAACTTGAAGAGTCAAAGAGAAACATGCAACAACAACATGCAGCAGCAATTGAAGAATTAGTAAGGTAAACAGTTTTTAAATGCTGAAAATGCACTACACATGCTTGTATGTGTACGCGTGTGTGCTTGTTTGTGTGGCATGCAACACAGCCAGTGCAATATGCACTACAAGTATTACGCCCACGGCGGTAAATAGCACCAACAGTTCGTTTGGTAGCTCTCATATACACACATGTATATGTGTGTATGTGTGTCTGTGTGTGTGTGTGTATGTTTGCAACTTCTCACCGACTACCTCAATGGGAAAAAACGCTCACTAATTACTTTCACCACACTTGAACTACTTTCGGGCGACCGCTTGCTTTGCTCGGCTCCCCAGCACAGCGTTACATATACACATACACACACGCACACACACACACACACATATATATATATATATATATGTATTTCCACATAGGTGGCTACACTTGACTCGAGTACCAAGCGCCCGTAGCCTTCCGAGAACTCTTCTACCCACCGGCAGGAGAAGCGCGCCGAGGCAACCGCTTAGCATATTCCACGTCGCCGCAGACAGATAAACACTCAGACCGCTGGCGGAAAAACCACATATGATTTTATCATATATCACAACACATACACACACACACAGATTTCTTGTATATAAATTCTTATATACTTTCCGCGTCTCAGTTCAGTTGACATCTCCGCTGCTTAGGAGCCAAAGTTCAGCACTCGACCCCACGGTGACTTGCCTTCATTTAAATTTGAAGTGTTTTGTTGGTAGGCGCTTGAAGTGGCTTCTTAGCATTTGCCCTGACCCAAACATCCATTTACTAAAAATAAATAACAACACATTTTATAGTGAAGTGGTCGATTTCTTAGAAGCTCTATTTGCATGCGACTGTCGGCGTGTGAATTTGCTCTAGATTTTTATATACTTTTTTACCGTTAGTTTGTATATTGCTTTTGCTTAGTTGGCGAGCTTATTGTGTGAGAGCATCTTTAATGGTAGACGGTTAGAGCAATAAGTGCGACTTTTTGTTTAAAACAAGGTATTACGAGACGCTTTTCAGCCTTTCAAGAATCCGAAAAAAATGTCACAAAGATACTTACCTTACCTTAGATAGATATACGAGTATCACATTTGTACTGTCGTTTCGTGTGGACCCACAATATTCCAGGCACTGGTCTCAGTAGGGCTAGTTTTGCGTAATACTTACTTCAAGGCAGCCTTTAAATATTTCTATTTAGACTCACAAAACCTTCCGACATTTTTCGAGTCAAAGATTTTCAATAGCTTATGTTTACCTTGTACCTGGTAGCGTCCATCGCAGCAGCCTGTTACGTCTCAAACATTCAAGTTGAAACCCCAGATCCAACGCATATTCATAACTCCCAATTTTCGCCCTTGTTGTGAGTAAAAGAACGGTCTAGGTGCTACAAACTATTGGGTTGTTCGGAAAGTCATTTCGTTTTTTTTGGGGAACATGGAAGACAGTTTTCGTATAATGAATAAATATTTTATTAAATTATATATTGGCCATTCTGGTCCAACACCTTTTGCCATCTTTCTGGCAGTAACATAATTCCCCTCTCATAAAAGTTTTGGTCCTTGCTGGCAAAAAACTCGTCCAGGTGGTTTTTGACATCTTCATTTGAGGTAAAGGTTTTGCCATCCAAAAAATTTTGCAGGGACCGGAACAAATAGTAGTCGGAAGGCGCCAGATCTGGAGAATATGGTGGATGTTGCAGTACGTCCCATTCAAGCTGTAAAAGTTTTTGGCGAGTGACCAAACTTGTGTGAGGTCTCGCATTATCCTGGTGGAACACTACACCCTTCCTGTTGATTAATTCGGGCCTCTTCTCTTTAAGTGAATCATTCAATTTGTCCAGCTGATGACAATAGACTTCTGAATTAATCGTTGTATTGTCCGGCAAAAGCTCAAAAAAAACGATTCCTTTGACATCCCACCAAACGGAGAGCATCACCTTTTTTTGGTGAATGTTGGCTTTTGACACGCTTTGAGCCGGTTCATCTTTTCTGCTCCATGACCTCTTGCGTTTAACATTGTTGTATACAACCCATTTTTCGTCCCCAGTAATAATCCGCTTCAAAAATGGATCATTTTCTAGACGTTTGAGGAGCGAATCACACGCGTCAACACGACGACACAAATTTCGCTCGGTAAGGACATGGGGCACCCACACATCGAGCTTCGAGGTTAAGTCCATGCCTTTCAAATGGCCATAAACAGTTGAATTCGACAAATTTAACCTCTCACCGATCTCTCGTGTGGTGATTCGCCGATTTGCATCAACTAATGCCTTTATCGCATCTTTGTCAGCTTCGACCGGCCTTCCAGACCGTGGTGCATCTTCGACATCAAAATTGCCGGATCGAAATTTTGCAAACCAGTTCTGGCACTGGCGTACTGTTAACACGCCTTCTCCATACACATCCGTCAATTTTTTTCTCGCTTGGACAGCATTTTTACCTTTTCTGAAGTTAAAAAGTAAAATATGACGAAAATGCTGCTTATTGCTCTCCATATTTAAAAAGGCACCAACCAAAAACTACTGGGTAGAATTAATAGAACTTTTTCACACACAAGCCTTGCAATATCAGCTCTCATGACATATAATGGTTATGGGGCTTAAGTGTGAAGTTAGTTTCGAAAAAACGTAATTAAGTCCTCTGGCGGGAAAAAACGAAATGACTTTCCGAACAACCCAATATAAGATTCTTCATTTCAAGAGCCGCTATACAAATTTGTGAGAAATTTCTACCATGTAAACTCCATGTTTTTCATGTCATCCAACATAAGAATAGAGATATGTCTGCTCCAGAACTGGTTTTGGAAATTTTTAAATCCAACCTCTGGTTCTAAAAATCTTTAAATCTATCTATACCAGCAGCATTTCTGCGAGGAGCTTGTAATGTCCGCTTAAGATTTCGCAAGAGTACGAGGTAATTTGTAGACCCTTGAAATCAATCTATCAATAATCAATATCATAACATATCTATATCATAATTATATATCTATAGTCAATAGCATCTTCTTCGAAAACGTTTTCCTCTTGATAGACTAGCTAACTTAAGGGCATTTTTCCCACAGGAAATTGGTGGGACTCTGCAAATATCTTATCACGTGTCCAGAGTTGTATTTTCTACTTAATTAGATTCTTGTGCGTAAATTATCTTTTCGACGCTGTCGTCTGACCAGGAATTAGTTTAATGCTTCTAAAGAATGCGTCTACAAACTTCCCCAACCATAGATTATGATCCCATCAGGTGTGACCTGGATTCTGCTTTTGTCTACTTAAGGTGCACACAGTGCTTGTAGGGGAAGAAGATGTGTTATAGGTTAAAAAATCGTGTAAGGGTCGCTTTATCAACTGCAAATCCTCCCCATATATCGTACTAGATCAACTCCGAGATAGGGGATAGCGGATAGTAGGTTGGTAATTACAGTAGCTGCTCTGAAGATGAAAGCAGTTGCTATTACTAAAAATAGGATTAAGACTCCAATTATTAGGTGTTCCAGCATTTTTACGAGCTAGGCGGAGGATAATGAAAAAGGTTTAATTTTCATGAACTTTCTCTAAGGTTTCCACACTTGTGATAATAGTACCTCAGGGAGTAAGTCAGACGAAATTTCGAAAGTCAGGGATGGAAACTTGAAAGTATCACTATTAAGTGGGTGCCTTTGACCAGCTATCTGTATTTACACTTACACATGAGACCACCGGACTAGGCATCGATGGGACTTAAAAATATGTCTCAAAGAAAAAGATAATGAAATTGGCCTAAAGGTTGTTATTGAAGTGACCTGAACTGTGATCGGAATATTAGAATAGGCCTTTGTATTAGGTGTTGCTCAACTCAAATGATTCAAGAGATTTTTGTGAATCAGCTCAAAGTGGTAATATTCTTTTATTTACCACTTCGTGTCTATATATAGTATATTTAACGGACACATACTGCCTTTCAGCGCATGAAAAAAATATTTCTCTTTGAAATCCATCCATTGAAAATATCAAAAAAGCATTCTAAAATTTTTTCAACTACCATAAAGCTGTCTAAATTCACACAATAAGAATATAATAAATTATATTTTTTGAAACCTGATCAATATCTTGCCTCACCACTGCAGCGTTTTACTTGTACTCTTCCCTTTAAATATTTTTATTGCCAACTTTCCTTTCTTATTCATATTTACTTTGGCACATAAATGACGCGGCACTAATGCACTAGCAAGTAAGTGCCTTTATTGAAGCCAAAATTCACCGTGACTTACTGTAAATTAAAACGCCGAAAGGTGGTACCGTTAGCGCTGGAGGGTTGCACGTCATTGGCTTTGCTATTTTTTGATACTTTTTTTTTTTGGAGAGATGGTGTCACTGATAATGACTGGCGGGTATTGAGGAGCCTTCATTAGCATTTAAGCATTGAATTGTGGCAAGACTTTTTTCAAACAAATTTTTTTATCTCAATCAACTTTTCTATTTTTTTTTGCTTTTATTTCCTTTTTAACCACACACACCTCACACAATTAAGCCTTGTTTTATGTGCCGTCGGCTTAACAACCCCTGTTTAAATTTATCTTACGCCCCTTTGTTGCTGTTTCATAGACAGCCGCTTGCGCTCCTATTATGTTACACGAACAAACATGCTTGTTGTGCTTGTGTGTTTGTATTTGTGAGCATATTTTATTGCTGCAAAATGTCTAATCATTTTTCGTGCGGGCCCTCAGCTGCATTTTGCCTGCCTTCTTTTCTGCTGATTAATCATTACCGACCCAGCTGTGTGCGTTCGTGAGCAAGAGCGGGTGAGAGAGTGTTGGAGATAGGGAGAGAGGGAGTGAGAGAGAGGGTGCTACGAAAGCACTCTGGCTTTTATGCCAAGGGTTTTAAGCGCCTTTGCTGTTGTTGTTTATTATTTTTGTTGTTGTTACGCATATTTGATGCGTAACCACAAATGTTGCACGCATATGTTGTAAGCATATTGCATAACTCCTACTATCGCCTCACCCATATCACTACGTATTATTTTATTTTAATTTATTCATTTATTTTGATTTTTTATTTTTATTTTGTTTTCGTGCGCTCAGCTGGTTGCATGATGAGCATATCCTTTACACATTTTTTACACATACAACGGGATTTAAGCGTGCAACATCATTCGATTGCTCTTCCTCTTGCGCAATTTTCATAACTTTTTTCTACTTGCGCTTTCATGCTGCTCCTTCTTTAATTTGTTATTGTTGCTGTTGTTGTTTTTTACCCTTTTCAGCTAACATGCCTCAATCGTACCACTGCCCTGGGCAATTTTCCCACAAAAATGCATAAATCATGCTTAACATCTTTTAATTGACTTGTTATTAACTCGCACTCATGGCCCACACTTCGCTACGCTTGCCCCTTCCCCTGTGCGTTGCCCGCATTGCCTTGTCACAACCTCTACAAGTTTTGTTTTTTGTTTTTGGTTCTCTTTCAACTTTCCTTTAATACTTTATTCATTCTTCTCATTGCGAGTTAAAGTTTTTTTTGCGCTTCCCCCCCGCTCTCTCTCTATCTATCTCTCTCGGTGTGTCTGTGTGTGTGTGTATGGCAATGTGGTGTTGCATACACATGCTGACTTTAATGAGTTCCTTTTTGTAATAATTTTTTTTTTTTTTTGTGCTTCTAAATTGAATTAATTCGCGTGCCGGAGGGTCTGTTAGCTTCTTTTTCGAAGTCTTTGCCTTCTCGTTCCGCCACAAGGGTTAATGTCATTTATTTGCGGTTCTAAGCAGCGTTCTGGAATTTAATTATCATATTTTGTTGTTGATGTTTGCATATTTTGTCATAATAAGAGGACGTAAATTGAAGCAGAAAAATATTTATTTCCTAAAATAAATTGTCACCGAAATAAAAAAGTCAATAAATTACATTTTGGGTTAATAAATTAGACTTGTCCAGCCAAGCTTAATCTTCTAAAGCATTTCATATGAATGTTAAAGCCGTTATGTAAAAAAAAACGCCGATATCGCATAAAGAATAACCTTAAGATAATATCTTGAGAGTAAAAGACCTCATATCTGACCCTTGGGGTTATTTAAGATTCTCCAATATTACAACTTCAAAGCTTCATCGAGCCGCATCCTTTAAAAGGTCTTTAGCAATTCTCTGACAGTCGAACTAATATTGGGCTAAAAGACTCTCAACACCATGGCTTTTTTTGATAGATGAAAATAAGATCCCCGCTAAAAGCTTCGTAGAAATGATATCCATAATATAATATTCCTCACCGTAATGGTTAGACTACAACATACCGTACCTACATAATATGATACTACTTTGCAAGTAATAATCTCACTTGAGCTCCTTCATATAACCACCAAGTTGATGAACTTAACCCGCCCACTGAAAGAAGAGATCGTATAACCTCAATGCTCTCTCACTCATAACTGGGCCTTCAACTTAAGCATTTCTCTAGCCCTTCTCTCAGTTCTGAAACTAATGGAATATATAATATTATGTCAGCTCTGTCATGGTCAAATGGTCGAATGTCTTGAGTTATAACTTACTTTTTTGGAGCCTCACTTATTCTCAAGGAATTCGCTTTTAGTCGAACGTGCTGAAAGTATTTCAGTTCAGATCCACTAGACCAATATGTTACAATTTTTTATTAAAAAATGTCGCTCAAATTCATCTCTACACTCCAAATTCAGGGAAGTTGTTCCGAGAAGTCTTCGTGGTGGTCTCAATTAAATTATATATAGAAGGGTTCTTTTTAAAGTAGAATCCATAAAAAGGCAATATTGTCGTTTTTTCTAGGACGCTTTTTGGTGTATATACTAAAGATTCGACACTTCAGTCGATATTATTTAGTCTTTATTATTATTAGTATTTTTTTATTATTCAGAAAGCTTTTTGAAGGGAATTCACAGTGAGCTTAACTAAAAGGCGGTGTATTTTATAGAAAACTTACTAAAAATTTTGGTAATAATATACCAATATAAATATAGCAGACATATTATCGCATCTCGAGTCGTAAGGACTTGGAAGGAGATAAATGTAAATTATTTTTGAAGACTGTTGATCTTGATAACTACTTCTTTTATGAAAACTTCTTTCAAGACTTTCGACCATGTTACAGAAAATATGAGAGATGGGTACGAGTATTTATCTGTTTTTGATAACTGTAACTTAGGAAGAATATAAATTTGACCTCTGGTCGCTCTCCATAAAAGTCGAGGTTATTTTACTTTCGCTAGTTGTTCGTTCGCTTGAACACTCTTCATGTTCGGGAGCATGAAGGTCATTCTTATGTAAGAAAATTCGTAATTCTTTCAGTCACTTCAAATGTATATTTTTCGGCATAAATTATTTTGTTAATTCCCTCATTTGCATTTACACTTCAATTGACAGTCTAATTTGATAATTTAGGGCTACTGCTAACTGTAATCAATTACTAAATTGTAGCTTACGCTTGACTAAATTTAATAACAGCTTTAATAACAGCTAATAATGAGTTCGACACGCCATTTGTGCAGACTTAGGTGCTTAGATAAACCCACCATGGGCTACTTTGAATGTAAAAAATTGGAATTTTTGAAATACTTTTCTTGCTTTACTTTGTCAAGTCCACTTTTGAATGTGTCTTTTAATTTCTTTTGTTTTGCTTTGCATTAATTTGACATTTTTATCGCATGTTTTGTGTCGCTGCCACAAATAATTGGCATTTACTGACATTTTCATTTATGCCACAAGCAATTGTTGTCAAGCAGTATAATTTAGGTGACGGCCGTGGGCACAAAAAATGCAACAGACAACCAAAGGCACCAGGGGTACGCATAGACTCAAGGAGGTGGTAATTAACAATTATTCACAGCTGCAAGAGATTTGTATGCGAGGGGCGTGGTGGTTGCTAAATAATTTCAGAGGCTAACATAAAAAAAAAAGTAATACAAAATCACTGGGACAGTTTTTTTTTGAAATTGTCTAAAATATTATGCTTTTTTTTGACTTCCATTAGTTTAAGAGTTACAGTGGCTCATAAAAATATGACTCAAAATCATTAATTTAATTTTTTGATTTCTCACTATAAAAGAGAAACAAAAAGCTATAATTCGATTTCGAAGAGAATATTCAAACTGTCTTAAAGATGTGCATAAAATTTTATTTAAAAGTATTTAAAAATAAAATAAGTATAATGCAAATAAAAAATGTGTCAGAAAAAAGTTTGTTTAGTGCAGTTGTTTAATGCAGTTATTTTAAAAAAATATTTCAGATATTACTTATTTGTTAAAAAAGCAATAAATTAATTGATTCAAAAAAAAAGTTAAATGTTTCCTTAAAAAAATATTTCCCCATATAAAACAATTTATTTCTCTAATTTCCTTTTACTCAGTGTGTTTTTTTTTGTATCTTTTTATCAAAAAATCGAAGTTTTATTAATTTTTGCTATTTTTATTAATTAATAATTTAATTAATTAATTAAAAGCCAAGTTAGTAATCTCTAAATTTCTTTATTAATAAAAAGAAAGAAAAAAGAAAGATGTTCGCATATATTTTTATGAATAGATTTTTTTTGAATGTTATGTAATTTTTTCAATAAATATATTTCATAGTTCTTTTTTATTTGATAACTCTTTTTTTTTCATAAGAAAATTTAAAAATTATTTTAGAAAAAATATTGTTGTGAAATATATTTAATATACATAAAAAGTAATTTTCTTAAATTTTCATATCTTTTACATTTTAACTGCTATAACTTAATAGCTTTATGAAAACTAAAAAGAGAAATTTGCGTAAAAATTATTCATAGATTTAAAATCTAAATAAAAGCTTTTTCTACAACATTTTTTGTTATAAAAACAGCACTTATGGCTTTTTAAATAATATTTTTCAGTTAAAAACTCAATTATTTGCTTAGTTTTTAAAGTAAAAAAAAAAATAATATTATTTTTAATTTAAAAAAAAATTATTTTATTTTTAATTTTGTTTTTTTTAATATTTATAATATCAGCATTGCAAAGAAAAAAATTTATTTAGTATTAGAAAATCTTTGTCGCGTTCATTTAAGTCACACTGTTTCTAACACTGAAACACTCAAAGTATGCCAATAAGGCGTCGACAAAATATTTAGCACAAAAAAAGTTTGAGTGGCATACTCCAACAAATCCAATTAAATTGCAAAAATTGTCAAAAATTATGACGCCGTCTTTCAAGTCAGCGCGGCGTTGCCTGACTTATTGAGCCGATTAGCGATTTTCAATTCACACAAATAAATAATGCATCCTTTGTAGCCACGCCCACAGCCATGTGCAACGGCGACATATTCGTTGCATATTAATGCCGACAAGTTGCAACGAAATATTTGCATTTTTTCGCACACATTTCCATGCAAGTGCAACGGTGTGCCATGTACCGCAAGACGAACGGAGCAATGTATGCATATATTTATTAATGTATTGGGTTGTTCGGAAAGTCATTTCGTTTTTTCCTGCCAGAGGACTTAATTACGTTTTTTCGAAACTAACTTCACACTTAAGCCCCATAACCATTATATGTCATGAGAGCTGATATTGCAAGGCTTGTGTGTGAAAAAGTTCTATTAATTCTACCCAGTAGTTTTTGGTTGGTGCCTTTTTAAATATGGAGAGCAATAAGCAGCATTTTCGTCATATTTTACTTTTTAACTTCAGAAAAGGTAAAAATGCTGTCCAAGCGAGAAAAAAATTGACGGATGTGTATGGAGAAGGCGTGTTAACAGTACGCCAGTGCCAGAACTGGTTTGCAAAATTTCGATCCGGCAATTTTGATGTCGAAGATGCACCACGGTCTGGAAGGCCGGTCGATGCGATAAAGGCATTAGTTGATGCAAATCGGCGAATCACCACACGAGAGATCGGTGAGAGGTTAAATTTGTCGAATTCAACTGTTTATGGCCATTTGAAAGGCATTATACGAAAACTGTCTTTCATGTTCCCCAAAAAAAACGAAATGACTTTCCGAACAACCCAATATGTTTGTATTTATGGATGTATATATGTATTTAGAGGTGGTAGTGTGGTGTAAGCACAGCAACTGTCTGAGGCGAGAGGAAGTTGCATTAAAAATAAAAGCGAAACGACATACAAATAGTGTAAATACGGACAAATGGAGTGAAACAAACATTGCTACGGCACACATGTATTGATTTATTATCGCTGGGTTGTTGTTATTGTAATTTGCTTTCATGTGAATATTTGTTGTTGTGAAATCTGGGAATTATTAAGTGCATCCGCCACTTAGCCAACTGCGGCGAACAAGCTGCAAATCTACTTATATACATACGCACACACGTACATGCATACAAAAATATGCTATATATATACCTATGTATATCAACACACATGTACATGTATTACATATGTACATTTCCTACGCAACTACTTCTCGCCACACAGCGGCTCATCTTGCCTACTTCCTCCCATCTGCCATAACATTCTTCATCCTCCATCCGACTGTACTCCCTCTCCCGCCCTCTCTCATCCTCTCTCTGATTCTACCATTATGCCAAGCGCTGCAAATTATTATTCCAAGCGACAATGTGACACTGACAGCGACACAGCAGGCGCGAGATGCTGATAGCTCACGTTTGCCACAACTGCCACACATACAAATACAAATACAAATATAGATATATAATCGAGCGGCTCTAGAGCAGGTGGCAAGTTGCCTCGTTGTTTTTGTTGCCACACTTTCCGTCTTTCCGACTTTGCCTTTGGCTTTGGCATTTTGTCTGCTCGCCAAAGATTAATGAATGGTTATTGAAAATGACACTTTGTTGTTGTTGTTCTTGTTGTTGTTGTTTATCGTCTAGTTTGTATTTTTTATATGGACAACAATTTCCAATGACAGCAATTCGTTGTGGTACTTTGAAATATGCAAAAATTAATGAACACGATTATCGACGCGAATATTCGCATTCACACCTCAGCTGCAAGATACATATCTGCAGGTCCATATCTATATATGCATGCTAAGTGGGCAGTAAAGGAAGGTGGGCGCAGCGCTGGCAGGCGCAAAAATTTCCTCTATTATTTTTAGCTTATTGGAATTGTACAAATATTTCTTGATTTTTTCAACTTCACCCTGGGAACGCCTAATTTTACTAAGAAAACAGTCCACATAAGGACCTAAGATGCGATAGAAAGTACACTCTCATGTCAAATGATGAATAGAGAGGGCAAGCTATATGGATAGTAAAAGGGAATGATATAGGGAAAGAGAGAGGAAGAGTACAGGAAAAATATATATGCTAGCTACAGAGCGAGCGAAAGAGACGGAGAAGGAGAGGTCATCTAAGGAAGAAGGGGAAAAGGATAGAGAGAGAATTTGTTTTATATAGACAGAGATAGAGAAGTAGAAAGATATCCAGCAGGGATAATATGAAAATATGAAAATTTAAACGGTATCATCACAACTGCTAAATTTCTCAACGAACTGCCTCTGCCATAAAATTATAACTCATGAATTATAATTTTTAATTTAGAAGTTGGAAGAGTTCCAACTTTACTGGTCCATAGCGACTTATAATACAAATTTTTATCTGTCTTTTAAAAGATTACTTGAGATGGTGGAACGGACTTCTTACTCACTTTGAAAAATTATGACTTTTCAGAACATAATTAAATTACTTTCGACGCCAAGACTTACAAATATTCTTTAGTGATAAGAATTTTGTATGCATGTTTTATATTAGGTACCAGCTTTGACATAATTAGTTTTGGCGAAACCTGGTGATAGTTGGTGGTGTTGAGACGACTCCATGTTCAAGATTTCCGCTTCATAGCTCCTCGGATCCATAGTCCTGTAGTTGTTTGAGATTATAGTATGTTCTGAACGCTACAATCGTTATTCTTTTGGTATATATCTCTTAATAAATCAATATTCTATAGAGCAATATGAGTTATTTTAGCACTGTATAATTTTAATGAAGACCGAGACAGGTTAGTCCCCATATTCAAATGAAATGTTTCTTACATGGAACAAACATTTCTTGCGGGTTCTTCTCAGATACCTGGTTTCTTCTGGATAAATTTGGTATTCCTGATGAACCTGTCCAATTGTAGTCCTTGTTGTCATTTGTAAAAGTAGTTTTAGTACTATTACGTCTTATCATCTCAGCATTTAGGTAACGTTTCAGAGTGCGAGATTCTCTTCCGAAGTCCTTGTTGAGATACAATGAATATACTCAGAGATAAACAATCTTATCCCATGAAAGTATGTTCTCGGATGCTATGGCTAACAACAGCCAATAAAATTCTAAGTTTATTTCTCGAAAGCACAGGGTTGTATCTGGTTGTATATCTTACTTTTTATGACTATTGATTACTGTAGATTGCTTGTTATACGTTTGTCCTTATGCATCTTTTTCGTAAATACGAATGTATGTACATAACGGGTATTCTCTAACAAGAGCACAGCAGCTCTTTAGCAAATATTTACGCTCAAATGCAATTACAAGAAGGTGTCCCTTCACTACGCTCTGCAACACACCGCTGCCCAATAGGTCTGCTTACTGCTTGTCTGTCCGACTGTCGGCGATTGAACGCAATTGCGAAAAAAAGTGCCGAACATACATATACCGAAAGTCGCACGGAGGAGCTGGCACTACTCACTGGAATGTATTACAAGCAGCATGTAATATTTTGTGTTGCACACTTGCGAGTTGCATGTGGCGTGCAACTCAATCAGCAAAATTTGTGAGATGAAAAAAATAGAAACTGCAAACAAATGATAGAAATTGAAAAGAAGAAGAGAAAAAAAGGAGTCATAATAAGTGCAAGGATGGGGAAGGGTAATAGGGGAGAAGATGTGGGAGGAGGGAGTCGAGTATGAAATTTCTGAAAGCACCAGATACAGTAAGGAAACAGATAAAGACAAAATTCTTCATTCAACTCATGCAATTGCGGTTTCACAACAACAATAAAACAACATGCAATACTCCAAATGGCACATACAACCACACATTTGTTACAACAATCGCAAACGCAAGTTACTTACAACTTAAGTCGCTGTGTTGTTACTCGGGCTCCGGCTTAACAGCTGTGTTTGCAGCAATTTGTGGCAACTACCAAGCACACTAACACACATACACACACCACACACCATGGAGTTGAAAATGCCACAAAAATAACCGCAAGTAACAGAAAATAGCCTGCAAATCAGCAGAGAAAGAGTCGAAACTTTTTGCGCTTTTTTCCGTTGCTGCCACATGCATCATGGCGGCCGCCAAACAACTAATGTGCACACGTGTGTTTGCCGTCTTTCCGCAGTTTGACGCCGCAATGGAACGTGTTTCCCAGGCGTACAGCAAATTGTGGCAATAACACAAGCTGCATCGAGACGCATGTATATGTGTATGTATGTGTGGCTGCCACAAAACATCGAAATTGCAACAGAAATTGGCGAAGCTTAAAAAGCAGGAAATATGTGAATGCGTATGGAATACAAAAGGGGCAATAGAATCGTACAAAAGTAGTCAAAGCACAGCGGCAACACGATGTGGCACGTACGCAAACAAATGCACTCACATACACATGTCGCGGAATTTGTGTAGTTGGTTTTTAGCAGAAGAAATAAATAAATAAGTAATCTGTCCGCAAATGCATTTGGTTAAATTTAACGCGTATCGCGAAAGAAAAAATTAAATCCCGAAATTTCGGGATTGCATAAAACTTCATTAAATAAGCAATTTTAAGTAAATATAAGCCCATTATAAAATACCTTTAAAATTTGCTAGAAAATTTCGGGATCCCGAAAATAATAACACAGTTTCAAAATTTCGGTATTAAAAAAATCTCACTAAAGGCCTAATTCAGATATCCTACCTAACCATACACAGACTATTGCCAGCAGTCTCTATTTTTTCGCCAGCTATACTTACTTATGGTATGTGCCACAAAAAGCATGCTAGTCGTTAACGTGGTCTCGCGTCCATTCGCTGATTGTCTACCGCTCGAGTATAACAAAAAAAAAAATAAAATAAAAGCAAGCTCTGTAACAGTTGCAATAAATATTATTTCTCAAATTGCATTGTAATGTGTGCGATAAAAAATGCAGCAATATGCCACATGCGATACATACAATGAAGAAAAAAATTGCATGCCACAAATGCACGCCGCTTTATCTCCGAGTTGCTTGCGCCAACCAGTCCCACTTGAACGGCCAGTTAGTTCGCATTGATTCGTGTAAATTGCCTCATATTAATAAGCAATGCGTGCGTTTGCTAAAATGGCCACAATCTCCACACACATTTGGTTGCATGTGCGGCTTTGGCTAACAGCAACAAATGGCCACACAAATCTAACGCATTTTTCATGTATTTAAGTGCGGCTTAAGTCGTCTAACAAGGCAGCAAGCATAAGCGCCATAGAGCGGCCAGTTTGTGGTAGTTTGTCGCATGCCACAATTGGTTTTTGTATTTGAGTCCACATGTTGGCAATGGATATGTGCCCCATAACGGTACACATTTGAACGGTGCACATTTGAACGGGGAAAATTTCCAAGCTTTTTCAATTGTGGAACCTTTCTGTCACAACTATAATCAACGAGATTCTATTCTCACCCAGTTACTTTTGGATAAAACCAAGACCCTTAGGTAGAAAAAATTGTACTTGTCGTAATTACTAAGTTATTAAGGGTCTGATATTTACAATTTAGGTATGGTATGTATGGTTTATGGTAGGAAGCATAGATTTCCAACATATTACTTCTATTCAGACTAAAAAAAACCTTGAAACTCCATAACCTTCAAAGAGGCATATTCGAAATTCTTCCACAAGAAAAAACAGTTTTCTTTAAATACTCCGTAATCAGAGATCGAATAACTATTGCTCAACGAAAACGGACGACTCCTCGACATGTCGAAAAATGTGAACTTTAACGGACTTCCTGCCCGTTACTGTGGAAGATATAATTGGTGTATGAGACGAAATTAAGTCCAGAGATAAGGGTATTTGGCAGACCCGGTTTCGGTGAGTTTTTGGAAGAAAAATTTTACGCTTTGGTAAGATCGATATTATTTTTCGAAAGTCATTTTATTGAGACCACAATTATATGTCATACAACCAAAGGTCTTACAGTCTCTAAGCAATCCAATGCCTTTCCCTATCTAAATATTATGAAAAATATTAATTTCGAACTTTTGAACTTTACGATCACATTTCAGTTTATATTAGCCTTCTTTAGTGTTCTGATGATTTCAGATTTTCCCCACATTCGAGTTTAATACGTCCAAAGTGAAAAATTTTTAATTGTGCGTTAATTATTCTAAGAAAACCTCAGTATACGATATACGATTAGCAAATTTTTTGGTGTCCGAGAGCCCAAAACTTCGAGACTAAACTACGGCTTCCCGGAAATTTCTTATAAATTTGCAATTCATCTGTAATAATTCATTACATTCTCCTTCAAACAAATTTTTTTAACAGCAATTTTATACATTTTCTTATCCACAAGTTTTGCAACGCTTTTCCGTAAAACTCTATTACCAGAAAAAATTTTTTTTCTTTCAAAAAATTGTTTTGCTATATTGAAAATTTTGGAGATTTTTGTACTAATATATACTTAAATTAGTTTCCTAATATTATAATAAATTTTTATGCACAAAAAAAAACAAATATTAATCCGGAAAAAAATAAACACACATTGAAAATCAATTTACTTGAGTAACTGTATATTTAATTAAAAATATGATTAAAGATTTTTCTTTTAATTTATTAGGCCCATAACTCGGAGGACCGGATTCGGACGTTTTTTTTTTTCCAAATTTTAATCTTCACTTAAAAAGACAAAAACCATTATTGAAAGTATTACCCATCTGATGCTATAACATTTTCCTATCTTTCTGGCAATTTGTGGATTCTATCCCAAAAGAACTGCGCCGTCTTGACGGACAAGGATGAATCAAGCCAATTTCTGATACCCCGTTCTGGTGTGAACCGTATTCCAGTGAGGGCGTTCTCCATTGACCGGAACAAATGGTAGACAGAAGTGGCAAAGTCTGGACTATAAGGCTGGTGAGGCAGCCCTTCCCAGCCGCTGTTTTCCACATAGTTTTTAAGCGGTCTTGCAACATAAGGCCGAACGTTGAAATGGTGGAAAATTATTGACTCGTGTCTAATCGCAAATTCCGGGCGTTTTTGGGCAAACGTCCGCTTCAATTTGATGGGTTGTTGTAGTTCCCGATTTTACCTGGTGGTTTCACGCGGATATAGAGGCTCATAATTCAGCACGCCCTTCTGGTCCTACCAAATATAGAGCATTGCTTTGGCGTCATGGATATCCGAATATCGACTTTGCCGCTGCAGGTTTCACATATAATTTTTTGATTTCAGGGTTGTCGTAATAGATCCGGTTTTCATCACCATTTATAATCCGAGTCCAAAACGACTTCCGACTTCTTTTCATAGCCTTCAAGCAGGATTTCTGACATCTAAAATCGGCATTCAACGTCTCTTGCTCCAATTCTTATGGTTTTTAAACGTTTTGAAGTGGCTAGAGTAAAGAGTGATGCCTCCAGTTCCTCACTTTCAAACTTTTTTGGCCGCCCAGGACGTTCTTCGACTTCTAACTTCAAATTACTTTTTGAACCACTTTTAAATTTTGCGAACCACTTTATTGTTGTTTACTATTCAAATGAATGACATACTGAAAAAGACGTACAAGGGTCAGTAACTTTCCCACGCATGTTCGGAATATTGTACCATTGCAGTAATAATCAAATTAGGCTATCTCTTGCGAAACCACTCGAATATAGTTATAAACCCAATACATTATTTTTTAATTTTCGTTTTTGATAATAACTGTTTAATTAATACAAATATTGTTTTACAATTTTATATATTTATTTTAGTTAATTGAACTTTATGTGCTTCACTGCCGCGAAACATTTATTTAATAAATTAAAATTGCTTATTAGGCCTTCATACATACACACACTTCGGTTGCACTACATGCCTCGCTTTTAAATACTATATATCTACATTGAAATATATATATATATATATATATATATATATATATATATATACATATTCAATATACATATATATATTGAAAAACACAGTTATATATTCGTATAGTAAACTCACCTGCAGTTAAGCAAAATTATATTTTACTATATATTTTCATATATTGATATATTCATATATATATATTCATATACATATATATATATATATAAAAATATATATATGTTCATGTATTCATATTCTTATTCATATTCATATTCATATATATTCCTATATATATTCCTATATATGTATATGGCCTTATATACGAACATTTTATATTCATATCTTCACAATTAAACGATTGTAATCAGTTGATTTTCACCGATTCGCCTCGTAATGCTGCTTTTAATTAACTCATCAAATATTGACCACAAATTAAAAGTGAAAATATGAATTCATTTGGCCAATTGGTTTTTCAATTCTTAACACATTGTGGCAGACAATATACGTATTTTCTCCCCTTGGCTATAAAAAAATATATGCACGTATTCAATTATTAAAAGCGAAAATGGCAGCAGAAATTTTATTGACTCATTTGCGGTCTGCACTAGGCTACAAATAAAATGTTAATTTGCTATGAAAATTTATAGCAAACAAGCAAGCAAAAAAAAAGATATATATTTATTAATAAAAAGCAAATAATGTTTTCTCCTGCTGCTGTTTAATTTTTAATCATTTTTAAATATTTTTTTATTTATTTTAGTTTAAGAGAGAAAGAAAAACTCTTGAATTTTTTAAATTTAAAACACTTTAGTATACTTTAAAAATAAGTGCTGTAATTGTTTAAATTTTACTAAAATGAAAAATGCATTTTTTCAACGTAAAATTGTAAGTAAAAAAATATTCAACTTACTTCTCTATTCCAAGCTATATATTGTGTAAAAAAGTGTACATGAAGAGGTTAGACTTTTCGGAACCAAAGTGCAAAACAAGCTTTCACTCCAAAGCTCTAACCAGTGAAAGTTATCGGTTTTTGATATAAAAGCTTTCAAAAATATAAATATTTTCTTTTTTATATTTTTAAAGTCGCGAGAAAAGGTGAAGATGCGTACAAAATTTCCATAGAAGGTGTAGTAATTTTAGATTTTAGAAGCTTTTATAGTGAGCTTTTTTAGTAAATGTTTTTAGTAAGCTTTTTTAGTAAACTTCTATAGCGTTCGATGGTACCCTCAGATCAGTCCGTAGAGAGACAGTATTGTTCACCCTAAAGACATTTTTCGTACATTCATAGCACTCTTTTTTAATAATAGTCTTGCTCCTTATGAGACCTACACTGGCATATATTTAGGGTGTTGCTAAATTTTTAGTCTAAATTCTTTAATTCTATATAATCTTTGTTAAGTTTTTAGCAAGAAAATTTCAAAATTCTCAAAAAAATTTTGTTTTCTCATAAACGAAAACTGGTCATGATATTTGGAAATATTTCTAAAATCTCACTAGGTGGCGCTGGGACCATTTTACTACTTTAAGTTGCTATTACCGCTCTTTTCGGCGCATAATTAAAATAGCATTTTCCTGAAATATATCACAAATGAATTTAGCTGTTAGGTCAGCTAATAGCGCTGAAAAAATGTTTAACTTTGAGGATTTATTCTGGAAGCAAGAAGAAAAGATTTGAACTTCTTTCACGCTTCATTGAACCTACATATATTTGGGTGTATAAAAAAATTGTATACTGACATTTTCATACAAAATGGCGGGTACTGGTCTAACCTTCGGTATCATCTTTTTCAAGAGGAGCTCCCCACCTGACGGTGCTTCTATGAATTAGTGCTATCTTAAACTAAATCAAAAATGTGATTTTCATCTACATAAAATTTGCTTCTAAAGTAGGACGCGTCTATCTTTACATCAATTGTGTTCAAAATGGCGGACTTCTAAGAAAGTATTAAATTTTTTAAATTTAAATTATTTAAATTTTAAAAATATTAGCAGGAAATTGTTTATAAAAAAAACTTATTAATATTAACAAAAAAATTCTATATAAATTGCTAGATAAAGGCACTGTAATGCTATACTTAAAATTATAAGTGATACTTTCTATAGTCCCCCAGTACCATCGTCAGCCGATTGGACAGAGGAAAAAATATTGACAATGCTGCCACTTGACTAATCTTTTAAGACCTTAAAGTGTATTTCAAGCCACAAAATATTTTTGATTTTTTTTTTAATTCTAGACTAGCGTAACCCAAAGAAGTGTGCGCTAGATGGCGCGCCAGTAAATATAATTTGAGAATTTTATTTTGTTTGAAGATATTTTGTATACAAGTGGTTTTTGGAGTTTGCTTAAAATTTGCATAGCTTAATGTATCAAAACTGTTTATTTGTTTAAATATCAGATGGAATACTCCATTCGCTTATGCGTCGAAAATTTATTCCCAGCATATAATTCCACTAGTCGCTTTGCTGAAATTAATCAAAACAGCATTTCTGTGTCATGTGGGAAATAACATGTATTTCATAATTGTTTCAAAACTTTTGACTGCTTTGCGTCATGTTGCTTGTGACATTTCCTCTAAACAAAAATACAAAAATACAAAAAATCCAAATACCACACGCAATGTAATCTTTTTTTTTATATTTTAATATTTTTTCTGTCATATTTTCTTCATGTGCAATGTCTTAATACATGCTCCAACAATATTCCTCACAAATTTCCATGTGACAATCTGCGGCACGTTGTGGGCAAACACTTTAATTTGCTACGCGTCACATTCTTCAACAGTGTTGCCCACAAGCGCAACAAAGCAATAACAAAAACTACAACAAAAACACTGAAAAACAAAAACAAAGAATATTAAATAAATAAACACGGTCGGTGGGCGCTGCGACATAAATAGAAGCAGATGTAGAAATGGTGTCCCAGTTTTTGTAGGCGTCACTAAAAGCAACAACAATAAAAATGCCGCTGAAAAATTTTATAAACTTTGCCTTCGCCGAACACCACTCTAGTCCTCGCTAGTAGCGCTAGCTGGCGCATACTAGCATTTGTACCCCTTTCGAAATATTTACACTTTCCTATCTCCGCTTTGCCCTTTTCGCATTCGCTTTAATCAAAAATTAATAAATTTATTTGACACAAAGCAACAAATAGCGGAAAAAATGAAAAATTTGGTACTACATTAGCATGCTATTAGTATCACAACAAAAAGTGGCAAGTAATCAACAACAACAATAGCTGGGCGTAAGCGAGTATTTTGTACGAACATGGCGAGTCATTAAGATAAGCTGCAGCACTGCGCCACAGAGAAGAGTTCGAGAGAGAGCAAGTGAGTGTGCGTGTGTGTGTGTGCCACAGGCAAAGATTTACAAAAAACAAAAATAAAGCATGGAAAAAGTAACCAAGCAAATGCGCGTGTGGCGAATGCCATTGATAATGCGTCACTAGCAAAGGCATTGAAGTAACAACAACAATAACAAAAAGAGCAAAACAAAACGCAGTAAAGCAACAATAACGCAACTACAGGGCGTACTCAAACAACAATAGCAACAAAAACAACACTATTAACTACAGTACAGCAACAACAGCAAAACGGTAGTGCGCATTAAGCCAACAAAAACAACAATGCTCTCATGCAAAGTATGCAGCAAACACTCTTCTTTTTTACTGTGCGTACAACAACAGTGTCTGCTAGTATTGAGCGGACACACTTAGGCAGAAAAAACAGTCATGCAGCTTCAGTGACTCTGCACACCTGAGTTGCAACATAATAGTTACTATTAGTTTTTGTTGCTTTTTAATTTTTTCCACATTTCTCTCTTTTGCTGCGTTGGTGCCAGCATCCAGTTGTTGTACCACATTACCTTACCATTGTTGTTGTTGTTGCCGTTCTTTTTTGTTTTGTTCACTGTCTGCCGCCAATGCTTTTAGTTGGACGTTGTTGTTTTTCTTGTTGTCGCCTACTTTTACGGCATTTTCATAAATTCCATTAATAAATATTTTCAAAAAAAATTCTGGTATTAAAGTCAAAAAAATTGTTAAATTATTTTTTGTTTGAATATAAAATTTGAACATATTTGGGCATATGCATTTATTATACGCTAATGGGCGAGTGAATAATGCGCCACATTTATTATAAGCTCTACAAAGGCTGCAGAGGCGCTACTATAACCTCAAGGCTAGAAGTAGTAGATACTCAGTTGCATTGGGAAAGCCTCAGGCTAATTATAATTGAACAGAGTGCCAAAATTCAGACTAAATACAAAAAATACTTTTCATTAATTCAGTTCACAAAAGTTGAAAAGTGTAATTTTAGGCGACTATTTCATTGATGAAGTTGCCTGTCGTTTACCTTGAATCTTTACCTGTTTTTCGTGTCGGTATTAGCAGATCTCTTATCTTTTACAACAACCACTTTCTCAAAGTAGTCCTGGTAAGTCTAAACTCCAAAATGATACCACGGTGCCCACGGAACAATCCGACTATAATGTTGTACACCTGGGAAACATTTTACATATGATTAGGGCTGTATATCCATGATAAGCCTTTGAAAATATTAATTCCTTTTTCTAAAAACTGCAGTCTTTCCGTTTTCAGTATAAGGGTTGAAGTACTTCATATTAAGGTTTTTTCAGTGTTCGGCCTCTCTGAGAACTTTTCTTAAAATGTTTTTATAAAATTTGTCAGAATTTTCCAAACCTGCCAAAGTCACTTCCATATTTTCCTCACTGTCTTATTTCTCCCAACACTTTTAAATTTTCGAAAACATTAATTTGCATTCAACGTTACTACTGAAGCGCCTTTTAGAAGCTGACAAAACTTTTTAGTTTGTGAAAAATTTGCTAAAAATAGACATTATGCTCCTAAATGTTGGCAATTTTTAATATCGGCAAATATTAGTTGTGATGTTATGCTCTTAAATGTAGGCAATGTCTTTTATTACCTACATTTCATTGATAAAAATTTTGCCTATATTTAGGCGTATTATGCAAAATAATCTTACAATTTTCTCTTTTTTTTAGTTATATTCCGATTTTGTTTTTCTAATATAGTTTTATTTTGTTTTAACAAAAAATTAATAAAATAAATTATGATTTATGACCTTTTTATTAAAAATATGTGTAGAATTGGTAGATATAACTCAATTCTTCTTCTTTAAAGCATTACATAAAGACATTATTTTCTCTGTTTTTCCATCCAAGTAAAAATTTCCACGATTTGCCACACATCACAGCATGACCCATTTTTAAACATCGAAAACCTCACTACTGGGGTGTGACTAATTTTAATGTATGACCAAGACAAAGGCAGAGAAAAAACATACAAAATTATTTATAATGCAGATAAATGTGGCATCAACTGCATTTTAGATTTGATAATTAAACATTTTGTGTGGGCAAATGGAGGCATGTATGAATTTGAGCGCACACGCAGGCATAGCTACATATTAACACGAATTTATAAATGCTCTGTGTGGCTGCAACATGTGTGTGTGTGTGTGTGTGTGTCTGTGCGACTATGTCCAGCTAATTGTGATTAACTATAAATTGCTGTTGTCCAACTAATGCGTGAGCCAAATTTTATTTTATAACTTTCTTTTGTTGCTTTCCAACGAAAGCGGTCAAAATAGTCCATTAAAATTTATAATCGAATTCAAAAATTCTCATGCATTTCTCCTTTTCCTTACACACGCTCTTCACAAAATTTCTCTAGTAGTTTTTTTTCTGCTTTTATCGCAGGAGTAATTTGTTAGCGCCCTAAGTAGGTGAGCATTTAGACGCTCTTAAGCGAGTATGTGTGAAGAGTGGCTTTCGAAGGCATCAATTTGTCGATAAACTGCAATTAAAGTTATTTCAAATGTGTTGCAAGCATGGGTGTTCTTGGCTTTGGAATATTCGTGCTCACGCAATTATCTTGAAAATGTATTCGTCAGACACTTTACTTTTATAAATTTGACAATTTATCTTAGCTACTTAGTTATCTGTGAAGGCACTCACCTGTATCTAAATAATTATTTACTTGAAACGACGCTTTCTATCTTCATACGCGTTTTTTTTTTAACAGGGAGATGTTGGAATATTGAAAACACATAAATCAAACGACTGAATTGGTGACTAAGTATTAAAATTTATATTAGAATAGATAGTCTCTTCGGTTCAATTTATTTGTGATATAATATTATAATTGCTTATAGATATATGTATTTTGAAATATCAGGTATATACATTTTCTGAACAAAATTTTACCCCACATATAAAACTAATAAGTTATAATATAAAGCTATAGTATAAAATACTAATTCCATACTTTTCTTTTCTCTTTCAGGTATGTGATACAAATTCGGAGGCTCTATATTTAAATATCCTTTAAAAAAAAAATTATAAAAACACGAGAGTATTTAGAAAATAAATCTTATTTCAGTAACATTAGCCTGAGTAACCCAAACATTTAGAAAGTTTTTCGCTGTAGAGCCATGCTTTACGCTCCCTTTTTCTGCACTCACAATGAATCAAAATAAAAGAGTAAAATTTTATTTTAAAGGTAGAAGTCAGCGTTACATGACATTGTTAATATTAACGCGATTCCTCCTGCCTCTTAGGTACACTTTCTTCAAATATGTTGACAATTGACACTTGGAAAATACTCATTGTACTGACGAGCTTAGAGGTTAGACACTTAAGAGCTTTCGGGAGGACGCCTCACACGAGAACACTCACAGCTCACACAGAGCTCTACCACAATGTGTTAGAAAGAGGAATGTGTATAGTTCTAACAGACTCAGAAACTAGGATCACAAAACTTTGGAATGTGAAATTCGAATTGCATTCCTGTTACGATGGAGGAACTTATGGCAGCACTGAGGTATATAATCATCGAATTGAATCCGGTGATTGATTTTAAGAATAAAGATCCCCCGTCAATTCTGCTCTCTTCAAATGTCAATAATTGTGTGATTTGGCTTTCTGCTTTATGTTATCAAAGATTTTTCTTTATAGCGGCTTCATCACGGATAGATTTTCATTGACTTGAGTCTGTTTCAGAAGGTAAATAAGTCGCCGATGTAATTGGAAACTTGTACTAGGGGTCTCAATTATGCGCCTAGTAAAAACATGCACATAGTTTTCCGAATTTCTTATCAACTTTGCTTTCGAGATAATTTAAATTTATTAAAAGACATAATATATATAAATCTGGGTGCAGCTTCTGTACATTTCAATTAAATTTTTTCTTAATTGTGCTGGTTTAAACTTCCTGTGAAGGTGACTTTTACTAAGGCCTTCACTTTCAATCTCACATTGGTATCTTAGCAAATCAATTAGTCTTTACTTTGCGTTTCCATTAGTATGAGCTTTAATCAAGCCTCTCCATTCGGCAGAATATCGCGATAAGAGCTTAGTAAATAACAAGAAATCACAAGTGAAGATAATTCCCCGACTTAATTACGATTTATAATTCCGAACAATTTAAAGACTTCGAAGCTCGACCCTAAATATTGAATCCGTGCGAAGCCGGACACATGTAAACACCTTTTGCCACACCATTTCCATCTAATATTCCAATTTCGTAATAGTTTAACCTTTGATATTTATATTTAATGACGTAATTAGCCATTACGCTGTTAATCACTATATCATTTGCCCCTATTTATAACTAAAATTTCGTGTAACGCCCAAACAAATTTTGTAAATTTCCCTCAATTCTCACAAATTAACGGTTTAACGGTTTAAGTATGTGTGTTTACCTATTTCCAAAAATGTCAAAGCTATAATTGCATTGTGTCAGCAGTGATCATTACATATGTGACAGATATTATTGTGCATATTGTAAAAACAAAAGCACCAACATATACTAAAATATGTGTGTGTCTCCAAAAGCTGAAATTAATTATAGCCAAATGTGATAATTTTAGCCGCAATCATCGATGTCGTCAATGTCGCCGCGCGCTCATCAGCATTAATATGTTGATTACTGTTTTGTAATGCTAATGGTAGTGTAACTGTTAATTAACGTGAATGTCATGATAATAACAACAAAAAAAATGAATGCAATGTGTGTGTGTGAGAGTGACAGGCAAGAAAAACGACGATTACACTATAACAAACCTGTACTTATATATTATATATCTAATGAAATCAAATTGAATCAAACGTTAAATGACAATTGATTGTTAGTGATTGTCATTAGAGGTCACATATACACGTAGTTCAAACATTCGCAGTGGTTTTTACATGCCTTTACAAAAACAATAGTACATTAGATTGCTGCAAAACTAATGTTTGTGACCAATATAACGGGAAAAACGAGCGAGAACTGCTTTTTAGAAATAGACAACGTGAATTGGTTCATTTACGTTCACGTAGTATCATTTTATTGCTGTTGCAACAAAAAAAAAACACCAACGGTGAATTAAAATTTAAATTTGCGCCAAAATGTAGGCAATAAACGCTCCACTAGAAAGAGATTGTATATTTTTAGGCGTATTATTAGTAAATCCACATTGACAGCGCAGCTATACTTGATTGTTTCCAAACATTTATAGATCTTGTCAATGTAGGTAAATCAGGTACGAAACTCGACTGTATTTCAATTTACATATTCAAGGCTTCAAATAAACCCTGTTCTTCACTGAGGTTAAAATAGCTTCCCTGGCTGTATTTCAGATTATTTCAATTCAATTTGAGTATCAAAGATTCCTAATAGAGACTAACCTCAAAAACTTTATCTCAATTGAGACAAAATACATTACTTAATTACATTACATTACTTAATTTTTCGCTATATCTATCAAATTTGAGTATTCAATGCTTCTAAAAGAGAATAAACTTAAGAACTTGTGTCCATAATGAGTCAAAAATAAACCCCATTTAGCTTTAGAAAATAATTTAGTACATAATAGTCTTTAAGGTGGATAGTATGAAGATGAATATGGGGTTCCATATACTATAGTGTCGTTTGAATAACTGACAAACAAAGTCTTTTATCGGAGAAATATACAGGAAGTTTCGATGTATAAGTTTAAAATAATAAAAGTTAAAAAGTTCAGTCTTCGAGTCATGATTCGCATGGAGTATTGGTCATTCCTCATAGTCAGTCGCTTCTGAGTACACTCCTCTGGAACTACCCTTATCAAGTTGCACTTTATAAAATGAAAATGTATTCTAGAAACAAGTCTCCCCAAGCTGTTTTCACGGCAAATCAAATACGAGAACAATTGCTTTGCATTCTACTTGCAAAAAAAAACTTTGATTATTTGCTTCCAACTCAATGACATTGACCCCGCTGGGCGCATCCACCCACTAGAGTAATAAATTCACTTACAAATTTCATAGAAGAAATAATAATTTGTGCAGGTCATGTCATGTTGCACGTTGCATAAACGTGCACCGCCGCGTCAGCAACTTTATGCACTCGTAATCGTCGGAAATAAAACAAAGAGAATAATGTAGGAAAATAATGAAAACATGATATTTAATTGAAAATTAATATCGCTAAGCAATTGACGACGCGTCTGCGCTTGTGCAACGGCGATTGCCGCCTACCACAATGACAAGGCGGAAATAAAACACTTACAATGGCTGCAATATTACACAAGCGACGGCCGGAAAAGTGGACACGCTCACGGCTATTGAGCTATTGAGCACATATACTTCAATGTTTTTATGAATACGCATACATACAGTCTTACATTTATTAGTGCTACATGCTTGTCATGTTGATTTGTCCGCCCGTCAGTGCGCTGGCCGCCACAAAACACACAACATGTTGTCGATTTTTCATTTGTTATTGTTTTTGGCTTGCTTAGCTGTTTGTTCATGCCCAGGAAAACACATGTAAATATCAGTGTGCGACGCTTTACGCGTGCAACACCACAAACGCTTAATCAAACACGTCCCGATATTTGTTATTTGTCAAAAGCCATGAACGGGTTAGCGGAGGGGCGTATTGAAAAAGAAACAAACAAGCAAGGCAAGAAAAAAAATTGAGCAAACAAACACAAGAAAAGGTATATATGTATAAACTACTTGGGTTTACTTACCTGCAACAAGTCGAACAATAGCAGAGCATTTGCTTACCTTATTTAACGCGTCCAAAAATGTTTGCTTTCCAAACAAGATATTGTCTACAATACAAGATAAATAGCGCCCAATTTTGCTGTCTTTATATTGTCGTTGAAGTGTTTTTCTTTCTATTTCTTTTATACTGTCCAAATAAATGCCCGCCCTCTGTGCAACGTTTTGAAACCACACTGCTAATGAAATTTAAGAAAATGCTAATTCATCGCGATTGAAGCGCACAACAAACTAACTGTTTGTGTGCTCTCAATGCGCTCACGCAGTCGGTCTGCTGCTTGCGGATGTCATGGCAACCGCCTACTAAACATCAGCATCAGCAGCCCCGGGCATGATTATCGCTCTCATCTCTTCATCGGCATTTGAGCAGCACACGAATTAAGCTGCTGCCTTTTATTTCGTTTTTATTGCTGATTAAGACAGGTCATCTCACAATAGCTGTCGATTAATATCTGCTAATCATTGGGCATGTTTGCATGGAATTCGGTTTCTTTTGCTTTGCCGAAAGTCAAAGATTTAAAAAAAGGGGGGAAAAAAGTTTTTCATAAAATTTGATCAAAAAATACCCAGCATAAATCACGCGGTCTCCACAGCGTCTACAATCACTTCGTCAAATTCATATGTAAATATATACTTTGCCTTATGAATTTTTTCCACATAACACCCCAACACTTTAAACAAACTGCTAATAATTTATACAAACACTTCCTCACTCTGTCCATGCCTAAATTTATTAAAAAGGCGAATCTCACGATAAATCATAGCAATATTGGCATAACAATCATACATTTGACAGCCCTTAATTGTTGCCTGTTGGCATAGCATAGCATAGCATGGCATGGCACAGTGTTTGATTTGTTTTGTGGCGGCAAATGACTGATTGCTTATTCATAACTATTTCAAGCAGTTGCCAAATGCTATTATATTTCACACTTTATTGTCTTTCTTTGGTAAAAAATTACCGTTTCGTTATTATGCTTAACTATGCCGTATCAAATAACGCTTAACAATGGATACTAATTTCCATAGTGTAGTAACAATAATCATCGCGAGATTGATAGCGATTAATTTATAATAAAATAACAAAAATTTTGAACATAAAAATTTTTAGTTAACATGGCAGAGCATGGTATTGCTTTGAAGAATCGCTTATGTTACTATAAGGTTAGTTATATGGAAACCCTGAGTTGTCTGAGACATTTCATTCCCCCCTAGAGAGTTACCCCTATTTTGGTGTGCCAATAAAATGAAGTCCCACACAATCTTCGAGCGTAGAGAAGTGTTTCGATAGTAAGAGAGCGAAATCTTGAAAGTATTCTAGATTCTGATACAGTTCGTAAACTAACCCATGCATTTATACTTTGACGATTACAAAAATGTTTACCAAATAAAATATTATTTAACACTTCCATTCTACTTACCTCAAATAATGTTAAGATTTACCTTAGCAATTGCCTAGAACAACGTATATGTTTATCTACCCAAAAAGAGCAACAACTCGTCGTCCAAAAAAAAAGAAAAAAAAACGATTCTTAAAACATATTTGGTCATATTATGTAGTCTAGACCTCATTTTATTTGTAAAATATTCTTTTTGAAAAGGTTTCTTTGATGTGAGCAGACTTTTACTTTCCTATTATCCAAGTATCAATACAGAGACTTTTCTTATGACTTCGGTTATAGAACGTTTTCGAAGTTCAACGCATATGAATCGTTCAGTTCTCCGAGGTACATAGCGAGCTTACTTGCGCTTGTTAACTTAGTGTGTTTTCTAAAAACTTATCTTTGCGGAAGAACTGCAGTTCCTTTAAATGAGAGCTGTTAGTCTCTATGGAGATTTAAAACATATTTCAAGCTTAGATTAATCCATATTTAGATCTTCGAGATAGGTTATTTATCTGTAACTTGATTGCAATTTAAAGCGATATATATCAATATGCAAAATATGCTGTAGTATCAGGTTTTTCTGTTACCTTCGTAAGGACGTAAGGAGTCATTCATGTCTCACTTCCATTCCGTTCAGCGTCACTATTATATTTGCGTGCAATCTGCGAAGTATTTAGAGACACTAAGGGTCTGTATTTAACCATAATTTTTATTTAGCCAATGATCTCTAAAAAATTCAAAGTAATAAGAACGGTTCTCACTGTATAAGAAATATATTCATGGAACTTGTGTTTTGCGACAGTCACAACTTAAAAATCTCCCTTCCACCTTTCAATTCAGCTCAGAAGTTCTTGGTGCAAATCGAAATACATTGAAACCAAAACTATTTTTTGGGCATCTCAAAGTAAGAACATAGGATTATGTTATGAATAGCTTTTCTAATTGATTATGATTAAGAAGCCATCTTTTTTTATCAAACGGCGCCCTCTTGACCCATTTCCATTGTGATCTTTCATCACGTTTTACTATTTTTCCTTCTTTTGTTCAAAAATACAAGCTCAAAGTGAAAAGCTTTCAAGCGCTAACAGCTTGTCTACAGTATCCCTCTCTGCCACAACACCCTCGGCCGGTTTACCATCATCTAACTTATCAGCCGTCTAGTTGACCTTTTCAACTAAAAAATCGATCAAATGGCATTCTAGAGATGGAATTCTTCGCCGTTCTCTTAGGAGGTATGAAAAATGAAAAGGAAGGAAAAGGGCGAGTAATAAGTGAATTCCGACTAAAATGTGTCAAGGTAAAGGGAGTCCATGCAGAATTACATATTCAAATGTAGGAATATTGAAGCGTCCAAAAGTCAAGCAATCACTTGAGCAGTTGACTTCTTGGTGCGCTGACGAAAGCGAACACACTGTCAATATGAGTATACCTATATATATGTAATGCAGTCCGCTCATGTTGAAACTGTCAGCTTTGACAGCTACTCAGAAATTGACAGTTGCTCATTAATGCAAAGTGCTAAGGACAACAGCGAGACAAGATACACACGACATTGGGAGAGTGGGAGAAGATGCCGGAGTAGCTGAGTAAATGTATTCGATGGCTGACAAAGTAGAGACCCAATCAAGTTCGGATGGTAAAACTAGAAAGTGGTCATCCTTTAAAGTCTTTAACGGAGAGAGAAAGTAAAAACGAGTCTTGAAATTTGCTCACTGATACTCCGAAGTCATGGCAGTAGTTGACGAAATTTAAAGTGATTTTTGGACCAGCATACGAAGCTCACTGCATGCGCTGTAAGGCGCACGCACATAGACTGCTTTATTTTTGCTCACAGTTGTTGGTGCGTGTGTGTGTGTGTGTTTGCGTACAACTACTATTTAAGTCAGCGAATGGGTGTGGGGATTCGTCTTGTGGCTTTGATGCCAGAAAATAAGTGCGTCTAGGCAGTGCTGGGTGGTTGAAGCGCAAACCATTACATGCGTGTAAATGTGTGTGTGTTTTCGTTTCGCACTGTTTGCAAAGCATACATTTTCAATTATTTTGAAAACCACTTACAGCTACTTGAAAATAATATTCACGTGATCCATAGTGGTGCACTGTGGTGTCGAAGAGGGAAATAATTACTAAAAAAGGTTATTTGGCCAGCTTTTACAATATAATTAGTAAAAGCGAAGTTTTAAAAAATTTTAAGTTGTTAATTATTTTTTTATATATCTAATTTTTTTGAAAAATCGGCATTGGTAAAAAATGTAAATCCTTTCATGAGTGTCAAACGATTAATATTGCAAAAAAAAGTTTCCGCTTTGTTTTTAAAAACAAATATGCGCGCGGAGAAATAAGTTTTTGTTTAAATAAGTTTAAGAAAGAAGTTGAAGAAGAAGTTAAAACTTTGAAAGTTTTTTATACGCAATTTTTTAATTTTTTCCGATTTTAATTATGCTCTATTATTTTGTTTTTTGATTCTTACAATTTTTGCAAGATAAGTAAGTTTATATTGAAATAAAAAACATATTTTTTTTAATTTTGTTAGAAGGTTGTATCTTATTTTATATTCTGTTGCAATTTTTCCGAATATTATTTTTCACATATTTTATTCTTACCAAGTTTTCTTAAAAAAAAATAAAAAAAATTATTACATTCGTTTTTTCAAAACTTAGAAAAGAAATTAACTCAAAAATAAAAAATTTTTAGTTCGAGTTATCAGTTTAGTACAGAATTTTATTTGGTTTTTTTTTTGGTTTTTATATTTTTTAATTTTTAAAGTTTTATAATGTTTTTCTGTTATTTTAAATTTATTCCGAAAAGTATGTATTAATTTTTCCCCCTTTTTCCGTAATGTCATATTAAATTATTTAAGTTTCCTAAAATTTATAACAAAAATATTTTTAAATATTGTTCTTAATTCAATATTAAAAAAAAATTAATAAATGTCTAGTTTTTTATCAACAAAGCTTTAATTAATAATGCCCAATGCTTACGAATATTTCAAAATTAATTTTATGATAAATGTAATTACTTTTTAAAACCTTTTTTTCAAAACTTTGCTATTTTCTAAAAAATTTACGAAAGGTAAGAACCAAGTTTAAAATTTTTTGATTTAAAATTTATTTATGTAAATATTTTCCTGCAATTCTTCGTCAGCGGTATTGAAACATACGCCGAGGAAGAAAACATATTTTGAAAACAAGTTTCAAAACCATTTTTTAAAACATTTGTTTTATAAAATATGTTGAATATAAATTTTTTTCCTCAGTTTTTTAGTTTCTTTTTTAAATAAGTGTGATCACTTTAACGTTTACCGACCCATTCTCTTTACCCTCATCCAGTCAGTTTAAATATGTGCTCGGCTGCCAAAGACGTTCTACTCACTTGTCACTCGTCAAAAGTACGCACACACACGTACAGTTACACAGTTGGTTTTCTCTCACACTTAATGCATTTATTGTTTGCAAAAACAAATCAACATAATGGACAATTTGCCCTTTGGCTACGCACCACATACTTGTGCTACGCGTCAGACAAGTCAAATAAGTACCTTACCCCTCCCCCATGGCAACGCTGTAAAACAAGTTCGATCTTAGCATCGGTTGCGCTACCTACCGCAGTTTCTCACACTTATTTACATGCCATATACGAGGGGTGCTATTTTTATATGGAGCTCTCACTCACTTCCTTTTGCCGTGCTGTCAAAACTGACAGCTGTCAATTAAATTTTAAAGTTTTTAGCCTTAAAAGTATTTGGAGTTACCATATTCCTAAGATTCTAACATGAGTTCTTACTAAAATTTCGTATTATAAAAAATAAAAAAGTAAAAAAATGCAAAATTGAAATAATTTAAAAAAATTTTATTTAGAAAAAAATTTTTGCTCAAAAATTTTAAATTTAAATTTTTGAATTAAGTCGAAATTAATTTAAAAAATTAAAATTAGGAAATTCAGACGGTTGCGAATTTTATAAGAATTTTGAAAAAAAATTAAAATTTTGAGAATAAAATTAAGGTTAAAAAATTTGTAAGTCAACAAAAAAGAATATTTTACTATCTTTTTTTTTTTGAAATTTTTACAAAACCTTAAAACCCAGCTAGCAACCCTCGTAAGCGTCGAAAATGCATGCTGTGTTATATCAGGATGCTCACATGTGCATTCGCTACAGATTTGTTTCTATGCTATTAAATGTGCTGTTGCATTTGTTGTTACGCTTCCCTTTTCGATTGCTTTTTCAGCACTTTCTATTTGCTTTGGAAATGTCAGTCACTTTGACAATTGCTCTGGTGATTTGTTTGTTGTTGTTGTTGTAGCTGTTTTGGTGTTTTTGTAGTTGTTGTTGCGCTTGTCACTTATTATTAAAGTGTACGCTGCAGTTAGGAGCACACACACACACACACACACACACACCAAGCACATTTAATTATGCGGTGATTGACTTACAACCACACACGCCCACACACGTATAAACACTAGATTCACACACACATACACACGCGCACACACACATAACCACTGCTTCCTATCACTTATTGATGTTTACTGAGTACCCTCATCTAAATACAATTTCGGTAAATTTACACCCCCTCCCCACCTCCGGCTGTGATTTATATGCTTGCACATATGTGTGTGTTTGTGTGTGTGTGTGTGTGTGTGTGTTGAAGTAGGATAGGAGTGTTGCTGCTAGTAAGATTGTAACTGCCTTTTCGTTACTTTGTTCATGCACTTTGTTTAAATTACATTAAAATGTTTGCTAAACAAACAAAATGCAGCTAAAACAACAACAACCGCAACAACAACAACAAATCAAATATATATGTGCGTCTTACAGCCAAAACGATGAGCGACGTTGTCTCTTTGCCATTTTCAGCTAATTTTCTCGACTCATTTACCCCACTGAGATTATTTTTTTTTTATATTTTTTTGTTGCTTGTTGTTGTTTTTGGTTTCATCAATATATTTAAGTGCACTTGAATGACATTAAATTGTAAAGGTTGCACTTGCTGTAAGCAGCATGTGGCATAAGTTGTTGAAATTCTCATCGAAACATTAACGTGTGTGTTTAGTTTTGTTGTTGTTGTTGGCTGCCTGATGACTACCCATGTGGGAGCGTCAACAACTGCTTGATTGGCTGACAAGTGCATGGACAAGGTTTCTTGCTAACGAATATGTTATGCATATGTATGAGTAATATTTTTAAAAATTATTCAAAAGTATTATTAAAAATGTTATAAAAAAATTATCAAAGAGACGAGGTACTCTTCCCTCCCTCTCTCCTCTCGCCTGTATCAACATTTCGTGTGCCGTTAAAGTACACATCATTAGCGCAATTACTTACCGTACGCAATAACCGTTATTGCCGCAACCTTGCCATTTACAAACACTAACATATACTCATATGTGGCACTTATAACAGTATCTATATAACTACTTATATACAAGTCTTTATATAACCGCTCTTACGCAATGTACGTGCCACACACCCCTTGTGGCAGTTAAACTACAACTCATATGAACAACTCTCACGTACAGAGGTACTTACATACACACATACATACGCATATGCATTCATTAAAATCCATAGCATTACTTCGACAATAACAACCCTTTACAGTTATTTAATTAAATGGCCTTACTCGGTGCTCAATATGGTGTGGACCCCTTAGACGCTCTTGCAACATTCTAATATAATACTCATGCCACATTGTCATTGAAGTGCATTTAAATTGATTTTAGAATAAAGGGGTACAGGGTTATATTAAAAAAAAAATAAAAAGACAAAAAAAAAAAACAAAGAGAAAAACGGAAAATATAAGTTTTGCTCCCGTTATTAGCAATTGGTGCGCTCGTTGAAAATTGTTGGGCGTAACTGCTGTGACTCAATGGCTAGTCAACAGCTGTCAAGTAAAACGCTTGTTGACACATTATGTACTTAATTTTTCGATCAGAAAAAGAATTCATAACGAATGTTGCAACGTGTTGCATGTAGCGCAAATGTAAATCTAGACATACGCCTGGAGGAGTATCTCAGTTGCTTTCGAAACTTGAAATTTGAGAGTTGAAATTTTTCGTGTGAGGACTGGGCTTCGACATTGCATTATGGCCAGAGAGACAACGAAATGAAGTATATGGTAGCACTCGTAAGAATACCAGAGGGACTTACAGTTAAACTAAGCTATTCGAGCTTACATATACCACTCATAGAGCATATAGTTGTAACCAACCACAGATAGAGAGAAGCTACACTCAGCAGAAAGTAAAGACTTAACCTCTGTGGATGTCAATAAAACCGTTATGTAGTTGGTCGGATCAAAAATATACCTGATCCTAAAAAGATTTCACTTTACTGGATAGTCTGAGATTACTCAAATTGTTATAACACTGTCTCGGCTAAGCTTCGTTCACTCCGAAGCAATGGTCACAAGTGAGTCCATTGGTAGCGCTCACTTGAAAATAGGCTTATATATTGTGCTCCAGAAAATCCCCGACTAAATAGGTTTTACTTACCAATCGTTTACAACCAAAGACCAGCATTGTCTTCAAAAAATCACTGTAAAGATTCGGCAGGTATTGCGATTCAAAGCGGTTTAATGAACAATCGGTAGTATTCTTTGCTTCCCGTATAACTTTTGAAGAGTAAGTACATTCCATGTAGTTAGATAACCGCTTGAGCCCTGAATCGGTAGTACACGCCAACTTACAACTAACAAAAAAAGAGAATGTATTCCGGTCTTGCGAAAATATTGAAACAATAGCTCGTTCCAAATAAAAAACAGAGGGTATTGACTTCGCTATAAGAGGTTCATTCCTTCGTCTTCTCTTAAACTCTGTACTATTTCTGTTAATCTGCAGTAACTGCTTTGCTGCGGAGAAGCCAAGGGAAAGTTTACTTTGAAGAGAGTGCAAATAGAGCGCATTGATAACACCGTTGTTTCACTTTGCAGAGCGCAATAGACTAAAAATTCGAGTAATTAAGGATTAGAGATTAGAGAGAAAAGTGTTTTTAAGGTAAGAGTTTTCACGTCAAAATTTTTTAAAACTCTATCTAGACTGTTTGAAATAAGGTCTCATTATTTTGTATGATTTCTCTTAGATTATGATCTCTTGGCAATATAGTATCTGCTATTTGAATAAAATAATAAAAAATAAAAACAAAGTTTTTAAGAATCCTTTTATTATACACTTTATAAATGTATTATCTGTTATGCAATAAATTCCTATATATCTTTCATTTAAATACATTTATCGTTCAGCTAAAGCAATCAGCTTAATTTTAGCGCCATATTCCGACTTTTGTTTTTGTTTTGTAGCAAATCCGACTTAATATATAATGCATTCGAGCTTTCAAAATGAGCCAACAAAAACGCTCAAGCGCACTTCAAACGATTAAACTGCTGGCGAGCAAAAATTGAAGCGAATCAATGCCGCAGTACTTGTTACCACTAGCTCGAGCAGCAGAGTATATATGTTTGTTTGTATATAAAAATTGACGAAATCCACTAACTGCACATTGCACTATTATTATTTCAACATATTTTCTTATTTAAATAAATTTTTTGCGCAATCGAAACGAAATTAATCCAGTTCAGAAGTCAAGTGCTGGTAAAATGAGTGCACTCGAAAAGCCAACCAATCAATCCGCAATTGGTAATATATAAATAAAATGCGAAAACCAGAAGCAAAGGGCACAAAAAACTGAAAAAAAAACTCAAAAACAAAAACAAACAGAACAACCAATACACGTGTATATTTATTGTAAATTTTCGATAAATAATTTATTGCATTTTATGTATATTTGGGCGCAAATGCACTCATATATAATTCACTCACTCAAAAAAGGTTGAGTGTTTAATTTAAATTAAAGGCGAGCAGAAAAAACGAGTGTTTGTTGTTGTTTTACATTGTACAGCTGTTCGACGCAGAAATGTCAAGAACGCTGTGCGGGGGGAGTGCGCGGGCCGGCTTTGGTTGTTATTTTCAGGGCTACGCTTTAGTTTTGCTCAATACCCACTTAGCACGGCGCCGAGAATCCAGTGTAAAATGCCAGAAAAATCGTGGAAATTTCGTAAAATCCTTTAACGTAGCGCCAATAAAGGGTGACGTTGATTTGGACTGGCTGCTGTTGTTGAAAATTTCGGGCTGGAATGCAAGCGAATCGGTGGAAATATTTTCGCAACAGTGCAAAGAGAGGAGAGTATCAAACAGAAATACCGTTAGAAATAATTCTTGAAGTATGACACACATAAAATATATAGGAGATCTGTTTGGCAAGCGAGTAACTTCATATGCAACCCTGCTTATTCCGAAACTTTTGATATGCTGATATTAAACCTTGAAAGACCTGCAGCATATAGTTCGGGTTTCATGCTTGTGGCAACTGAAGACCCTGACATTCGATCTAAATGGAAAAGGGTGTTCTTAGAGTTTTAGATTCGCGGAATAAGGTCATTGCCTAAAAAGGAACTCTTGCTAGAAATTATGCCCTTCTGAAACAAGTAATACATTGTCTTAAGTTCACAATCAATTCTGAGATCTTTTCATTTATTCAATAGATTTCGAAACAAATGTTTGGAGAACAATCGAAATTCTCTGTGGAACAATTCGCTTTCGATTACAGCATTTATTCAGTTGGAGGGTACGCTAGCTGAATAGAGCGCCTACAAAGTCAAGTATGGAGTATGACTCTAAGCACTTTTAGAGTTTCGGAAATACTAACTGTTATTTGGGTAATAAAGATCCTTTTCGAATCATTAACCGGTTGTATATTATCAGAGAGTTCTGCTGCCGTAAATTTTAAATTTAATTAATTATTTCGTACGTAAATGAAAGTGCCTGGAAGGTCTCATTTGGTTTATAAAATTCCAAACGAAAAGAGGGGTCCATCGTCAACTTGATAACTATTAAGTCTTAGGGAACACAGATAGATATATTTGTGAGACTCTTAGGTAACTAGTATACCAATTATTAGTGTATATAATTATTAATCAGAGATGATTGCTTCCCAAGCGGTTTGCTATGTGAAATTACTTTCACCATAATTTAGTATAAATTGTCCGAGAATTATTTTCTTTACTTCGAAACATTAAAATTGTGATCTCCATAGTATTACCATTATGTTAATATTTTTTTTCCTTACTCCCATTTCATAGCTGAAGTAATCAATTCCATTCGCGTTAAAAAATCACCTAGGACCTTGGGTTGTAGTAATTTTTTATTGTTACTTTATTATTTCATTGGCAATATGACAAAGCCAATTAACCTGGAAAAACTACAGAAAACTGTAACATAACGGTAACCCATTTGCTCTTGGCAGCTGGCATAACAAAGCTCTGGAGAGTTCTCCATTATTTAAGTGGTCATTAATGGAGGGCGGTGGTCAAAAAATTTATCAGAAATGCAAGCATACATATGCACCTCGTATACATAATAAATACCCTTTCAAATGCATTTGTTAATGCAAAACTGTTATTCGTGTCTGAAAAAATAAAAACAAATTTCAGTTTCACTTTAACTGGCGGCACTTATCCTAATAACAGTTAAATTGTGGAACAATTTTAAGCGCTGCTATAGGAATTTACAATGAGCGTATGGCCCACAAGTACTCGCAGAAATTCCATTCAATTAAATTTGGAAATTAGTGTCACTGGGTTAAATACGTGATTGACTTGCCAGTTTCGTGTCCCCTTAACCTACCCAGGAAAATGCAATAAAAGTTATAAAAATTTATCATTTGGATTGTTTGACCGAGGCTTTGTCAAAATTTCCATAATAAATTTTTTAATGATCGAAATGCTTTGTCTTAAATTTTGAAAACTTGGTGCCCTCTGAGCCTAAAAACACTACCTATCTAGACGGTCACTTGACCCAGATATAATTGAAACCTTTGTCTCAAACACTTCCTTGTTGATACAAGTAGTCTGGTTTGTTTGGATGTGGGCTGGAGTTTTTTCGTCAAAGGATTTAGAGTTCGACATACAGCAGCTTGAGGTCTGTCATCCATCCAACTTGGAAAGTCAGCTCTTGTTGCCGTTAGGTTTCTCGAGACCCGTTTCAATAAAATTATTTATGAAGATATACTTGCGTTCATTAGAGCATTATTACCGGTCCTCTTGAATTTTGTATTTGAGTACAATGCTGTAAAATTCTATGTCGTATTATTTCAGCCTCAGGTTATGATTCTTAGTAACCAGACGAAAGAAAAATAAACCGCAATGTACTAATAATGTTAAGATACCCTGAACTGGACTGCTCACCGACCGAAAGCTAATCGATTTCGTAAAGCTGGAATTTCAGCTGTGAGCCCTGAAACTTGGGTGATATTCTAGAATCTAGATTATGGTAAGGGTTTGAGAACTGGCCGCAGTGCTCATGTGACGAATCACTGTGAAGCATGAAACGGACCGTAACGCCCGTTGAGGAAGGAGAAAATATATTTGATGAAATTTTAATGTATAATGACGCTTTCTCGGTATCAATATAGTTGTAGAGTGGTATAATGATCGGGTCAATTTATATGCTGTCAAGCACTGTTAAAGTAGTGAAAGATCTAAGCCAGATAGCTAACCTAATAAGTAGTATAATAAGAAAGTCATCAAAAAGATCTGTTTGTAGATCGAAATAGTTCTGAAAATTTTACGTTTCCTTTGCTCTTTTTAAATATCGAAACCCATCCTTAGCAGATTGCTACCTACGAAAAAGGGAAAAATATATAACAAATATAAAATATTTAAATATATTTATAATATATTTAATAACAAATAACAAATTAAAATTTTTGTTTTACAAATGTTTAGCAAAAGAAATTAAAAAGCTTTAAATTTTTTACAGTGCATTGAAATTCCAAAAAAGTATTTCAAACATATTTATGAATAGGCCAAACATTTCTTCAAAATTTTTCATTCGTTAATCGATTTCACTCATTTTTGCCACCGAACTATGGTCTATTCAGAGTTATACGTTCGTTTAATTTTGCTAAGATATTGACAGACGATACACGGTATAAGGCCTATAGGAATTAGAGATTCTTCTATTATTTATACGAGGGTTAGGGGTAATATTATCCCGATTTTATTCACTTTTGGCATCACGACATACTATTACCAGGAAAAGATGCTCACAATCTCATATAGATAACTCATATATTGACCGATATATACCATATAAAGTCAACCAGTTAGGTATATAGGAGCTATTGAAGTAATGACCTGATTTTACCCATTTTTGACACCAGGACACACTATTATTAGGAAATTATTATCTTTGAATTTTAGAAAAATATCTCACATTTTAACCAATATTTTCGTTAAAAAGTCAGCCATAGGTACTGAGTTCCACATATTCGGTATTTGGAGACTTAAAAATCTTTATTACGATCTCAAAAAGTTTTAGATATGAGACGGAATACCTTGAAGGCCCTATTTGTACAAAATTTTATACCGGTATCTTATATACCGATATAGGCGTTGTTGTAATCCTATTTCGCCAATATTCACAATGTAACATGGTAATATCAGGATAATGTTACGTAACAAATTTATTTGAAAGTGATTAAGTAGTTCCTGAGATAGGGGATTTCACCTAAATGTAGGCGGTGCCATCCCCATTGTCCAATTTTTTGTAACAATTCCTAGGAAGCCCTTAGATATCGTTTAGACTGTGAAATTATATGCTAGTAACGTATTTATATAGCATTTTTAGTTGTTCTCAATATAACCGTTATATGGGTAGTGGGCGTGGTTATCACCTGGTTTCACCCATTTTCATACTGTCTGATGAGGTGTCTGAGGGATTTGTCCTAAGAAAGCTTTATTGATATAGTTTCAGCAGGGACGGACCGACATTTCGGAACTGAGCTCGCGTCTTCATCCTGATACGTAATATAATATAATAATATAATATATAGTATATATAATGCATACATATGTATATATATATATATCATATAGTTATATATATATATATATATATATATATACACACTTGCCATATATATAAATATATATATGTAAATATAACTCTATATCTATCTCGATTAGTTTTAGTTGTTGTAAATAACCGTTAGGGGGAAAAAAACTATTATACTCTGTTACAACATACTGCGAGAGTATAAAAAAATTCAAGTACAAGTTTCTAATTTATATGAAAATAATTTTAATTAAAAAGCAAAATATTTGTAAATTTCTTTTTCTAAATGCAAAATAAAATAAATAATAAAAAAAATGTTTTGTCTTTAAATTTACAAAAGTTTAATTTATACAAAAAGTATTTTATTTGTTTCTCAAAAGCTCAATTCATTTTGTAGAAAAGCAATTAAATTTTGTTTTGCTTTTCATACAATTTTCATTTAAATTCTCTTCCAACAGCGCAAGCATATATGCATATCAATCATATTTAGTTTCAATCGAAAAATAATGAAGAATTTGTATTATTGCCAACTACACAGATATATTTTTATGAAATTTTCCACACAAGCAAGCAATTTGATTTTGCATTTTGTGCACCATTTATTTTTCTTTCATTTGCATTTAAAACTCTTCCTTGCGCTTAAACGACCATATCTTCCATTTACACATATATTTCGCTCGATGTGCCTCCACTTACGCACGCACATAAAAATAGTAAAGTATATTTGCTACAAACTATGGTTTGTAACTGTATATATTTACACATAGAATTTCTTTTCACTTTGTTTCCACTTGCCAACCGATATTTATAATTGCAACATGTGTCTCGGCCTTTCCGCATAAGCTGAAGCTATTTCCACGCAGTCGCAGAGGCAAATATATATCTTGTATATATACACACATATATTATACGATATTAATCACAACCTAAGTAGAGTGTAGACAAACTTCAGTCTCACAAATACAACTACACACATAAGCACACCGACTTGCATGCATTAAAGTATTAGACATGTAAGGTATCCATATTATCTGGGCATTGTCTGAGGATTTACATATTGAGCTATTTTTAATTTACGACCAAAACACGCCTGAATAAACACGAGATAACTGCTGATGGTGTCATATTGGTACAACGCCAAGATGTAGGCAACATAAAAGTCACCCCTTTTTTATGTGCAGAAAATTAGCAGGATGGGTATACATGAAGGAATGTTGCTAATATGCCGAAAATGTCGTGCCGGTGAAGGAAATAGTTGTAGAAAAAATGGTGATTTTGCGTCTGGAAATTATGCTGTAGCGCACCGATAGCGCTGAGGAGAGTTTTATGTTGCTTTGTTGTGGGTGAGTCATTGCTGAATTAGAAAAAGCTTGATGCTAGAGCACATAAGGGCGGCAGTATGTGTAAGAGTAGATGAAAGTCGTAAAGAATAATAGAATTTCGCGTATTTATATGGTTTTGATTGATACCGTTATAATAACGCACACACATTATTTCCACATTCTGCTTAAGTTTCTGCTTACTACAAGTTTTAACTGACTTGTGTTTTGACTTGGTTTCATTGCCGTTTTTGTAAGTTTCTACTAACTAGTGAGAATAGCTGCGAATACTTACTTGATAAACCTAATGAGAATTACGAATACTTTTCATGCTACGCGAATAAAATATGTGGTGATAGGTATTCAATAAAGTACACTCACACTCTCGTACTTTTGTTCACTTACTGTCGTGCCTATGAGACATATCACATAAGACTATCTTTGTATTGGTTTTTGCGTTTTTTTTTGCGAATCTTTATATAGCTTACCAAGTTATTTAGCGTATAACAATCATATTGATAATAATAATAATAATAATCAAAATGAATCAAAAAAATTTTGAGAAGCACTTTTAGTTATTATCTTTATTACTCTTTCTCTCTTTCTCTCTCATTTCCATTCTCTATAATCTCTCTGTAATCTGCCGTTATGTTTAATTATCGATATTTTGCCCGTATGCATTATTTTCGTTAAGATTTCTAACTTAATCTTAGTGCATGAAAAAATTAGGTTAGGGTGCAATTCCGGAAAAGATAGCTATGGACACTACATAGTAGTTCCAATGGAACTCTTTGCTCATTAAAACGAAAAGAATTTGGGAAGTAATGCTTTTGTGTAAAAAAATAGCATGTATAGGTGAACTGAACAAGAAAGAAAAAATGAAAAAGCTTTATTTGAGTAGTAACTGGGAGAGATTTTAATAATTTCGATATCTGAGAACTTGGCTCGAGTTTCAATGCAGTGCAGTTCATAGTATAGGCATCCAGAGTGCAACTCTGTAGAGAACCCTCTGAGAACTCAATCTCTCTTTGTTTTGTAAAGCAGCAAAACATAAAAAAAATCGAGCAGCTCAGGTGGCATATTTTAAGTCTCGAGCGCAAAGTGGATGTTTAAAGGACCACAACCATATGAAGTGCTATGTTTTGCTTGTTGTTAGAAGTGTCTTTAAGCTTTTCACGCCAACACTATCAAATGTTTTATATGCGCGTAATTTTAATGAAATGATATTTCTTTATTCTTCGCTTGTCAGAAACCTGCATAATAGACTACAGTCCATTGTCCCTAACGAACAACACAACATAACCTCATTCATTCACCTCAAAAAATTTCCCACAAAAGTTTCGCACCTTTGTCTTCGGTATTTATTCTCCATTATTTAGTATTCTTATAAACGTATATATAATAATAACGTATAATGTCTTATAACGTTATATATTTAGTCTGCTTTATTTTATTATTATTGCAACAACTGCTCGCATTGTTTAAGTTTATGCTATTCTTCTGCTATCTAAATAGTTTCGCACTTAAGTTCATATCTACCGCAACTTTTCAGGCTCTCCGAAAAAAAAAAGCAAAGAAATATCGAAAACAAAAGTGTTGCTGCGGCATAAGTTGCATAATGTGATGGAAGAAGGTCTTCCGCATGGCTTAAGAAAGTGGATAGGGCAGTGAAAACTTGCCAAATAAATCCGATGGCGGCGACGTGCGCCAAACGAGCGAAATGTTTCTGCTGTTGCATAATATCAGGCGCCTTACCGTTGTGCAGCATTCACTTTTGTATTTCGTGATTTTTTGTGCAAAGTAAATAAAAAAATTTTTGGTCTCACTTTTAGCGCATTTCTGTATTTGCATTAACACCGTCAGCGGCGCGGTTATGCTTATCCGCTTAAGTTTAGGATAATATAAATAATTGTCGGGTCTTAGTTTTGTGGTAAGCGTGTGGTTATAGGAGAGAGGAAAGTGAGAAAACGGTCTTGACTGCACAGTTATTGTCAAATGAGGGGAGAGAGCGCGCGCTGTAGAGTCTCAGCGACACTCGGCGGCCACCCACATACCATGCTTCGCTTCGCTTCCTCAGCTACCGTTAAGCCTGCCATTTAGCCTGTCACGTTTCAACAATTTTATATTGTTTCAACTTTCAAATAATGTTTTCTCTTCTAAAACCAAAAAACAAAAACAAAAAAAAGAAACCCCCAACAACAATAAAGCGTACATTTAACTGGGAATTGAAAGCAACGCTGTCATTCAGCGCGTAAGCAACAGACTGCATTAGTTGTCTTCAGCAACCAGGCTGCGTCCAAGTAAGCTTTGCCTTGTCGTCTTATGTGCATTAGACACCTCGCGCGCTCACCTTCTTGCAGCATTGCGGCATCGGCAGCGCCATCATTGTGAATTTCTAAAGTGTGGTTTGTTTACACATAATCTAAAATGTCAAGTGCCTTTCAAGCTACACTCCAATAGCGTTACGCCTCTGCCCGACCCCAAGCGCTGACTGCACATACTCGTATTGTGTTGAGTTTGTTCGCGGCCCCTCTGGTCGGGCGGGCATGCTGTTTACATTTTTAACTGCATACATATCTACGAGTAAGTGAGCTCCAGCGTCGAGTGCTGCGCGCATTACTTGTGTAAACATTCAAAGGTTTTAGACACAATTTCCTTGTTATTCAACTCGTCGTCGTGTCGCTGCTTCGTTGCCTGGCGGTCGCTTCTGTTATAGTTGGTCGATCAGCAACCTAGTTCGACGGAAGGTAGATGTGTGCTGCCCGTCTATTCATCTCACTTGCTGCCCTTTCGGTGGATTACAAGAAAAATCTCTTGATAAGTTCAATATCTTGGATTCAAAGCTCGACTTGTTGTGGCTTTCAGCAAGTCGGCGTTTATATCCTTTAATCGCACCAAAAGATTGATTATGAACAATCCGATAACTCTTTTGACCAAACTTTTTCCGTCTACAAGGTTCCTGTGGTCGTAACTAAATTCTGGTGGAACCTGTATTAAATCTATGCATCTCCCTTATAGAAAACTAGAGAAGATTGCGAATGCTGTAATTGTATCTTGCATGTCAAAAAAAGATCCCAAATATGTCATATCGAAAATATATATCTCATATCGCTACTTTCGAAAAATATTACAAATAGATTAAAAGTTTTCGAAACTGGTCTTTGTATAACACTTTAGCTTGAGCAACCTCTTCACGACCTCAGCTCATCAGTTATCAGCTCATCTGGCGTCGTGCTGAGTTGAAAGACTATTTTGCAATCTGAAACTCAATAAATATACTAACGCTGTAGTATTTATCGGTGATTTCCGCGTAATGACGGCTTCCGCTTGGTCACAAAATCGCTTAAGCTCTAGCCTTCGTAAGCCACTAGTTAAAAACACGCTCCTTGCCTGATAGGTATGAATACCGCAGTGAGTTGTTGTCTTTCGAAGATGAGTTGTCCATTTACTTACGAACGGAACCTTGGTTATCTGGTAGAACCAAGTGTTCTATATAATAATTGCTTTTTATTTTCTTCCTAAGCTCATTTTCGGAAAACATATATGCAAATTTGCTATTCGTGAATGCTCGGAGCTCGTGAATGTTGCGATTTGAACCCATGAACCGCTAGTGTCAAGCACCAGTTGCGTCAATCCCACGTAGCCCGACATCTATTTTCATATACTTGCGAATATGAGCTCCTAACCGAAGAGTGAGGCACAGCATAGTAAATTCGCTTTCTTACAGATCGGCGAAGGTAAGCATCGTCAGCTTTTTATGGCCTTTCGTACACCTTCCTCGCCGCCACTAGCCTAAATCACCTTCTGCATTCGACCAGTTCATCTAATACTTTATGTATTACCCTATTTTTGCACGTGCAAAACAGTTGCAAAATCAACAGTCTGACTTAACCACACTTACCTACAAAGCCTGGCAACTGCTAGGCTCCATTGGAGCCCTCTCGTGCCAACAAGCCACTTTCAACGCTCGACTTTTTGTTTGAGCAGCCGTTTAAGCGTGTTTTAGCGCCGCTTCCAACACTTGAGCACAGAAATAGCTTTACCCACCTGCCGATACACACACACACACACACTCACATGTGCGCAACAGAGTTTTGCTCTGCAAAATGCCAACAGGAAGCATAAGTCACACGTTCAAACTCTTTACTTTGGCCTGACTTTACTTAACTTGCCACAATCATGTATCAACACCGTCGAAACAGCAAAGCACAGAGCAGCAGATGAAAGGAAAATAAAAGAATGGTAGAGTAAGCAAGCAAACAAGTAAACTATACACTTGCACCTTTAACGTTTGCAGCCTATGGAACTGGCGTCGCTTAAGTCCACACATCTTCTTAGTTTAGTTCGTTTGTTGCTTAGTTGTTTGCCACGACGTTTAGGCACCTTTTAGTCGTAAGTTGATGGGAACTTCCGCAAGTTAAGAGGGCCAAAGAAAATTGTTAAAAGTGTAACTTGCAACTTTCTCGGAGGAACACTTTGTTTACCCGCCAGAAATGAGAAGTTTCCGGCTTTTGTTGCTTCCTCGCAATGAAAGCGCCGAGCCACACGCACACACACACACACACACATGTGCATAGATGTGCCGGAGATCAACAACTTTTAATACACTAAACACCGTTTATAATATGTAAGTACATGTGTTGGGCCCCGTTATTGGTATACTTTTCCCTACTTTTTCTACTTACCAAGCTTTCAGTATGTGTTCCTTGCCATAATAGCTGTGTAAAATCAACAGAGTGGGGTGTATGTACTGTTGCTAGCATTTAATCGCCAGCGACAAGCAAACATTATTAGCTGTGGCGCCTAAATATAAGCACTTTCTTGCTTGTTGGTTCTACTGGTGTGGACGGGTTAGCCTCGCTCTTCTTTAGAAAACAGTTTGCACTTAGCGTTTAGCTCGACGAGGGATTGCTTTAATAACAGCAAAGTGAGCGAAGCAGGCTTACTTTGCATTCGAAAGGCTAGATGAAGCAAGTGTTATGGTATTTTCAATAGACGACAAGCAATTTTCTAAAATTGAAGATGTTAGCACAAGCAAAAGGGTTTAACACCAATAAAGTCAGCATAAAATATATAGAATTCTTGAGGTCTCATGTCTCCCCTAAAATGTCTTGAGTTCTTTGTAGTATGCGTCTTAGTGTCTTAGCATTGGAAGTGCTATTTCTTTACCTCGAATCCAAAATCTGCGCTGAATTTCTCACCATATCTATAATATACGTGGCGTGCTCAAAAAATGAAGAGATTTTTTTTTTTTTAATATTTATTCATTCGTCTATATTAATGTTGTCACTATAAAAATAGTCCCCACTCGATATTATGCACTTATGCCAGCGCTTCTTCCAATAGTCGAAACACTTCTCAAACTCGATTTTTAGGATAGCCTTTAGCTCTTTCAGCGATGCGCTTTTAATGACATCTATACTTGTAAAACGTTGGCCCTCTCTCTTTAAGGTTCTCTTTATTTTTGGAAATAGGAAGAAGTCACGCGGAGCAACGTCTGGCGAATACGGAGGCTTGGGCATCGTTGCAGTATTTGTTTTTGGGTAGGAATTCACGAACAAGCAACGAAGTGTGAGCAGCATTGAGCAAAAGTGAGCAAAAGCCATGAATTGTTTTTCCACAAATCCGGCCGTGTTTTTCGGATTGCTTCACGCAAACGACGTTGAACTTGTGGGTAGTACTCTTTATTTACCGTTTGGCCTTGAGACAAGAATTCATGACGGATTTGTAATACATTTGTCGTGTGCTGTGATGATTTGAGATGATTTTTAAGAAATTGAAAATTCTGTTAGCCTTAAAGATTTTTTCAAACAATAGTAGATCTTTTGAGGGGCAGCGTCTTTTGCTGTTGCTCCAATATGTATTAGTCTATATGTGACTATTGACATGGAAGTCCCTACCATTTTAAGTTTTATTCAGAGTCTCTACAGTCGAAATATTTAATTGATTGAATATTCATTAATTTGAGATCTTAGAGTAGCTTTGAGGTTCCATGTCACTCAGTGATCACATGATATTTTCTTTGAATTATTATTATTATTATTTATATTTAATTCCTTGGTTGTAAGGTCAAAGACCATTCACAAATACTTGATAACACATTTTCTGAACCTGAAAAAGACTATATTCTGAAGAGATAACTTCTTTGATTTTATTGAATTCGTCAGATGTAATTTAAAGATCAAATTAATTCTTTTGCAACGAAATAGGTTTGTTAAGAATGTCAGAGTTGATGGATTGGCTTCCAACACCATAGTTCTAATTACAGAAGATAAATTTACTGCTATAGGGGTAAGCAATTGAAATACTTTTTGATTTTTTTCTGATGTCATTTGGTTTACTTTTTGCATTTACTTTCTTTATCGCGGATAGATGTTATAGATGTTATGAATAGAACGATACATGTTTTGTGGTTTTAAATGGGAAAGGATCTCTAAAGGTAATAATTTCTGCAGTAAATTATATTTCTGATTAATATTAGTGTCTTAGTGTTCAATGTAATCGCTTTGTTTATAAAAATCAAAGTCAAATTTTGTACAGATTTGGTAGTTGAGATCTCTATATTTTGTTACCACTATTTCCGTTATTTTCGGAATTATCATTCTTGATTTGATTATAGAATACTCTATTGCATATTAAGCTCTCTCTCTCTCTCTCTTTCACAAACAACGTTTGCCTCCACCAAAAGAAAGAAGACGAGCTGAGCATGAGCTCAGAGGTCGATTCTAGGATTCGCAGAAACTTAAATAGACTGCTTTCATGTTCGAAGCAAGCTTCCCGTTGTCAACGAAAAACATTTTTTCGACAATTCACTTGTGCGTAAAATTACATATGTCCATGTTGCTTGTGACTGAGAATTTCCACTTCCAATTTGTAGGAATTCAATTGAATAATTACAGTTATTTTCTACTAGCAATTAATCACTGCCATTTGATAAATTTCTTACTTCATGTATATGTGTGTAAAAGAAATAAGCATATCCATTCACATGAGGATTGACAACAGCTTCCTTTAGGAAGTCCATTTATGCATACAAATATTTTGAGTGATTTTCTACTTCTGGTAAATAAATATTGTAATTAATCAATGTCTAATATATATGTAGTTGTGTTGAAAAAAAAACGGAAACCGAGAAAAAGAGAGAAAACTGCAAGGAAAATATTTTAATTGAAATTGCTTAGGGAATTTTGGTTGGTCAAGCAATTAGTTAAGGGAGAATAGATGTGCCAAATGGAGAAGCATATTTTTTGGGGCAAAAATTAGAGATGTAGGTGGATAGCTTACATGAAAAATTAAATTAAATGTAAAACAGGCTATAATATTTTTTCGCAAATAAATTTTTTTCGTTCCATTTTATGTCTTAGACACTAACATTTGTTTGCGGAACACTGTTCGTACTTAGTTGTATTCGGAGTAGTTGATTAATTGGATAACTTTTCTATTGATTTGATTTCTATTGATTACTACAATTTTCTAATAAGTCTAGTTAATCAACTAGTTTGTTTAAAACTACTTGAGAAGTAGTTGCATCGTAAATATTTGTTAAAGAGAACTGTATATTATTGACCTCTAAACCGTTTCGAGCACATTTTATGTAATATCGCTATGTGTAACACTCGAAATATTTGAAACAAAATCTATGGTTCAAGGTTGCCATCTGTTTGTAAATTGCATGTCAACAAGAAAACAATTATTAAAAAAAACAATATAAACTAAAAAGTTTTCACAAAACTTACAGTAGAAAAATTTTTAAACAAGGTTACCACTATTTCGGAATAATTAAACTCTACAAAATTGATAAAATAAGTAAAATATCGCAAAATGCGTTTCAACAAAATGGGCTTTTAGCTGGCGACTTAGAACTAACAATTGTTTTGATAAGTGTGCCACCTGCTTAAAAATTTTAAATCAACGGTTTGATAAAATTAATATTAATACAATATTCGTTAAAAAAAATGTAATTAGGGGTTTGCACAGCAGCCATTACATCAAAATTAATTAAGCCGAATTCGTTTGTCTAAAAATGGTGATTGTAATATATTTCTAATACTTCTTCGGGCCTTTATTGAATGTAATATTTAGGATACGCTGGATAGTTTCACTTCTGTTGCGAGTCATTTTACTACCTCTATAGCCTTTTCCGTTGATCTAAAAGGAATTTTTCAAGCTTAATCACTTTATTTGGAAGAAGTTCATTTAAAATTTTTTTTTTTTTAATTTTCAAACAAATTCGCCGAATTGAATAAGTTTTTTTAATGGCTTTTATTTTTAATAAGTAGTTCGCAACTAGTTACTTTATAGTTAGTTAATGGTTTATTTTGTGTGATTTTTAGTGTACCTTTGCTAAATTTATACCAAAATTACGCTTGGCTAATAACTCAAGTTTCGTAGTATCGTAGTAGTAGTAGTAATAATCTAATATGTACTAGTTACTTTTAGGGTAGTTAAGGAACTGGTTTGTTTTTGTTATATTACTAACAAATTTGTATATTTTGCAAACGAAGAAAGTACTGATAAATTTTGCACTCGCTTAGTACATACATAAACCATTAAGCACCTATTTACTAGCGTTCTGACTAATTTTGCACCTACAGCGGTCGCTACAGACAAACTCATGCCGAAACTTCGGTACATCATGATAAATGTTCATAACGAATGAGTGCATGTGTCAAGTGGCTGTCGAGTTAACAGCGCATACATGGGGCTTGCGTTACAATAGCACATAAGTAGTCTAGCTAACACCCAATTACTTTTTATATCTTTATAAAACACCTAAACTATTCTAATCTAAAAAGGACGAAAGAGCCAATCGTGATATAGCACTGAGCAACGGCTCAGGAAATCGTTATTGCGTGCTGCGTTCTGTGCGCTGCGTGATTAGCTGCCATTATCATCGTCAACGCCGCAGAATGGATCATTTTGTGCGAGCATGAAATCAAATTTGTCACTTGTCTGTCAGTTCACGCCTCACACTGAATTGGGTGACTGAGTATGGAAGAAATAAATAACCAAATATTACGAATAACTCAATTTTGCCAATAGAAAGACGCGTAAAGTAGTCATTGAAGTAGCTAAGTAGCTGCAACAACAAATATTAGCTTTTTTTCTTCCACAATCAAAATGTACAAATGATTTATCGCGGAAATGTTCAAGTGAAGCTTAATCAAGTGCTTGTCTTTTTCCCCCCTCTTTGCGCTAAGCTCTAAATGCCAGTGTCGCTTTGTTGGCTCAATCGTACTCAGTTGAGCGCAGACAATGTGTCAGCGTGCGTGTGATAAGCATTGTACAACTTAATTATCGTATTTTTACTCGATTTACTGGAAGTCTGGATATGCATTTCTATTGTATAGCAGCGGAAATGTGACGTGTCGGCGCATTGTGTGGCAGTTGACAATGCTGAGATAACGCAAGTCCAGCGCACGCTTTATTGGAGAGTGGACAGATATGAGTAACACATTAGGGTGGTAAAAAATAAAAATAAATAAAAAAACAAGACAAGGGAAAGTTTAAGACATTAAGTATTTATGACACGTTAGGGTGGTTGCAAAAGAACAAAAAATTATTTTTGTATTACCGACTCAAAACTATAGAATTTTGGAAACGACTAGAGATTAAACTCATTAAATTTTTTTCACTTTTCATGTAGTATGAACTTTTCGCCCTTGCAAAAAGTAACTTTGTGCTCTCCAATAAATAAATAAAAGTATGTATTTGACTAAAGCGATATTAACTTTCTTATCGATATTTCAAAAATCCATAAGAATTCTCCTCATACCCTTAAGCACCACCCTAATGAACACAAATAACTTAAGGGGAAGTGATTCGAATTTATGATGCTTAAAATATATTAATCTATAGTAGCAGAATTTAGAATTTAGAATTAATTTAGAATTTAGAAAGGATTTTCTAATATTTTTCAGTACTTTTGCTCACTATGCCACTATGTGCACAGCCTTAGTTAACATTTAAAATGAAATTTCGCTCAACTGGAACAAAAAAAAAAAGACGGCTCGTATTATACTTTGTCGGCTCACTCGTGTAACGTGTCCGAAGTGGTATATGCTAACTTATTTACCCGAAAAATAACATTTTTGCCGAAATTTGGATTCGCTATCAACTCGTTATCTATTCGTTATCAATTCCTTCAATTCTTTGTCAATTCTAATAATAACAAAGGTCGCAGCAGACGGCGAACACAGTGCAGAAGCAAGTTTCAGAGCGTCGCATTTGTTAAAACGTCTCCTACCAATACGCTAGTTTGCGCACAGGTGTTTCTCGTTAGTTTCTGCCCGAGCGTACGCTGGATAGCGCGCGTCTATTGTGCGCACCAAGTGTTATTGAAAGAAAGCTTGCCAAACCGAAAGTACAAACAAAATAAAAAATTTTATAAAAGGGAAAGGTAAACAAAAACAATGACCTTCTTATCGCTTTGGATACCAGTGTATCTCCTCATCGCCACTGCAACGCTGCTCTTTGTTTGGTGGCGCAAGCGGCTCAACTATTGGGCTGAGCGCGGTGTGGTGCACGATAAACCCTCACTACTTTTCGGCAATATGCACGGTGTGGGGCGTACACAAACAGTGCGTGACCCGTTTCGCAAGTTCTATATGAAATATAAAGATGTTGCGCCATTTGGCGGTTTCTATCTGCCGCTGCGTACCGCGGTCGTGATCTTCGATCACGATTTGATCAAAAATGTGATGGTGAAAGATTTTGAGAATTTTACAAATCGCGGTGGTTATTATAATGAAAAAGATGATCCGATTTCGGGTCATATCTTCAATTTGGATGGCTCGAGTTGGCGTCATATGCGCGCTAAACTCACGCCCACTTTTACATCGGCCAAAATGAAGTATATGTTTCCAACAGTTGTGGCAGTGGCGAAGGAGTTCGTTAAGGTATTGCGACAGGAGACGACAACTCTGGCAAAGTCTAACTCCCCAAACCAATGTATTGAATTAACAGATCTGTTAGCGCGCTTCACCACCGATGTGATTGGCAATTGCGCGTTTGGGCTCGAGTGTAATAGCCTGCACAATCCGAATACGGAGTTTCTTATTATGGGCAAAAAGATCATCGAACAACAACGTCATGGACGTTTGATGTTCGCTTTCGTACAGGCCTTTCCAAGTTTGTCGCGCAAGTTGGGTATCAAAATAACACCAACAGATGTTAGTAAATTCTTCCGCAAAGTCGTACACGATACAATCTCGCATCGCGAGCAAACTGGGCTGCAGCGTAATGATTTTCTCAATCTTCTGCTGGAACTGAAGAAACAAGATAATGGCATGAGTTTGGATCAAATAGCGGCACAGTCGTTTTTGTTCTTTATCGCCGGCTACGAAACGAGTTCGAGCACAATGAGTTTCGCGCTCTATGAGCTGGCGTTGCATAAGGAGATACAAGAGAAGGCACGCGCTGAGATTGAGTCCGTTTTGGCGTGCTACAATGGCGAGATTACATATGAGGCCGTGCGGAAAATGCCATATTTATACCAGATATTTTGTGGTATGTGTGTTAGTTACTGCGTAATCATTGTTTTTTTTTATTGCTGTTAAACTTTTATTTTATAGAAACACTGCGTAAATATTCGATTACCTCGATAACTATTCGCACAACAATGAACGATTATCAGGTGCCGAATACGAAGTATGTCATCGAGAAGGATATCACCGTGGTTATACCCATCGATGCCATACATCGTGATCCTGAAATTTATCCAGATCCAGAACGCTTCGATCCCACACGCTTTGAACCCGAAGCCATCGCTAAGCGTCATCCCATGACTTGGCTGCCGTTCGGCGAGGGTCCGCGCAATTGTATTGGCTTGCGTTTCGGTAAAATGCAGGCAATGGTGGGTTTGGCCTTATTACTCAAAAACTTTAAATTCACACCTGCTCCTCAAACGAAAGTTCCGCTCGAGATCAAAATGGATAGCCTCACAATGAAGAGCAAAGACGGCATTCACTTGAATGTAGAGTCGATCGCAACCTCGTAAAATATCAAACCATTCGATATTGTTTAATTTGTGTTGGTTTATAGCATGAATAAATGTTAAATGAGTAAAAATTCAATAGTTCCTATTCTTCCCTTCTACTTTCTTTTTCGTTATTGATTTTACTTTTTTCGTATTTAAGTGGCCTTGAGCGAGTTGTTCGCATATACTTAAGCATATAAATTAGTGTTGTATATGGACAGGATGTGGAAATGTAACGCATAGTGGGTTAAGAAAGAGAAAAGTGGTATGAAAAATTAAAATGTAAGAAAATGTGCTTGACTCATTATTGTTGGAGTACGCCGCCAGTAATGAAAAGATACGCGTTATCTTAAAGTTTTTCTTGGATTAAGGCGAAAACACAAGCCAGTTGGCTGAAAATGTGAACAGTTTGGAACTTTTTAAATAGGGCTAAATACAAAAATAAGCTCGATGTTTGGTTGCCAAACGAATTAACGTAATAAAACCTCAAGGACGGAATTTTCATTCGCGAATCGTTGCTGAATCGCAATAAAATCGATCTATTTGGTGGTCGATTCGCGTTGAGCCGGCGCAAACGGTTTCCAAGCCAGGACTGACGGTGAGTAAGGTTTTACCTTCTGTTTGGTGGTATTTACAGGGTATCATCTGCTATAAGATATGCCTCTATAGTCAAACTCTTAATTTGGTCTTATACTGTGAACAATTCTACCGTCTGAAGAAAACAATCGCCCAAAAATGCCCAACGTTAGCCAATAGAAGAGGAATTGTCTTACATCAGGACAACGTGAGGCCACATAAATCGATATGGACTCACCAGAAGCTCCGGAAGCTTGGTTAGGAGGTTCTTATGCATCCACCTTATAGTCCGGACGTGGCGTCAAGCGATTACTACCTGTTCCTGTCTATGGCGAAATTTTTTGATAAAAAAGTCGCCTCAGAGAAGCTTCTGGAAATCGACTGCCATGTTTTTGGCAATAGGGACGAGGGTTTCTATAAGGGTGGCATTATGAAACTACCTTCAAAGTGACAACAAGTTATTGAACAAAACGGTGCATATTTGACCTAAATCGGATCCTTCCAACTACGCTGAATAAAACCTTCCACTTAATGCAAAAGTAATGGATTTGTGTCTACTATACCAATGGAATATAGGGAATGTATTATCCAATATAAACATACATCTCCATAAGCCATCCTAACACATAGAAAATCAGTTTAGTGCCTCAGTTAACACTAATACATATAATACCAATGAAGCTAGTCAGCAGCTCATGGTAGAAAATATTTCGCAACAATAATAATTTAAAAATCACTGGCCGCTGATACCGGAACGAAAGTTCCTCCTTAAAGCCGAAAGTCCTTAGTCCTTAGAGTCTGTTATGTCTGCTATAATGGATTTATTGGTCTCAAAGAATTTATTCTACGGAAAATTTCAAGATCAATTTCAATTTTCATTAGATCCCGGGCTCGATGCTTGGTACTATAGATGATTTTGAACGGCAGTTCACTAAAATGCAGCTTGAAATCTGAGGCACAAAAGCTATCAGCCACTCTGAGCCGACATTTTTTTTCTTAGCTTAAGAAAACCGCAACCCAGTCTGTCAAAAATATAATTAACATTTTAGAGAATAAATACGTCTATTTAAAATAATAAACTAATAAACTACTTTCAAATATTAAAAGAATTCAACTTCGGAATATGGAGGTATTATAATCGCAAATAAAAAAATGATTGCTATATAGTATACAGATATACGAATAGTGTTAATGACGCACGAGTTAATAAGGGTTTGGTCTCTCTCTAAATAATTCGAACCGCTTTTTCATGCAATAAACTGCAAAGTCATGATGAGTAAATAGAAATTTTGCACTGTCATTACAAATATTATAAGTACATACATTTAGGTGATACATAACATTATCTGGCCACGCACCGAGCAAGATATATTATTTGATTATGCTTTAATTATGTATTTTAGTGATTTTTTTTTTGTTTGACATTTCTGCAAGCCAGTTCATAATTAAAAATACAACTATTTGCATTTCTCTTTCATTAATTTCTTTACAATACTCGAAAATTATAAATAATTGAGCATTTAATCCGAGCAGAAGCTTTCAAAAATTTATTACACACTATTGTCATACAAAAGCAATTGTTAAAAAACCAGTGATGGTGGTCAAACCACTTGACAAGTTCGGGCCGCTAAAATGTACTACTCTTGACTGTTGAGTAGCGCTCAACACGCGCACATTTTCACAATATAAATCGTTTCAATTGGAAAGTTTGCCGACCACTGCTAGACAAATACAAGTTCCGATAAATTTCATGTAAGGCAATGTCTATCTTGTGGCGGCTAGCTGAGCGAAGATGAGAGCAAAGTGCAATTATGAGTGAGTCAACAATAAGTGAAAGTCGCGCATAATGGGAAGAAGCTGGTGAAATCTAAATAAATGGTCGAAAATGTAAAAAAAAAAATTTCTAAGAACTCGATTTATGAAATGAATTAAAAAAAATACATTAGGATAATAAAAATATTACAAAGGCAACCTAGTTGTTTTCAAAAATTAGTCTCGTTTACTCCTGAAAATTTTGTAATATTTTTCAGTACTTTTGCTCACTACGCCACTATGTGCAGAGCCTTAGTCAACATTTAAAATGTAATTTCGCTCAATTAGAACAAAAAAAAAAAGACGGCTCGTATTATACTTTGCCGGCTAACTCATGTAACGTGTCCGAAGTGGCATATACTAACTTCTTTACCCGAAAAATAACATTTTTTCCGAAATTTGGATTCGCTATCAACTCGTTATCTATTCGTTATCAATTCCTTCAGTTGTTTGTCAATTCTAATATAAACAAAGGTCGCAGCAGACAACGAACACAGTGCAGAAGCAAGTTTCAGAGCGTCGCATTTGTTAAAACGTCTCCTACCAAAACGCTAGTTTGCGCTAACTCATCAACCTGTCTATTCGCCACGACAGGTGTTTCTCGTTAGTTTCTGCCCGAACGTACGCTGGATAGCGCGCGTCTATTGTGCGCGCCAAGTGTTATTGAAAGAAAACTTGCCAAACCGAAAGTACAAAAAAAAAAAATAAAAAATTTAATAAAAGAGAAAGGTAAACAAAAACAATGACCTTCTTATCGCTTTGGATACCAGTGTATCTCCTCATCGCCACTGCAACGCTGCTCTTTGTTTGGTGGCGCAAGCGGCTCAACTATTGGGCTGAGCGCGGTGTGGTGCACGATAAACCCTCACTACTTTTCGGCAATATGCACGGTGTGGGGCGTACACAAACAGTGCGTGACCCGTTTCGCAAGTTCTATATGAAATATAAGGATGTTGCGCCATTTGGCGGTTTCTATCTGCCGCTGCGTACCGCGGTCGTGATCTTCGATCTCGATTTGATCAAAAATGTGTTTGTGAAAGATTTTGCGAATTTTACAAATCGCGGTGGTTATTATAATGAAAAAGATGATCCGATTTCCGCTCATGTCTTCAATTTGGATGGCTCGAGTTGGCGTCATATGCGCGCTAAACTCACGCCCACTTTTACATCGGCCAAAATGAAGTATATGTTTCCAACAGTTGTGGCAGTGGCGAAGGAGTTCGTTAAAGTATTGCGACAGGAGACGACAACTCTGGCAAAATCTAACTCCCCAAACCAATGTATTGAATTAACAGATCTGTTAGCGCGCTTCACCACCGATGTGATTGGCAATTGCGCGTTTGGGCTCGAGTGTAATAGCCTGCACAATCCGAATACGGAGTTTCTTATTATGGGAAAAAAGATTTTCGAACAACAACGTCATGGACGTTTGATGTTCGCTTTCGTGCAGGCCTTTCCGAATTTGTCGCGCAAGTTGGGTATCAAAATGACGCCAATAGTTGTTAGTAAATTTTTCCGCAAAGTCGTACACGATACAATCTCGCATCGCGAGCAAACTGGGCTGCAGCGTAATGATTTTCTCAATCTACTGCTGGAATTGAAGAAACAAGATAATGGCATGAGTTTGGATCAAATAGCGGCACAGTCGTTTGTGTTCTTTATAGCCGGCTACGAAACGAGTTCGAGCACAATGAGTTTCGCGCTCTATGAGCTGGCGTTGCATAAGGAGATACAAGAGAAGGCACGCGCTGAGATTGAGTCCGTTTTGGCGTGCTGCAATGGCGAGATTACATATGAGGCCGTGCAGAAAATGCAATATTTGTACCAGATATTTTGTGGTATGTGTGTTAGCGACGTTTTTGTTTTTTGGTTTTGTTGCTAATCTTTTATTTCACAGAAACACTGCGTAAATACTCGATTGCTTCGATAACTATGCGCACAACAATGAACGATTATCAGGTACCGAATACGAAGTATGTCATCGAGAAGGATATCACCGTGGTTATACCCATCGATGCCATACATCGTGATCCTGAAATTTATCCAGATCCAGAACGCTTCGATCCCACACGCTTTGAACCCGAAGCCATCGCTAAGCGTCATCCCATGACTTGGCTACCGTTCGGCGAGGGTCCGCGCAATTGTATTGGCTTGCGTTTCGGTAAAATGCAGGCAATGGTAGGTTTGGCCTTATTGCTCAAAAACTTCAAATTCACAATGGCTCCTCAAACGAAAGTGCCGCTCGAGTTCAAAATGGATAACTTCGTATTGAATAGCAAAGAAGGCATTTACTTGAATGTAGAGCCGATCGCTAGCTCGTAAAATATCAAACCATTCGATATTGTTTACTTTTTGTTGGTTTATAGTATGAATAAACGTTAAATGATTAAAAATTCAATAGTTCTTATTCTTCCCTTCTACTTTCTTTTCCGTTATTGATTTTACTTTGTTTCGTATTTAAGTGGCCTTGAGCGAGTTGTTCGCATATACTTAAGCATGTAAATTAGTGTTGTATATGTATAGGATGTGGAAATGTAACGCACAGTGGGTTAAGAAAGAGAAAAGTGGTATGAAAAATTAAAATGTAAGAAGAAAAATATAGAACAAGTAAATAGCACAAATTATGGGATTAGAGTTATAAATTTCTTCTTCACAAAAATATAATAATATTCGTACCCCAGTATGAATCTAATATTTTTTATCGTTAAAATAGTGTTCTGGGTACATTTAGAAGAAATTCGTTTTATCTCTTAACTCATATATAATAATTTAATAATGATAAATGATAAACTAGTAACGCTTTCTACTTTGGGCATCATCGAAATTCTTCCTTTTTAACTAGAAATCCCATTACTTTCCAACTACCTAACTTTTTTAGGGACTTCCATCACATTTGTAATATTTCATGGAATAAAGATTGATGCTTTCTTTAGGTAATAGAGGTTTGCTCTCAAATAAGATAAGGGTTCGAAGGCCTACTATATGCAACTTTGTTGGAGAGCGTTTCTTTTCGTATGATGTGCAAAGAATTGGTGCAGATTCCTTGGCCGAGTTTTTTGTAGTGGTATACTTTTGAAATATAGACTTCCTTTTTTGATATTAACCGAAAAATAGCCGCCTTGAGTTGCTATCAGATTTTGTGAGCAGCTTTTCCATATCACAAATACAGTCCGCATTTAGATATTGCCTGAGAAAGAATGACCACTCAATTAATTTTATATTTTGTATCGATCTCTCAGATCCAAATATGGGGTTACTGGATCAAATTGTTCAATAAACGCGCTGGTTTTTGTATTAAAATAGTTGTACAATGTATGTATGGTATCTGGGAACGCAACTCTGTGTGAAACTTTTCATGCCTCAAAACTTTTGTTTTCTCAAGTAAGTTTAGAGATTTCTCGTTTAAGGTGATTGTTATTAAGGGTAAGTAGATTGGGCATTTGGCTGTTTTGTAGAATATACATATTTTTGAGCGCATGTTGACAACACTGGACTCACTGTCCACTACCAAATCTACATGCACATGTCGGTGGCAGCTTTAAATTATGCAGAAGCCAACAAGTTTATTTCGTTTGCACAATCTTCCACAACAACTTAACCGGTACAATTACCGGCTGGTAAAGGGCGCACGCACGCATGCAATGACCAAGCAGATTTTGGACTATACGACTACATACGCCGGCAGAGCGGAACTCATCAACACCAGCATTGTGAAAATAAGTGAAGCTGCAACTGTGCTTAAGACCCGGAATACACCCAAGCGCTGAGTGCGAAGCAAGTGGTGGCTAAGGAAAAGCATAGTTTAAGAGAGCAACACTACAAGCTTTGCATGAGTTGCACTTTTGAATACTTGCCCTCCCCCAGAATGCTTGCCCTCCGCACTACTGGTGTTGAATGCAACAATTAAACAATTCTGACACAATAGTTAAGCACACACCGAATTGCACTCGAGCATACACTTACTTGCGCTCCCAACTGGCATGCACAAACCCACGAGTGCATGCATGTGTCGTCGTCTACTTACGTACTTAGTTGTGTACTTATGCTTACAGACATGTCAGATAGTGCCAAGTAAATTAAATATGACTATTCACCGAGTACAGAACATTTGTAAAACAGATAAGTGTTGGAGCACAACTGGAATGCTGAGTTGTCGGAGAGGGGGAGGGGGAGGACGGCTTAAGAGAACGAGTGATGTATGCTGGAGGAGGAGTAAGCGAAGTAGGAGATAACTGTGGAGGAGCTCATGCCTGTGTACTACATTTGTTCTCAGCAGTCAGGCCGGCTGTTGGCCCAAAAATCTCATATGCATAGCTGGCAAATGGCAGCTGGAAGCTGAAAGCTCAAAGTAAGCAGCAGCAAAATGAAAACAAGTTGTAATTTTCCGGCATCCGAAATGCTCCAGGGATAAATTATGACATTTGTAGCATATCACACTGAAGTTGACTGAGATAACAGCGCTTGCTAGTTGTCGTTGTTTGCTTAAATTTTGTTGCGAGTGCTCCGAATGCAAAGTAAAGCGTGAGAAGTGACAGCAGTAGCTCCTTAGTTCTCTATAAATTTTTAGTAGTGCTGGAACTAAATCGCCTCTACGAGAGCATTATATGACGAAGTATCTGCAGAAAGAAACTCAAAGAGCTGAGCTCGCCGTTAACAACCTTAGTGAGCTTAACGAACAAAGCTTTTTTTTAGCGAGGTTTAAATCCTTCCCAATTTTACTTTTTGCGAAACCAAAGGTGGACTGTGGATTTGTCTGATTTCTCTTCTTTGAACTCATTCCCAAGCAAATGAGTACAAAAATCTACCGAAAACAAACAGGTTTCATTGCCATCTTACATGAATGGGTCTGTGCATCCTTCTAAGAAAAGAATTAGCTTCCAGGTCATTCAAACATTGTTGAAACGTAATAACGCCCTTTCTACGGAGTTTATACCTCACGAAAAGTACCACAGAAAAGACAAAATAGTAATATATTTTGTGGCATTTAGCCTTTAAGGCTTTATTAGATATTCGTGGAACTATTTTTTAAAGGCTCGAGGGTTTTTCAAATTTAAAGTCGCCTATAAATGGCTGAGAGATCTTTAAGAAGCTTTTTGATCGCGGAAGTCTCAAAGAATTGCACCTCATTATCGGAAAGCATTCGTGTACGTCTTATAGCGCTGCTCGGCACCACACAAATTATAAGCTGACTGAACTAGATTACGTAAATTTTCATCAACAGCCAAGATGTTTACCATAAATTTCTTCTGATTTTGAATCTCAACGACATACGAGACACCATTCGACCCACACCACTAAAAAGGTCACACTTAAAACAATATTAGGAAAATAGACGCAGCATTAAATAATGTAAATTTCAAATATTTGTCCTTAGTTTTCATAATCTGGATGGAGTCCAAAGCCGAAGAACTACTTAGGGAAGTTACGAGCATGGTGACGTTTATTAGATTAAAATTTAAGAACCATATTTTTAGACGCGATTTTATAAAATCCCGCCTATTTTTATATGGTAATAATTAAATCATTCTCACGATCTATTCATCATTCTGTTTTTATACAAATTCCATTAATACAAACCACTGATCACTGACTTCCATTCTCTATGTTACCGATTACTGACTCAAGCACTTGAGCACAACAAATATGCTCTAATTTTAACTAACATTCTTATTTCTGTTTCTGTTTCTTTCTCATTTGTTGGAGTCAATTATTTCGTTTGCTTTATTATATAATAATATGCACAAGAACAATAAGGAACAAGGCAATATATACAATATTTGTAATGACTGTGTGTGGAGCTAAAAGCTTCTGAATAATAGATTAAACCTTTGGGATCCGCTTATATACGAGTAGTAAATATTACCTAGAACTGTGTAATAGTAAAATTAGGTTGTATAAAAACATAAAAATAATATATGTTCTTTATGTAAATTACCACTCTTTAGCCCTTAACCATTTGTAAATATTGTGTTAGGTTGCGAAGTACTCAGTGAAATTAATGTTGTCTTTTGAATGACAGACAAAAGAGAAAGCGGGGTACCTCCCCGCTTAATAAACAAAAAGTGTAGTGATAAAAATAACTTTGGTCTATGATACACCTATATGGTATAAATATACCACTATGTAGTATTTATCTCTTAACTGGCGTGCTTTATTTTAGGCGTATGGCGATAAGAAAAGCCACGGCGATAAAAAATTTACATTCCAAGATTAATTCCCATGCGGTATGGTTTCTAAAAGATTTGGTGTAGTCGAGTCAAATAAAATGAGAGTCCAATAAAAAAAATTTTTTTTTTGTAATTATTTAACACTTTGTTTTGTTTACCATTTTCAACTTATTTCTGACTTTGAGCTTATGCCAACATGGGGCTGCCAAACCAAATTGTTTAAACTAATGAGGAGGTAGAATATATCATATACAATTCTACTGTATCATTAGCTTAAATTCTATCGTTTTTTTAGTTTCTAGAAACTGCTACATTCCTTCTTAAATTTCAAATTTAATTTCTATAAAGTTGCCTCTTACAGTTCCCCATTGTATCCTATTTTTAAAATACTACTGTTTTCTTGTACATTTACAGGTAAGTAAACCACAGCGAAGAGAGCTCTATTATCCTAAGAAATCAATGAGGCGGAGATCACACTAATGGGTAAATATGACATACAAATCGCATTTAAATTGCAAATTTAATATGATAAATGACAAGTGACAACTGAGAGCTGACAGCGGAAAATTGCCATTTAGCAGAGAAAATAATCATAGCTTTTTGTACTAGGATTAGAAGTCAACAAAATTATTATAATATTAACGATCTCTTAAATAAAAACAAAAACATCCAAACTTAGTGGAATTTGGCTTAAACCTTAAGCCTACCTAACCTAAGAAGCTTAAACCTGACCAAGGTTTAATAACAAATGGCAGCTGATGAGTTATTGAACTTTATTATAGATTATAAAAAATTTTAATAAATCTGATATTATATAACTGGAAACCGGGAGCTTAATTGCCAACTGACCAAACCGAAAACAGTGGCCTAAAACTAACGGTTACTGGCTAGAACTAACTGACAGCTGATAATTTTACCAAACTTGTTATCAATGAGTGATGACTCTAAATATTATCCACTCAAATCCAGCTGGTAGAGAGTATTTCATAATTACTGACCACGAAATGTCGATATAGTTCAATGATTTTTAAAGAGTATAGACGACTAACGTATGAGAATTAAAAAATTTGTCAAAACTACGAAATGACCGAAATTATTTGGGTGATAAAATTGAATTACAAACTGCGGTGAATATTGGTGCCTAATGACAGCTGATTCAAAAGCATTTACATATATACGTGATTACGGACCCAAAAATTACAATTATCAGTGAAAGCGACTATTGGACGATGATTAAAGATCACTAGATTAGAGAACTTATATTATATAGTAATTGGATCAGATGCCAGATAAAAATGTTTCAAATATCATTGGTCACTAAGAAATTATTAGCTGTAAGAATTAAGCAGTAATTACTAAATGCTGATTAAAGATTAATTCAATGACGGAATAAAATTGCCAAATCTATATAATGAACGCCGACTGTAGAATATAGATATTTGACTAACTATTAAGTTTAGTTATCAATTGCCAATTTCTAGTGACGAACAGTAATAAATATATAAAAATATGGCAGAGAGAATAATTGACTAATGACTGCTGACTAAAGATTACATGATAAGTTAAAGATCATATGAATCACATGAAATGAAAAACCTGAGCAGTGACATATTTTTACAAGCTAAAGCATATGGAACAACTACTACTCGTTGAACTTAGTTACCATTGACTAATGACTATGGACTGAAGCTTATATTGGGTTGTTCGGAAAGTCATTTCGTTTTTTTTGGGGAACATGAAAGACAGTTTTCGTATAATGAATAAATATTTTATTAAATTATATATTGGCCATTCTGGTCCAACACCTTTTGCCATCTTTCTGGCAGTAACATAATTCCCCTCTCATAAAAGTTTTGGTCCTTGCTGGCAAAAAACTCGTCCAGGTGGTTTTTGACATCTTCATTTGAGGTAAAGGTTTTGCCATCCAAAAAATTTTGCAGGGACCGGAACAAATAGTAGTCGGAAGGCGCCAGATCTGGAGAATATGGTGGATGTTGCAGTACGTCCCATTCAAGCTGTAAAAGTTTTTGGCGAGTGACCAAACTTGTGTGAGGTCTCGCATTATCCTGGTGGAACACTACACCCTTCCTGTTGATTAATTCGGGCCTCTTCTCTTTAAGTGAATCATTCAATTTGTCCAGCTGATGACAATAGACTTCTGAATTAATCGTTGTATTGTCCGGCAAAAGCTCAAAAAAAACGATTCCTTTGACATCCCACCAAACGGAGAGCATCACCTTTTTTTGGTGAATGTTGGCTTTTGACACGCTTTGAGCCGGTTCATCTTTTCTGCTCCATGACCTCTTGCGTTTAACATTGTTGTATACAACCCATTTTTCGTCCCCAGTAATAATCCGCTTCAAAAATGGATCATTTTCTAGACGTTTGAGGAGCGAATCACACGCGTCAACACGACGACACAAATTTCGCTCGGTAAGGACATGGGGCACCCACACATCGAGCTTCGAGGTTAAGTCCATGCCTTTCAAATGGCCATAAACAGTTGAATTCGACAAATTTAACCTCTCACCGATCTCTCGTGTGGTGATTCGCCGATTTGCATCAACTAATGCCTTTATCGCATCTTTGTCAGCTTCGACCGGCCTTCCAGACCGTGGTGCATCTTCGACATCAAAATTGCCGGATCGAAATTTTGCAAACCAGTTCTGGCACTGGCGTACTGTTAACACGCCTTCTCCATACACATCCGTCAATTTTTTTCTCGCTTGGACAGCATTTTTACCTTTTCTGAAGTTAAAAAGTAAAATATGACGAAAATGCTGCTTATTGCTCTCCATATTTAAAAAGGCACCAACCAAAAACTACTGGGTAGAATTAATAGAACTTTTTCACACACAAGCCTTGCAATATCAGCTCTCATGACATATAATGGTTATGGGGCTTAAGTGTGAAGTTAGTTTCGAAAAAACGTAATTAAGTCCTCTAGCGGGAAAAAACGAAATGACTTTCCGAACAACCCAATAGATTGATTGATTGTTGTACAATACATTATGAGACTATTATGACTACTTATCATTGGCCAACGACTAACAACTCTCCACTAAAGATTACAGATTGACTGACTCAATAATAGATGGTTCAATAAAGGTTAAAAGCCATTTGACTTCAATGATTCAATGAATTCAAAGGCATAAAATTCACTAGGATTAAAGGACTATTAAGCGAATATGTATATAGGTAAAATAATTTTATTTAACAACTGACGAGTCAGAAGTTAGCACACGCCATATTAGGCAAATGGCTCATTATGAGTGGGATAATGGTAAGATGCCTTTCATAAATCAAGTGTATCGATAGTTAAACAAACAGTTAATACACCTTTTTGTATCATTAGAGATATTATTATTTTCATATAAAGACTGTACCTTTGATTATTCCTCGAGGACAATCCCTGAAATTTTCATCGAAACCAGATTTTATCACTCAATTTACTTTATTTGCACTACAAAAGCGCCGAAATCACTGCCATTCAGAATGGAAGTAGACGGTTCAGTCACCAGTCAGACATCCTTGTTTCGTAGAAAAGCACGTTGTTGTTGTTTTCATACATATATTTCGACCGCACTGACGCGTTGCATTGTGGTTGACAATGAATCGAATTCAATATGTGGACGCAAATGGCAAAAATTTTTTATGATGATTGAAATGTCACGCATGGATTTGGCGACGAGACGCTTTGTGACAGCCGCAACTAAAGAGAGTCTAGGTATGAATACATTTGTAAGTATGCATAGGTGTAAAACAGCTATTGGGCGCAATCACCGGGTGTCTGCCATACTAGGGACATATACTATATTCTCATTTAGTCATAGTCCGCATGGTTAAACCCGGCTGGCTCGTCGTTCGGTCAGCCCGCCGGCCGGTCCATTCAAACACGCCCGAGGTGAGTCGCAACGCATGCAAGTGAACTCACCGGCTATTTTGGTGTTTTTTTTTTTTTGGTTTTTGTTTGTTGCATATAAATTGTCTGGCGTGCCAAATGACAGCTGTAAATGAAGTTGGCCAATTGCCAAAGTACGCCGCGGCGGCATGCGAATGGCTTCCACGACTTGCATGCGCATGTGTGTATTTGTATGTGTGTATGTACGAGTATGTGTGTTTTCGTACTTATTGGGTTGTTCGGAAAGTCATTTCGTTTTTTCCCGCCAGAGGACTTAATTACGTTTTTTCGAAACTAACTTCACACTTAAGCCCCATAACCATTATATGTCATGAGAGCTGATATTGCAAGGCTTGTGTGTGAAAAAGTTCTATTAATTCGTACTTATTTAGTTTTACTATAAACCTCTTTTTTTTATTCACTGCAATGTATTATCCTTTGGTTTGATTTTTTTTCCTCATTTTCATAATTCAGAAGACTTTGCGCAATTTGCGCTTTTGTTCCCCATATTGTTTTCGTTGCCGCTGGTTTGCCTTGCATACTTTACATTTATATTTATTTGGACTTATGTTGTAATGAATTTTCACGCTTCTAAAAGCTCCATTGTGGTGTTAATGATGTCGAACAATAAAAAATTATCCTCCGCACACACCCACACACACACACACATACTTAAATATATATGAATATGTGTGGTATAATGGAAAAATTGCTTCCACAAATTTATAATAATCATATTGTTTGCAAAATGAGTAAAAATTACTATGAATTAGTCATCTCTTAAAAGTTTATATAACAATATTCTTAAATGTTCCTCCCAATATATAATATATAATAAAAAAAACTTCGCTTTCGCGCCCTCTCTCTTTCTCTCTCTCTCTCATAAGTTGTCGTTGTCGTCGAGCACACGATGTTCGGTCTACTCTCGGCGCGTGAACGCGTTCGAAGCCTAATATACACAAAACAAGAATGTAGAATCTTTAGTCTTCTCTGAACCCCAAACTCCTACAACCAATATTAAAACTCCCTGAGTTCTGTCGTCTTTAAAAATGTACTCATAAATTCGAACAATCGTTCATAGATGGCTTTAAAACCGTCCCTTTCCGGGGTTATATAAAGGCGTATACCAGAAATAAAAGTAACAGTAAGTCTCAACACTCGTTCTGGTCTTTCTGGAGTCACTCTAATTCTATACGTACTATGTATATATACAACTTAGACCACCAGACCAAAATCACATTCTCCGGCTGAGTTAAATTTGAAAAAGTTGTAGAAATTATTGTAAATTTGAACACTATAATTTCGGCATACATCCCTGGAGTGACTTCATGAATATTTTTCGGTTTTGCAACTTCCTTTTCTTGGAAACCGTGCAGGCGAGGCTCTATATTTTTTATTATGCTGATTTCATCCAAAAGTCATTCTCTTATGTATGTACATATTTTATGAATATTTACATTAGAAGAGAAATATAATATAATGGCCATTTATCTCCATTATTCTTCATAGTTTATCTATTTCTAAAAATATATACGAAACCGTAATTTATAATGTATTTATTTTTTTGATTTCATCAGTTCTTCTAGTAATTCCTACACCAGCTTAACTTTATTCAGATGAAAGAACTGTAGACGTGAGTAGAAAGGTACTAAATGTATGCTCATTCGAGTTCACGCGTATGGCCCAGAAAATGAATTTAAAAATCCAGAAGACTCGAGAAAGGCAGAAACTAGTTTATGTCGAAACATTTAGATAGTACAGGGATGTAATTTATATAAATTTTTATTCAAAAATCTTAAAGCTCTCGTCACAAAGTACGTTGAAGGTGGCGTAAGTTGAAATTGAGCTACAAGCTCAATTACGCATTAAGGAAATACATACGCAAAAAAAACGAAACGAAAAACGAAAAACGAGCACATCCAATTCCGAACTATTCTTTGAAGGTTATATACCTCACTTTAATTACTGCCAATTTATTACACTTCGTTAACGCCAGATCTTAAACGTTGTAATAAATATAAGAAGAAAGTAAATAAATGTCAATCTCAGTAGAAAGTTTCCTAGAAAGCAAAAGCTCTTACGAATGTATTCCAAATTTTAGCTTAGATAAATATGTAGAGCGCCAGAAATTTGTGATTAAAAAGAAATTACCTAATCGGTTATCTGATTTTATTCAATCCTAAAATCTCAATCCTCAATCTCAAACCTAAATCGGCAGTTCGAAAAACTCAAACTGCTTGTTTGGTTTCCATGCAGTACTTGGGCCTAAAGTTAAAGTTCGAGGAACTGAAAAAAGATACTGTGAAATTCGGATTTTTTTCTTGTCGAGTTTTTGAGAAAAATTATGGTTGAGTCCCTATGACGATATTGAAAACACGATCGAGCTTGTTAATACTGTACTCCTCTCAAGAATGATTCAGTAGAGATCGGTATCAATCAGGGTTATTGCTTGAAGAAATAAGCTAAGTAGATTGCTTATCCGGATCTGCCGACATAGCTTTCAAAACACCCAATTTCCAGTAATTTAAACGTTAAAATACGTCAACAATTACCGCACGTTCCTCAGGCTAGTAATAATCATTGAAATTTAGTGCTTTCTTCGCGCCTCTGAATAGCCGAATGCCAAACAGAAATTGCGAAATGCACAAGCAAATAATGTTCAATAAATTAACTGTTTAATTATGCCGTCAATTGCTCCCCCACTCAGCTGCAACAAATCACAGCTAACTTGGTGCCTCAAGAACACTGTGAATCACTTCATATTACCCCGGCAAGCTACGAGTGCAAATGCGTGAACACATTAGTCCATATACCAGAGTAGAGCATACTCTCTACGCAGGATATCTAATCGTGAAATCGAATAAAAAATGGCCCAGTTAAATGGCTGGAACTGTCACAATGAAATGACTTTATTTCCACCAACAGATATCAACAGCGCAAGGGAACCAACCACTTCGGCAACATAAAGCACTTATAACGACTAATACGAGTATGTTATTCGTTCGCTGCTTGCAGGCAATTTAAAATAGGTTGTATTGCCAAAGCTACATATGCCGCGCACGGCATTGTCAGGCACAATCATATGAACCAATAAATGGCAATTATGAAGAAAAATTATTGGCCATCAATAAAGCAGCTTGCTTGCTGTCGATAGATTAAGTGCAGTAGGTGAAATAGCGAGTAAAAAGGTGCAAATGCGACAATGGGTGCGCAGAAGAGAGTCTAGAGGGATAGAGAGTTGCACAAGAAGCGCTACAGTCGGTTTGGGACACTCATTAGAAAAGAATAATATTTAAATTTTTTTTTTTAATTTATTCATTTTAAAACTGCTTGAGAGACCCATAAGAGTTTTTGTACTACCCAATATAGTTCTACGTAGCTCGAAGTTTCATATTTGACTTCGAAATATATTTATTACTACTTTTTTCTATGAATAAATGCTTATATAATATAGAAATTACCTTTTTAAAACCCGGTGGGAATTACAAATACATATGAAGTACGAATGAAAAAGCAGTGTTACTGCTACATATTGCTGCAAAGCGAATGAGAAAGAGAGAGAGAGAGTGAGAAGAGAGTGAGAAGAGAGTATGATCGCACGCTTTAGTGTGGCAGAAGTACGATTAATAACCAATGTAGCGTCCCGGTTGCACCAATTCTCACAGCGCTCACCACGATTTGCTGGAGCGCGTCCGGTTGATCGCATTTCGCGCCAGTAAAAGCATCCGCCTGTAATTGTACATAGTAAATTGTACAAATTATGTATGTGGCAAGCACACAGTATCAGCTAGTTACAACATGCCACATGCCTCATATAACGTTATACCAATTTTGTAGCCACTTTTCATGCTGCCTGCCAGCTACATATGCCACCACCAATACATGCTTGCAACAACACAAGATCAAGACAGACCGCGTGCTATATGCCACCAGCGGCAAACATTTTCTATTATTTTCTCTGCTATTTTTCCAATTTTGCTTGGACCGCAGCGACTCCTTAGTCGCCTATTAGACAAGCGGCTAGCCGGTCGGTCGTTAGCTTTGCTGACTGTGCGGCAATAGAAATTGTGCCGTGACGTTCACCTGAACTTTTGTGCCACAAGTGTAGCGAATTTTTGTGGCAACATCACAATGCTGAAGTCATACACACTGAGGCATAACTAACACATATACATTTGAATTTTTTACACCAACAAGCATTAGACTCGCTTTGAATTTTGTTCAACTCTTGTGGACTTCAATTTATTGCTTTCTGCCTCTTAACAAGCGACCGCAACAATTTTCTTTCTATGCGGCTTTTAGCTTTCCAATAACAATTCGGCGCTGAAACCGTTAATCTTTGAAGTGTGGCTCATAAATTGGTTTTGTAGCGAGATTGGCTGCATTTGTTCGACCGTGAGGGTTTCACCTCTTTCACATTTCAACATATGGCGTGTCATGCCACATACGTATTTCATGCAACAATTGTTGAGCATTCTATTATTTCCACGTCGAAGCAACTCTTTAACTGAAAAAAAAGCAATATTTTTAACTTAAATTTTACTAAAATTAAAGTACTAGTATGTCTGTTACTTTTAGAACGGTAATGCTGTAGCTTAACTTGTACTCGGTTATCATTAAACCCCACAGACTTACTCAAAAGTATAGCCAATACTTCGTGATTTTTATTAGTATGAAAATTTCCTCTTCTTCTACTCTCACCAGCTGATTGTACTTGAATGAATATTTCGAACGCTGTGGACTATTTTTCCATACATAAAAAGTTTCAAAGAATTAAGCTACTGGGGTTAAGGTCGACCTTACATTACATTTCTTGTTTTGAACAAGAAATGGGCGAAAATATTGCTTAAAGTGTTCTCTTGTACCTTCTATTTCTTTTCCTATCTCACTTTCCTTCTCTTTCTTATTATCTCTCTCAATGCATTTTTCGTCTCGAATAATCACAGAGTAGATAGGTATAGACTTGACCGAGTAGTAGATGGTGAATGGGCAGTGTTATTGATTCGATCTCCAAAATCCATCATTTCCGTTGGTTGTCCCAAAACGTCATCAATCCTATTAAACGCGACTACTTTCAGAAGTTTGATGAAACTAGCCTTGAAAGTTCATAGAAACTCAATCGCTGATTTCCGCTAATAAAAAAACTAAAATCGTTTCTAAAACTAACTAACTAACTAACTAATTCTGACTCGGCAATTTATTTTTAAAGAACGGTTTAAGTGCACTTAGATTTCAAAGCCATTGTAATATTTTGTATATAGTTTGTAGATAATTAGGCAAAGCTCTCGATTTGTTCATTAACTTAATGCTAAAGATCACAAATACTGATCTTGGTATGGAAGGATCCATGGAGAAATTTTCATGTTTCGGCTTCTGCGAGTTCCGTTTGATTTAAGATGTTTTCTCGATTATCTTCGCTTAAATACATAAGTTAGGTTTAGTGAGAAGACTGCAATAAGGACTGGACGTGTACCTCCTTTGGGGTCAAAAAGTATTGTGTTCGATACACGATTTTTCTAATAAACGTCGAATTAATTTATTAACCTTACTGTATTATACGTTAAACACTATCCACCTGCACACTGTTTGACAACTAAATACCTCAGTAACCCTCAAATTAGGTCTAAACCTCGTTTAATCGACATTTCATAATTTCTTCTTCCATATATTTTCAAGCTTGTAAACAATAACAGAAATAGCCTTCAGGCAACAAAGCTTATCATATTACCGCAACTAATCCGATGCAGCATTAATAGTAAAACGCACACCCGTGTTTATGTTTTACTATCTCCTGTCTGTTTCTGCAAAAAATATATCCCTGAAGGCTATTACACCAAAATTACCACTACATAACCGTTATATAATCAAATCTATATTGGATTACTTCGACATGACCTTGAAGTTGATAATTTTAGCCTATTACATTTAAGAAGGTAGAGTAAGGAGTTGATAGAAACAATGATTAAAAGGAAACGAAAGGAAACTTCGTGCCTTGTCGTTACCGGGTAACACAGTAATGGACACTTTTAGGAATGACTAGATAGACACATATGTGTACTAGGCTGCCTAAATATAGAAATGTTACATTAAAAAAATAAACACGCAAGAAGATAAAATCTATTATATACCTACTTATATGTACAGCAATGTGGTTGCCAGACATTGGTTTTAGACATTTTTGAACTCTTGGCTGCGTTTAAATTTCATTTATGGAAGTTAAGGTAATTAAACGCTATTCAAGTTTTATTACGCTTTAATTGAAATGACCTATTTGGAGCCTGGTTTCCAAAATATAATGTTTTCAATGCAAAATTTCTTTTCTCGTTTGCTGAATTTTTATTTAAACAAAAAAATTTTTTTTTTTAATTTAGAATACTTAAAAAAATTAACAAAAAGTCTGAAATCTTTTTGATACAATAAATATTTCTTAATATTAAGTTTCATAAAAAATTTCTAAAATTTATATATCTGCAAAAATTTCATTGAATGGAATTTTTAACTATTTTTAAAGATTTTAATTATTTATAATTATTATTTATGTTTAACATTTTTGTTCTAAAAAATTATTTTACCACATTTAAATTTAAATACCACAATTTAAATACAACCAAAAAAAAAGTTCTGAAATATTTATAAATTTTAAAAACAAGTCTAAGGTATTTTAAAAGTTTCGAAATTTTAAATATTTTGATTGAAATTGTATGAAAAATAATTATTTGCATGAAAATTTTAACTATTTTTAAGATTTAAGTTATTTACTTTGACTGTTTTTTTATTATTATTTTTTTTAATATCTCAAAAGTGCTAAATTTTTCAGAAAATTTAAATTTTTTCTTAATTAAAATTTAAATTAAACTTAAATTAAACTTAATTAAAGTTTTCAGTATTTTTCGTTTTATTTTAAAAGTTTATTTATATTCTATTTTTTTCAACATCTCAAAAATTTGAGATATAAAATTATAAATATTTTCAGACTCGCTACAATGCTTAAAAATTACAAAAAATATTTTTTTTCGTATTTCGAACATCTATTGTCAAATCAAAATAAAATATCATATATAAATTTATCGAAAACTATTTCATGTTCATAAAAAATTTCATTGCATTATAAATTTGTTGTTCAAATCTAATATTTTTTGTAAATGTGCTCATATTTTTTACTTAATACTACAGTAAACAACAAAACTCCATCTTGCTTTTTGCTTTAAAAAAATACAAACATTTTAATCTATTTGCAATTAATTAACTACATTTTCAGATGTTAAAATATATCATATTTAAGTTTTATTTGTTTTTTTTTTTTTTTTAATGAAAATTTTGAGCAATATTTCCAAACAAAAATTAATTATTAATGCCGTAAATAAAAATCTCAAACTTTTTCAGCTTATGAAATTTATTGAGGCAAAATCCAGCAACACTTTTATGCAATCTTTTGCATATTGTATTTAGATAATTTTTTTCATTTGCAAAAATTTCAATTTTATGTATTTTTATAAATTTTTAAATTTAATTTTTAAAATTTAAAAATATAAAATAAATAAAAAAAATATTTTAGGTAAATAAAATTATTTTTTTTTCATTTTACATTTTTTTTAAATTTTTTTCTCAAATTTTAGATTCACATTTGATAAAAGTTTTGCTTCTTCGCTGAATTTTATTAAATTAATAATTTTTTAATATATTTAATTTTTATATATATCTTTAAAAATAATTTTTTCCCCTTGTTTTATTAAATATGTGATTTTTAATGCCTTTCTATTTCAATATTTTCTTGCTTTAATTCGGTGAAATTAACCAAAAGTAGCTTTAAATTCACTTCCAACGAGAATCTACGACTAAATAGATGCATATGTGCACACATTGGGTACATGAAAGCACCGTTTTATCTTTTAAATACTACAAATTGCATGAAATGAATGTTTTTTGGCCGCTGATTGCGTTGTTGGCTGATTGGTGGCGCACAAATGGTATTCGATTGTGATTAAATTGAATTATGCGCAAAATTTACCAATGCAAAGGCGAAGTAAATAAAATTTAAGGATGCGCAATCATTCAACTCTCAAAGGACATACACACACACACAAACACGATTACACACGCTTTCGTCCGCATAATCAATGAACACCTCCTTTCCGCTTAACGCCCACTTTCCGCATTCGCATTACGCAAGCGCTGCACTCACTCCTCTTAGGCTGCGCGCATAATTACAATGCATTTTAATTTAGCATTTATGCAGTGACTGCTGCGTGCCTTTGAGCCCAAAATGATGGTTAATTGAAATTTATCAACAACAGCAACAATATATTCGAGATAAATACACAAAAAAAAAGTGCACTACAACGCTGCTACATGTTGCAACTGCAGCATGTGGCATGCCACATCTGCATACAAGCAACGGTAATTGTTTGACGCGCTTTCCTTGCGTCCTGTTGTTTTTCGTTTTTCGTTTTTAATTTTTTTTTTACTTTACTGCCAATTATTTATCCGTAAAGCAGTAGTAATAAATTTTAAATGACTTCATGCCCCACGGAAAAAAAAAGCAGATTATAAAAAAAAAAGTTTGCAACAAAAGAGCGCATGTTAAATTGGTTGCTACCAATACTCCCTGTGGTTGCTGTTGCGCGTATTTGCTTGCAGCATGTGGCAGCCAAGCTGTGATTGCACTCGGCACATCATAATCAGTGGCGCGCATGTACTCGACGCAGTCATTTAATTACATATGTACTTATATGTATGTACCTGTATGTGTGTACATGCATATACACACATTCATGTATATATATACATAAATATGTACATTTTGTATATCTGCCTACATTCCCATTCAGTATTTATTTTTTATACAAATTATATTGTTGTTGTTGCTTTTATTTATTGTTGTTGTTGTTGTTGTTGCTGTTGTGGCTACTTTCCCTCATATGCATAATAATTATTGCTCAGCGTCATCCATTCCAGTTTGCCGTTTTGTTGCTGCACTGCACGCAATCAGCGCGCTTTGTGGTTGCAATCAATGCAATGGCGAGCGCGCAACTTCGGCGGCGATATTTGGCATTATTTAACCCATTGGCAATAAGCCGGAGCGAGTAAAAACTGTAATTTCACATAATAATAAAATTTCTTTGTTTGCGCTCGCCACCTTGACATACATGCTTATAAGCATTAATGGGTCGAGCCTGCCGTTAAATTTAGAGCGAGTTCAGAGTACAGATTTCCCTTCATGATGAGCTCGTCACTTCCTTAGCTCGGTCACACAATCTTTTGGTATGTCTTCGGAGTTAATCAGAGACCCAACAAAATCTTTTAATAACTGTTCGCTGCTATACTTTGTGGCTTCTGAGGTAAAATAATTATAGTCCGTGGGAGCTTTAAAGCTTTCCGCTTCATTTTTAGAGCTTTTTGTTTGAAGCTTTAAAGCTCAGATGAAAAACTATGTGCTCCTTCGTTCGGTTTGAATTTCTTAATTAATCCTCTTTTTCATGCTGACTAACAGTAGGTAACAGTAATTTATTCCTATCGTTTTAGACCTTTAGTTTCGTCCGGAGAGCAATCTGATGAGTGATTTCAGGCTATAGCGTTTAAATTTCAACTTATTTCGAAAGCTGTTTCTTCTTCATTCACGCTCAGTGGTCAAGAAATGGAAGTAAGCACTTGTAGGGCTCGGAACGATTCGAACTACAATCCTCAGCAGCTGTTTTCTCTTCACCAATTTTATCCATCTTGGTCTGAGTATAAATCCAACTCGGCACTATGGCTTTTAACTCGAGAGTAAGCATCTAAAAAAACTTTGACGTTTTGGCTTTTATGGTCTCAGACTGAATATTATTTGGACCCCTCATTGTGAAATATGTATCTAGCATGACGAAATAGAGAATAGCTACCTTCTTCTCTATTCAATTACTTCCCCTTCGTGGACTCAAGTTTTTTATTAGTTTACCTTCTTTCGCTTCCACTCTTTTTAGGGGTATCTCAAGGGGTCTGCTGAAGGCGAACGTGGTAAAGTTCCGCTTTTATTTTCCGAACACAAACTATGTGCTCTAAGCCCTTGTATTATTCCAAAGTTCTAGGTATGCAGTACAGAATAATTTCTTGGTGTACTCACGACAATGATTTGTAAGAGTTGGATATGAAAGACTCTAATTTGGCGATCTGAAGGAACTACTTTTCACCTTCAACCTTCAAAGTGAACCATTATCATGTCATGGTCAAGAATTCTGTAGGACTGTGTTTCCAATCTTCGTAAAGTTTTTACGAGACATTTTAGCAAAATTTCAACGATATATAAGCGCACTCTCTCCAAGTTATTTGCAGATGGCTGAGAGGTCTGAAACACAGATGGCCGTTAAAATGGGTCTGCGTTGATTTTTGCCATTATTTCGTCTATTTTCTCTTAATTTTTTATTACTGTGATGATATATAATATTTTTAATTATTTTTACTCCTCAAAGAAGCATTGAAAATAATTGTGAGGCGACCACATAAGGGTTAAACCGTTGACCACACAAATTTCACAGCAATAATCCCTTTGCTCTATGAAATTCAAATAAAATGCAACTGAACATCAATAAAATACCGAAGCATTTAACCATGAATTCATTAATTTATGCATCTATGCCACTTCACACACACATGCACACACACACAGATACATGCATGCACGTATTTAAGGATAAGAGTCGCAGGCGGCGCTGCAAAGCGGACTAAAATTTCAATTTGTCAGCCGTTGGAGTGCTTGCTGCCGCCTATGATAGCGTTGCCACGGCAGTATTTACTGTTGTGGCACACACTCACGCTACACGCATGCAACGCGCAAAAGTTCAAACGGATTTTTACGCAAAAATTTAAACAAGCGTAATGCAAGTTTTGCCTTTTCCCGCGATATTTGTGCGATTTGTGTGTGGTTGAATTTCATTTAATGATAATCGCCTGCGATTTATTTGGCGGCGCGTGTGTGGCAAGTGCGTCAGTGCGTCATTTCGTACACGCATGTAGGTGTACACCATTCTGTGTGTGTTCGTTATGTTGGCAAACAATTTAACAACTATCTTTATACCATGGCGATTATTGTTTGTGGCATGCAACAGGCCATGTGCAACAACCGACAGCTAAGCAAGGTTGAAATTTTCATATCTGCGCATGGCCGCACACAGGCCATAGAGGCCGCTGTGTTGCATCGGCTTTTGCGGTCATTTAATTATGGCAGCATGAAATCGAGATCTGGAATCATGTTCGCTGCCGTTCGTTAATTTTTTGTTTTTGGGCAGGCTAAATTAATTTTTGACGGCGTACAAGCGCTACAGACTAATGCAAATTTATTTAGATAAAGTTAACTGGTGGACGTTATTGATTGGATTTATTATTACTATAATTTATTTTTTTTTGTTGGATGTAATTTATTGCGGCCATTGGTGTTTAAATGGTCATTTGGTGTAAATGGCTAAAGCTGAAATGATAAAATTTTGGAAAGTTAAATGTGAATTTAAATCAATAAATGCGAAAAATTAGTTTCCAAAACAAATCTCGGCTCTTGAGAGGGTTTAAATGCGGGTTCGTACAGGTTTTCGGACTCAACTCTCACCACTTGCCACTCTTACATATAAAACAAGCTTCTCAAACAACTCAGCCTTCGACACTGCCACTAGATTGAAATAACTTTCTTAGCGAGTGGCGAAACGAACATGCAGCTATCATAAATATTTTGTAGCAAATCTTTCCAACATGCGCATAAGAGACTTCAAAGATGTATCTCTGTGATAAGCATTGTGGAATACAGCGCACTAAAGTTGTTGTTGTTCATGATTACACAATTTTTATAAACGGAGTGAGAGCTTCAACTTAAAGAGTAGAGGAAAAATGAGCAAGTGGAATGAAAATCTTAAGCAAGCCGATCCAAGCCATATTCCAAACTAAAAACTATACAAAATTCTAGTTCAAAACTCTTGAAGCCTCTTGATGCCGCAGCCATGCATTATAGGAATTAAGATTAAGGGCAATTTCTTTAACCAAATAAGTACAACGGACACAATTAAACCTCGAAAAGAACAGAAACTTCAATCTAAACTTCAAACTTAGTGAGCCGGCACAGAGTTTTTGTTATTGATTGGTTTCTGAGAAACCGAATTGAGTACTGATTGTTTACTAAGTTTTTGGATTACCCACAGAATCGAATAGATTAATATAGACCAACGAATTTAACAGTAATTGAATAACAAAAGGATAACTGTCATAAATGTATATGCAGTGCTGCCATCTAGTTCCGTTTACATGAAAATCGGTAGAGGCATTTCAAACTGCAGATTCTTAAGTTAGGTACTATATTGTGAAAAGAGTCTGGCATTTATGTGCGTTTCTTATATAGGCAAATCAAAATCACATCTTACCCACAGTCCTTTATATATCAATTATGGTTTCATTGAGGTCTTGAAGCGGTCGGTTCGAAGCAACAAACCTCGAAAAATGCGCCTTCCTTCTCGCTAATTACCCATTAAAATAATCCGTCGAAAGTTCTAATACGTTTAAGCGCCCCGTAAGGCGTAGCTCCAACTATAAGCGCACAGCGACGCCGATGCCACCAAGCCCACCACACAAAAACAACTACAACGCGAATAATCCACTATCAAATGCAGGCAAATACTTGAGCTTGCGGCGTCTTTTGTGGTGATGGCTGCTCAGTCTGTTCGTGACGGCAGCGTTTGTATGTGTGTGTGTGTGCAGATATTCAAAATCCTTCAATTAATCACCGAAAAGCCAAATTCTGTTGGGCAACCAATGAAGAGACGCGTACTGCTGTTGTGGCAAGCTACTTGAGGCGCATAAATGCACGCTTCCTAGCCATACAAATGGCCACAGTAAGTCCACAATCACCACAGCCGTCGCATAATTCTGACACTTGAAGGTTTCGCATAGTTAACTACAGCTGCCTGCTGCCGGCTGCCTGCTGGCGTCTGCCAAGCCGTCTTTGAGTGCAAGATTAATGATGAATTATTTGGGCGCTGTTGATGGAAGCTGGCCTAAGAGGTTTACGCAGTTGCGCTATTTCGATATATTCTCATTTCATTACCGCTATTGTCATTGCTGTTGTTGCTATTTATGTTGTATGTTGTATGTTGCATGTAGTTGTTGTGCTCATTATTGTTCATTTCTGCTCATTGGCTTTAACTTTCGTTGCCTTGAACGCTTTGCTGACCTACATACATACATAAGTACATAAATATAAGCTGTGCGGCACGTCTTGAACGTTTTGTGGAAGCTCTCCACGCACTTGGAAAGCGTGTGATGGAAACTGATTAGCTAAAAATGCAAACACGCGCACAAATACATGCGCATGTACAGACCTAGGTTGAAAACAAATATGAAATTATCGACAGTCGACTTCACATACGTAAGCTCATACGTTTAGTTAAAGAAAGCCTTAATAATTTAACTAACAACAGATGTGTGAGTGTGTGTGCGAATATAGGTAGTGGCTAGTTCTCATGGGAATATTCAGAAATATGGACACATTTGCAATTGGCGGTCAGCTGATTAGCCAATTCTGATATTTACATTAATTTTTTATTAAAATGTAAATAACTTCCATTACTGTAGTGGTAGCGGTGTAGTTCGATGAACAACTAATAGTATGAAATCGATTACTGGTGATTACTTGCAAGAACTTAACAATTTCATGGCAAAAACAACACCATTTCAGACTACAATAGGGGAAAAATGTTAGAAAAAAATTCAGTAATAAAATACCGATAACTAGAAAATTATCGATAACTGTTATCGACATTTGTTATCGGTGATTTCAGTAACTAATAGTCAGAAAAGTTATAATTAATCAAGTAAAGCTTTAAGGTACTTAATACTCAACAATTTATCGATTGAATATTGCTATCAATCTTTATTTAGCAAACATTTTTATAGATGAAGCAATATTTTGTTAAATTGCTTGTTTAGAATTCCTATGCTATAATTCCTTATGTAAGATTTCAAAGTAAAAAATAAGCGATGAAAAATACGTTTTACTGATATCAAAAATTTGAGCTCAAGAATTCTGTTGATCTCCTTTTATCGGCATAAAAATAGATAAAAAAAAGTGTAGCAGAGAAAAAAATCGTTATTTCTACATAAATATTTAGGTGCGGTAATTGTTCAAATCAGCAATTCCATCCCATTAGATGTCTGCAAGCAAACCTCCAAAAAAATTGTTTAAATTTTTGTGAGGCGGTTGATCGGTTGATCGGTTGAGAAATTATGAAATACATAATTAGTATCGATATAACATAATTTTCAAATAATTAATTCTAACATACTTTTACAGCGAACTGCCAGCAAAGTAGGAATATAAATTTTTCATCGATTGGATGAAAAGCGTACTTAAAATTCTGTTATATATATGTGTATGTAAAAAATTGTAAAAATAGCAGTTTTCCAGCTTTCTAAATAATATTTTTCGGAATTACGTTTAGTTATTTTTTACTATTAAAACTTTATTATATTTTTGCTATACATCCAGTAGATGAATGCTAAGGTATTCCCTAAGCTTTATGGAAGAAACCGATCTAAAAGTGTTCTTAAGTTTGTAAAGTAGCAAGCTATGCTCAGAAAAACTGGAGAATAGTATAGCACACTATTCATCGTTAGGATAAAAATTTTACATTTGTTGAGAATAAGGTATAGTGGGACAAGCATAATTTTTAATTAGCTCGTAGTAAGTGATATTTGAGTTTAAATTTTTAAGGTGCTTTGATTGATATTTAAAGCATTCGTCTAAATGATGAAACATAATATATCATATTTCCAAGTACTTTGTATTTTTAGTTTTAATTTTAATCAAATAAAACAATTTCAATACAATAAAATTTTCTTACATCTTCTTTACCTTATTTACCAGACACTCATACACTTATGATTATTTCATTGGAGAAGCAGCCTTATGCTCCATATACCATAGAACATCCAATTTCCGGTACGTATATTCAATAGTTGACAAATGGAAATTGAGTACACGCGTATTTATGAATAACACGCTAACAAATGCATATGCTAAGCTTCATGTAATATTATTTCAAATGAATATACCACATTTGAATTTTTGTATGATTTCGGTAATAATAATCCCCTTCCACACTAATTTTTTTTCATCCGTCTTATTTTCTTAATTCAATTCAGCTACCGCAATCGATTGTGTTGTGAATGATTGAATTCTATTGATTGCGAAAATTAGATTTTGCGGCTCCCCGCACACACGTCACCTCCACACAGTCAGCATTCAGACACAAGCATCTAAACCGTTGATGAAAAATGTTGTGGAGAGGGAGATTTTCTTTGCTGTTGATGGCGCCAATGAGCCGCCAATTGCAGGTATTTTCCGCTATTATTGAAATTTGCGATAAGCATATTACGCGTTCACCTGCACACGCGCCAAAACACATGTACATACATATGTCCTTATGTAATTTATATGCTCGTAAGCATGTCCTATCAATTTGATATTAGTATGAATATATTATACAAAAAAATGCATTCAGTCAAAAAGAATTATAAGCATTTGTCGATAATTATATTTTCTACATGACGTCAACATTTTTTACTCAGTGAATGCTCGCTATTAATACTATTTATTCATATATACACATATTTTCCTTGGATATTATGGTATAGTAGCTTAGAGGGAGTGGGGGAACGTATATCACATAATATGTTTTAAGTTAAATATATAAAATGAAACCAAAATTTTCGAAACCTTGCTATTACGAACTTCGATGAGACAGTACATCTTATAAATACATTAAATTATATTAAAGTGTATCGATTCGTAGAAAATGCGTATTTTGTCAAAGCATTTACCTTCACCGTAAGCAATTTTTTGTTATAAAGACTTTCTTGTAGTTTTTTGAAAAATTCATCGAATGGACGAAATTAATTTGTTAGATGAAAATAATGCGTAATAATTAAAGTGTATTTTGATGAAAATTACATGACTACGCGTAAAAGCTCTTATTACAGTTAATATATGTAGCAGCAGATGTACATTTAGTGTAGTTATAGACGTGTACATTAAACAGACGAATTCAGAAGGTATTTTATTTTCTGTAGTTTTTTGCTATCTTTTGCACGGCTTTCTCGGGCTTTCTCTAAGTTATAATTTATTTGCAATTTTTCATCAAAGAGAATTTAACAAAATTCATCCATTGGATGAAAATGAAAAATTATTTCTTACAAAAAATTTGTCATAGTGCAGATATTTCTTTCTAATATTCCACTATTTTTATTATTGCCTCATCTTGTTTCCAAAATAAAATAATACATGCTATATATTGATCAAAAAGGTAATACTATTTTGCACCCACAGATTGCATATATGCACATATTTTTCTCATATATGTAACATCTTTCTAATTTAGGTTTTAGGTTAGCTTACACAGACATAAAATTAACCCTTTTTCTTAAAGTGTTTTGTGAAATTCATCTAGTGGATGAAAATTTAATTTGATCTATTTACTTTTAGATGGTTTAAATAGCATGCATTTTCGAATGTATTTACACCATCCAAACTATATACTTCTTATGAAATTAAGTACATCGAATGGATGAATTGCTATGTTTTGAATATATATTGCATAAGATATATAAATAAATAAGTAAACTAAAAACTTTTATTTTAATATAATATATATATATATATTATATATTTATTTAATTTAATATGATAAAAAACTTTTCAATTAATCTTATTTTTCTATCCCAAAAGAACTTTTTAGACACATAAGTACATACCATATGTATGTACACACCCTATGAGAGTACTATTTTTCCGTCACTGAAACCATTATATCCCGCTGACAAAGAAAATTGAAATTAGAATATGTGAAATTGATGATGTCTTTCCGCCACTAATCATTCATTTACGTAACACGCAAATTGGCGTTAATGCCTTAAACATGCATTTACGGGTATTGACAAGTGTTTCTATGGCTTTTGTTCCATTTCAAAACTGCTCAAGTGTAGCTGTATATTACAACGTGAGAACATCATTGGCTGACGTACGACAGCTGCAAAAGAAAAAGGACAAAGGCAAAACCATACTTTTTTACACTTACGGAGTGTTGATTTGCCAAAAAGAATTAATTCAAAAATGAGAAAATAAGATTAATTGGCTATTCATCAGACAAAAATTCAGTCAGACTCTTAAGCTTGATTATTTGATTAAATTAAATTTAATGGAATAAATTTAAGCAAACAATATTAAGTCAAACTAAAACTGAATTAAATCAGATCAAATTAAACTAAGCGAAGTTAAATAAAATCATATACACTAAAGTTAAATAAAATTAACTTGAATAAACTTAAAGTCAAGCAAATTTATTTAATACTAGTTAATTCAAATCAAATTAAATTAAATTACCTTCAATTAAGTCAAAGCAAATGAAAATAAGTAACTTTAAATTCAATAAAGTCAACTAAATTAAATTGAATAATCATTTATCATAATTACTAAATCAAATCAAATTACATAGAATTAAATCCGATTCAAATCAAACAAATAAACCTAAGAAAAATTGAATTAAATTAAGCCAAAATAAATCGAGACAAACTAAATTAAATTAAATAAAATTAAATTAAGTCGAATTAACCCAATTTAATTAAATAAACTTAAAAGAACTTACATGAAATAAAACTAAATCAAATTAAATAAAATTAACTTAAAATAAATTAAATTAAATTAAATTAAATAATATTAAATTAAGTTAAGTAAAATTAACTAAAAGTTAATTAAATTAAATTAATATTACAACAAATTGTTCTTAAATATAATTAAACAAGTTGGCATAAATTGAAATGTATTCTAATACTTATGAAGGATTAGCAAGAATTACATAACCGCATGCGATATGCCTCTTTAATTAACGGTAAAAAGGTCAAAGCACTAACAGTACCTAAGTCCATACATGAAGTGACTTTGCCAAGGCCAGTGAGCTTCTATATTATAAGTTAACATGTATTTAACAACACAACATCATATGGAGAAATGTATCATTAATTCATTATACAAATAGAAGTACCGTTTGTGAGTGCTCCATAGTAGAAAAGAAAAGAAAAATCATTCCTATTTGTATTTGATCATAAGTAATATCGTCTTCTATTTGCCACACTTCACTATTAGCAGCATTATAAATGCCGCATTTGGTTGTACGTACCCAAAGCATGCCACATGATGGCAGAACGCTTTCGTCGCTGTTGCTGTCGCATGTTACGCACGACGCAAACATTCCAGCAAGCATTCTTTCCATTTTAATTTCTCACATTTAATTACTTTATTTATCAAGAATCTCATACTCATATTAGCACATATATGCATATATATGTAATTACATATATATAAATTCATGTACTGATATGCGCGTAACATGGAAGAGGCGTTGGGTGAAGACCTCAATGAAAAAAGTGGAAATTGTGCACCAAAGCGAGTTGCGCTACCACTGGCAATCAAACAAACAGTAAGTAATAATTTTCGTGTCTGAATGTCAGGCGCCCAACCAGCCGACCAAGCGGTCGCATGTTAGCAAATAAACTGTGACTGATACATACAGCAGCGCACATATTTGCAGACGGCAGCGTCTATTAACACACGCGACTAGACTCGCACACACACACACACACACACATTGGTATTAACAATACATGCACAATTACTCCGGAAATGTGTGTGTTTGCATGAGCATTCTTTGCCTTTCTTCGTTAAATTTTTATTTATTTGCTTTGGAATGTTGCATGCGCGCACAATAGATATTCATGGCATTCATGTTGTTCAGGTTCAAGTTGCTGGCGTACATATATATAATAGAAATGTACATATGTATGTATGTATGGAAACGTTGATTTCATATGTGTAAAAGAATGTATAATATGTAGCATTGGAATCATTTATATTCACTGAAGTTTCGGTCGATATTTACACATCACAGCATTAAAGCGTGAAAATCTAAAAATTGAAGCATATCTGCAGGCGTAATTTGCATTAATGAATATTAATACCATAATTTAAGAAAAATATTGCGTGATTTATTCTTCGAAATTAATTGCAGCACTTATGACAACACTTGTGGGTAAAATGTTTATTCGGGTTGCCAGATCTAGGGAAACTTTTACGGTTACATATTAAAATTTTTTTCATATCTTTGTAAAACTCTACCTATTTAACAATGTCAGCACTTATGACAACACTTGGGGTAAAAATTTAATTAGGCTTGCCAGACCTAGGGAAATTTATATAATTGTGCATCAAAATTTTTTAAGTATTTTTTTATTAGTCTACCTGTTTAGTAATATTTCCGCCATATATTCGAATATTAGAGCAAGTATTAAAACGTAAATATTCATCAAAGCTTTATTAGCTGCTTAAATAAGCTTTAAAAATCTAAAATTGAAAAAATAAAAGTCTACATTTAGGCGCAATTTAATAGATTCAATTTTCAATAATTTAAGCTAAATATTGTTTAATGCAAAATATAATTGCAACATAAAACCAAACAAACAGGCTTAGGGTTACCATATTTGCTTAAAAGTATAATTTTTAAGTAGTGAACTTTTTTTAATTCTCTAAAAAATCATCTCAGTTGAAGCTAGATAGTTGTTTTTATCACGTAATATCAGCTGATATTTAAATTTGATCAAGAAAAAAAAAAAAATATATTAATTAAAGTCTAACCTAAGGCGCAAAGTTCAATTTACGAATACTGCTCTGAAAGTATATAAAATTGTTGTGCTATATTGTTCAGATTGAGTATGTTGTTTAAAAAGTTTGAACAGCGTTACCATATCTGCAAAAATTTTATGTTAATTTGTTATTCCTTATTAAACACTTACTTTTCTAAATAAAAGTGAAAACATTACTTTCATTCTAAGCATATTACTTAAGCTTATTACTTAGAACCGTTTTCAGAGCTTCCATATATTTTGATTTTCTTTTTCTTTTTTAAATAAGCCAAACATTTTCCTCAACTATTCTGCAATTTGTAGCCTCTTTTCTTCTTTCATTGCACATTTTTATACCTCTCATTTCAGCGTTGAACGATAGTCATGTTGGCCTTCGCACAGCAATAAGCCACATAACGGTTATTGTAAATTTTTGTGCATTTACAGCCGTCTTGTCTGTTGCTCTATAGTTGCTTGTACCTTCTACAATTTGCCTTCACCTCCTTGCTTAATGGTTACTAGCACACATTTTTTCGTTTGCATTCACCTACACTTCCTTACTTCCTCACTTCCTCGAATTGCCCGCTTGTCACAGGATGTGTCTGCCATTTATCACAAAGCGCAAACTCATGTGTCTGCAACACCCACTGCTTGACGCTCACACTGCTTTGCAGCCTATTTGTGGCGCTCACAGTGTGGACGGCTAACGGTTATTCAATGCAAGTGTGTATGTGTGTATGTATGCATGTATGTTTGTATGTATTTATGTGCAACTTATATGCACACCGACCAGCTACTTTTACTCGCATCAATTCACATTTCTTTTGCGGTCGCTCCCTTTTCATTTTTCCACCTTCATCTTCTTTCATTAATTTCCTTTCTACCTGCCGCTCTTAATTGTTTCGTATTTTTAGGTGCGGTTTCAGTTACATAGATATGTACTTACTAGCTTTGAACTTTTACCGGTTGCTTTGTGCTCCTATTTGTTCTCCCCTCATCCTCTTAAGGACGCCGACAGTGTAAGCGCCTAAAAATATGTTAGGTACATGAGCATATTTTTATACACACATGTGAATATATATTTTAGTAGGGTTCTCTGCTCTGCTCAAATGCTCGCTTCCTGTTTGTAGCTTGTGGTTGTTGCGATGGCTGCCTTTTGCATTTGTATTTGTATTAGTTGTTGGTCGGTCTCTTGCTGTAATTTCTTCATTTTGTTATGTTGTTGCTACTTTTTATTTGCTTGTTTTTTAATTGCCTTTGTTTTCACGGCTCATATGTGCTTATGTGTTTCGCTCCCTTTTTAATTCGCTGTTTTAATTCAAACAAATGAAAAATACCAGCGTGGACTCAGAGGCGCTTTACCTTTCATTTGCTCGGCTTAACGGTCATATTAAGGCATGTAAATAGGCGCTGATGTAGCTATTTTCAGTAGCGAAGGCAAATATGTTTGCTTGTGGACAGAAAAATATGTAAAAATACTTCGTATTAGTTATTTTGTACAAATTCTTCCAACTCCACTTTTTTATTTTGTGAAATGCGAAGTTGTTTGGCAGTCTGATGAGTGAACTTATATTTCTTATTTCTTGAAAATTTTTAGTTTCTACTTCTTGGTTTGAAACTTAAACATTTAAATTTAAAAAAATTGGCAACTCTACTCGAATAAAACTCGAATTTTTAAAGCAATTTAATTCTTTTGTTACAAATTATTTATTACCTAATTTTTAATTTACATATTACTAACTATACTTAAATCTTATTAAATTACTTTCAAATTGTGGTTAATTGGCAACGCTATAAATAAACATAATTAAATTAATTAAAATTAATTAATGTCCCGTAAATGTATAAATAATATTTGAAATGAAAACAAAAAATGTTTTCTTTGCATAAAAATTTCATATATAAAATATAATAGAGAAATAAATAAGTAAAATTTAAAAAGCATCCCTGCTAGAAAAAAAATATGCGTACTTTAGTTGTTGCGTATAGATTATGGTTAACTATGATATCAGGTCAATCGGTGTTAACCATGATTATTTTATTTATTAGGTATTATACATTTAATCAATGGCATTCATATATTTTTTTTTGTACAAATAAATATTTTTTTTTATAATTTTTATATGGCAACCTTATTCGAAAATAATTCTGTATAAAACGTTAGATAATTTTAGATATTTTTATATATAATATATACTAGTAGATTTACTTAAATATTTACTTAATTTTATTGGGTGGCATCCCCGCTGTAAGAAATTTGAAATATGAAAAATAATTTTTTGTAATTTTTTTTTATATTCTTCTATTGCAATTATACAATTTGTTTTGTTATTGTCACCCCCATGCTTATTTTAAAAAGGTGGCAACCCTTTTTTTTAAGTTTCACTGCTTAATGTGACATTTTTGTGTTATAGCGCTAGTTTTTGGTAGCTGGTTTATCGGTAGCCGACTTTGAATAAATTTATTGATTCAACCTCGAAGTTTTAAACTTTTTTCTGTATTGTATGGTATTGTGAAAAAATCTGATTCTTACACTATCAAACTTGGACTGATCGACATAATTTAAAACTTTAAATTCGGCCAATACTACTAATGGCTTGGCTTGGTTCCAATTCGGGATTCGTTAGCATTTTTCCCCGTTATCGAAAATATAAACTATAAATTGAGTTTTCGAAATTATAGCCTTGGGCAAGGGTTTTCGAAATACTATTACGCCAGTCTTTCCCTCAAATTAATTATGTGATTCTGTTAAAATTTTGCTTTTATTCTCTCATAATTCCAAGTTTATTTGAAAGAAAATTTGGTCAACATGTTTTCTGAAATCATGCTCGATTTTCAGTTTTTGTGGTTTTAAGCTGAGATCTCGTACGCTTAAGGGCTTCGAGTGTCTGAAAATAAATTATGTTCTCTGGGAATCATACTGCAATACTTGCTTACAAATTATAAAGCCATTTAATGCCTTACTGCGTATATGAATGATTATAAAGATTACCGGGCATTCATTTGTGCTTTTCTGTAGCATACTTTTGAGCGCACATTCCTTTCGGTGCGTATACATGACATATGCTAAAATTAGTCAATGTTAGTCGCTTGCGCACACAAAATATTCTCTTTGCACAGTAGTTTTGCCTGCTCTCTGTGCAGAGATTGAAGGCTTCACATACACACACAGAGACGAATGACACACGAGCGCACAAATGTATGTAGTTGCAGGTTCAATTTTTGGATTATGCGCCTTTTGTGACACATTTACTCTGATTTCCGCATTATTAGCACATTTTTTGGTGCATTTTTTCGCCAAAGCTTTTGCTGTGTTTGTTTTTTTAAATTTTTTTTGGAATTTTTCTTCATTTATTCAAGTTGCAGATGCGTGGCATCCTGCTCGTTATGGCTTGAGTTTTAATTAAATTATGACAAAGTTAATGTGGCGTCGTTTTGAGTCTTGGCGCCTTGTCTGTACTGTAAGAGTACGTACTTGCCACATGCACTCCACTTATCTCCTTTCGTACTACCTTCTACCTATTTTACTTTGCTACACTTCACCGTGCTGGCAACGAAATTTCCACTTATCTTTTTACATAAGGATTTTTATGTACTTTTTGTGTTGCTGCCTGCTGCTGGCTCGTCATTGCATGACGAATCTCATCAGTCTTTCATTTGTTGGCTCATTTGCCTCATGGACACCCACACCGCATTACTTACCGCTGAAATGTTGTTGTTGTTGTGGTTTTTATTTTTGTTGTTGTCGTTCCTGCTACCATTTGCGCTTCCGTGAACTTCTATTTGCGTTGATGGCCTGCTCCTGCGTCTCGCGGCCCATGCGTGCCGCACGTATTTCTGTTTTTATTTCCATTTTTATTTTTATTTTGATGATTCCTTTGTTTTTATTTGCTTTCATACTGTTTTCTACGGCGAGTATAATTGTCTTTGCCAAGCATTTACACACTATGCCTAGCGTTAGTCTACCCAGCGTTTGTTCGTTTGTAATGCAAATAAAGTAATTAAAGTAATAAAATGTAATATCTTTGCTGCCGTCGGCGTTGCCTACCTGCAGGCGCACAAACATGGTAACATTGTAATTGTTGTGCATTTGTTGTTTTTGTTGTTTTTGCTGTTTTACTGACTTCATATTTTTCATTTAATTTTTGCGTGCGCAATTTTCCTCACTATAACACACAGTAAGGTGATAATTACAGTTATTTAATCATTTATTACCCCCGCCACCGGCGTGTGGGTGGGTGGGTGGTGTCATTACTTGCTTGCTGGCTGTCACATCTCACTCGTACATGCAATATTTTGATAAATATACATTTGACATGGCAATGTCACTGACTCGTGTTGTTGCTGTTGTTGTCTTGTATATATATTTGACATTTAGCTGTCAAATTGGGGTTTGTCCCGTCGCGTGCGTCCCAGGGTGCAAAGGTGTTGGCTGGAGTTAGTGTGTTGGTCGGGCAAATGAGCTGCTATTCAACAAGAGTTTTCAATTAAAATGAAAAACTGCTTCAAGTAAATGAGATTACGTGGAAAATATACTTATGAAATTAAAATAAAATTAAATTATGAAATATACATCACACACCACATATACTCCAACTATAATTGTTGAAGCAATGGTTAATTTTATAAATTTAAAAATATTAATGTAAACTTTATAATATAACATATTTCTGAATTATTTGATTTTTCAATCATATGATATCAAATCATGTGATATTTGTTTAACTAATTCAAGCTTATATGGAGAGCATATATTAAAAGTATGTCTAAATGGATAAAAATTCAATCATCTAGTGATAATTTCCACATAAAATATAAAGTCATATGGTTTTAGGTCATATGATATCAAATCACATAATGACCAAATGACGTAAATTTCAACAATTATACATAACTAAAGTCACAATTTATTACTATGAGCACATTTTTAACTAAATATGAATATTTCGTTATTCTAAATCAATGTTTATCCTGATTATATATTTTACAATTATGATATATTTATATCTACATGCGATTTTATGTCATGTGTTAAAATTTTTTTTCAATGAAATAGATATCGGGTTATTTCTATAATATCACTAAAAATTCCACAATTTTAAGTCATGTGATATCAAATCGCATGATGATCAAGTGATGTGATATCATATGATATGAAAGAAATGCATGGAAAAAAAATTTGAAAAATTAAAAAAAAACACATCACTATGTATATATATATGTACGCATGACTTAGTACTGAACCTCCATTTATTAAATTTCATGCAACTTAGGCATTATTTAGCGATAATCTGGAAAATCAAACCAAATATTTTATGTATTAGCAACTTTTAAATGTCATTTATACAAAAAAAAAAGAAAACTGCATGCATGTGATGATATATATAAAGTCGAACTTAATGTGATTTATCACTCCCGCATTTTTGTTTTAAGTAAATGAGTTTTAAGATCATGTGATCATGTGATGTGATGCGCTAGACGCGCCAGCGAAAGTATGTTCCACTTAACTTTAATCATGTGACGTCACATCATACATTTTCACATGTTTAAGGTTGAAATAACTGCACTCTATCATGCTGTGGTGATAATACATTGACTTTTATTTGCATTTCATTTAAAAATTTAATTGATATAAACCCACTGGAAGTCATATGATTCATAAGTCATGTCCTAAAAAATGCGATATCGATGCACATAACTTCAAGCAATCTTGAAAGAGGTAGTTTTACTGAACGTCACTTCACATCACTTCACGTTACTTAGTATAAAATCACTTGATATCATAAGCCATTAGTAGAGCAACATATATAAGGCGAAATCACTTGACATACAAGCTTCGTCAGCGATTTAATATCATAAGTTTTTAAATTTTTTGAATATATTTGAATTTAAATATATGAAATGTACAATTAAAATAAAGAAAATTCTAATAATCATGTGATCTTTTTGCAGATGACTGAACGACAACTGACTTAACTTTCCGCTTCTTCATGAAAATGTATAAAATTTGAAAGAGATGTCAGTAAACTATTCTATCACTTGATTTCTTTTTATTACTCGTGACATCACATGATTTTTCTAAATTGTATTTTTTTTTCTATGGAAATGATAAAATCCTTCAACAAACATAGCAGTGCAAGTAATAAAGCTACATATCACATACTTTCTGCTTATAAGCCTTGATATCACAGGATGTTGCTATAACTGTGTTAGCATCATATGCCCGATATGACATCAAATCACATCACATAATATTCGAAGTAAGCATATTTTCGCTTTTCTCCACTTTCTCGGTTTTCTCGGTAAAAAGCACTTCTTAAGCTTAAAATTTTAAGTGCAGCTCCGCATTTATTTATAGTAATTCGCATGCGACATATAAATATATTCACTTGCCACACATTGCGTTGATGCATCGCCTGTCAAAATGCATTATGACAAAAACCAAAAGGGTTGTCAGCTGTCACAGTAAACATGCGAGCTGCATAAAAGTTAAGACATTGCAACAAATTAAATAAAAAAAATGCAAAAACAACAACAACATGCTGCAAATATAACGGATACCGGCATATAACACACTAAAAGCCGCACTAACTTTTCTTATAACCAACGCAGCATATACTTGCAGATGCCGTTAAAACTGTACACACACACACACACACAATTGCGCTAATGAACAGCTCAGTGCGTCATGTCAACGGTGAAATGTCCAGAAGTGACAGTAGTTTATTGAACAATGACACTGAGCACAAGCGGAGCAGAGATACGCCGTTATGTTGCACGTATGCTTACGCAAAGGCGTTTATATTTAGCAAAGTGTGTCTGCTTGTGTGCTGGCATCCACATTCGCGCCGCTTATTACTTTACTTAAGCTCACACTCAATCAGCGATTTCTTAGCACTGATTAGCCGCTCCGACAAACGCGCGCATTCGCTTGTCAGTTGCGGCGCATCAACGCACGAGCACGGCCCGCCGCGGACATAATCACCGGCAATGCATTAATGATGATGCGCAATTGCGCAACCGAATGCTCGAACGAACGCATCACCGTCATCAAAATGCAGCGTCAACTGATCGACACCGACGCCGGCAACCGCAACGCCGAACGCGGCTTAGTGCGGCTTAAATGCGTGCGGCTTAGTACATGATTACTTTTGGGCCGTCGCTTATGATTGCTGTGGTCAACTGTGAATATGCAAACATTAGGATGATACTTAAAAGTGAAAAGAAAGATTTCTTAGTCTAGAGGTCAGTAATATCAGCGTTGAAAGTCGTCTATGTATCTTCTATATGCTTAGTCACACCCTTTCCCCCATTTGAGCCTGCAAATTAATGTTAACCGACAAATGCAGGGAGCAACAAGTTTCAAGCCGGCTTCGGATGGTCAAATATGTGTCAAAAAAGTTTTGCTTACGACTGGCGGGGTTGAGGCTGCATAAAAAAGGTCAGGGCCTCGGTAAATATAAGATAATTCCAGTTGAAAATAAAAATTAATTATCAAAAAACTTGTCAGCAACGGAAATTCTTAGCTGATGTCATTCACAGCTGACTCGGTCCATCCCTTTTAAGCCAGCTTGTAGTCGAGTACTCCTGCTTGCCATAATGCGTATGCACCATTAACGGTTTCATCAGACAGGACTCCTGGTTTCAATATATGCAAAAATTCGTCCTCAACCAAACTATTAACAGGTTACAGAAGATGCCACGCTTTCAGTCCTCGAAGGGGGTTGGAGTAACCCTAAGTGCTAAAAGGGCAACAAAAAGGCATCAATATGTATGTGATATATATTCAACTATATCAATATTAACTAAGGGTTGGAGTTTTGGAGTCTTTTGTTGGAGTCTGTTATTAGATTTTTTGTTATGGACCACCCTAATTTTCAGGTACCTGCAATTTACATTCGTTGCGCTTATAAATGTCCAACAGTTAGGCAGCCAACCGCTTATCAAACGCATCACTGGGTCGGTGGCACTTGCCGTTATTGCAGGTCTTACTCATACATACATACATACACACATACATACATACATACATACACACATACATATATCAACTATCAATTTCTATGTTTTTTTTCAACTTTTTTAAATGCACTAGGCCAAATTTTCGCATTTTCGGTTATTTATTTATAACGTTTCCTGCTCTTTTTACCTTTGCTTCACGCCAATTGCTGCTCAACTTTTGTGGTTGCTGTGGCCTTGCGGTCTTGCCAATATACATCGATTAAAATTTGCCAACTCACCTGGGTCAATTTGAATTTACAAATATAAAAATGTACTCACATACATGCACACACAGCTAAATAATCGGCTTCGAACGGATTTATTGTCAATCATTTGACTTTTGCGCTTTTTTTTTTGTTCAGTTGGAAACCGCCACTCGACCATTTGAAGTTTACCAATTACGGTGTTTAACAGCAGCAACCAACTGTGTGGCATAAAAAAAACATAACATGTTGCCCGAAAAATAGAAAAATAACTGTTAATAAAAAACGGTGAAGCGGAATTGCTGAAGGAACAGAATGGCAAGCTGCTTCGGACATGGCAATTGCAATAATTGAGTCAAGGGGCGTATGGAGTTCACCTTTTCCACTGGAGTCGATCAGATACTTTTTTCTCATATTGATAAACTTAATATATTAATTTAAATATATAAGTGACGGGCAAAATATAATCTTAGTTAAAAAAAAAACTCATTGATGGCGCCTCTGTTCATTTTGTAGCTCATCTCTAAGTTGTTCCAGGCAATTTTTTCCCATCGGCCTTTTCCAGAAATTCTGACCTCATCATCGTGCTGACATTTGTAGTTTCGGAAGACTTTTTAATGAGGCATTTCACTAGAACTAACAGAAATATCTTCCAGATTAACTGAATTACTAAATCATGGAAGAGAACTAAGTTGAGACACCACATATATGAGCCATCTGAGCTCTCAAGCAACACAAGCAATAGTCATTAATAAGAAATTTCTTAAATTACACAAAGTGCCATTAAAGTACCGATCAATAAGTTTCGAAATTGTGATGACCAGCAGTAAAGTTCTCAACCAACTCAAAAATATTAAAACAAATCAGTGACTGAGAACATAAGAATAGCAAGAGAGCGGTTACGTAAAAAACTTAGACATAGGTTGCCCTATCCTAGTGGCCACGTCACTGTATGCAACGAACATTCGACTAATCCCATGACAGAGTTAGATCAAATCTATTGAGTCCAAAAAATATAGAAACGTAAAGCTCATTGTCGAACTAGTTTCAAAAGCCCATGGCAGAGACAAGGAACAACATATTTATGGAAACGATTGATTATCTTTCGATTTTGTTCGAGCATGTACTACCTTCAAATAATATATCAGTGAGTCTATGACTTTTGGAAATGTGAAGAGCAGGTCTTAAAAACAGCGAGCCTATGCTTAGTCAGCATTTAAAAATATTCTTATTAAGCCTAAATCGAGTACGGATTTTAAAGAATGCCAGCAGATGGTAACTCTGCAACAATGGTAAGAGTGAATATATTTATTTAGAGTTTTTCCCATCCAGTCCATTCCATCTATTTTAACCCATCTTCTGTTTGTAGCGGATATATAAGAAATATCAAGGTTTTCATCATTTCGAGTCCTATTAGAGGACCTCTTATTACGTCTCCTCCAAAAATAGTAGAGTTACATGTTTTTCAAACCTCCAAACTGCCAATAGATTGTTATGAGGAATGTTTTATAACAGAAACTGATTAAAAGCCTTCAAATTTCGTTTCAATCCGGATTTTAAAGCTCGACCCACGGGGTATGTGTGCTTAACTGCCACTCAACTACTACAGCGGTATTTTTCCCAACGCATGAGGCTTCAGTTTAATGATAGGAAGCTCTGTGCTGTATTTTTTGAATATTTCATTCGCCTAGTGTTTTTCTACCTATAATTCTCACCACATTCATGAAATATGCATATTTTAAAATATTTGGTGTAATTTCAACAATTTTGGAAAACTTTAAGATATATTCTAGTTTAAGGATCATTTATGATATTAGAAAATATGTTTCTACGAGTTTGAGACAAATTTTTGAAGAATTCATTTTTGTATTAGTTGTAGTCTTCTAGACCTATTAGACATTTAGGCTACTACACCAGTTACCAAATGATAATTTTTCATTCTAAATAAAGTGTTTATAAAGTCTTAACCCTAATTGACCACTTGTAGTCATATATAAACAACGGTACATGAGAACAAACAAAGTGTTGCTTAAAATCACTAACTTTTAAGTCATAAATGGAACAAAAGATCACAATTATGAGTCGCCTGCATTGACAGTAATTGCGCATTTGTTTCGATGCGCTGCAACAACTTCAAAAGAAAATGAGCAAAAAAAACACTTATTTACCTGTCGCAACACCTTCTTTATGCATATTCATTTTTTAAGCCGGATTATAAGATATTTTCGTAAAAGCAAAAGCAACCGAAGTGAATGATTATAGCAGCGAAGCGGCAGATGTTAAGAAAAGGTGCGAGCGGCAAGACAAGTCAAGGCGGAAGACGATGCAGAATGTAGCAAAGAGGCAGGGGTAGAATTAAGGCTGCTGCTGATAACGATGACGAATTGTAATAAAGAACCAATGTAGCTTTTGATGCCGTCGATATTTTCGCCGCTTAGACTGAATGCTCAAGTTGAGCTTGCACCACGATGAGTTGCACGTACATTCATGGTTTAATCCTTAAATTGATGCGACCGAGCAATTTCCAACACCAATGCCAGTTGAAACGTAATTTTGATGGAGCATGTGATTACATAACGCGTACAAAGGGTGTGCGATGAGGGCAAGGCAAAGAGCACAAAAAACAAAGCAAAACACTGAAGCAGAAGCAGCCTATTTAACAAGCGCACACGGCCATACTGGTTGATGCGCATTCGGTCAGTTAACAATGACACAAAAAGCAATGCTGACGCCTTTTCTCGAAATCGATTTCGGCAAATGTGACGACTGCTCGGGTGTACAAGGGCTTTGAGGCATGCGATAGCACCGACGGACCGTTGGTTGAATTGAAGTTAAATTGGTGAATTGGCTAGGCGTATGTTGCTGAGCGTAACACACCACCAAAAAAAAAATGGCGTGCAACATACAGCAGTAACGGCAACAATAACAACAAACACATGTGTGGGTCTCCTCATTTGAGAGCTGTTGCATTGGTAACAGATTGATTGGATTTTGGTGCACAACAGCAAACAATTCTGCTGGAAGGGTTAAAAAGTAATCACAATAACACATACAAAAGTATAAGAAAGGGTGAAACGCAAATCGAAAGGTAATCAAATTGCAACGAACTAAGCTTATTTGGCTGTCAGATTGGAGTTAAGACTGCTTATTAGTAATCATAACGGATTATTAATGAAAGAGCACTATATTTATGCTAAGTACTTCAAAGCAAGAGTGCTCTTCTCCGATTGTATAGAGTATTATTTAGTATGAAAAGAATGTCTTGCATTCCTGGCCCTTCACTCTTCTCCTATATTACCGGCTTCTCTAAGTGTAAACGGCTGTTGCTGGTGTTTGTTGACTCTTCTCGTAGCTAACCCACAACCGATTAATAGTAAAGGATTTGTGGATATCAAAGAGCTCTCGCTTAATGGATTTCTAAAACTTTGTTAGAGCTCAAGGTCAATCAAACATTCGCTCTCTACTAGAACCTCGATGTGCTACTTTAGCATTCGACGAATTTTGTAACCGACCTAATAACTGTCAGCTCCACAAGCGCCAGTTCGAATAGCCAGAAAAATATTAATTCAGTAAATCCAGTAAATCTCGTCTAGCTACAATAAGAACATAACTTTTGAAATATTTCCTTTGACTGTATTCACGCCTACAGACCCATGATTAATCTAATATAACCGGTAACACGATGAATAAATATCTTCTCGGCTTTTGTCTGTTTCAGATTGGCAAGATCGTGTCGTTAAACCTTATAGACCTTGGGCCCCACTTCAGTTTGCTGAAGAATTAAAATTTAGACTAGAATACCCCTGATTTTATTTCGTACTTTAAAGAAACACGCCATGGAAGGAACGTTAGGCGGAAAGTTTTACAAACTGCTAGCTAACCTTTGCAGAATACCCGCTTAAGCCTAAACTAAACTTGACTTAGAGTACTAATAATAAAAGTTTTGTAAATGGCCACCCATAGTGCTCTAAGCCCAACAAAAAACTCTTTTTTATTAACTTTAAGTCAGCTGGAGCTGAGTTTTAACTTGAAAATGACAGAAGTGGTAAGTGGGAGAAGTCGAGTGGAAGCCCGAACTAACAGAAATGAGACTAGAAAGCACTGGACTAGACTTAAATGCATTTTTTAGAGTTTCTGGCCATTCTGGTGCTTATAAGTGGCACCTTCAAGAACAATTATTTTATTAATTTTTTTAAATTTATATAACTTAACGCATAATAAAACCGCCTTTTCTTATATCTTGCCACAAATCCAGCACTACAACAAAAAATAAAAAATTGCAAAAATTTGCGATTTCATTGTTCATTCATGCCACCATCGACTTATCACTTCCGTCACACAGTCCAATAAAAATTATTTCAATTGCATTTTTTTCACTCACACACACACACACATATACTGATTGGAAATTTGAATATCGCAAAATTGCTAAGAAAATCAATTTCGTTATGCCCTTTGCTGCCATAAATGGACAAGTAAGGCTTTGAGAGCAGACACTGCTGCTGCAACTCAAACTAGGCGACTGTCTTATATTCGCATTTTTTCATAGAAGTAGATTTATATCTGTATGTATACTAGGCACTGCCGTGGACCCTAGTCAATCCGACTGCACTTCAGCTGCTATAAAGCGTTTCGAAACGATTCGTTGCGATTTGCATACGAATTTGGTTAGACTCGGTTTAGTTGCGCTTTGCAATCCCAACTGTTGCGCTAATATAGTGAAGGCCAAGCGGTGGTTCGTATGCAAATTATAATTGAGTGCAGTGCTATAAAATGAAACTGGAAATTAAATGAGATTTAGCTAAATGCAAAAGATTGAACTGAAGTCAGATTAATTGAATTTAATTAAACTCAATCATAATTGCGTTAAATTGACTCAATTAAATCGGCGAGTCTTGTTTAATTGAGTCAATTAGGAACTTTTAATTTTTAAGTTGCTTGCAAATTAAATTCAAGTGCTGTCTGGAACTGATTAAATAAATTAATTTAATGGTTTGAGTTGAATTGAAATGTATGCCATTTCAATGAATACAAGCGAGTGAAATTAAATTTAATTCTATTAACTATTGAATAAAATCGATTTAATTAAACCAGCTTGATATATGAAATTTTATTTTAATAAACTAAATTATAAATTGTTATTTATATATATAAATAGTTACATAAAATTCAATTCAACGATAGCTTATAAATATGCTGAGAAACAAATTAACACTAAATTAATTACACCTAATTAAATTAATTAAAATTAAGTTAAGGTAAATTTACATAAATTTATATTTATGCAAACGAAATAAAAACTATTATTACTAACTGCAATAATTAAAAAACTACTTAATTAAAATAGCTTATAAATCAATTGCTTCGTTTAATTACTTCAAATTTGATTTTCTTGCATTAAATTCTTTTTAAAAAATATTTAATTAAAAAAGTAATTTAATTAAAAAAGAACTTATTTAAGTATTATACTTAATTAATTTAATTAATTTCTAGTTACTTAATGTAATTAAAAATCAAACTTTTAAGTTCATATATAAATTGCTTGGTTTAATTACTTTGGTTTTGAATTTTTCACATAAATTATTTTTAAATAAGTAATTTAATTAAAAACGGAATTTAATTAAAAGAGTACTTATTTAAATATTTAGTTAAGAAAATAAAATTTTACTTATCAAAATTTTTAAATTCTTAATTTATTAAAATTAAATTACTTGATGAAACTAAACGGACTTAATTAATTACAATTTTAATTAATGAAAAAACCTTTCATAATTATGTAATTTAATAACAACAATTTAAATTAATTGTTTTTTTATTAATTAATTAATGTATTGGGTTGTTCGGAAAGTCATTTCGTTTTTTCCCGCCAGAGGACTTAATTACGTTTTTTCGAAACTAACTTCACACTTAAGCCCCATAACCATTATATGTCATGAGAGCTGATATTGCAAGGCTTGTGTGTGAAAAAGTTCTATTAATTCTACCCAGTAGTTTTTGGTTGGTGCCTTTTTAAATATGGAGAGCAATAAGCAGCATTTTCGTCATATTTTACTTTTTAACTTCAGAAAAGGTAAAAATGCTGTCCAAGCGAGAAAAAAATTGACGGATGTGTATGGAGAAGGCGTGTTAACAGTACGCCAGTGCCAGAACTGGTTTGCAAAATTTCGATCCGGCAATTTTGATGTCGAAGATGCACCACGGTCTGGAAGGCCGGTCGAAGCTGACAAAGATGCGATAAAGGCATTAGTTGATGCAAATCGGCGAATCACCACACGAGAGATCGGTGAGAGGTTAAATTTGTCGAATTCAACTGTTTATGGCCATTTGAAAGGCATGGACTTAACCTCGAAGCTCGATGTGTGGGTGCCCCATGTCCTTACCGAGCGAAATTTGTGTCGTCGTGTTGACGCGTGTGATTCGCTCCTCAAACGTCTAGAAAATGATCCATTTTTGAAGCGGATTATTACTGGGGACGAAAAATGGGTTGTATACAACAATGTTAAACGCAAGAGGTCATGGAGCAGAAAAGATGAACCGGCTCAAAGCGTGTCAAAAGCCAACATTCACCAAAAAAAGGTGATGCTCTCCGTTTGGTGGGATGTCAAAGGAATCGTTTTTTTTGAGCTTTTGCCGGACAATACAACGATTAATTCAGAAGTCTATTGTCATCAGCTGGACAAATTGAATGATTCACTTAAAGAGAAGAGGCCCGAATTAATCAACAGGAAGGGTGTAGTGTTCCACCAGGATAATGCGAGACCTCACACAAGTTTGGTCGCTCGCCAAAAACTTTTACAGCTTGAATGGGACGTACTGCAACATCCACCATATTCTCCAGATCTGGCGCCTTCCGACTACTATTTGTTCCGGTCCCTGCAAAATTTTTTGGACGAGTTTTTTGCCAGCAAGGACCAAAACTTTTATGAGAGGGGAATTATGTTACTGCCAGAAAGATGGCAAAAGGTGTTGGACCAGAATGGCCAATATATAATTTAATAAAATATTTATTCATTATACGAAAACCGTCTTTCATGTTCCCCAAAAAAAACGAAATGACTTTCCGAACAACCCAATAATTAAAACACTTAAAATGCATTACTTTAACTTTACGTTCAGTAACATATTATAATTAAAAAAATAAGTATTGCAAAAGCACAGCTAAAGTAAATTAAGTAAATGAAATTGAATTAATTCCAATTAACTAATTGAATTTAATTAAGCGGTTCATATTAAAGTGAATCAAACTGAGTTCAATTAACAAAACTCTTCATAATTTTAGTTAAATAATCAATATGATTTGAATTAATTGAATTAAATTACATGAAATTGAATTAAATTGAAGCCGAACTTAAATAAGTAAACATTTGAAAGCTTGTTATAAAATAAATGAATGTACGCCCGTTCCTTTCCACACAAAAAACTTCGAGTAACAGTCTAATTGGCAATAGCAAAATGAAAAAAAAAAAAAAGTCTCGTTAAAGTAGACTCATTAAACCGCTATTAAGCAGCTGTTGTTGCCTGTGGTAACATATCAATGTAAGCTAATGCATTTGCCACTCGCGCGGTACCACGCCAATGCAACCATGCAACACACGCTTTGTCGCTAATTGCCGCCATTCCTCATTCCTCAAGTGTATTAGACAGGCCTTTTCCAGGCTGCCAGCTTAAATCCATAGCAAAACCAAAGCGTAATCTAAAAGCATTACTTTCAGTGCAACCACACATGTGTGCAAATGTATGTGTGCGTATGTTTTTGCAGCGCTGCAGGCATTTAACCAATGCTGCAACAGATTTTGCATTATTTGAACGTATTTGCAATGTGTATAGCCATTTTGGGGCAAGCAAACGTCAAAGTGTTTAGTTCTAAAAGAGCCATAGCCAAAGCAAAGCACAACTTGCTGCGAACCAAGAAATAAAAGTAGTGAAAAATGCATTTCGCATTCAATTTGCCATGATTTATTCCACTCAATTATTGATGAGGCAGAGCAAATGCCAAACGAACGTTCCGCATTGCCAGTGGCCATAGAGACACTTACATACACACACTCTTGCTATATAAGTAAGTGAGTTGTGTATGCGAGGAGTGAATGGATTGCCGCTTTAGCTGGCTTTTTGTTGCGCGCGAATCCATCAGTTGCGGATGCGCAGCAAATGCATTCTTCAAATGTGGCCATGACGATGACCAAGAAATACATTGGTTGTGCGTTGAATGTGGCAGAGTAAAAAGTAATAGAGTTAAGAAGAAATGGATTCAGAATCGAATTAAAATAAGCCTTAATTGCATTTACACCTAATCGGCAAGGCTTGAAGTTAAGAGAGAAGTGCAAGTATATTGCATAGGAACGATATGGAATGTGGAATAAGGTCATCATTTTGCAAGACGAAGCGCTATGGTGATCTCAGTTAAAAGAGTGCAGCGAAAATTACAATTTGAACAAATTTCATGCATAGGAACGATTTTAAATTAAAGTGAAACGTTGTGAAAATGAAACACTTTGAAAATGTGAAACTTGAGAAACTTCTTCAGCTAAAACGCATAACTAAAATAAGCGGTACCTAACATTTTTGTTGTAAAGACAATGAAACGGTGGAAATGGAACACGTTTCAAACTTCTATAAATATTAAATAAATATGTGGCAGTACGTAAAATCCTACTTGAAAGAAACACGAAATAGAATATATAAATTTAAGGCACAATGAGATCAAATAATCGTGCTGAAAATAAATGGAATTAAGTCAAACTAGACGGCGGAAAATTCGAAATAAATTACTCTGAAATTATAACAAACCTTATTATTATTAAGATTCAACTTAAAACAGACTATGCAACTCGATGCATGATGAATTATTAAAAAAAACTGCTGGAACAATGTAGAATGGATGACAACTACCTGAAATGCAATGCAATTCTAAAAGGTTTCGAAACTAAAAAAGAACTATTAGTGTGAAAAGTAACAATTTATTAGGTTTATAAGCAATTAGAAATTATGAAAATGGAATTGAAACACAACGAGCGTGTTGTGCGAGATAAAAGAACGAAATATCCAGATGTATTAAAAAAAGTATTCTATCAAATAAATGCCGTTGATACTTTATCATTTACATTTGAGTGAAGTAGGAACTGGCAAAGAAATGGAACGAGCTGGAACAAGAATGAAACAGAATATGTCGACATCTATAATACAAATTTAATATCTGGAAAGATTAGATATTATTTAAATCAGCTCTATTTAGAAAGCTTTGAATTGAAACTGCAAATATGCTAAAATAAATGGAATGGAACACAATATAATATAGGATATGAGATTTAATAGTTGCAAATAAATGATAAACCATCAAAACTAAAAATATTGAAACATATAGAACGCCTGGAAACTGTTTAAAATGCATGAAACAAAATGGAATGGAACAGTGTCAGCTTAATTATCAAATATTAGGCAGTAGTTTCTTCTTTCGAATTGCAGTAATAATAAAAGTCCGTTCGAGAAAAGTGATTATAAAATTTAAAATTATTAGATTGTCAGTCTATTAAGAATTTCCTACTGGGTCTGTTCTGCACAACACGCCTGATTATATATTGTGCACATTTGCCAGTCAACAAACGCTTGTGGGCTGACGAATGTGAAAAATATGCACAATTTTAGTGGATTTTAGCAGAAAATAAATAAGTGGGCAACAAAAGGCATAACAACAACAACAGCATATCAAACGTTGCAATTCAGCAACCTTCAGGCATTCAGTCATTCAACGCAAAGCAGCACCAATTGACGCTGCCACAACTGAGGATTAGTGTCCCCAGGGTAACCTCGGACATATGCGCGTTAGCGCTACGATGGTCAGAGCTGCCGAAAAAAGGAGCTAACTAGAGGAAAAATTGCGCGCCAAATAGGCGAAAGCAGAAAAGTTCAAAAAAAAAACGGAAAAACAAAAAAAAGAAGCCGGAACTCATTTTCGAAGCACATGTGTGCCAAGACAGTTGAAGCGGCGGCATGTAGCAGCGGTGAGCCAAGTGTGGGGAGCGCCGGAGTGGGGCCCGCCGGCGGCGGATATGGGAGGCTGTGCAAAATGGGCGTTAAGTATTCGCGCCTCACTGGCCAGTAAAACGTTTGTGAAGGAAAAAAGCGAGAAATAATAAAAAATGAAAATCTCGGAGCCTCGTCGCTTGGGCGGACAAGCGTTCTCGAACTTTGATGGATTGTTTAGCACGTAACTGTTTTCCTATACGCTTTGCCTGCTCGCTGCGGCATTGCGGCTGGCCATCAAGCAAAACAGCCATTTAGCAGCGTGACGTGCTGAGCTCAGTCATGTGTATGTGTGTGTGTGTGTGTGTGTAAAAGCGGCGTTGCAGCGCTTTTTCCATTCAATGCGAATTTTCACAGTTTTTATAGATTTCAGTTTTCACTTGGTAGCCGTAACTAATGGAATAGATTACTTTCGCAATGGCTAAGTTGGCGAATTTATTTTCCTATTAGTTGTTGTTATTGCAGAGAAAGTCGTTTAATGTGCATTTGGAAAGCAGTGGACCTGGGCATTAAAATTAACAAAGGCGAGTTTTGGCAGCAGGGGATTCGTTAAAATTTCGATATTTTCTCTCATTAAAGAATGGATTTACTTACTTTTCTTTAAAGCAGTTTTTATTTGTACAAAAATTAACACGATAAGTGATTCCCATAAAAAGTTGTTTTTTTTTTTAATTTGAATTTTTGAATAAAAAAAGTTGCTGTTGAGACTGAGACCATGTTTACTAAAAAAAAAAAAATATTAAATAATATGTAGAGCTTTCAGAATACATATTCTGATACCGAAGTATAGAACATAGTCTAAAAATATATATTTTCATATATGATTCCTTCTCTTTCAAGTCAAAGTTTATGACAAAAATTAACTTTTTGAATTTTACTTTTTAAAAATAATTTTTTAAAATTTTTTACTTCCTTTTTGCTAAATGGAGCAAAAGTTGCGCTAAGTTATTATAACGAGTTCAAAACAAATTTTAAAAAAATTCAACACAAAATTTGATTCCGAAACTACATTTTTAATTTTTTAATCCTAAAATTTGCAATTAAAATATAATCTTATTTATTGTTTTATAATTCTCAATAAGTTGAAACTAATTGATTTGTAGCTTCTGTTTTGGTTCTGTGGTATGAATAAGTAGTATTCTCTCTCCAATTATAAATTTACACAAATTTCATAAATTAATTTTTTTGAAATATTGATAGACTGAATTATGAAATATTTTTTGCCACTGCGAAAAATTTTAATTCAATATTTGCATTGCTTGTGAAAAAAATTCATTAAATCCTTTTAGGGAAAGTTAAAAATACATATTTAAACTTGCAAAATTTGGCATAGATATTTTAAATTTAAATAAAATGTAAAATAAAGCAGTTCTTGTTTCTAGTTTTAAAATAAAAATATTTTAATTATGTTCTTATATGCTGATAATGCCGAATTTTTGTAAAAAATTTTCGTTTTTTTAAAATTAAAAGAAGCAAATATGTTGCAAAATTATCCTAGAGTGGGAGAGTTTTTGTATTATAAAAATTTTCAATAAATAAATATCTTACTTGAAGTTAATTTAGTTATTTTATATAAATTTATATTTATATCTGCTATGATTTTCAATGGAAAATTTCATCCTAATAGGTTTTGAAATTTTTGTTAAGAATCTGTGAATTTTCAAAGCTATTACGAATATCTAAGAAGAAAAAACCTCAAAAAAATTTTAAGTTTCAGCAATGAAGTTTCGGTAATAATGTTAAATAAAAATTTTAATGAAATTATTTTTAACAAAAGTATTTTTGAGCGAAATTAGATTAAAAATTTTTTCAGTTTTTTAATTATTTCTTTGATAAACGAATTAGTACTTTATAATACGCTTAAAAATAATTAAATAAATATTAAAATACAATACATATAGCAAAAATTTATGTATTACAAACGAATATTTATACACGCCCATTGGATTTTCCCAAAATCCTCTATAAATTTTAAACAAATAAAAAAATAGAAAGAAAAACAAGAATTATAGCGCTACTTACTCTTTAATATTTTAATTAACTTTTTTTTTTACTTTTGCTCCTTTACAGTCAATTTATGTCTTATTAATTTCTGATAAAAATTTTCTAATTGAAAATGCCGGCTGGAACTTAAAATGATGAGTAAAAATTACTAAAAAAATCATAAATTATCATTTTTAATTTTTTTGTGGCACTATGCTATTACTTTCGTATGTAAACTAATTTCTTATTAAAAACATCGAACGCATAGATTTTATTTACTGCGCTAAATTTTGCGCTTAGAAACTTTTGTTGAGAATTAATAATATGAATTTTTACTAAATTTTTTACTTTAATTTTTTACAATTTTTTTTTATTTACATAAAAGCATTTATTATTAATTAGAAAACGGAAACGGAAACTATGCTATTGTTTATAATAAGCTGGAAACACTATTTTACTTAAAAAAAATTTTTTAATAATATATTTTAAGGAAAAAATGCTATTATCGAACAAAAAACGAAAATTTCTCTTTTTAAATTATTTCAAATAAAAATTGCATATTAACTTTAATTTAAAAAAAAAATAGTAATGAATATGATATTAAAAAATTGAAAAGAATTTTTTTCAACACTCGCCAAAGCGCATGAATTAAAGTTGAAATTATAGCACAAAAATGCACATTTAAATTTTTATTAAATTCTTCGGTGGCATTTGCGCTCTTTTACTACCCAAGCCCGAAATATTTTTATAATTATAAATGTGTATGTATGTATATATTTCTTTAAATGTGTGTGTATATTTGCATTCGCATTGCGTTTTTTATGGGCATGCCACAGATTTTTAATCAACCGGCAGTTGGACTTTACACGGCCGCACACACGCACACACGCACACACGCACACACGCACACACATACATATACATTCGCAAATATTAAAGCGCATAATTTATTTGAAAAGTGCGTTGCTGCTCATTTTTATACAATTTCAAGCATTTTTTCATGCAATTATGTGATGTATATTTCCTTCTGATATTTTTATTTTTTTATTTTTTTTGTTTTCATTGTGTTTCGCCATCTCCAACGCTTCTCCGGCTGCGGTCGAAATGAATGCAAACTTATGAAAAATTTGGCGCGCAGGAATTCCATAATTTGATAGTCGTTGCTGCGGCTGTTGCTGCTACCTCGCCGGATCTACTGCCTTTTTTCTATATGCTCACACACGCACACACACACACAGGGCTCAGTCGCGCTTCCCGACCATTTCTACTCGCTGCTTATGCCATTTGTTTGCAGAGTTTCCGCTTCTTTATTTGCTTTCTGCCTCAACTTCTTTTGAATTCGACATTTTGTGGAATTTTTTTATGAAATTTATATGCGTACGTGCGCAAAATTAGCAAAGCAGCCAGCAGCCAGCAGGCAGCAGGCAGCGACGGTGGTGTAGAGTTCGCGCAGGCGCAAAGAATGCGGATTTGTTGGCTGGCACTACGTGCGTTGCGAATGTGACGCTTAAATTAGGCATTAAATGGCAAAATGAACTGCAGCAACAACAAAAACATCAGCTACAACAATAATGTCAGCAACAACAACAACAGCATTATAAGGTCTAATAGCCGTCTCTATGCTTGCCACACAAATCCAATGAAAATGATGACTTCGATGACTTCAATAACTCCAAACGCAGCAGCCTCTTCAACTCAAAGCTCTTGCCCGTTGTTGCAACATTGTGTTCTAGGCATCTTCTACGCTTCTCATGGTGCCCACTTGGCTGTCCATTGGCTGGCTATTGACCATATATGGCGAGTCTCCACCTTCACAGCGCAAGTAGCACCCGCTCTTGGCCGCTTTGCCCCAATCTGTGGCACTGTGATCATCAATATCACTCCATCACTTCAAGACGTCGTTGATATTGGTTGATTGACAGCTGCATGCAACTTGTGGCTTGATCAATGACGTGCAGTCCCACATATATACACACACACACACACACAAAATTATTCAGCAGAAATTTTGCCTGCTCATTGTACGTCCATTTATATCCTGCCACTAGTTGTTGTGCGTAGAAAACTTGTGTGATTTTTTTTCATCATCACTTTTGTTGCTGTTGTCTTTTTTTTGTTTTTGTGTTTAGCTCAGCGCTCAGCCAATTTATGAATTATTTATTTATTCGGTTTTTAAATGCCATAAATGCTCATTTTAAACACAGACGCACACACATACAAGTGCAATTATGAATACTTGTGCGTCATTATTGAAATATTCATATTGCATTCTTATTCCAATAAAATTCGCTTTTTTCCAACAATTTCTTATTCTCATTTTCCCATCTCTCTCATTCCAGGTAAAAACAAAAATTTCTTGGAACTCTGTTTTCTGCCTTGAATCAATGATTGGACGTCGATGGTTCGCATAATTTGATGCAGCATGCAACATTAAATGTTATGTTCGCTAAATGAAGGTAACAATATTTTTTTTTAAGCTTAAAGCAGAAAATTTAAAAAAAAAAATATTGCGCTCAGTATCGAAGCCTTTTACTACGAAGCATATTAAAGCTTTTTGAAACTGCCGTTGTCGTTGTTAGACATTCGTGTAGTTTAATTATAATAATATTCTAATCTCGAAATTTCGGGATTTTAAAAAGGCAATCCCGATGTGTCTGGCAATGGGACAATCCTCTAAACTCTACAATGGCAAACTTCTAAAACTACCACTTTCGTTATAAGACATTTATTTATTTTAATTTAAAAAAATTCCTAATCCCGAAATTTCGGGATTTTAAAATAGCAATCCCGATGTCCGATGTCTAAGTTGAGCACATCGAGATAATATTGAACAGTTAAAAATTATTAATTTATGAATCTCGAAATTACGGGATCTGAAAATCAAAATACTGAATTTTCGGAGATTATGGACATTTCGGTATGTTATTGTATAGTTTAAAAATATTGTATTATGTATCACGAAAATTTGGAATCTTAAAATAATAAGATCGACGCTTCGGGTTTTATGGAAACATTCGAGTTCTCAAGAAAGTTCAGTTATACCGGGTTATTTCAAAAATGTGCTGACATTTAGTTAGGAAAAAGTAGTGAACGGATCCGAAAAAGAGACCAGCATATGTACTTGAATATGGCTCCCAGAAAAGACTCTCTCGTTCGCTCGTAAAGCAACTACGATCACCCAACTACACTAATTAAAATTAATATTTTATATTATATTTATAGCCATTTATATAAGTCGAAAGATTTACGTCCACCGGGTCTAATTATTGGATTAAGAGCTTACCAAGTTGATACTTGCTTAAGGTTGAAAATTTTGTGCGGAATATTTTTTAAATAGGACCATTGATATGTGTATATCAGAAAATTAGAAATATGTCACTTGAGGTTAAAGTTAAAGTATAAATTCTATTGGAATCTATTGAAGCCCCCTTTCCATTCCTAAATTTTTCTTTCGATTAGTTCGTTCGCATGAAAGTCAAGACCTAGCATCCGAAACTGCCAAAGTCAAGGTCTCTTGGACTCATGTAGATAGTTTGCGAATAATAGATTTAAAAAAAAAAAATTTGAAAAAATATAAAGAAGATTATCTCATCTAATGCAAAGGGTAGACCTATGCATGAGATCGGTCATCTGTATTTATTAATATTTTTTGATCTTCGAAGCGATCAATCGAATACGTTGAGGTATGGATTTATTATTTAATTATTAATTTAATTTTTGATGAAAAATCGGTTTTATTTGAAAACATTGTACATATAGGTCGCACTACTTTGTATCACTTCATTTTCAAGCATTTTGAAAACTCCTCATCTCTTTTATGTTAAATATATTTTTTCCTAACCCGAGTTTACAAGTTCGTCATGACGTGTCACTACGAAAAAATTCCGCGAAAATTTCAGGTCTAGTGGAAATCTAATCAATTGGATTTTAATAGTGTATACATATATTATTTATCTGGATCACTCAGAAACCGTTACGCTGGACACAATAGGTAATTATAAAATTGCGAGAAATAAAATAGGCTAACAACTCTTACACAACTTTATACCCAGCCGACAATCCTCAGTTCGTAGTCTGGACCGACATATAATGATAGTTTAAGACTATACTGACCGAACAATTAAAATGTGAAGTCCTCTCTCGATAAACCGGAAGCACACTTTAGGAGTTCTGCCATTATTTCCTCGATATTAGGTTTGTGGGCTGTCAATATCAGAAATAATGATTCCTAGGTTATCGGAAGTAAGATTTACGAAAGCTTTCCGACCGATAATCGGTTGTCTACTTACAATATCGTCAGATACAATGAGATGCCACAGATGGGAACTTACTAAAGAAAGCTGTGGATCTGAATTTTCTATGTCTTGTCTCTCGATTTCACTTCCAGGCTGCAACTCTGAAAGTGGTTGGTAGAATGCCTGTTTATAGTGGTCGATGAAAAGGGCGAACCCGAATGCCTTCCGAAAGTCGTGTGGAAAGGCATTTTCGTTTGGTATTCTTTATACGAAGGCCGCCACTCAAACAGATCCTTCAACCATCTAATCGCCGGCACGTTAGTTAGGTAAACCCTTTGATACGTGGATTCAATTTTTTTTGTTTGCACTAGTTATAAAACAGTTAGACTAATACTTTTGTTGTAACTGTTGCAATCAACACCGCGCGTGCCTTTTGCTGCTTTCAGAGAAGCGCACTTTTGCCTCAAAGCCCGACGGGCACACATTTACTAACTTGGTACCCGTATTTTCTTGCGACTGTACGTGCGTTGTAAGCAAATTTGCGAAACAGCAACAACAATCTAAGTGAAGTTAGATAGTTACTACAACAACAAGCGAATCGTTACACATGCTATTGAGGAGCCAAGCCACAGACGGGAGAGTTTGTATTGTTAGGTGAAGGGTATATGAGCTGCTGCTGAAGGGGGAATAACGTCGTAGCCGTACCGTTATATGTGTGTTGTTGGTATTTAATTTTTTTTTTTTTTTTGTTTTTGTATATGCATAAGCGAGCCGTGTATTTTGGATTTGTCGCCACTTTACAAAACGCTGAAAATGTTTATGGAAATTGCGGCGCAGTAAATAGGCAGCTATACAGGGTACTTAAATATACAAACCTCTATGAGTATACACATATATATATTCACAATATACTTTGACTCTACATAAGCACAAGCCTTCACGTGCCTCCTATGTGGTGGCTCCTTTGTGTTGGCTTATTTGTTGTTGCTCTACTATATATATATATATCCCAGCATATGTCCGCATGCCCCAACAACTTGCTTTTTAATTTATGACTTTGTATTTATTTAAATTAGGAACTCATTAGGAGTCGGTAACGCCGTCTGCGTTTAAGCAGCCACTCCACCTCCCTTACCTTTCCTTCGGCTAAACCAGTGTTCGCGCACCATCATCAAAGTGCTCCAGCGTCTGCATTGTAGAGCACTCAGTATGGTGTCAGGCATGTCTGCCTGCTGCTTGCAACATTTTGTTGCCCACGCTCAAGAGTTTTCTGTTTCGCTTTTACATGCTGCTCGCCTTTTTTCTGTCATTACCATTTGGGTTTGCCATTTTTTTAGCGCCACTACATTATGTTACGTTGGCTTTGTTGCGATTCTATGCGTCATGCGTGAAGGTGGGTGGCCTGGCCGGTAAATGTATGTATATACATATATATGCTCTGTATAAGCCTTCTAACTCACTTTACGCTTTAATAGCCGAGCTTAAGTGGTAAATTGTCTATTAGCAAATTGAGTTATGTCTACATATAAATTACGAATGCAATTAGAGCAACAACAACAATAAGTGAGCGCTATATAGTGCTTTTTTTCTTTTCTTTAATAAACGAGTTTTATAAAAAAAAAATAATTTCTCCTGTAATAATCATACCATTTTTGTTCAAGAAAAATTTTAAATAATGAATACATGTCATAATGGCTGGCCATAAAATATGTCTTAACATAGTATATAAGTTTTCTTCACCTATAAATTGTTATTTAATTTTTTAATTAATTAAATTTAAAACTTTTTAAATTTATTAAAATTCGCAAGAAAAAGATGGGCCATAAAAAATGTCTTAACATTGGACATAAAACATATATTATAACGTATGTCTAATTATACAAAATTTGCATTTAAATTTTTAACTAATTTTCTGCTTTAGATTTTTAGTTAAAAAAATTATCAAAATTTACAAAAGACAAAAATTTTATGACATAAATAATGTGTTAACATGAAAACTAGCAAAAAAAAATCGATGTAGAAATGAAAGACACCGATTTTGTTGCTTAAACATATTAAAATAATTTACTTTTCCCTGCATGCTCGTTCGACTTCTCTAAGCCTTAAGGAGCCAGACTAATCTAGAGCTCTAAAAGTTGACCTAACATTGACGGTTTATTCTGGCAGTAAAGAAAAATTAATCGAATTTTTTTTCTTCACGTTCCACTAAACATATATTTGAGTGGATAAGAAAATTTTCATATTGACATTTTGATGCAAAATGCCGGAATCACCCTTTTCAAGAAGGACTCTGGGACTTTTAAAAAATGTGAAATTTTTTATCAAAAAAATTAGCAGAAAATGTGTTTATAAAAAGAGTACCATTAATAACAAAAAAAAATAAATACCATCAAAGAAAACAGCTCGATTACAGTTTTTTGTACTGAAGCTGTCTAACCCGAACCTTGCGACATTACAGCGGATTGGTCAGGAACAATTTTTGTACAGGTCTATCAATTGACTAATGTTTTTAATAAAACCCTTTTGTAATTTTAACAAAAAAAAATTTGTTCTTTGAAAATAATATGCTGGCCTAACCTCTTAACAAAATTTTCGGAATCCTTTGCTGATTATATTTCGGCCGATTTGAGACTCTTATATATATAATTAAAATATTTAAAGTTTATATAAGTATGAATAGTATCAATAAAATGTAAAACAGTCATCTGAAATCCCATTCGCAAGAAAGTCCGGTTCATGTAATCGGAAAGCATCTGTACTTGTCGCCACAGTAACACTTTTTAAAACCGTTTTGGAGAATGTTTTGTGCTTCTACAACAACAAAAATTGCGCGAAAAGGATATAAAGCATTTTAAATTTTTTCTGTAATAATTTCGCAAGACTTTACGCTTTTTCCATATAAGCAGTTACGTTATGACTGAATGTAATTAGCAGAGCATGTTGTTGCTAATGTTGATTAACATTTTCTTAATTAAAAGAATGTTGTGCACTATCTTGTAGAATATTTCCATCAAACTGCATCAGAAAATAAATGTTCAGTATATGCTTATAACGGCATAGCTTAAGAAATGTTTGACGATTAGTAAGGATGTGTTATGGAACTAGGATCAACTAAACTTGATAATTTTGCGTGAAACTTTATAATTTTTCTGTCAACGTCATGTCTAAATAAATATTGTAATAATTTCAAAATGTCACAACAAACAAATGTCTTAACATAAAATATGGCTTAACATAAAAAGTGTCTTGACATAAAATATGGCTTAACATAAAAAACGTAATGCCTTGTATTAAAATCGAAATTAATTCCAAAATTAAGAAAGTTAATACCACTTTTTATATATAGTATTATATTTACATTAGGCTTCCACTTTTGTAGTAAGATAAATTATCAGTTACTTGCAACCATCCATACAATTATGCACAATCTCATAAGCTTTTAATGCTAAAAAATTGCTCATCAAATGATTGTAACTCGATATATATATATATATAAACATATGTAATATATTATATAATAAAGAATAGCATTAGTATTCCATAACAGTAACTCGCAACCAGTGCATTGTAATACATTTACCTATGCTGTTGCAACACGTGCAACAAATGCTACCATTACTCATGCCCTTTTCTGTTAGCGCTCAACATGGAGCATGTTACAATTTGCGCTCCTTTAATCCTTTAGTTCATTACAATACAATTAAACCGAGTCGCCACCAATGCTGCTGCCACATAATGTGGTGCAACGACACCCACATGCATATACATCTACGCATTGTTAGTGAAATGAGTTAGTACTCAGCGTATTGCGCGATTCCAAAGAAGGTTTGCGTGGTAGCGCTGTTAGACGCTAATACCCGCACGCTTCGCGCTTCGCGCTTCCCCCTTTCCCCAACCACCAACACTTCTTTGTTATCGATCATCAAAGGCGCAAATGCAACTCTGACTGCAAAAGTGCAACATTTCAACAATTAATTGTGAAAAAGCGGCGGCCGTCAACGCTCAAGCGCTTTGTAGGCTTTGTTGGAGCGAAATGCGGGGCCACAAAAGCCGAAGTAAAAAGAATGTATTTTCTATTTATCTTGCTTTATAATTATGGCTTATTGTGCGCATGCGTTTGGCTTTTCATTTCCTTCTTTTCTTGCGCGCACCAAAAGCGATCCGTTGACTGAGATAAACACGGCTCAGCTGGGTAGCTGATTACCTGGCTGGCTGGCTTTTGGCTTTGCCTTTGGCTTTGGCTCCAAACGTTTTGTACATCGCTCGCCGGCATTTTTTTTTTCAGCTTCTCTTCGTTTATCTTCGACTTGGGTGTGGATTTCATATAAAATGTGCGCGCTGGTGCGCATGCGCGGCTAAATTATACGCTTTTAAAAAGCACTTAAACGTAATTGGATTGTGCGGTAGACAAGCGATGCCGCGCCGATATTGCCGCTTGAATTTCTGGTTCGCGAGTACAAAAGTAGTAATTTTAAAATGTTGTTGTTGTTTTCTTTATGTTTTTTGAATATTAATATCCGCCTTTAACCACCAGAGAGCGTTAATCATATGTAATTTGGTAGCCGTTGTTTAAATATTTGCTAGTTTTATTACTAAATTTTGTCTTCGTAGCGCCAATCGGGTCTAGTTCTAACTTTTTAAGCGATAATATCGGAAATTAGGTCTAAATGACTTTTTTAACACAAATCCACTGCTTTAAGTAAGTAACTGTACTACTGTCTAAAAGTACTGTGAAAACTATTTTTCTTTATATTTAATTTAGGTTATATGTTCTCAGTATTCTCGCTTGGACCAGGACCAAAAGTTCACTGATAAAGTAACAGTCGGAAAAGATCGATTTGTTTTGAGAGTTCCGTTTGATCTTGAGAAAAGTAGACTCATTACAAAAATTTAGTGTATATTTCCAGCTTTTTAGGTTTATTTGTCGTATACTAATAAGGCTAATTGTAGAAATAGAGTAGCAGCACCTAAAAGTAGTTGCCCCATTGTCCATTAAGCCCTAAGCAGGGAGGTTTGACAGCTTTTACATTATTCTAACTGCATTTAAAGAGCTCACGTTTCGAGTTACACAGTACGGGGCTTGAGTTTACACTAACAAATTCAGATGATGTCGTCAGCCTTGGGTAAAGCCTTCTTCCTATTAATTCTTGGGAACTACCTATGAACTATCGTCATTATTGACGAGTTAATACAGTTTCGCAATATACATTAATATTTGCGAAATATCGGTTTTGGTCATAATTGAGGTATTTTCTTGGACTCTATATATTTATAAATACACATGAATATTTTTAATTTAATTAACTTAACTTCTTAAGGTTTTTTTATACAGCCGAAAATGTTTCCGATTGAATTTCACAAATCGTGAGCTCTCAATAACATGAAAATGAAAGAATTAAAATTTTGAGTTATCACCTTTTTAATTTTTTTCTTCCATAATTTGACAAATAAAGCAATTTAATAAGCCATTTGAAGAGTTTGTACACATTTCCTCTCACATTTTCCAAAGCACGTATCATCTCGTAAACGATACAGTTGATGTGAAAATTGAATGGCTGAATATAAAAATAATTTCATAAAATTTACAATAAGAAAAGAAACAAATAAAGAAAATATACAAAAACGTTGTAACCTAAATAATCGCATAAGAGCAAAATTGGTGTGACACTATGACATGACATTAAAAATGGCAATTCATAAAAGTTTCATGATTTTTTAATGACATTGCACTGAATAATCAAAGATATATTGAAATTATTATTATTGTTATTTTTATTATATTATACTATATTATATTAGATTTAATTAAAAAATATTAATGCTTAAAAACGATATAACATCAAAATTGGTTTGGCAACAATGGCATAACATAAAAGTGTCTCGAAAATGGGGCGGCGCAAAGTGTTATGAAATTTAAATTATGTCAGGCCACCGAATCGATTTAAAAAAAGTATACATTAATGTTATAACATACAAAATTATACATCAACAAAATTGTCACGGCACTAAAAATGGCGTGACATAAAAGTTTCATAAATTTTAAATAATATTGCACTAAGATAATTCAATAAATTATAAAAATTTCATATCAAAAAAAAAAACAAGGTATGACAACCAAATTGGCATGAAATTAGAAATAATGCATATGTAAATTCAATAATCCAACCAATGAATTAGCTTGTCTTCGTACATTTCTGTCACACTGTACCGCCGCCTCTAACACGCTCATGCCTCACAGTTTTCTCTGCTACACGTATTTATTTTTGTTTTACGGTTTTTTTTTTTGCAACTGTATATCTCCTTGCTGACCATCTTAATCACTTTGCGCACTGTTCATTCATCCACATCATCAATTTCCTCGCCTCAAGTACGCGGGCGCACACAAATCTACGCTGCCATCAACAACGCCCAACCACCGCACCAGCCAACGAGCCAGTTGTACAGCCAAGCCGAAAGTCTACCAGGAATTGCAGAAGTTATACGAAAGTCCAAATCCAACTCCAGCTAGCTGCCCAGCCAAGCATTCATGCAAACGCAGCCCAGCTGCGTTGCTGCTCACTTCCATCACAGTTATTGCAGCGCGATCCATCCGTTCGATTACAGTTCATGGCAAAATGAATTTCGGGTCGACAAGCAAAAGAGATGGAATAAATAAATTTATAAGGATAAAAGCTGATTGCCATATATATATATATATATATATATATATGTGTGTGTGTGTCTTATCAGATGCACAATAATGCGCAGAGACTTGCTAGTAGCGATTTGATGCGCTGACCGGCAGCCTTTTAACTGCTTAGATGCTGAAAGCTGTTGGCAAGTGGCGAGTGTTTTGAGCGTGCAAAAGTAAATGAAGTGAATTAGGAGTGGAGTGTAGTAGCAAAAGTGTGGCGGCCGCATGACCTTTATGGCAGCCGAAAAGCGCGCGCAACACCCATACCACTCGCCCCGCCGCGCTCCGCCGCGCCGCACCTTTAGGGAGTTCAGGCAGTCCGCTCGCTACCAACAGCGCAGAGCTTGTTTACTACTGTTTGCTGTATTTGTTGCACACAATGCATTCTTATTTGCCCTAACTATCTGTCTGCTTAAATAACCATTTCTTTGTCTCTCCCTTCGAGCGCCTTCACCATCTCCTACTCTGCTGCGTGCAAGCGCATTTCCTTTGAATGCTTCAATATTAAAAATGAATAAAAGCTGAAATTCAAAAGATATCTACGCTTGCGATAAAAACGGCAAGAAATACCGACAGAAATAGCAACAAAATGTGAAAACAACAATAATACTTCAGTAAAGAAATCAACATGCGCTACTCCCCAAAGCGAGTTCACTGTCTCAACCAGCTGGCGCGCAGAGCGAAAAAATTTAATGGTTTTCATAGATTTCAATAATAGATTTGAAGTTCGAGTTCAAGCTCACAAGACCATTAAATTGTTTTTCGTTTTTCCACTCGTCGCTTCCCTTTGTCTCTTATTCTTTCTTTTTTGCACTTTTCCGTAAATAGACACACCCTGGAACAGTGCTTTCAATAGCAGTGTTGTTGTGCTACTTGGGGGAATTGCTATTTGTACCGTATTGTTTTGGCGTATTGCTCTCAGTTCACCCATTTTTGGGTTGAAGATGTATTGGGAGATGTGCATGTGTTTTGAGCAAAGAACAGGACCACATTTTACCAGGCATTCAGCTGGTTCGTTGTTGAAGCGGCATATAGGTGAGCACTTTTAAAGGAGACCCCCTTGACCTGTCAACTAATTGTTGTAGATAATACAGACAAAATAATCTTCTCAAACGATTGTCCATAGTTTCTCTTCAGTGACTTGAAATCCATTTTAAGCACGAACCCGCACACGTTAACCCCTACCAAATATAATTCCACTATATCTGTCTTTTAGAAATTGCTGGATATGTTCAACAAGAGGCCTAGAAAACAGTCAGTTCGACCATAAATTATCTTCAGTTAACGGCGATATATCTGGCGATAGACATGCGATGTCGAGAACTATCACTCCAAATGTTATCTTCATTAAACAGAGATGTCTCTGCAGAAAAAACCAAAAAAAATAGTAGCTTCCCTTAATCTTTCCAATAAACGTTTACAGTTCAGGTCAATCATGCACGCTTTCCGGTTTTTTAACTCGAGTTAGATAGTAATCAAGTCGATGTGAATCAGGTCTGATAGGTAAATCCACAGAGATAAATAATTTTACTTGAAAACAAATATTTGTGGAACCTACAGACTTTATTATCCTGGAACACTAGTAAACTACGCGTTATTGAGCCTTCACCTAGATTTAAAGACTTAAATGGGTTCCCTTACTTGGTTGTCTACCTCAAAGTATGTTTTCAGAACGTTTAGAATTCGAAGCCGTCAGAAACATTTCTGCTTAAGGTAAAAACCAACTCAAAATATTTTATTTGAGTTGGAGACTTTTGTATTGTATAATAACACTCACATGATTTTCGACCAGGAAAAGAGGTTATCGCTGGTATACCATGGTATGGTAAAAGGTCAAATGATATTACTTCTAGACAGATTTTTCGAATATGTTTGCAAGACCAAAACTTCTTTAGCGTTCCTCAAATAAGAATAATTTAGCTCTGAGAGTAGTCTAGAGAAATCTGTAGAACCACTCTTTACACATAAAGATTTCTCTTAGATATGTATCTCGTGAAAGGTGGTCTTATGTAATCTTCAGATCATTGCAGTGTCACTTTGGTAAAATGCAACCCTGTCCAACACTCCTCACTTTTCGATTTTCTGCGCTCACTCCACACCAATCGAAAGCGCTTGTGAGTATTTAAGTACAATGCAATTTGCAATAAATAAAAATTATAGTGACACTCTAAACGAATGAAGCTAATAAGTTGAACTACAGTCCAATCATAGCCAGATGGAAAGTTAGATAGGCAAGGAAAATGCTAACGGGAAGTAGGTGTGCGTGGAAATGATAGTGTCACAAGCATTGCCAGTGGTAAATGAGTGTATTTATCAAAGTGGCATACAAAAAAACGATCTATATACATACATATATACTTTATATATATAGTAGATATATACTTAAGTAAGAATTACCCCGATGAATACCCATCAGGGAAAACAACAAGATAAAATTTAAGAGCTTAATATTGTGGATCTCTTTTCTCAGAATTTGTTTAACGAATTGGTAATTCTCAACTGTTTTATAAAATTCTTAAACACTGTTAAGTTCGAATTCCGCTCGTTGTTCTGCGCAGTTCTTAAAGTTTAGACCTTTTGCGTAATGAACTTAAACCCCTTACTCGGTTAATGACATTCTGACTAGTAAAGCACTTTTTGGAGGTTTGCGAATAAAATACAATAAGTTAATACTTAGCTCAACTTAACTTGGCTTAGTTAAACTAAACTAAACTAACTTACAGTTAAATTTTCTTTCTTTTTCACTAGTTCATATATTTCCTACAAGGTCTGCTCTCATTCACACGCATTGCTATCAAGTTGTTGGTCCACTAAAGTAGTTATATATTGAAAATAATGTTTTCCGCAAGGATAAACGAATAAGGATATCTCTTTCGTTGGAATGGAATTACAGTTGTTAAGAGTGTCAACGCATAAAAGAAAGTGAACGCTGAAGATGGCGATTAAAAGTTGAAGATAGCAACGTAAATGGTTAAATGAAAAGTGCAAAAGGAAGAAAATGGAAAAATTGCGAGTGTTTGGGGGAGAGACAGAAGGAAAAACAAATGCAACAAAAAATTAAAAAGGAAAAAATTGGGAAAGAAAAATTACTAGGAAAGAAAATAAAAAATTATAGTGGGTGAAAAATGACACCACACTTTAGGAAAGGAAATTTGGAATAGAAAAATACAAACAAAGAAAAATGCATAGTAATAATGGATTAAAAATAAGTATGCGAAAGCGAAACAATCAAAAAATTGAGGAAATAAAATAAGAAAATGAAAACAAAAATTTTTTATTCGCAATATTATAAAAATAAACCTTAAAGAAAATTAAATTTAAAGTGTTAAATTTTAATTTATTATAAAAGTACGAGAGCGTTTAAAAATAATCCCAATAAAACTAGAAAATTTTTTTAGTCTTTTTTCTTTTATTTATTTGTTACTAAAAGTTAAAAATATGAATCTCAAAATAAAAAATAAATAAATTTGAAATTAGCGAATGTGTGAAATCAGAAAATTTAAATTTATTATTTTAAATCTTGTAGAAGAAAACAAAAAGTCAAATTGAAATTTATTTAAAGAAATTAAATTAAAAAATTATGCAAAATATATTGAAAAAATATTGAAAAAATAAACGTTAGTCAAAGAAATAATATATAAAAATAAATATAGGGCAATTAAATCGCATTTTATAAATTAATAATAAAAATATCAAATAAAATCAAATGCATTTAAAATAAAAGCAGGATTAATGAAATTAATTTTTCTAAAATGGTACACATTTTTGAAAAACTTAATTAAAAAGGTAGTGAAAATTATTTTAAAATTAATTTATATTTTTTTTTAATTAAAAATTTAATTAATATTTAATTTAAGATTTTTTATTAAATCGCAATTTAAAAACATAATTATTACAAAAATGTAGGAATTAAAAAAAGCTAAAAAAATTTTGAAAATTTAATTAAATGATATAGAAACCTTGAAAATGCGTGTGCAACAAAGCTGAGACTCCAAAGCCTGCTTGTAAACTAGAACTTGCTGCAATATTGCTTTCAAGCTGTGTTACATAGATGTGCCGTTATAATACCAACTCCGTCAGCAGTCACTTAAGCTTAATGTCAGGCAAGGTCAACAAGCTGTACCTGTTGGTAATAATAGTTAGTGTCGCTTTAAAACACATCCAACAACAATAGCAAAAGTAACAACGCATAACTATTAAAGCGATAAACAGTTAAGACTCACACACACACACATACAAACACAATGACAACGCGAAATATCGATCACCTGCTGTGCGGTTAAGTCCCAGCATTCACCGTTTAAGTGCGTGCCGACAGAAAAATTTGCATGAAAGTGCTGATCGAAGACAAAGTGGTTGTCTACTTAAGGCTTCAACTTGCAACAGTGCAGAGTGAATGTTGTTTTTGATAGTCGTGCGAAGGAAGTGCAGACTATTCTTTGTCGAAAGCTCTTAAAAGCTCGGTGGGATACCAGAAACGCCAATCAATACTTGACTTTAGGATTTAGTCAATTAACAATGGTGCAATTTCGGGTGAATCTCTCTGTGCAACAACTTACATACATATATATGTACATAAATGTGTAAGTTTGTGCCATTCGCCCACTTCTATAAAAGCTCAAGCAGCTCGTAAAGTTTTAAAGCAAATTAAATGAGCACAAGTGTGTGAGTTTAGACAAAATTTTAGAGGAAAGGTGCAGAAAAAGAATCATTTAAAATGCCAACAACTCGCATGTCAGCGTTTTTCTATTGAATTCTCTTGCCCTTTAGACAATTTCTACTTCCTATGTATTCAAGTTCATTTGCTGCACAGCGCTACTACACACACTTATACACTTATGTCTATATATGTCCATGTACTTTTATTTTTATCACACCATCGTAATCATTTTGTCCTATCTTTCGCCAAGAAAAGAAAACTATTGCAGATTTAACTTTATGCTTGCAACTTCCTCAAGTTAACAGTTAGACACTAAATTTGCCACAAGTACTGTGCCTTGGTTATGGAAAAGTGAGAAAAATTAAATTCGCACAAACACAATGTGGATTACTAACCGTTACAGCAACTCTGCTGGGTTATAGCAGATAATCGATGCTTATGCGCCTGAAAACATGCTTAAATTTTATTGAAAATACCAGTATTACGTGGACAACAGTAAAAGTAAAGTAACTTCAAGCAGAGTACACATAATAAAGAACAACAAGCAGCTCTGTTATTTTAAATTGCAAGAATTGCGAAACTTTGCAAGCTTGAAAATTAAGTAGAATGTAAGAAATTATAGGAAAAGTTTGCAGCAATTGTAATAATAAATAGAGTTTTCATATACTTACTTTTAAAGAGCGCTGAAATAATAGTTTTGGGTGTTATTTTGATTACTTCGACATCGAAACGTGATTATAACGGTACATATTTAACGAAAACAAAATTAATTAGTTAAGCGCATTTAACTTTTTATTTATCAAAATCGATATCTAATTATTCAGGCAATAAAAGCATGAATTGGAAACCGTGCTAATGTTCAAAAATATTTATCGTTTTTATTATTATGCTTTGCTGAAATAAAAATAATTTCTCAAGTTGTTTAATATACATTGCTAGTTTTCTTGATTTTCTTGAACTAGTACTTGCTTTTCTTCTCCTTCTTCTTCTAGAAAGTTTCTTTTTCCAAAAAAGTTTGAAGTAATGTTCTTCTTTTTATAGTAAACACATGTATTCCATTAAGTTGTGCGAATTATTAATGAAATAATAAAAAAGTGTTGCCTACATTTAGGAGCAAACATGAAATTTTGACGAAGTCACGCACCTAATGTATCTTCAACAAAATGATTTGTGTTCTGCTGGAACAGAAGTCCTGTTAATATAATAATGTAATAACGTTAATGGAACTTTTGTTAATATTATTTATAATAGCACTAATACATTTATAATAATATATAGTAAAGCAAAATATATTCAATATTTTTAGTGTAATATTCTGTTAAGTTTTTTTTTCTATCTGAAATAAATGAAGTAAATAAATAAGAAAAAAAATATATGTTTTATTTAATTTTAATGAAAATTTTATGACACTTTTCTTTACTTTAAAATATGTAGCATACATTTAGGAATATTAGAGTCTAGTAAGAAAAAGTGATTTTGTGATAATAAGATAGTCGAGTCTGGAGTAGTATTGTAATAATAAATTATAGACAGGGTTACCAGGTTTTAAATTGTTATCTAATATTAAAACTTTTTGAAGTCTATCGGTATAACTTTTCATATGAAAGCTTTGTTTTTTGGCAGAGAAATTTTATTCTCAGCATTGACATTTAGTAATTGTTAATTGAATAATTTTTGAATATTAGCATTATATTTTTAGTAATAAGAGTTAGCTAATAAAAAATGTTGGCTACATTTGGGAGTAGTTTAGTATAATTGGATTACATCTGTAACTCGTCTTGCTATATAAGGTGCTATATAGTTGCTTGCTATATGCTTGCTATATAGTATCTCCAACTGTTGTGCAAACAAAGAAATAAAAAGGCTTAAGATTTAATGTTTCACTTTTATTTATATCTTTTACGAAAATATTACATGTAAAAAGTTAAAGAATATAATTTTTTATTTTTAGTTTATAATTATTTTTTATTTTTTATTGATTTTAAAATTTGATATTTCTAATTCCTTTTTCTGGAATGATTAATTCTTAATTTAAAAATAACTTATTTATTAAATTCGCATCGAATCATACTAAAACATAAATTTTTCACATTTCAAAAAATTAATCAACTTTTTTGCAATATTGTTTTTTTGCTTCTACATTGAATTTGCAAACATAAATTATGGCTGTGAAATGCTAAATTGCATAATCATGTTTATTTGGGCTCAATATTTTGCAACAAAAAGCCAGCAGCGAAAGAATAACATATTTAGTATATGCAAAGCATACAAATGTTGTGCCGACCCCTCGGCTTCGAGCAGCAGCAGCAGCGAAATAGACCAGTTAGAAACAAAGCCACAAAAGCGTAAACCCAAAATTACCAATGCAAACACATGGGTCCACAGTGTTAATAAAAGGCAGAAATGCGCTAGTTTTGGCCTTTGCAAAAATAATCATGAATACACAAAGCGCGGCGGAAAGAGGAAAGCGAATATGATTTTACAAAAAATTAATTAAATTTGTTATTAAAAATTAGCAAAAAAACAAATATTATATATAATTAACATAGATTTAAAAAGTAAAATATAAACAATAATTGCAGAGCTTACAACTTTCGCCAATAAAATATGTTAAAATACAGCGCCGTAAATGAAGATGACTTACATAAATTAGCACACTGTAAATACCGTTAACAGCTTTGGAGCGCATCTCTTTCTTATTTTACACTCATTTTTTTATCTCTCATATAATCTCGGCTCACAGCCTTCATTTCGCATTTATAGCACTGCACCGTTACTTTTTTTTGCATGCCATTTCTTGCCGTGTAATAACATTTCCGTTAGGGACAGTGTGCCAGCAAATGATTTGAGTTTCCTTGCGGCTGGAAGCCAACAGTGCCATGTGGCAATAGCAGACGTTAGATAATCGCAATCTATGAATACTAATAATAATAAACATAAGATTATTTGCTTGTTGTTCTTGCAACATTTTTTATTGTAGGCCTTTACTGTAGCAGCGTGTGTTTGTGCATTGTTTTATATTCTTCTAGCATTTGCTCATATTGCCTACATTTTTGTGGCACATATTTTGCTTATTTTTACAACCGCTTGACCTTTTTGTGTGACAAATTTAGGACGACGATATGAATATGTATTTCTTAAATGACATAGTTCGTAGTAGATATGGTTCTTTTCGTCTTTTCTTTTATGGTTCTTTTCTTGATATTTTTTTTTGGTTCTTTTGTTGATCGTCTATCAAATAAGAAATGTTTATGTTTCGCAAAAAGTATTTATGTTTTATTAAATGTTATTACTTATGGTTTTATACATAATTCGGTGAGGGACCAACCAAATTGAATGCAAATATATAGATAACAAAATGGAAATTAATTCAAAAACTATGAAAATCTCTCCTAACTTTATATCGAAAATTGAAATGTAAAGAAACCATATGTTTTTCAGACCTCTCATTGTAATAACAACTTGCCAGCAAGCATTAAATTAAAACAAAAAAAATGTAGCCTACATTTAGGATTTTCTTAGCGAAGACGCGCACCGCATAACTTGATATAAAAATAAAGTGATTTATACTTTTACTGCCATTCAAATGTAAATAATACTCAGCACTGCTGACATTTTAGAGAGTGTTTTACTTCTTACTTCTCCACTTGCTCGATTTGCTATAATGCTTTCCAGAAAACAGAGCAATACTACTACTCTTCTGGAAGTAGACTACATGGTCCTATATTCAAGGCCCAACTAAATAATTTCAAACGACGATATTATGTATATCTACTTACTTATAAAAGAGTAGCAGAAGAGCAATGTTTGACTTTGGAATTCTACTTTTATTTTCACAATTTCTTGAATTTAGAACTTTTTGTTTCAAACCCGAGTAAAATTGCCTCAGAATTGATATATAGAACTAAGTTAAACTTGAATTTTGTGTTTGTAACAAAAACTTGCAGAATATATTTAAACCTATTGGGAGCATACTAATGTTTTAAAATTTCTGACTTTCTTTAGAGTTAATTTTTTATATTCTAAGAAATGTCGGGTTTAAAGTCACGCCTTAAAATATTAATAATATTTAAATATAAAATAATATAACTATAATATAGTTAACATTACAATTAACTCTCGTTGGAACAGAATGAAGGTTGCCAACTTGATTCTATAAAAGCTCAAATTCATAATTCAAAATGTGTGAAAATAATTAAAATTTTTAGATTAACTGTCTAGTAAATAGAAAAAAATTTTTTTGGATGGAAAAAATTTAGAAATACCAAATATCTTAAAATTGCTTCATTTCTCCCACGTAACTTTTTTATTTTTTTCTTTTCGTCGGTGTAAATTCATGCCACCCTACTGTAGATAAATATTCAAATATTGGGCTTTATATAATTTATGCAAATTTTTACTTACTTCCAGAAAATAAAAAAAAAATGGCCAAAAGCAATTACGACTAATTACAAAGCTATAATTTATTGTCCAATTTAATAGCCGGCAATTGCCATTTCCGTTAATGTTGTAAATTTTTAATACCTAGCAGCTGTATTCGTATTTAATATAAACATATTTATGTACATATTGTTTTCTGTAATTTGCAGCTTTTGAATTTTCACACTTTTAATGTTTGCCATTTGCATACCTGCAATTATAAATTTCCTAAAAACATGCAGCTTTTAATGAAAATTTAATGGCTAATTGGCTGTTTGCCTGCTAAAAGCAGAAAAAGGCAAATAATAAAACATAAATAAGTAATCACGAAGCTTACAATGCATTTAACCTATGAAAATGTGTTTGCCAAAAAATATATATTTTTTTGTATTTTGGTGCGTACTGTACCATAAACGCACTTAAATGCCTTCAGCGCGTGCAGTTTGTAGCATTTGAAGAGAAAAGTGCCGAAATAAACACTTAAAGCCACAACTGTACCTTAATTTTTGCAACCTCTCCCCTTCACCGCCATTACACTGGCCACTTTCAACAGAAATATTAATTAAGCACAACCACAAAAGTCATATAAGTAACAAAAAATCTCTTGCGCTTGAATAATTAAGTATTGCCAGCCACCAATTGAATCACCTAATCTGGGAAAACTTATCACTAATTATGTAATGAGTAGCGAAATTTCGGCAAAAGGCAAAGTGAAAAGAACATACATTTAGCCCGCAAAGCTTGGTCGTCGAGCGGTGGAATTATGCATACACCAGCAAGCATTCGCAACGACCGTTAAGGGGTGGTTCGTACAACAAGTCATATAAAACTTCGGTAGCTTAATATTATAAGTGCTTAAGTTAATGTGAGCGCATTGTTGTTGCTAATAGCAATAATAATATTTTGTCATATAGCATAACGAAGTATTAGGGCTAAGGAAAATGATTTGTTTTTTTTTTTGGTGGTGGAAAAAACATATGGCAATAGGGGGTGCATATGGCGCCACCAAATTACTAGTAAGCAAGTTTTATTTAGCATAATAGTTAGGGCTAAGGTCCTGCCACTAAAGCAACTTGAAGAATCAGAGACCTCTAAATATCAAAATCGCGTAAAATTTTCTTCTTCCTAACTGGGACTTTGCACTTTGCACCTAAATTATTTCTTCTATATACCCTCTCAAATCAGCAGCTTTTCTTTTGATCATTTATTGGCGTCTCTCTCATTGCTGACCTACTCATTCGGTCCAAAGCTGATATGATCGAGGCTTTTATCTAGACTTCGAAACTAGAAATATTTGCTAGAGGTCACAACTAGGGAGAATTTTGTAGGAACAGGTACTATGAATCACCCGAGTCCATCAATATTTGCGATAAGTGTTTTATTTTCGGTAGATTTGTAAGTTTTTCTGCTCTAGAAGCGTTCTGTTTGCTAAAATCCATATATTATTCAGGCTTAAATTCATCCAAAGACTGAATACTATCCTCACAGCTGATCTTTCTCCATTTTGTCGTTCCATTGATATTTTTCTATTGATCTCTCCATATAAAACAAAGTGTACCATTAAATTTTTTAACAGTCTAATATACCTCGGCTTTCTTCCCTGATTATTGATTAAGCAAGAGTGCAACAACCGGTAACTGTAACCGGGAACTCAAGTCATAAATTTTATTGACGATTTCCAGCTTGGTTGCCCCTTTTGGGTCCACTGAAAGTTCGGTCGCGCTCTCAAACTCTGTCCACAGTCATAGGGTACATCCAAGTTCAGTCCATATGTGAGACTGAATATTATACCAAAGCAAAAATAGCATGGTAATCGCTTAGAAATAACTCAAAAGGCTTCGATGCCAACCAACTGGCCTAAACTAACGTAGCACCATTAAATACACCACCATTAATACACAAATATATATGTAATCAATTGACTTAAGCATTATTGTTATGGCTATTAATTTACATATGTATGTGTGCATTCATACAATATATGACGGCTTTTGTTGAATAATATATGCTACGAAAGGAAAAAAAAGATCTTAATGACAGCCTACATACTCGTACATACATACCACAGAACGGAGGCACTTGTTCTGCTACAACAACAATACGGACATAACTGAATATATCTTGGCTCATCCACCTTCGAGCCGCATTTCGGTTAAAAGCAATTCAGCAAGCAACGATTAGACCTATTGCTTTTCTTAAGCTGGAGCATAAAAACAACAACAACAATAACAACAACAATGAAATCACACCAAAAGAAACCCCACCATGGGGAGTCCAATTGGCAGCTGCCGCAAACTCCACTAGGAGTTCGTTGTTGTTGTTGCTGTTGTTCATGCTACAAGTCATCGCCAATCGGCGATTTTGACTTCGCTTAGCTTAATGGGCTTACCGAAAACAAAAAGAAAGAAAAAGAAAAAAAAACAAAAAAAGAAATCACAACCCAGCTGTACTCGCCTCTCCAACTCATTGCTAGTCCATAGCGCTTGCAGAAGGAAGCTTTTGTTGTTGTTTCTTTTCGTTTTATACGAAAATATTGTTGGAAAAATATTCAATATATATGGCTATATGGCTATAGCCAGTAGGCTATTGATGCGAGTAAACAAAATATTGATTACCGCTGCTACCGACCGTGGCTGCCGCACTCCTTTCGAAGCGGGTAAGCCAAGCGTTGTGTTCATTGTTGTTGTTGCTTCTTTTTAATGTATGTACTAGCTATTGTGCTCACTGCCTTTTATATTTGGGTAGTGCAGATATGTGTTGTTGTTGCTACTCTTGTATGCTTTACATTTGCTTGCTGGCCATTGTCTGCATCCGGGAGCCGGTTCTATAAACATTTTCATTCATTACTATTGTTTTATTTTGTTATTCTAGCCATTTTCGGGTATTCATAGCTGAAAGCTCATTTACTTATTTATTAATTTAGCATTTTTCGGCTTAAGCGCTCATAACACCAGCTCAAAATAAATATACTTACAGAAGCGCCCAAATTCATTCGACATACATATATACATATCTACTTATATACATACATATATATGTAATATATAATATATATATGTATAAAGCTCATTAGCACCTTTATATTCGTTTACTCCTGAGACTTTGAACACAAACATCGAATACAAATATGCCGAAAATATTCAAGAATGCATACTTCAAGAAACTCACAAAACTTTCTTTCTACTATGATTTTCAATCAGAAATCAAAACAAGTACGATAGGGCTAAGCTCGGGTGTAACCGAACATTTCATACTCTCGCAATATACAAGGATCAGAGGCGGGGATAAGCTTTCAGGTGCTGGTATCACTTTATATTAAAAAATGTTGCGGAAGAATTCAACATTCATTATTCGAAGAAATTGTCAATGGATTGCAATCATACTTGGTATCTTATTAACTTATATTACAGGCCATAGACTCATGTACTTTCATTGCTATATTTTGCTTTGTGTCAGAGAGATTTATATTAAAATCTACCAATTAACTCAAATTAGATATATGCGATATAACCTCAACCAAAGAGAAAAATAAATCATTATATTACTAATAAGGGGCTTAGAACATGGTCTAGACCGATTTCTTTCATATTTAGCGCGAAATCACATTTTGTTTAAGAAAACATAACCATTTAATTCCACTAGAGTATCACACATATTGACCAACATAAACGGTTTAAAGTCAGACGGAATGTCGGGAATTCTTATATCGGGCATCTCTGGGATAGAGGAAGATCTGCACTGATCACATTAACTCTTTCCGTTGTTCAAGTATATTAGGAAACATGTTTTTACGCAAGTTTGTGAAGGTAAATTACCACATATTACCATATATTACCCACATATTCGTCATAGAATCTGCTAGAAGAGCGAAAGTCATTATATGTAATATACGGGAGCTGAGATAATTCGTTCACCGATTTCACATATTTTCGGCAGTAAACTCCGATATCCGATATTACATATTCACTTAATTTTGGTAAGATACTTACATATTGACCGTTATATTTGGTATAAAGTTTACTGGAAGTTGAAAATCCTTATATTAGGTATGGGGGGTATGGGGGCTATGGAAAATTTTTTACCCGATTTTCTCCATTTTTGACACAAGAGCACACTATTATCTTGGAAAGCAAATCGTCGAATTCCATTACGATAGTTTACAGATTTACCGAAATATATGGTATAAAGTCTACAGGGAGTTGAAAATTTTTATATTAGGTATATGGGGACTAGGGGTAGTATTTACCTGATTTTCACCATTTTTGAAAACAGAGTACACTATTACCATGGAAAGATAATTCTCCAATTTCATATCAATATCTTACAAATTTCCCGATATTTTCAGTAAAAAGTCAGATAGAGGCACTGAGGTCCTAATATTGGGTATCTGGTAGCTTGAAAAGTTATAATCCGATTTCGTTTATTTCTACGCATGAGATGGCATATCAGCACTATTTCCACAAAGTTTGATTTTCATATCTTAATTGTTGCTCGATTTATCTGCTTTAAAGTGAAAAGATCAGATGAAACTTAAAATTGTATTATATGAGAAGTAGGCGTGGTTTTAATCTGATTTTGTCCATATTCACAGCGTCACATAAGAATGCAAATATAATGTCGCATACCATTATTATTATTACCAATTTTGTTGAAATCGGTTAAGGGGCTCTTGAGATATGGGATTTCTCTTAAAAGTGGGCGGTGCCACGCTCATCACCAAAACTTTATACGGCTATGCAACCCCTCCGTATCATATTCACTGCAAGATTTAACGTTTCTAACGTGTTTTTTCAGCGAGTTATCGTACTTTCAATAGTTTTCAACATAACTTTTGTATGGGAGGTGGGCGTGGTTATTATCCGATTTTATTAATTTTCTTGGTATACGAACAGATGCTAGAAAAACTTACTCGGAGCAAGTTTGATTGATATAGCTTTAACGGTTTCCGACATATATATATTAAACCTATGGGGGGGCGGGGCAAATTACACGTTTATGTCTTAGTTTGCTGCTTAGTCATAGCAGTTTATCTGTTTTCGATTAATGGCATTTTGTGGGCGTGTCAGATGTCCAATTACGCCCATCTGCAATTCCAACCGTCCTACGGTAACAAAGAACATGTGTGCCAAGTTTCATCAAAATATCTCAATTTTTAATCAGGTTATCGCTTGCATGGACGGACGGACTGACGGACGGACAGGCAGTCATTCGGATTTCAACTCTTGTTTTCATCTTGATCATTTATGTATATATATATATATATGTCTATATGTAACTCGTTTAGTTCTAGGTGTTACAAACAACCGCTATGTGAACAAAACTAATATACTCTCTAGCAACGTGTTGCGAGAGTATAAAAAGGTGGCAACATCTTAAAATTTTTTGCACAGATTCAAAGTTTAATACCTTTTCATGTTTTAAATTATTCTAAATTATAAATATTTTAATTTATTAATATAAAAATTAATACTTCTCAAATAATTTGTATTACAAATCAGGTGGCACCGTCATAAATCAAATTTTTGTAATCATACTTTTCAAAATATAATAACACAATATTAATACCTACATAAAATTGTTTAAAAAAGTTCTCTAATACTTAATAGCTATTTAATAATTTAATAAGTTGGCAACACTGTTCAAATTAGTCGTGTACTAAGTTCAGATCTTTGAAGGCCACATTTAAACAGTTATACCTTTTTAAATATTCATATATCAAAATTTTAATACTTTTACATTATTTATATTTTAAACAGGTGGCCACTCCATAAACGCCGTTACAAAATATTTTATACCTATTCACGTTTTGAAATTGTAAACCCTTTTTATTTATTAGTATATATTTGCCAAATAGTTGTATTTAAAACGAAGTGGCAACTCCTTAAACTAATATTTCTTTAAAAAGCTCTGTACAAATTCATTGCCTTGCATATTCAAATTGTAAAATTTTATTCTACATTTGTGTTATGCAAAGTTCTTTAATATATTATGTACATGTGGCAATGTTGTGGATAATTTTGTTAGATTTTAAGAATTTTTCCAGCTTATGGGCTTTCAAAATAAACTTAAAAATCTAAAATCCACATAATATCCACAATATTACCAAAACTCATATAATATTGTTATTTACGTTGCCACATATTTTAACACTCTACGCACCACTTTACATGAAAATCGATTTATTTATGACGAGCGCTTCGTAATTGCACTTATGGCATTGATTTTTCTGCTCCACATTTCAAGTATTGCATCGCATTAACAATTAGTGTTGTTGTTGCTGCTGCTTTCGTATATGCTTGTTACTGTGGTTGTGGTTTTGGCAATGATTGCCAATGTTTTAATTAAATCCAAACAAAAACTACCACGCTTACAGACCGCACAGCAACGCCAAGCTCATCAACGATTTTGAGTGGTTAAGTTACAGTGGCATAAAATGGTATAAAATATAACGGTATACAAATATTAACGGTGTATTGGGAGAGGTGCAAGCGACCAGTTCTTGAATAAAATTGCGAAAATTTTCGTTGTTAAAATAATTCAATTTGTGAATAAAAAAATAATAGAGTAAGGTTTCACCCAATTCTTTGAAAATGATGCGCAAATTATTAGCATTTTAAGAAGCCGCTAAATTCTGCACTTTGAGATTTATTTTCTTCTATAAATCTAGAAACTTGAAAACTTCATTTTTTATCGAATGATTTAATAGATTTGGAATCTTGAGATAATTCACTAAGATGGAGATTTACTTCCAGCTTCGAAGCTAATAACTTTGAAACATATTTCTTGTACTAGTTTCACCTTTTTTGTGACTTAATTTTTATGCTAGACTCACTAAGTTGCTTAATTCCTCTACACATTGCTTCAAGTCTACTAATTTGAAGACTTCTCAGCAGAGTCTAGTACGAGTCCCATATATTATGAAAGTTTAATTTTTATACGAGACTTAGCAATTTTCTTAATTCCTATAAATTTGGAGACTAGTTCCTGGTCGAATTCTAATAATCCCAAATGATTTTTCTTATATTAGCTTCACTTTTATGGAGACTTCACTTCTAAATAATATTTACTAATTTACTTATTTTCTCTACAAAATCTACTAATTTGAGAGTGTATTTTTTGTAATAGTTCTAGAAACTCAGTTCAATTCAATTCAATAGTTCAAACCCAGTTTTTTATTATAAACTAAGCCTAAAAATCCAGAATCTTCTTTTAAGAAAATTGGGAGTCTGGACAGACGGTGTAAAAGCCTTCCTTTTCCCACCCGAATTGATTTCCGAATATAAAAAACATGTGGAACATATTTATGACTTGAAAAACCTAGAGAAAGTAGGACCGATCTCATTTTCAAAGCATAAGCTTTGTACCTAACAGTCCACTTCTTCAAAGGTTTTCAAGAACTACGCGTCGCGATTCAAAATGTAGCTCGGAAAATGTTTTAGTTAGAAGTGACCAAGGAAGGACCAGAAACGTCAAATATGTTTTATAGTTGTGGGGTTATGGCAGGTTAGAGCTGGGAATATTAAAGTATGGTAGGTGAAATTAGGGAATACTACCCGATCTACCATGACCTAGTACAAGGAGTAAGTCAAACAACTCTGAGTAAAAGGTGCTATTAAAAGAAAATTATTTAGTTAAGCTCTAGTTTTACTGGGTTCCGAAATATTTTTGACTAGCTTTCATTGAAGAAGAAAGCTATACCTCTTAGGAGAAACTGCAAATGAAATCTCAAAGTGAGAAAATGAATTTCGAAATTCAAAAATATTTTCAGCAGCCGACATAACCCAATATTAGCGAATAAAATAGAAAATGTTGCATACATTTCCAACCCACTGTATTACCAGCAACCTCGCAACACTTCAAATAGTGTTAGCAAACGTCTGCTGAGGGTGGGGCGAGCCGAAGGGCAATAATCATAGTGTGTGGAGGCTAAGTGGGTGTTCGAAAGATAATTAACAACAAATATTTAGCGTTAAATGTCAAAAACATGAAACCACTGAAACCGAACATTTTACAACAACACCAACAATAACAACAAGGAAATATATATAAGAAACTGAAACCCAAATGAGTGTGAGCAGCAACATGCAGCAACAACAGAAAGCAATTAAAAAACGAAAGTGAAATGAAAACCACAGCAACAAATGGGAAAAAAGTGAAGCCTTTGCAATAACAACAACAAACACAACAACAAGCTGACTGAGGTCCATGTCAAGCGTCAAGCTAACTAAATTAACAACATTTTTCGCAGCAGCCAGCGCAACCAAAGTGTTGCCACATATGGAATATGGAGTATATAGTTACATATATATATATGTATGTGTGAATGTGTCTAGGTTATAGGTTGCATATCCGATATGCCCGCTGCGAGCGCGGCATGTTGCCTGCCCGCCCGCACATGTTGCATGACCATCAAATGTGGCGCAACGCTTTGAGAAAAGGGTGTGCTGTGCATGGCCGCGATTTGTTGTTGCTTTTTTTTTACATTTCTTTGTTATTATTGTTGTTTTTGTTGTATATGTTAGTGTGTGATTTGCATTGTTTTGCGGCACAGCATGTGGCAAACATGGGCACAAACACTTGCTGTGTGGCAAGTTTAGCTGTAGATACGAGTGCACGTATGTATGTGTACATGTGTTGGTGTGTTGGTGTGTGTGCACGGGGTTAAAGTTGTCGTTAAATAATGAGCGCGCACTGCGTTGCTGGCAAACATTAGCGGATAATTAAACCACCTACGCAACACAATGTTACGACAGCAAAAACCATAACTACAACAGCAACAGCAACAACAACTATAGCGTTGAAATGGAGAACGCGCACCGACAATGCGGCCCAGCAGGCGTAACAGCTAAGCCAAAACAAAAGCTGAGCGACCCAAAACACAAAGAAAAGCATGTCATTAAAGTAACAATAACAACAAAAATCACACCAAAACAACAACAACAACTAGTAAAGCACACACGCGCATAGCCTCTGCGCTTATAACTATCATTTTAATTTGAGCCGCCAGTCATATTTGCTGTGCGTTGTTGTATTAACATTGATTAAATTCAACTACAGCAACAGCAACAGCAACAACAAAAACAACACTCAACATCACCACATTACATTGAGCCAAGTATGCTGTGGCTATGCTCTGCTAAGCTGCTGCAACACCATGGGTGGTCGCTTCATCGCGGTTGTTGTTACCAGATATGTCGGCGATGTAAATGTATGTGTGTCGGTCTAACAACAACAACAGCAGCAGCAGCCACCAACTGATTTGATAGTCATGTGACTAGTTGACTGCCTCAGCAAAGATTAACAGATATTTAACTAGCATTATTGTTGTTGCCTTTGCAACTGGCCACAACTTTGTTGTATTTAATGTTGTGCGTCATTGTTGTTGTTGCAATTGGTGCCAAGTGAGCTGCCGCTCACTTAAATTTTGTGCTGGTGAAGCAAGTCAAATTTGTTGTACAACTTTGTTGTTAACACACGCGTGGCATAAAATCGGTGCACGTGTACTTGACGGTGTTCGAACATATGTTCGGAAGGTGTACGAAATTTTGTTCGCACACAGTTTTAAACCAGAAAAGGAATTTTGAATTACTTAGAGACTTTGAAAGTGAATATCAGCTCTAAGTTACCAATGAAGATGCACGAAGTCGGAAGAAAGTGTCCGCTGAGAGGATTGTTGGCCGGTTGCTGCTCTTTAACGGTACCGATATTAAATTCATCAATATCTTCCGAGTTTTCCCGACTTCAGTGGCACCTTAGAGCTGATAACTTTTCAGGAAAATGTGAAGCGTTGTATGCTGAAAAACTTTAGGTTGTTGATGTGAGAGCTTTCATACCAAAAGCTTATGATTCGATGAAAGCTTATGATTTCCGGTAAAATTATGAGACATTAGATATTGGTCAATAACTATATTCGTGCGTTTTGTTTTCTTTAATTTGAACAATTATTTAAGAAAAACGTGTACAGTATTATTGTTCAAAGTATTGCCCATCTGAAGCTATAACATTTTCGCATTTTTTTTGACAATTTGTGGATTCCATCGCAAAAGAAATGCGTCGGCTTGGCGGCCAGGATGAATCAAACCAATTTTTCGTAGCCTGTTCTGATGTGAACCGCATTCTAGTGGGGGTGTTCTGGAATCGACCGGAACCAATTGTAGTCAGAAGGGACAAGCTCTGGGCTATATGGCGGGTGTGGCGAAACTTCCTACCCGCTGTTTTCGAAATACATTTTAATCGGTCTTGCAACATGAGACCGAGCTTTGTTATGGTGAAAAATTATTGCTTCGTGTCTAGTCGCATATTCCTGGCGTTTTTCGGCAATCTCGCACTTCGATTTGATGAGTTGTTTTCGGTAGCTTTCCCCATTAATGGTTTCACCCGGTATTAGGAGCTTATAATACAGCACGCGCTTCTGATGTCTTGATTTGTAAACCACTTTTGTCTAAGGGATAATTCCATTTTGTCCTGGTTCATTAAACTTCAGCTTATTAAACTATGCTATCTCTTTAGAGCTTCAATTCCAAACGACTTATATATATACATATTATACGAAACAATGCTTTGTGACACACTGCTCGAAATTTTTTCCAGTTTTGGGGTCTGCCACAAGTTGTAGAGCTTTAAAAACGAATTTCTGAGAGTGTTTGGTGGTAGCTAGTAAACTTAAGTCACCAGACTACATTTCGTTCAATCTAACTGGTTAAAATTTATTGGAACCTCATAGACACCATTCAGTCTTCTTTTTCAATCAAGTAAGTTTCTTCTTAGGACCTCAGTTCTAATAATATTTTGAGAGGTCTTCATTCTTTGCCATATTTCTTCATTAAAATACAAACGAAGCCAGATCAAGTCAAATTACTAGACATTTTAATCAAACCCCTGAGTTTTTAGAAGAATCACTCTTGTATTTATACACCTAAACACATCCAATCAACTTTAGAACATGTGTTTTTTTTGCTCAATTTACTTCCAATCTTTATTGAGTAACTTCTTCGCCCCGAAAAGGCCAAAATATTTTCCGAATTCCATTATTTTCCATTTCTTGTTTCTTTTATTGCTAACTTCATAGCCGGCGTTTCTTTTATAGGAACTAATCAGCTTAAAATTAAGTACTTAAGTGTAGGCAGCTGAGCTTTCACTGCAGCTTCGTTAATGGAAGCCATAAGCGAGCAAGTAAAAGCGTTAAATGAAAACAAAAAACATTTGAAAAACAAAGCAAAAATTTGTTGTTTTCTTAGTAATATTTGGCCACTGATATTGTACCGATATGTAGGATCGTATGCATGTAGACTTACCTCACTATATACTAAAAGCCCTTTTTAAAGCACAACTAAAGTGTTTTTTTTCTTTTCTTTACAGGTATATATGTTTTTGAGAACAACAAAGATGCTTTTATGACTAAATTGAGTGAGGAAATTGGTTCGTTATAAATTTGAGGTTATTTAACTGGAATGCTGTAAGTAAATTGAAATATTCGTTTCAAAGTGTAAACAAAAAAAAAGAACAACAAGTTACTAAGAATTCAAAATTTACGAAAATTTATTTTGGCTTCTAGTAATATTTTCTTAAAACACTGTTTCGTTTTTCTTTAATTTTTCACTTCGGGAATAAACTCGAAGAAGTTTTTGGATCAAACTGCTACTGGTAATACTTACAACGTGTAAAATCGAGTTCCGATTGCATACCGTCAAAAATCAGATTACTTATTAAGAAGCATTTTTGGAAACTTTATTTTTGGCTAAAATTATATAAATTTATGTTGCTTACAATTCCTGCGCATTAATTGTTAGATTTTGAAGTTCGGGATCAGTACCGAAAAATCGGGATTTTGCATAAATGACGAAATTTGCATTTACTGAGCTTTGCAACCATCTTGTACCTGCTACTTATTCAAATTTGTGAATTCATATGTATTTCTACTAAAAAATATGTTTGAAATTTTTTTCGCTTTCGATTTTTTAAAATTCTAATAATAATAGCTTGATCCCTATTTGAATATCAGTCTCAAAAAATTTGGTATTATCCTAAAAGTACTTCATTTTAAATTTTTCTACATAACTAATAAAATTTTTTTAATTCTTTTTACTTCGGTACCAATCCCGAAAATGTTAATGTATCTAGAAATCACAAAATATGTATGGAGTGTTTGAAAAATTTATTCTGTGATTAAAATGTGTTGTTGTTTGAAAATACTTGTTCAGAACCAGTGTTGAAATTACGTGATTTTACCAGCACCTTCAAATGAATTGTTAAAAACATATGTGATAAAACGAACAATGTGATTTAGAGAATTAGCATGCTAAAATCACATTTAGTGCTTAATTGTTTTTTTTTTCTCATTCGCGAAATTTCGGGATTATGCTAATACTATTTTTTCAAGCTAATAAAAAAAGGTATTTTTCGGGATTAACACACCAACAATATAAGCACGCTTATGCACACATACAAACATATATTATTTTACGACACTTGCTCGGCACTTAAGCACTTGCCACTTAAGTGATAATTAAAACTATACTGTCTTATCTTACATACTTTTAATGCCAGCTAAATCCAGTAAAAGCAGGAAACAAAAAAAAAAACCCGAAATCGATAACACACTTTCGTACAGAAAGCCGCCAGATGCTATCAGTTTTTGTTGCGCTACCAAAGCCACTAAAATGTGGCAACCGAACTAATAAAAAATTAAAAGCAGCCGCGTTTTTATTATTTTCCCCCGTTATTTGCACCTATACGCGCACAAAACGGAGAAGGAATTCCATTTGTTTATTGACATTTTAATGCGCACCAATTTGATGGACCAACTAATAATAAAAACACAAAAATTCTCGTGCCAATGGAAAATTGTCGCTAGTAAAATGCTGTTGACGAATTTGTAATTAAATGCGCCAATACTTTGCTTTTATTAGTGTATACGGTGCTTCGTTTCTTTGTAGGTTGGACAAAGCAAGTGTTTAGTGTAGTAAATGTAGCGGCATATAACTGCGTCTAAATGAGCGTATGTGTGCATGTGTGCATGTGTATTTGTATGTGTGTAAGCACGTGATTTGTCAACATTTTGACAGTTGCACGGCAGCATTTCCCACTTTCAGCACGCTGTGGCAGCTAATTTTTTCAAGAGAGACCGTGTAGGTGTATTTGTATGCATGGATGGATGTGTGTGTGTGTGTGTGTGTGTGTGTGTGTGCGCGTATCACTGCACAATCAATTCAACTTAATTGAGTCATTTTAATGCATTCGTTAATGGTCAACAATAATCGTAAATCTTCTCGTGCATTAATCATGTCATCAAATTCCAGCTGGAGATATGCCAGCGTAATAACAAATATTGCGTATAAAATGCCTTGTAACTAATGCAAACGTGCACGTTTATGTAGGTGAAGTAGCTGTACATTAAATTTAAAAGGATTGCGTCCGATTTATTGTGTATTTAAATACAAGTAAATCATAAGAATGAAATAATTATTTAAATGCAAGTCAATTATGAAATGAGAAGTGATGTTGGAAATTGTTGAAAAATCAATTGGTTTAGTCAAGTTGACCAAAAAAAAATACATAGAAAGGTCTGTCGTGTTATATATATATATATAATACCGTTGGATAGGCGTTTGTTCGCTGTCATTGCTGCTCTCCACATGATCTTCTATCCAACCGCTAGATGGCGCTAAGTGCGATATACTTATAAATCCTCGATTTATTCCCCGATTTTGTGCGTTTCTCTTAGATTGTATACTGGCTATGAAATAGATCTAACATCTGCAAAAAATAAATCCAACTATAGTTAGCAGACTTCGGCGCTGAGCTAGAGCTCTTTCAAACTCTGACCGATTTTTATAGATCTACCCAGTACTTTGTTTGTAATAACGCTTGTAAGCCATCTGCGACCGCGTCTCTAACCACTTAGTTCAGTTTGAAATCGATTTTTCTGCAAAAATGTTGCAATTTCATGGAGAATAATATATGAACCCCGGTAGCTTCAATGCTTTAAGTTCTTGAAGAGAATTTGCCATGCTCTATATACCTTTATATATTTGTTTGCATGTATATATAATCGTGTGTACAGTTATGCACATGTGTTTGGCTACGTAAGTGTGTCAACGATTTAGTTGGCCTGTCGATTACGAGCAAATCACTTAGTGATGCAAACAATAGCAAAAGCTCAAGCGCAAACAGACTTGCGAGCTTACACAAGCAAATACCAACACATGTGTGCATGTATGCTTGGAAACTATTTACATAGCCATACCAGCAGCGTACAAGGAAGAATGTCTTCCTGGCAGAAAATAGAGTTCAGAGAATTATATATGTGCATGTTTATGCATATATATATATATATATATATATATATATTTATAACTAAATGTGTAAATATGTCATACATAACACATGAAGCACTTTGCTGCTTTCATAATACGCATACATACATATATACATATGAATATATATATTCACGCATGTAAGCTTCCACATTGCACTTACATATGCCACTATTTGCTTAGGAGCTTCGGCAGCTGGCACCTGAGTAAATGATTTTCTTTGTATTAAAAAGCCAATACTTTGTATTTACTTAGCGATATGTGTGTGTGTGTGTGTGTGTATATAAAGTCATCTGTATACACTTGCCTGCCCATTGAAGCGGTAACAATGGATTCAGCGTCACTTCACTTTGACAAGCAATTCGCTAAAAATCATTTCCGGCAGAGCTCAGTGGTTGGAGTGGTTGACAGCATTATTGCCATTGTAGTTATTTTCATATATATCGTGTTATTGATTTCTATAAATAATTTTATTTTCTGCATACTCTACTAATGTGTCGTTGTAAGTGTTAGGTGTTTATGCAAGTGTTGCCACATCAAAACGATCAATTCTGCTGCTTCTTTTCTATTCAATTTCTTCAATAACAGTCTGCAAATTCTTCACTTGTTCACTAAAGATTGTATTTTAACTTTTTATATCTTACTAAAATTTCAAAAATTCAAATAATAAGATTCTAAAATAAAATATTTAAAAATTTACACAATATATTTAAAAAAGTGAAAATTTTTAAAAACTTAAAAAAAAACTTAAAACTTAAACTTAAACTTAATCTTAAAAAAACGTAAAAAAGAAACCATTTTGAAAAAAATGCTTTTAACGAATTATTGCAGAAAAAAAAAATAATCAAAATAAAAAATATTTTTAAGTGATAAAAAACTTCCTTTAAAAAAAATAAAAATTTAAAAATGCTGTATAAAAAAATTTTCTTTTGCGTTTAATATTCTAAAAAATGAATATAAAAAAAAAATTTTTTCAGGAACTGTCAGAAAAACAAATTCAATATCATAACTTTTCCTCGGAGAAACTAAATAGACATTTACAAAAAAGGCAAAACTATTTATTTAATTTTTAAATGGAATTTTTTATGCGTTAAAAGTTAATAAATTAATTACTCTTTCAAAGAAAAAAAATTTACACAACATTTTTTCAAGCACCACATACGTGCAAGTTAATAATTTTCTGTAAAAAATCTTGATATTATTTTATTATAAACATTTTTCAGAGAATAACAGCAAAATTAAATGCTGAGAGGAAATTTTTTAAAAATACATAAAATAATTAAAAGTGTTCTCTTAGATTCAAATATCGAATACAGAGCAAAAATATTTTTGATGTAAAAATTAGGAAAATAAACAATATATAGTAAGTATAATACAACACACTTATTTACAAATGAGAAATAAAATTCGATTTCAAATATTTTTCAAAAAAAAATGAGTAAAATTATTGCAAAACGGAATAATATATGTTAATTTTTTTCAACCCAAAGTATTAAAAAAAGAAATATAATTTCAAATGCACCTTAACTGAAGACCAGTATACAAACTCTCACTCTCATCAACCCGCTCTCTCAACTTCAATCACGATCTCCGAATCTCCACAGTTGTGCAATGCCTTGATTTCGTCTTTAAAAAACGTAAATTTGATGTCAAAAACCCACGTATTATTTGATTTGATGAAGAGACCAGGTTGTACTGTAAGTTCTTTACATAGTCCCCTTACTCTGGCATGCGACGCAAGTCCTCATCTGATAGGAAGGCAAAATTCTTATTCTCACCTTCAATTTCCCAAACAACTCCATCAGATTCCCAAAATCTGCGTGAATGGCACACCCATAATTAATCGCTTACGGGAAAAAATATAGCTTCCTTGGGTTCTTTAAATGATTATTAAACAACTTGAACTCTTCGAAGCATTTCTCAAAATGACTACGTCTATTAATTTTTATCTCGCCCAAAAACGACAGTCTTAAGAAGCCAAGCAACCAAATTTCATTTTAAACCGTATACGGTCTGGAATGAGTAAAATATTACTAACCGATAAATTCAAATGGCAATATCCAACAACAATGAGATTAACAGCTAAGTTAGCGTGCTCTTTATAGCTTTCGACTTCCTCTAGATCGCTGATAAAGCAAAACATGGAAATTGTAGGCACAGTTGTGTAATTGTTATAGGTAAATTATATATAAGCGGGGTGATTCATAACTCAATTCGATTTGGGACTCTTTTGAATGTATTAGTTGAGGTATTTAGGTATATTTATTTAGGTATCTTTACAATCTACAACAACATCCAAAGACGGTATATTAAAACTTATCCCTACTTACAATGTCCCCAGCTGATACTGAAATACAGATAATCAGTGTTACTGTAAACACGGTTTCGCATTTATGGAAACGTGAATTAGAGATCCTTCGACAAGGATTCTACTCGTTGTCTTCTCTGTAATCTCTCTTCTATCCAGGCGAAAGCTAAGACCGCCGATAGATTTGGAATACGGCTAAACCTTGAATATGCAGCATTCTCTGTGTGTCAAAAAAAGGGAATTAAGAAGACCCCGAAAAAATTTAACACGCCGCTGTTTCCGGTAACCTTCGAATTGTAAATGATTCTCTTTTCTCTATTCTATTCGATTAAAAAGTCATATATAGATCTGTCGGTACTATAACTAAAGTATAATTCGGTATAAAGAGTTCACAGTTGGTATCTTAAAACTGTAGCTCTAGCTAAGGCGAAGGAGTAAACAGCGAGATAACATTCCTCCCTTATTGACGAGAAGTGAACGAATATCCGTTCCCAGTTTGAGGTACGAACACCAGACAATAAAAACTAATTATTTTAAACTATTTTGGTTCGGTATCCAACAATTTATAAAGCCAGATTTAATAACGCCTTTTTATTTGATAAACCTAAGGCATAGAATAACACGTTTGCCAGCGATTATATCTGCCCTTTCTCAACCACCCGTCAAATGTGAAACTAACTCTAATATCCAACCTTCGATTTCAACGAACCACCTTAACTAACATGCTTGGGATATTAAAAGATCAAAAATATAAATATTTCTTTCCTCTTGCTGCTTTATTATGAATCTTTTCGGGAAAAAATTTGCCAATTTTATCAAATTCTCTCCATTTTTACAATATTCCTCAAAGCTTAGGAACTTCACTTCCGATCCTCCACTTTCATCAGCAGCGACCATGCTCCAATATTAATACCATCTTTGTAAAAAGTCATTTTCGATTTTAAAATGCCACGTGGTACTTAACTGGGCCACGTGTCGGTCTTTAATATCAAATCCTTAAAATAATATTCACCTTTTGGCAGCGGACACAAACCCTCTTCGGGTATATAAGGAAAATTGGTGTTCTCACCTTGTACTAAGGACGGTTGCAACATTTGCGCGAAATAGGTTTTGATACCCTCGCAAAAGGCAATAGGCGGCACGCCCATGGGTAAAAGCTTCAAATGATCATCGCCATGTTGGGCGGAGAATATTTCCACTTGAAGTTTAAAACGATCATTGCCCATATCTTCCAGGAATTTCATAGTGCCATTTATGCTACGTTGACGGCCGATGACTTTCATGTTATCGCCATAAAATATAGTCTTCTGCAGGCCATCGTAATGTTCGAAACGCTCATTTGTCACCGTGTAGGTTTGTTCGGCCTGAAATATTTTTGGAAATTTTGTGAGAGTTTTTCTAGTTATCTATATGCAATTAGCTTTTAAGTTACCGCTGTGAGTCTCCAGTTAACAGAAAATACCGTTATAATGACGCTCACGTAAAACTTCATTCTGCATCGAGTGCGATTTAGTCGCATAGTGACAGCAGTCTCTGGTATTCAGAACTAATGTTCGAGTTTATCATCGGTTGCATGTTATTTATAGGATTTTTGAAATGTTGTAAAGATCTCAGATAATACATGAACAAGATGAAACATGCTATATTTACTGACCGTTTTAATTAAGATATATAAATCTATGTCAGTCACTGAAGCTGGTTAAAAACAACTGTGCGACTACGATGCCCTATGTTCGGGCTCAACAGGCTTTTTCAAAGTTTCTTTCGAATTCTGACTGAAAAACGATTTTTGAAAATATTCATCTTTGTTGGGAGAGTGCTATCAATGTAAAACAGTGCAAATCAAAATTTTGACTTACAATCTTCGAGACTCTGCAAAAGCTTCAATTATGAAGAAGTAATCTGAAGAGTCCTAATTGTCTAATTGAGACTGCCATGCCAAAGAGCGTTACTAAACATGAGAGAGTTATATCGAACGATCGAAGAACGATTGCACTCGAAGTGAATGAACATAAACTCAGACCTTTCGTCTAAAAAATTTAACCCTATAATGCGTATTAAAGACCTGGAGAACTCATAACGCTAAGATATATTTAACTACATACCGTGGGAATCTGTTACATAATTTTGTCCCAAGAATCAAGGGACCACAAAATTAATGGACTTTTATGGGCTAAAGTTCATGAAATACTATAGAAAAAGGTCTGCTCATCACAAGTTGTACGAGTTCGTCTCCCAGTATTGATACAGAGGCCAAGAAACAGTCGGTGGAGTGAACATCCAAGGTTGAGTGTTCATAAAAGAAGACAAGATAGGCCTAGGTAAATAGGGGTGTGAAAACAGCTCTTTAAGAATACAAGCTGGAAACAGGTTTTAAAACCATTGCTCACTTTTCACATATTTAGAACAGAAGCTCTGCATTATGGGTAGAAAACCTTGTATTACACCAAAAAGTATTTTAAATATGAGAACTCTTTCTTCAGAGCACAGTTGGTCCGAACTTTGGAAACACCTTTTTTTTTTTTGTATTGAATGTGGAGACTAATTTGAGGAAAATAGTTTTTCTCAAGACTTTTATATATCTATCGATATTTTCCTAGGTGCTATGAAGAAATGCGGAAAACAAGATCCAAAAAACAATAATTGAAAGTTACTTGCCTTACTTTGCCTTACCTTGGCTTTTTGTCTCATACTAAAACTATGTTGACTATAATCTAGTGTTTTTCTCGAAGGCTATTAGTTATTTTAGCGTGCTCCTGCTCTAGCCACCGTAATCTAGATGAAGATACCAATATTAGTTATTTCCTTTGACTCTCTTAAAAATATTTATGCTTGCAATATACAACGAAAACGGACATGAAACGGCTGCCAAGCACCTGTTCATGCCCTTTATTAACTAAAGAGATTTAACAAAATATAATTATAATGACAAAAATTACTGCATATTTTTTGCGAATAGTTTTTATTACAAATTACAACAGGTTTCCAAAGCACAACAAAATTTCTTTTTGAAATAAAACACACTCTTTTTGGATATCAAGAGCACGCACTATCTCTCTCTCTCTCTTTTCAGCTTTCGCGTTTCTCACTCACGATCTTCGATTCGCATTATCAACGAACTGCCGCCAACATTTACTTCGTCTTTGAAAAATGTTAACCTTGCTTTCAACAGCCCACGTGGTACTTGATTTGGCCAAGAGTCTGTTTTCAATTCCAAATTTTTTACATAATATTCGCCCTTCGGTATGGGACACAAGCCCTCCTCGGATACAAATGGAAAATTGGTATTTTCACCCTCAACTAATGATGGTTGCAACACTTTCGTATATAAATCTTTGACACCCTCACAAATTGGTGTGCGTGGCACGCCCGTTGGCAATTGTTTATATTGATCATCGCCTTGTGGTGAGGAAAAGAGTTCTACCTGAAATTTATAATGGTCACTAGACATGTCTTCAGTGAACGACACAGTGCCATTGACGAGACGCTGACGTCCGACAATTTTTAATTCGCCCAAATTAAAGGCTGTCTCTTTTACACCCTTGAAATGTTCGAAACGTTCATTCTTAACGGTATACGGTTGTTCGGCCTGAAATATTTCGAAATATGTGTTTTAAAATGAATTTGCAAACACCAATTTGTATGATTATACCTTCGAAAAATCGTGCAGCACACAAATTATTATGAAAACTGCGCTCTCGGAGAACTTCATGCTTAGAGTGGCGTTTTGCTCTTCGGTGGTTGGTGATATGTTATTTCCCAAAAAATTATGAATATGAACGCTGAGCATGTGCTATTTATAGGCTCTATGGAAATGACTGAATCATAGATAATACAGAAAACATGAAAATTGCTTTTAAAATTGTGTTTTACATGTAATTGAGTTGCAAAAATTTATGTTACAGCGTTTACGGTTATCTCTCATCTGTGTAAAAATTGGAAAAAAAAAAATCACCAGCGAGTCTCGTGATTCATTTAAGCGAGATTTGTGTGAAAAATTTAAATGAAATGTTAAACAACCTTAACGGAAGGGGAAACAGGGTATGACCAGTGCGATAAAAAAAAGATATTAAAATATATAAAAGTTATATTCTTAATAAATTTTTATCAAACTTATTAACTGAATAGCAATAGATATGTCATTCATGTACTTCAAATTAATTGCCAGCAATTTGTTTTGAGCTCGCATGTGTTTTGGCGGATGTGTGCAATTAGCCGAGCTTTTAAAAAATATGCGACTTTATAGTATCGACAATATATTTTTAGTGAATACTTTATATGTAAAAAAAATTTTATTAGCATCAGCGTATGGTATATTTTAAGATGAATGTGGTTATCTACAACGATGATTCCAACAATATCACAAGCAGTTACGACTATACTCAATTGGTGTAGCCGAATTTTATTCGCTGTAGTCACACAACATCTAACTCTCTCTTACTTTTCTTTTATTGTTTCTTTCTTTGTCTTTAAATTTTCCTTCTCTCTTTCTCTTTCTCTTTCGATCTTTTTCAATTTTTCTCCTATCTCTTTGATCTGCATTAAGCAGACACCAACTGGAACGGTAACCTAAAACACTTGAGCTAATTCATCGAAGAACATGTTGTGCCTCTAATATTATATTGAGACTTTAAGGGACGAACTATATCTGATCTAATAAAGATATAATATTATATAAGTTGATAACTAGCCTTCTCTTACTTAACCAAGAGAAGTTTTGTTTCCGTCATGCGGAAGCAAATGTTGTTTTTGAGATTCCGTGTACTCTGAGAAAACTTTAATATATCGCAAAAATATATTAAAACTATAAAATGTGGCGAATAATCTTGGAGTCCGTGATCTAAATTCAGAATTACTGAAATTCTAATAATAAAAAATAGCTAAACTCATGCAGAAAACAATAGGAAATGACATACGACGCAGGGTCTAACCACTATCTAGTGGGGAATGAGTAACACAAAAGCATTCTTATTATTATTCAGAAAATCTGGCTTTAGAAGTGAAAACTTACGCATATGTATCGTCATTCTGTGAGAGATTACATGTGGATGTGGAGAGTCTCGACACCCTAATGTTCAAAATCCCTACCAGTAATAGCAAGCAGTCTTTAGAAACGCGCTTTAGAAACAAAAATTCAAAAAACTAAAGTTAGCTTCGGGGTTGGAATACTCTAATCTTTTAGTGTCCTTTTTCTTGCCAATTTTTGCGATGAACTCAAACCCGCGTCTCTTAGGGCTTCCTTTCTAAAGCACAATTCCTATAATTACAGTTTCTTACTAGATATTTGAAATATCAACCCAATTCCTACAAATATTTAATTATCTTAAATATTTCGGTAATCCTTCATGTTTATCGCTTCGGTCAATCTAGCATTTATTTTCTCATCTTCTTTTTAAAACCGTTGTTGGTAGGTGCTTTATACTCATGAAAATTGATTCTAAACAAAAACTACACTTTGCAACACTTTGAGGGCACAGGATTACCCTCTTGCCGTCGCGGCATTGCAAAATAACTAAGCGTGGTGCAGAACATCGAACTTTTTCAGAAGCGTGTACTGGTTTACTTACAACCGCCTTGTTTAGCTATTTATTTAATGCGCTCACACTGCTCGCCGCCTGCTTGCTTGGCTCTCCCCTTTATTGTGTTGTGCTGCTTTCTTGGCTGTTTGGCGCCTGTCAGTGGAGCTGTCATATTTGACATTTTGCGCTAATGCGCGCGTGCAACCCAAAAACAGTTCAAGCGGACGCCCCTTTTTTTTGCAGCCGAACGCTGTGTTTAACACACCGCCGCTTCTCTCCAGCACACACTTGCTGTCCAAATTAAGGCAGATAAATGATGTTGCGCACTTTTTGCTTTTCTTGCGGAACCCAGCCTCACCGCTTTGCCGCTAAATTGGGTTAGCAGTGAGCGATGGTTGTTGGCGCTGCCAGGCAACACAAGCGCGTTCCGCAAGCGTCTGTTAGTTTGGCTGAAAAGTCAGCGGTGAGTTTGATTGCTAGACGCACAGCAGCGGCTGGCGGCATGCCAGGATATCGCGGTTCAGCGTAAAAGATTCTAAATATAAGTACATCTGTTGGGTGGGTAGCTTAGCGCTTTGTACTGGCTTGAGATGACGCAAAGTTGATATGTTAATGCAAATGCCGTGAATAAGATGTGATCATTAATCTTCACTAAGCGATTTAGAGATATGTGGATAAATATATTTATAGATATACATTAGCGCATAGTCTGCCGGCTCACTGAATGGTGCACACTCTGCTGTTAGAGACAATCAGGATACATGAGTGAATCATTAATTGTAAAGGAAATTGGCGTCAACACGAAGTGGTCCGAATTTGACAGCTAGCTCGATACACAGGAAATTGAATAGGCTGAACTCAAATCGGATTGCGAAATTGTCAAAAATAACTTTTTATGTAAGGCTTACGAGCAGGAGGAAAAGTTCAAGTCGCTTTATATAAAAAAAAATTGTTTGGTAATGTTCCATTTTTTATTCAACATAGCGATACATGATACAATTTCTTTTTTTCCTTCAAATTGGGCCTCAGTTTTTGGTTCCCTGTATTTCTTTATCGTAAGCGTTACCTTGCGATCTCAAAACTCGAGAATGTCAATGGGAGCTGGTAGCAATTCGAAGCCCAATTTATGCAAATTCACTTCCGTTTTCATCGATTTGTCACAGGGTGCAAGATCTTTCTCCCAAATAAAGGTTTCGAATACAATTTTATGTTAGGCACGAATATTTCTTGAAACTTTTCGGCTAAAATTTTCTCGTTTCACCTGTTTTTTTTTTTAGCAAAATTAAGATCAAACAAAAATCAAAATTAAAAAAATGTTCAATTTTGAAAAGTTTCTGATTATTTCCAGAAGCTATTGCATGCGCCACTTTTAGGCAACATTTTTACAAATTCAAAATTAAAATCAAACATTTATTTTTAAAATCGAAAATTATATTTAATAAAATTTTTAACTGTTTAACCTTTTTGACCTTTCGATTTTGAGCTAACGTGTTCAAACAAAAGCAACTACTAAAATGTTATAAAAAAGTATACCTATATTTTGAAAAATTTATTTCAGTTAAAATCATAGGAAAAAAATTTGCTAATTTTTTAAATCCAACTTAAAAATAAATCAAAAAAGTTATCTAATTTTATTTTTAATTTGTGAGAAAGTGGAAATTAACTCAAATATTTTGGCTGAACTCTCCCTTTCTGGTCTTTTAATACTGAACTAAATTGTTAAAATAAATTACAAAAATATTTAAAATTTTATTTCAGCTAAAAAAAATTTCATTAAAAAGTTAAAATAATACTTCTTATGGTTTGAAATCCTAAACCCTTTTGTTCTTAGACTCAATTGTAATTATAAATTGTATACTCAATATTAATATTTTGAAATTTTTATTGCCCTTCAAAATAAAATTCGATAAAATACAAAATGAAATTTATAAATAAGAAAATATATGCTTGATTATATTTAAATTTTTATACCCTTCTAAACTTAAAATTTCGAACTAAATTGGTAAACCAAAATATTTAAAAAAATAATGTAATTTTTTTTTTTAATTTTATTTCTATTTTTTAACGGAATTTTTTAATTAATTTCTTCTAACTTTTCATTTTTACATTTTATTTCTATTTCAATTAAAAATTATTAAAAAATTGAGTAGAAATTAATTAAAAGGAAAAGAAATTTTTTTAAATTCAATAAACTAAATTTTAATTATTTCTAATAAATATTAAATAACAAAAATACATGAAGTAATATTAAAAATATTAAAAATTGTTTCAAGTAAAATTAAATTAAATTAAATCTTTTGAATTAATTAAAACTTTAAATTAAATTAAAATTTTTAATTTAAATTAAAATTTGTTTTATTGAGTTTAAAAAAAAATTTTTTCTTTTCAATTTTTAAATTTAATTTAAAATTTTCCGAATTAATTTTTCTGCTAAGTAGATACAAAAAACTTTTAAAAGGAAATGTCATTTTTTCGAAGTACAGTTTCACAATTGAATTTCAGAAAATTATGAAAAAATTTGTGGTAATAATAATAACTTTTTAATTTTTTTCTAATTTTTTAATTTAATAAATTTTTTAAATTAAATATCAGCTTCTTGTTATTTTTATTCAAAGGTCATATATTAATTATATTTTGTAACCAAATATATAGTGTTTTAGTTATATTTAGAAAACATGTATATTTGAAAGGCGATTCAATTGTTTTACAAAAATTTCTATTTTGATTTTATACTATCATACGTTATATATTTCTTACGTTAAGTATATGTTAATTATGCAAATATTTTTTATTATATATATTTTGTTTCATATATATATATTTCTTTTCGTACGAAGTTCATAAGGCCAACCAATCACTTAAACTGTCAGTATATTCCCAAATCAATAGAACCGACTGGAATTTCACATTTCTATTATATTTTCCATTATAACAATCGATCATTTAAGCCTTGCAACATGCCACAGAAACGCAACTTGACGCATATAAAAATTGCAGAATTTCACATTTAAATGATTGAACTGGGAAGCCTCCGGGAAATCGCCATTATTGGCAAAAGAAACACCCAAGAAGTTGAAAACATAGCTTACATAAATAAAAAAACATATTTCGATAAGAAAAAAAATAAAATAAAAGAAATACGAAAGCTAAAGAGTGAAAAGTAAAAAATCAATTTAATAAATAAACTTTGACGAACAAAATAAGTGGACAGAAATAATAACAAAAACAACGTGAATAGAGAGGAAACTTGCAGCGTCGCTGATCAAGAGAGGTTTCTTTGCGAAAGTTGTAGTTAAAGTGAGCGCACCGCAGCGCCGTTGTTGTGGCATGCAACGTGCTGCATAATGCAGCGAAGAAAATGGGGAAGAAAGTTGGAAAAAGCAGCAGAAAAAATGGCTTGAAATATATAAACCTCAGATTGGTTAGTATATTTAACAATTTGCATAAGTAAATGTGTGTATGTGTGTGCGTGTGAGTGAATAACTCTTAGCAAAACCGCAAATCGGCGAAGTAGGTGTTTGGTGAATGCATTGGGTTTTGTATTGTTAAAGATTTTGTGGCTGTTAGCTGCTGGTTGCATGCGGCATGCTTGTGGCAAGGAGTGCGAGGATAGCGGCAGCGGTAAGCAGTGCAAGGCCAACGAAGCGCAGGATGACGAGCAAGCACGTGAAGGCAATGCATTAGTTTGAGGTTTTGAGGAGGTGGAGAAGGGCGGTCGAACTAAAAGGCAAATGCCTCAGAAAGTGTGGCACGTAGTGGAATAGTAGAATGAGGCTGTCGCTTTGCGGGTGCGCGTTCGCAAAGGGTTGTGTGGTGCATGTAGTGGAATATAGCGCTTAAGAAAAACAAAGAAAGAGCTGTGGACAGCAATAGTGAAGGAGGATGGTTTGTATGTGAATGTGTTGTTGGTGCACAACCTTCAACTGATTTCTACTGTTTCGCACAGTTTATGTAAATTCAATCGAAAAGCTTAGCTGCGCTTTACTTGCGCATTTGCGACCAGAAGTGAGTGTGAAATGAAATGTTTGTATGTATCTGCATATATGTTATATAAGCTGAAAGGAGAATGTAATACGAAATGCTGCAAGATGTTGGTGTAAGCGGGTTTCAGGTGCGGTTGCAACAAGCATTTGAAATGTCAAGCATTGAAACAATAAAGAAATATACTTTCACTATTATTTTAAAAAAAAATTTTATGTTAAACAAAAACATTTTTGAAGTATTTTTTGCATAATTACTCATTTATTTTATTCCTTGTAGAAATGTGAAGGAATTGAAAGGCTGGTTTCTTAGTTTAATTTTTTGCCACTATCGCCTTTTTTTCTTAAAAGTACAAAGAAGTGTTAAAATATATTTTGTGCCTTAGAAGTGTGTATTTTTTTTTGTTATTAACCATGGAATAAATTTTCATGTCTGTATTGCTTTTTAAAGTTACAGAAAAAATATTCAAGTCGAATTTAAAATGTACGAAAAATGTAATGAACAAAACAAAATGTTAATAGTTAAAAAAATAGAAAAAAGGAAAGAGAAATAGAAAAGTATGCAAAATAGTAACAAAAAATTAAAAAAATAAAAATTCTGAATATTAGAAATAAAAAATTTTTATAAAAATTTTGAAAACTTAAAAATTTAAAACATTAATAACATTAAAAAGAAACAATTAAAAAATAATAATAATGCAGTAAAGATAACAAAAGTTAAAGAATATTTAACAAAAGGAAAAAAACCGAAGCTGCAATAACTTTAAATGTAAGTAAATATTAGATCTTCAATTTATTTAATAGAAGCAAATATCATCTACATACCTACCCACAATTTAAATATAAAATTCATACATGAAAATTAAAGTATATTTTATATATATTTTTATAGGAACAAATAATATCTTAATATTTGCAAATTTTATTTTAAAAATATATTCTAATATATAATTTTTTCAACATCGACGATTTATCTATTTAAATTTGAAAACTTTTAATTACAAAAAAAAGTTATGAAAATTAAAGTTACTCAAAAAAGTTTCAAAATTTTAATTATTATAAATATTTCAGAGTTCATATCATCTCATATCATATTTAATATTTATAATATAGGAAAATTGACAACACTAACAAAAACAATTAAAAATCAGATATGAGTTTTTAGTTAAATTTTGTAAATGGTTTTTCGAAATCGAAAAACCTTAATAACGTTTTTTTTTAATATGTTTAAAATAAAATTTATTAATATCTACTAAATTACATATTTTAAATTTTAAATTTTTTATAACAAAGAGCACAATATTTGCGAAAGCAATTATAAACCAAAATTTTTCTTTTAATAAAATAATTTTTTTGAGAATATTGTCAAATTTATTATAAATTTTGATTTGCGCTTTTTCATTAAATTTTTCTAATAATTTTTTTAATGAAAATGATTTCGAAAAATCACCAGAATCTTAGTTTTTTTGTTTTTTTAACTAATTATTTAATTTTTTGTAACTGCAATTTGACCTATGAAAATGTTAAATATCATTTCGAAATTATATTTGGTAACATTAAATATGTAAATATAAAATTTTCAAGAAATTTGGCATTTTTAAGATATTAAATATAAAATTGAATGAAAAATGCCTATGTCAAAAAAACAATATGCCTCTAATAAAATAAATAAAAAATGAGTGTGTTAGTTGTATTTAAAAACAAAAAATATTTAACTCAAATTTTGCATTTTTTGATAAATAAAATTTTTTCAGTTCATTTTATTTTTTTTGTTTTTTTCTAACCCGAAAAATTTAAAAACAAAAAATTTGAAATAATAAAAAAAAAGATTGAGGGAAAAAATTTCAAAAAAATTTAGCAAAAAATTTTCAGAAAAATATTTCAAAAATATTTTTAAAGTTATATATATTTTGAGGCAAAAAATTTTTTTTTAAATAGAGATATTGCTATCAAAATTTTATCTCCTAATTTTCCTTCAAAAAAAAATATGTTACAGAATTTCTGTCAAGAAACCACCATAATGCTACCCTAAACTCCCCAACGTTTTTACAAGCTCGCAAAGTTGCATTTGAATGGAAATTATATTTGCTTCTATTGTTGTTAATGCATTTCTTGTAGGAAAATCCCGCCATGGAGCTCCTTGAATGCCAACAAGCAATGCAATTTGCGTAAAGTGCCTGAGCAACGAATTTAGCTGTAACTGTGTTAGTGAGTGAATATGAATGGACTGGTTTTTGTTGCATGCACCCTTTTTGTCAACCTTTCCCCTTAACCCTTATGGGGTGTACAACCCGCCCGTCGTTGTGGCAGAGTGCAGTGCGGTGAACATTTCCGAATTCACTGGCTAGATATTAAGCGCATGATTGCGAACGGAGTAAAAAGAGAAAATTTTCGGTTCAATTGTAAAAAGTTCAACAAAAGCATGAAGAGAGAAGGAATGGGTTGTAAGTGATGGCAAGAAGTACAATATTTTGTGAATTTTTTCTGCACTTTTCCGGCAGTTGCAGCTCGATTTCAGTGCAGGGGCGCAAAGTGCAAACTCCCATTTGCATAACTGCTACACGCACGCCTAATACCGTTAGTTTTTCGTTTCCTTTAAGGAGTTGCAAGCACTTTCTTGCATGTTTTCATTTACAACTTTTTGTGTGGCTTTTATACAAATTGAAAATTTCGGTGCATTCAACGGGCGGCAGGACTTTCAACTCCGCGAAGAACAGAAGCAAAAATAAATGCATTCAAATGTGTGGCAAGCAGTGGTACTAGTGGCAAGCTTAAATTAAAAACGCTACTGTCTTACACCCTTTTCCAGTCTCATTGCCGTTTTTTTTTTTAAACGCACATCTTTTCTATCTACTTTGAGCCTGGAGCAGTGTTTACACTTCTCACTCTTACGCTTCAAGAACTTTTAATTAAATTTAATTATAAGGTTGCCGCTTCAACTGCGGCATATAAGTGCAACGCTGTGCGCGTGCGGACTCATCCAAATTTGCATGCACTTGTAGTTTTGCATTTTTTACGCTACTCACTCAGCGTTCCTCTCGAGCTTCTATTTCAACTTTCCATTTGCCTACCTTGCCAATGTGGCACAAAAATGTGACTAAAAAATTTTCCAACTGTCAAAGTGGGTGAAGCGCATTTTTGTAAATGACAGCTAATTTACTAATGGTTCATATCGATTATTCAGCATGCACGCATAAATGTATGCTATGCATTCTTAAATTATTTCAAAATTTTGAAACTTTTACGGCTTTAGTTGCACTATTAATAATGGTAAATATAATGCTTAACCCTAGCACTAAAATTGCATACTAACATGGTGAACCCGATTTTTGAAAATTTCATAATTCAAAATTTTTGTATCTGACACGAATAATTTCATAAAATTTTCCAATAATATGGAAGCTGTTCAACTTTTCCTTAATTTTTAATACAATATTCATAACAACGCATTTAGATGTAATACAAATATTTAAAGTACTAAATTCAAAGCACTAAAATTTTAATTTTTATTTTTTTCAAGAAGTTGGAAAAGTTATGCTAAATTTTAGTCTCTCGCTCTCACTCATTTGAAAACTTACTTAATTGTTTTTAATTATGTTCTTTTTTCTATTTTTTCTACTAAGATATTAACCAATGTATTTTGCACGCTGCGCAGTATATAATGTAAATTTAAAATTTTAGTACTAAAGCTTGTATTAGTTGGAAATAAATGCCAGTTCAAAATTGTGCTCGTCAAAATTAATTCGGCAGCTACTTGCTAATTTCATTTCTTTCTTATACAGTTTGTACTAAAAAGATGTTTAGTACTAAATCTAATATAATACAAAAAAAAATTTAGCTTCGGAATATTTGAGATTAAAATTAGAATTACGATGCTTTATTTTGCAACTGAAAAATTTGTACTAAAATTTTAGAACTTCTTTAACTGTCATTTAGTACTAAGTCAAGTCGTCTAAGTAAAATGTTATCAACAATCTAAATTTAGTGCGACTATTTAACAAAATAACCAATTGCAAATTTATTAAAAATTTTTTAGTACTAAATTTATTCCAGAAGCTACTGAAATTAATAAAATTTCAAAAGTGTGTATTGAGCCTGCTTTATGCAATTGAGTTCGGAAGAATTTAAAAGCATCTTGTGTAATAAAGTGATGATTTCTCTTTCTGCTATTGGAGTAAGCACAAAAAACCTTAAAAGTTGACAGGTGTTGCTGGAAAATTTTTAGTACTTTTTAGTACACATTTAGTACTTTTTAGCACATTCTTATTATAGCTTAATTGCTTGAAAATTTGCGAAAATTTAGTAAATTTTCATGAAGTATGCATACTATATGCCCTGATCTGCTTCAGATTGCATTTTCGTTTGGTAGTATACGCCGAAATTCCCAAGCATCATGAATTTCCCAAAGAGGATAAATTAATCGTTCTACAAATCAGCACTATCGGCTTTGCCACATATGTATTAGGTGTGTAAGCATGTATGTATGTGCTACAAATCCACCCAATACCCTCAATTCACATTACCATACATTATGTTGTGTTCATGTGTGTGTGTGTGTGTTTGTGTGAGTTTGTGTGCTTATCATCTTTTCTGGCATAATGATGCGCATTCATCATGGTGTCCAACGACTGTGCTCGCTGCCACATTTACCCCAACTCGCCATCATTTAGTCAGTCAGCTAAAGCTCTCCAGCTGCAACTGTCCACGTGAGCTCAAAATGTCTTTGTGTGTCTGTGTGTGTGCGTCGTGACCCCAATCAATTAAATTTCAGCGTGGTCGCTTTTCAAATGAGCCACAAAGGAGCAAGCGCACCATTTCCTCAATAACAGTATTTGTGCGATTGCGTTTAAATGTGTTTGCCTGTACATACATGTATACATACATACATGCCACAAAATTCTAATGCATGCCACCGAAATTGGTTGCGCGCGTACATGCTTGTGGTATGTGCCTCCATATATTTTGTGGCCACACAATTTTCGCCAATTTTTCTTCAACTTGTTATTGTAAAGTTTGCGTGCGTTTCCGTTGTTTCTTTTCATTCTGTATTCGACTGTTTGCCACAAATGTGTTTATGAGCGCGCGCTGCTATTCGCCTGTTGTTATTGTAGTGCAAACAAATGCGTCGCAATTACACACTTTTGCCGGGCATGCAATCATTTGGCTGCCACAGCCACCTCCCGCCGCACACACAAACACAACGCGCCACCGCCTCATTGCCTCATTGCAATGGCCATTGGTCCACCTGCGTGCCCCTAATGTTCTTCTTCTCCGTTCGTGCTCGTATTTTGTGCGGGAATTGCTTTCATTTATTTCGCTTTTCTCTACCTCTGCAGTGCTGCATGCCATTCGCGGCATGAATGGTGCATGTTGCAAACAAATTACGTTCTCTAACATGTGCCACACAGCGTGCGCGCGCGTGTGTGCGCTGTGCCAAATCAGGTGGGAATTGCCAAATCGTGAGCAAAACTTTAAAATCCCTCTCGATATGTACAGCTAAGTGAGTGTGTGTGTGTGTGTGCGGGCATGTTGCAAGTCCATTTGTAGCCATCAAAATTTGTGTGTGCCGGCTTAAATGCCCAGCAGCATTATTTGTGTGGCGCAATAAATGCGCGCGTGAGCATTTGTGGCAATGCGGCAAGTGCGGCATCAAATTAAGTGCGGACAAAGCAAACCGCCAAACAGTTGGCAACTTAACGCATTGAATGGCGGCAACTACGCGGCCTGCCAACGCGCGCGTCGACGCGCCGAAAATCCATCCTTGCCGCCATACAAAATATGGCCGCGCCTAACTGCAAGACAATTAAAATTAATTTGCGTTGCGCCACAGGAAATTTGCTTGTAGGCTTTCTTTTTCAGTGCCTGTCACATTTGTGCCACACGCGAGAAAAAAATCAAATATATCTATATATATATGTGTATCCAGCGCCTCGTTTTACGTATGTGAAAAGTGCGGAACTCTCCCGACGAAATCTTCTGCGTCACCTATAAAGCGCCTCCGCCTCTTAAATACCCGCCTTCGAGCACGCACCACACTTCTCTCCGCCTTTTGCGTTTCAAAAAATTCTCAATTTCCTTTCACCACCCACGCGCGCTTTCACGCAATTCCGAGCGCTACATACAAGTACTATATATATGCGATAAAGCTTTCTGCCACGCACTGCCGGTTGTCTTCAGCCGCCATTTTTTGAAGCAGCGCTACGTCAATTTCGCTGCCTTCCTTCCTTGTGTTTTTTTTTTTTTGTTTTTTTGGTGCCTCAAATGCGTTGATAAATTTAATGTGCACGCATGTGGGCACAATTTTTACAAATTATAGGCGTGCGCGGGTATGTGCGTGTGTTCATCATATATAAATAATTTCTATAAAAGCTTTGGGCGGCACAGCTGTTAAGAGCGCGCACCTCTCATAAAATCATTAGCGGAGGAGTGTATAAGCATTTTGTGTATGCGCAAGGCTGAATGAGCCAAAGAAAGTCATTAATAAGTTGTTGAGCTAACATTTTATTTAAACTTTGAGGTTATCTTGTGAGCGTTTTATTAATTAAATATTATACGTGCGCTTACTGAGCTTCAGTGCGAGATTCTTATTAATTATAATTTTAGATGTGGTAACCAAAAGAAACCACAAAAGTACTAAAAAGTTAGGCAGAATATTCTGCGCTGAAATTTGGCATCACAAAATAAATTTGAAATTTGTAGGCTGTATCAGTGCACTGCTTAGTGCATATTAAATTTTTGTACAAATAATTTAGTACTGCAAATTTAGTACACGAACTAATTTAGTACTACTGAACTTTAAGTTCATAAAATCAGATAAAACATAGGTAATGAATAGTAATACTTCTAAAAATTGGTGCTTAAAAATTAGTACACATAAAATTTTATACTAAAAATTTAAAAAAATTTGTACTAAAATTTAAAAAAATTTTGTTTTCAATTTTCCTAAAATATTAAAAAAAAACTTCTATAATGTAAAGTTATGGTAAAACGTAGTAGTTGAGCTATAGCACAAAATATCTAGAATCGCAAAAGAAGTACTAAAACTTTTAAATTCGTCAAAATGTTTAGGGCTAGTCTTGTTGGAAGCGCAAATATCGAACAAAGCATTGTTACTTAAGAAAAAATGTAACGCTTGCATGATTATTATAATATTAAAGGGAAATTAATCCCTCAAATACGCACTCCAACAAAAGAAATTCTTAATTAATAAATTAAAAATCAAAAAAAAACAACTTAAAGTCTTTACATTTTTAACACTTGTGGTACCGAACGTCTTTGTGCTAAAAATTCGATAGCAGAAAATTTATTACGAGGAACAATATTTTGCATAATTTTAGTACTAATTTCTGATGACACTAAATTGCAATATTTAGATCATACATTTAATTAAAAATGACAACAACTAAATATAGAAAGTACTAAAATCGATCGGAAAAATATCCAAAAATTAACGTTTACAAATTTAGTACCAGAGTTCTACTCAATCCATAGAAACATAATAATTTTAAAAACCAGCCAACGTAGTACTAAACAAAATGTTTGCAAAAAGTTCTTGAAAATTCAAATTCTCTTAATAAAATCTTCACTTTAGTACCAATATTCCAAAAAAAAATTATGAAAAAGTAGTTAATTTAGCACTCCGAAATATTGCTATAGTTTTAAATTGCTGACCGCGCTTTTAGTACCAACACTTGTGCTTTTGTAATTGCAAATATATGTGGTATAATATTTAGTGCTAAATTGGAAATGTAAATATGTTAGTAAGCTTTCCTGGCTTTCGTTTTAAATTGAACATTTAGTACTAAAATTGTAGTAAAACTGTAGATTTTTTAGAAATTTAATGTTCAAAATTAGAAAAGTATTGCAGTGTATTGGGGTTACAAACTTTATTTAAAAATTAAACCAAACTAAATGAAAATTTAAATTAATTACATCTGTTTTTGGTATAACGGTTTTAAGTTTTGTGCTAAAAATTTCGGCTTCAAAAGCCAGTACAAAAAATATCTTATTAAATTTTCGACTGTTTGTAAAACATTTCTCTATCCAATATTTAACATTATTAATAATATTTTCAATATAACAAAATTTTTTAATAAATATTTAGTACTAAAAATATACATTTGGTGCTAAAAAGAAAATATTTGCTAAATTTTTCTACAAAAACCATTTCAGTACTAAATATTTAGCAAAATTGTTTAAGTATTTGGTTAGTACTAAACTTTTAGTACATATAAATATACCACTGCTACTAAATCCAGTCAATAATTCCGTGTTGTTTCTCATAGCTTACCATAAATTTATTTTCGAATTCCGCCCTCATGCGCGGCTTGATCTACTTAGCACATTGCCAATATATATATATATATATGTATATGTGTATACTTATGAACATACCGTTAGGTCTTTAATAAACGCGACCTAAAATTCCCACACCTCAAACGCCTACGCAACCACATACCAATAAAGTTAACTAAGTCAATATCATCAGGAAGCCGGTTTCTTTGCCACACTAACGGTTGTTATGCGTATAAGGACACACACAGCGGCACACATACATTGACAAAACTGAAGCGCATGAGAAATTCCCAAGTGTATCATGTGTCATACGCGTACGTGTGGTGACATAAAGTGACTGCCGCCACCAGCACCAACAACTGCAGCAAACCAGAATAATAACTAAAGCGGAGAAACAAAACACTACTTGATAAACGGCAATAAATAAAAATTATAAAAAAAATAAACGAGAATCATAAGTAGCAAGCTTGCAGCGGCTTGTTGCCGATTTGTTGTTGCTGCTTTGACAGTTACTTAAGCGGCTTCCGAATGTCGAACACTTTGGCACTTTCGTCAGCACGCCGCAAAACAGGCGAAGAAAGTCATAATTCCAGTCAAAGCTCAGCACGCCGTGTGCAACCTGATACTGCAACGGCGGCCGGGGTACAATAACAACAAAAAAATTAAAAAAAATTCGCACAAATCCGCATGTTGCACATACACATGTGTACTGATTGAACTGTTTGTAAACACATAAATAGGAAACATTCCGCCGCATGGGCATGTCGCCTGAGACGGATCGGATTTACCGTTGAGTTTCGCAGGCGCTGATTTATAAATGTCAACTGTGACGTTACCGTTAAATTAGATGGAAAATGTGAAGTCGTAATAATGCGGGAATGTGCGCTATAAAAGTGAAGAGAAGTAGAGGCCTTAGTCTGAACGGCAGGCGTTCGTTGTGCCCGACGGGGTAATCACTCGAACAGTTCAATTAGTCGGTTGGCAAACAGTTAGAAATCAATTTTTTCTACACAAAAACGAAAAAAAACTCAGAAAGATTGGCGCAACGAGCGGACTGGAGTTCAATCAAAAACCACAAAACAAACGCAAACAAGAGTTCATGAGCCGCCTTGCTTGGAGAATGAGCGCGGCGGCAGACTTGAGTAATAATATGTATGGCGGACAAACGAACAAGCGGCCAAAGAGCAAACGAGCCGAAAGAAATGCTAATAAAGTTTCGAGAAAATAGCAAGAGTTGAAGCAAATAAAACCGTTATTTCTAAAGCACACATATGAGCGTACCGTATACGACTATTCGACCGAAGCACCGAAACCAAATAGCAGCCACAAATAATTGCCAAACTGAGCACAAACACTTATGCTTGCAACAACACGAACACAAAAGAGGAGGCAAGCAGCCGAGACGAGTTGCCCGAGCACCGGAAACGGAAGCATTGTGTTCTGCAGACACGGCCAATCAACGCCGAGGGCAGCGGCTGCGTCAACTACAAAGTCAGACAATCAAAATTAAATAGGAGTTAGTATGAGAAGGAAACAAAAAAGAAAAACACAAAGAAGAGCAGCTGAAATCAAAACCAGACACAAAGTTCGCTTGTCGAACAATAAAAATTGACAGCAGTGATGGCAATGCCATCATCGAAATGTGGCAACTTTTGCCGACCATTGTCTGCGTGGCCTTTGTACGCGCCAACATTTTTGCGTCTGTATGGGTGTATCCTTGGGAAATGCAAAAGGCTGACTTTGGAACTAATAACAAAATTGCTTGTGGCCATACTTTGAGCTATCATATGTGGGATATCCCACACCACTTTTAAATTTTTCGGGGAACCCAGCATTATTTGTAACATGGGTGAATGTAGTTCATACAGTGCTCAATACGATTGGAGTTTATAATTTCATTGAATTATATTTTATTATACCAGAAACTTCATTAAAGATCTCACTCTCACTCTTCAAGTGTGTAGTGGCTGTGCCTAAGTAAATATATTTTGTATACTAAATTACAGTTAAGTTACAGTTAAGTCGCAAAAAGTGCAACCAACCTTAGCAAAACCAGCTTTAAAAGTAGGCTTAAGTTCTTGGGAAAGTATCCGCGAATTTGCAATCTTCATTTACAGTATTTCGACCTAAATTTTCAGCTCTATATATACAAAACAACACAAGTATTCTACTTAAAAGTCTAAATCATTGCTTAAGTGCTAGAACTCGAGTTTACATGAAATTTTGAGCTTTTGGTATTAAATAGAATATTATCTGATTCAGGGAAGCAAACATTGAAGAGAAATTGCAGTATTTACTAGTCAACATGGCAACGTTCGCACAAACACGACTTTTTAGAAAAGCGCCCGAATGTAGGCAACGAAGTTTTCAAAACTTCTGCTGCTTCACGTTAAATAACTGTATCAGAACACAGCGCTGGTTTCTAAAATAATAGTTGCATTTGTGTCTTTTCGTATCAGCTCCAGTCGAATTTATACATATAAAATGATAGCTTTTTCTTTGAAGTGCGCCTGTATGTAGGCAACATTATTTGCAAGTTGCAAAATTCACAAAATCTTTGAATGCAAAGAGAAGGCTTCTATCAATTGTTAGCGCTCGTCTAATTCAGCTAACTAATGCCTTCTTTTTCCATTTGAAATCTCAAGCCATACTCACAGTTAGTGCTGGGTTGCAATTGGAAAAATATTTGGGAAAACAATAAAAACCTTTTTAAGTCACAAACACTCGGTCCCGGCCATTGCCTATGGCCACTGAAAGGCTATTGGAGTTTTCGGCTGTGATTGGAATTTTGCGAAGCACCAAATAGAGTAACGAACTTTATTTGCGGTTAGCGTTGCATAAGAAAAAAATACCAAAATTGCACGATTCAATGGCAATTGTAATAACGCTTGTTCGTGATTGTAAAAGGAAATTTTTTCGATTTTCACTTTTCACTCTTTCTTTTTGCTGTGAATATTGGTCTGCCGTTGTAAGATGTTTCTTGGAATTTGCGTCAGTGGGGAAGTGCAGTGGAAAATTGCATGACACATTCTTCACTTTCAGTTTTAATTGAAAATGGATTTCTCTTTTGCAATTTTTAACGCTTCACATCAATTACAACAACAGTGGCAATAACAGTAGAATTGCGGTGTTGTTGGAGAGTGTGCTAAAAAAGGCACATTTGATGCACAAAACGGTATATCAATTCCGATTTCATTTATGTGACAGACGCAGTTACTCTCACGCCGCGCATTGAGAGCGAGAATGTAGTGAGTTTTAGTGCTCTTCCTTAAGCATCTACACAAATATCTTTTCATGCCGAGAAGAAACCCATAGACTCCTTAAAATGTAGTCATTCAATAAAAAATACATGCTCACTGCTCAACAAAGTTGTGCTATTCAACAGCTTTAACAACGCACCGCTCACCATTTACAGCATACGCGGCACTCTGACGCAGTAAAATGGAATCCTAAAAAATTCACCGTTAGCAAGAAGCTTACAATCAATGTAATGAAGTGTGTTAGCGTCAAATAAACGGAAATGGGAAAAAGTGTTCAAACAAAAACTAGCCTCGTGCTGCCACACCGAAAAAACGCCACACAAACAAAATTAAATCTATCAAAATTGTCATAAAAATCACTTTAACAATGTCATAAAATCGCCACGCAGGCAAACACAGAAAACAAAAATAAAAAAAAAGGCAGCGACAGTGAAGCAAATTTACGACAGAAATCGAAAGACATGCATGACGCACGGAAGCCCGAGCCGCAGCGGTGAGAGAGTGAGAGCGCAAAGTGCAGAGAGCGTAAACAGTGGCAACGGTCTGCTCGAACCAGTTGCAAACATTTTTATGGCATGCTATAAATTGCTTTCTAAATAGACAATAAAAACGTTTTAACAAATGAAAATATTGAATTGAATTCCAATGTGAATGGAACGTGCTCGTCAGCAAAATAACAAATCGGGTAGGGTAATAATGTGGAAAGAGTAAAAGAGCAAGAAAAAAATTTAAACTTTATCATCACAAGGTATGAAGCGGCCAGTAGTAGTAATTAGAAAAAAAAATTTGTAATGCTTTTAAAATGCAGAACAATCAAGGTCATATGCCAGTTTCTTACAAAAGCTAACACAAGAATGACAGAAAAAAGAAGGAGCTGAAATATTAAAGTGTCAAATAATCAGAAAGAAACCGCGAGTATGGATCTTCGGCTCAATATTGTTATAAAACATCTTTCGTGTGACAATAATCGTTATCTTCATCACAGAGTAAGTGACACATGGAAACCTTCCCTTACCACTCCAACGAATGAAAACACTCAGAAAGGAATCAGTAAACCTGCTATCAAAAAAGTCAGACTGATTTCTGGTACCTGGCTGCGACTGATGGCTGAGAGGATCAGCTTCGAAGTTTAATAGCCAAACTGACGTTAGAATAGATGAAGTCTCTTCGATGAGCGACCATCGTTGACAAACATCGAATTAACTGGTGGCAAAAACAAAGCTCAACAACGCAAAGCTGCAATTATAGTCATCATATAGAAAGTCAACTGAAAGAAAACACAATCTACCTCTGCTCTCTGAGAATAATGAGTGAGTATTGAATTTTTCAGAAAGGATTGCTAGAAAATTTGGATATGGAGAAATTCTCGAGATCGATAAAAATTCCTATAAAAATGGCAGATGAGTTGGCAACTGGTCTGGTAACATCTGGCAACTGATATCTGGCGCATGCTTAATTTATAGCGGTAACACAGCATCAATCGAGTATGACGGTATTGATCGGTAATTAAGATGTGGAAGTCTAAATGGACCCAAATAAAAATAATGGCGTGACTGGAGACAATGGAATACTGAGTGAGCTCTTCAAACATGACCGACATGACCGACATGACCGACATAACTCCGTAGCGGCAACCATAGTTTATGGCAACCGGTTAAGGGCTGGAAACGTTAGTTTGATCACTTAAAAGTCACCAGACACCGCCAGTTAAGCATTAAGCTATTTTATTGATCTTATGATCGTCTTCGTATAATAAAAAAGAAAGATAATTTTTTTCAATTATTCCGACCAATATGTACAATTTTCAAAGACCTAAATGAAAATAACTCTATTTTATAAATAAATACTTAAACAAAAAGCCACCGTAACAACATCAACGACTAAGCTCTTTAATGCAGTCATAATCTTAGTCTTTTTGTGCGATTTTCACCAAGGTCTGGTTGAAGATGTTGAGTTTGTCACCAAGCACTTCATGCAGCCAAATGTTATTAATACCACCTGACCCCTGCACTAAAGCATGGCACATGCAATTTCAATTTAAAGCGTAAATTTTGATATTGGGAGTTGTCAACGATAATGCTCTCGACAATGCGGACGACAACCATGCGGACGACAGAAGCACACAGCAAGCACTCGTAGGGGCCACCGTATAAGCAACTAGGGAGCCGTAAGTCAGCGCCATGGCGCTAATAATTCACGCACCGTAACCGCCATACTTTGTCGCTCAGCTTGGTTAAGCTGTTGGCGTTCGTGAGCGGTGTGCAACAACGGTGCTTAGCTAATATTCACTTCCCCCTTTTACTTGAGCACACGTGCCGCTGCTGCGTGATTTGAAGTGCCACTGAGGTGTGTGTCATTGTGGAGTCTATATATTTGCTGCAGACATAGCAGTGGCATGTTTTATTTAAGTAGCATGTTACCGCAGAAAATTGCTTAGTTCTGCATTGCAGCTGATGTAGACAAATTTTGAGGTGCTGCGTCTTAGTGAACAATTGTGTTCTATTACTTACTGATCTGTATTAAATATCAAACCGATTTTTGCGATATTTGCCGAATGTTCTCTATTTTTGTATGTTCATCATGTAACTGTGGACCCATATCTGCCTCTAGGGTCTATTTGATTTTCACTAACTAGTCCTTGCTTATAATTGAATTTAGCTAGGGACATCAATATGAATACTATTGTCGAATTTCGATTATATATAAATAATGTGAAATCTACTGCCTTCGCCTAAATTTTTTCCTGGGGCCAGAAAACTAAGTATAAGGGTACAGATAGAGAGGCACGTCTACGCCTCTTGTTGCCATCAAATAAATATATACAAGAATTAATCAGATACATGAGTCATTCACCTAATATATAGTAGACTTCTAATTTGTTGGGTTATGATAGAAAGATGGCCTTGATTTGCTTTTATTATGCTATAAAATCGAATTTCATGGAAAAGTGTTTAATAAGGAAGACCTTCGCGCAAGCATCGACACTCCCGATTGCATCCTCGGCACATTCATTAAGATAGTTCATTTATTCTAAATTTTTCGTTGCATCCAGAAAAGTATGAACTCGGTGAAAGATCATGACCGCAGTAAACTAAGTTGTGGTTTTTAAGGTGCTAAAGGATTTTTCTTTAGAAAATAAAGCTGTCAAGCTGTCATGCTTTAATTTTGGACTCGCCTTGCTTCGAATTTTTCAATAATGTATGAGGAAATGGACGTGGTCGTAAGAACTAAAACTCTCAGTACAGGGTGTTTAAAATTTTGTGCCATGAAAGTTCTGGTTATCAACTCCACTATGAGGGAAGAGTGATTGGTCCATGAAATAGTAACTTTAATGAACGGTTAGGCTTAAGACTATCAAGCTATCTGTCTGTTGGCATACATATCTTTTGTGATCTTTATATTTTACATTGCGAAAATGGGCGAAATCGGACAACAACCACGCCTACTTCCCATATATCACCATTTTAAATTTAATTTCGATTCATTAACCTTACAGTAGGTAAATCAAGCACCAATTCAAATATTGGAAGAAAACTTCGCGTAAATAGTGCCCTCAAGGTGCGCCACCTCAAAAATGGTCGAAATCGGACTTTAACTTTTTAAGCCTCCTCATAACTAATATATGGACCGGACCTCAGTGCCCATGGCTGACTTTATATGGAAAATATCTCTCAATCTGTGAGATATCTTAATGAAATTAATTAAGAGTATGTTCTTCTTCTAATAATGTCTTCTCGTTTCAAAAATGGATAAAATTGTGTAAATACTTCCCCTAGTCCCCATATACCTAATATACAGATTTTGAACCTTCCGGTAGACTTTATACCATATATTTCGGTCAATATGTAAGATATATTAGCACAATTAAGTGAATGTGTAATATTGGATATACCACAGTTTAATCCCGAAAGTGTGTAAAATCGGTCTACGAATTATCCACGAATTATCCCAGCTCCCATATACTACATATAATGATTTTCGCTATTCTAGCAGACTTTATGCCGAATATGTCGGTCATTGGGTGAATTACCTTCACAAAACTGCGGGAAAACATCTTGCCTAATATACTTGAGTAATGAAAAGAGTCAATGTGATCAGTGCAGATCTTCCTCTATTCCAAAAATGCCTGATATAGGAATTCCCGACTTTCCATCTGACTTTAAACCGTTTATGTTGGTCAATATGTGTGATATTTTAATGAAGTTAAGTGAATATGTTTTCTTAAACACAATGTGATTTCGAGCTAAATATGAAAGAAATCGGTCTAGACCATGGTCTAAGCCCCTTATTAGTGATATAATGATTTCCTTTTCTCTGGTTGACTATTTCCTCATGTATCTAATATATTCATTAAACTACTTTGGTTGAGTTTATATCTCATATATCATATTTGAGTTAATATGGTTGGTTTTTAATAGAAAGTTATGGCAACACCTGAAAGTATTTCCCCTCCTTTGATCCTTGCATATTGCGAGAGTATAAAATGTTCGGTTTCACCCCTTACTTAGACCCTCCTTATTTGTTCCTACTTATTTTATGTTTTCTTCCCAATATGTTTATATTTCTTATTATTTCTGTTAGTTCTACTTGCCACAAAACAAATTTCCATGAAAATAAAATTTATAACATAACGGCACTTGCACATAATCACATTTGTAGTCGCACTTTTACGATTTACTATTCATTCGGGGACATACCCCATTTGTGCATATGTGCAACACGGCTGACACACGCTTGCAACGCGCGTTCAATTCCACGCTCTTGCCACACTCATGCAACACACCTATAGCTCCCTATGGCCGGAGTCGCGCCAGCGCCACTAAAGGGTCCATTAATATTGGCAAAAAGAAAAGTAGAAAAAATAGAAAAAGAAAATGCAACAACAACGAAATGGAAAGGAGTGCATGAAAAAGAAGGCAAGCAAAGCGCTGTGCATGCAACGATGATGGGCTGGAATTCTTTTTATGTGCGCGTGCCATTGTTGCAGCAGCATGGCGATGATGTCGCCGCTACACTGCGTGCCACCATAAAAGTGCAATGCCATCAGCGCGATATCAGCGCAAAAGCATTTATGTACAGTTATTTGCCACAAATAGTTAGGCAGCGGCAGGAAAGTGTATGCGCAAATAAACATAAGTATGTGTAGCAGACGCTTAAATACGCTATTTTTGCCACATTATACATGCACTTAAGCGCATACGTAACGATGTTGCAACATCACCTACTAGCAGAGGGGGCGAAGACAAAACCATTAAATGCATATCTACTTATTACTGTGCGTGTGTGTGTCGGTATGCGGCATGTGCATTTTTTTTTGCACATGTTGCATGTTGCAACGTCACACACGTGTATGTATGTAGCGGTATTTATTAGGCACACCTAAGGCAGCGCGCGCTTGCCACACAATAAACGCAGCTAGCTAGAGCGGCAGCCACGGTTGGCGCTTCCGCACATGCAAGCCTGCGTTCCTGCCTGCGCCCATGTTGCACACACACATACACACAGTCTTTGCTGCGTTGCAAGCACTTTCATTGGCTTTCCTTGGGTGCCAGACCATTTTTACTTACATTTATGTTTCGTAATTTTCATCACTGCCGCATTTTGTGGCATTACGACGCCACCGTGTTGACAATGTTGCAACTTCCAAGTAAATCGGCGCATTCATCTCTCTGCTCGCATACATAGTTATTGGCATTGTTCGTGCACTTATTCTATATTCTGCTTTGTTGCACTCTTTTCGTTGTTGTTGCTGTTGCTGTTGCTGCACGTGTGGGTGTGTGCTTGTGCAGTGAATTGGTTAAACATGCTGCAAGCATTTTCAATACACGCAAGTTGCCGCAGACAGTTAATTTAAACTGATTTCGTGTTGATAGTGAAAATGTTGCAATGCCTGATTGCCGCTTGCCACGTTTGTCAGCGCAAAAGCATTTGTTATGATGACAGTGTTGATACACATACACACTCACATACACCCATACCGTTGATAGTTTCGAGCACAGTGTGCGAAATTATTGCAGGAAATGCATTTAATATCTTACCGTTAGGAGTGTCTGCACTTTATGGCCGCAACTAATGCGGCGTGTTTCTATTGAAATGGGTCACATGTGCGCTGATTCGAGTGCGTATGTATAGAGGGTGCGCCAATTGAACTTAAAAGAAGTGTTTTATGTCACTCCCACAAACATTCACTCAACTCGAAATACATTCTTTTTACCTCCGAAGGATTCTTTGTTGCATGCAATTTACTAGCTCGAGCCCAATATTGCCGTTATATAAAATATTTTTAAACTTAGAAGACACTTAGATGCCTCATTTGATTTTTCAGGTGAAATTTGATGTCTCTATAATATAAATATACGTACTTTTTTAATAAATCTGGTAACCCTTATTTTTGAAATCTGCTGGCAGATATGTCAACTATGCAATTCTAATCCCGTAAAACCTTACAAAGCCGAAGACTCACTGCTCTGGAACGACGTAGGCAGTAAATTTACGCTTTAATTTTTTTAAACACTTCTAGGTTTAAATATAAAACAGGTCCACATAACCAACCGTATGGGAAGCTTCTCTAATGGGAGTGAAAAATATTTGAAATATAGCATTTTCCAAACACAATTTTCGCCACAGCTTCTCTGTGGCTTTCTTCTAGCTTCCTACAACGCATAGCAATTTAATTCCATAGTTCCTAGCGTTGATTTGATGGGTTTAATTACTACCGTTCAGAAGCGATTTATAATTATGATCTAAAGGTGAGATCAGTGAAATTCAAAGTTTGTTATTACGCAATAAATTTCTAAAAAATTTTAAAAGGCCTTGTATTGGCGGATGGATTACTGAAAGAAGTTTTTATTCGTAAAAAATAAATTGCTTTATTACCGTTTCTGGATAATTTTTGACAATAACTATTCCATAATTTTGAAATCGGATTTTACCAAGAATTAAACTCACTGTCCTAAGAGCTATATTCAACCAAAAATGTACAGTTCTAAACAATCCCCTTAACCCCCTCGATAAATGACACATATACTAAATATCTGAAGGTCACGCTTGTGTTCTTCAGTTGACTTCAAGGTTGCTTACAATTCAGTTTTATTCAATAGTTCGACTAAATTTTGTCAGAATAAACCGGCTCTTCTTCAGAATTATTATAAAGACGTTGTCAGTCGAACAAATCTCGAGTTTAATATGCGTAATATTTTATAAACAATATTTAAAACATTATTGGTTAGTTCCTACGAAACCTTCGAAATCTATGTATGTATGTCTAGTTTATCTTTGAATTACTGATGGCCTCTCCTTTATAATCTTCCTGAAGGTCTCTTTGACTGCCATTAATATTCAATTTAAATAGTCAGCAGAGTTTTTTTCTTGCTGGTTGGATGAAATTTGTCAGGATTGATGAAGCTTAGAATAAGGCTTTTAGGCCCATTAACAACACATTAATTGTTTCCAAAGCGATTTCATGGGAAAAAATTCAATTTCTAAAAGTGATTCGTGCCTGTGGCTCAGAAAATGGCTTCATCATGCCAGTTGGTAATTTAAAAGCAAATAGAACCGCTATAGTTAGGATTACATGGCTCTGAAGGACCTATTTTGGGTTATGTGAGATTAGGTAAAACAATTTTTCGAGTAAAACATATTACCTCAACCACAATTCGTAGCTTATTAACGGTGTTTTTATTCTGAGGTGCAGGGAAAATACTGAATATTGTAAAATAACAATTAAGTTGAGACCTAAGCCACCAGAAATATCGACACCTCCTTTACAGTGCTACACTGCCACTCACTAAAATATATATAAATATAAAACGCGCCTTCACTAGTCACTAGTCACTTGTCACTTGTCACACGTTACTTTACACATTTTGTGCTATTTCTAAGACACGCGCTAAGTCCCTTAAGCCAACAATCCCGCCGTTAAGCCCTTATGCATTAATTGCTTTCATAGTTGCAAATATATTTGAAATTCTCAAATGTACGGCAGAGGAGTCAGCAACAACCCACACGAATTTCACATTGCACCGTTTATTGTTGTTGCTTTGTGAGTGCATTTTAAGTATAATAATAATGCCGACAGTATTTAAAGTGTTTCGTCTTGAGTACTTGATACGTGGAAAATATTGCCGCTGACGACCTCCCACATTTATGGCATACTTGTAGAAGTAGGCGACTTTAAGTGCTAGTGCATAGATACAGGGTGGTGCAAAAGCAGTGCCATAAAATAGAATGATTTGGGAATTCCTAGTATATCTTGCTATACCGCTAACAAATTTTGAACGTCACTTCTTCAGTCGAGCGCTCAGAATTCCAGCGAGCTTGAGCTGGAAATTTAACTTCAGAGATTAATTTTGACATTACTACTATTTCATTAGGTGTCAACAGTTCAATAACCACTTAAAAATTTTGTTTGACCCTCAATTTGTTATAGACAAAATTTGGTAGTCTAGAAAGTACCTTCTCGGCTTATCGGGTGACTGGTTCCCCGTTATGAATAAGTTTTCAATAGGTTAGAGGATGTGAGCTTGCTCGTCAGCTATTTTTGTCTCTCTGGAGGACTTCGTCTGTTGTCGTCAAAAACTCCGAAGACTTAGTGTGCTAATGTTATAACACTATGGAACTTCGCGCTTCAACGCGCTTTGCTTAAAAAGTGTCGCTCAAATATCTGCTTTCCTTCCACAAACTACACTCTGTACTCCCCACCTCACTTCCCCGTTCAATTTCGCCTACAATTTACCATATCTCACCTGCCACTTGACGTCCGCCTGCACTTAGCGGCGCTTCGCTGACACTACAATGTTATTACGTCGTCTTGCTGCACTAAATGTCAGTCGGTTGACGCGAATCGCGGCGAACATGTGTCATGTACTGCTTAAATAAAATTGTGCAACATACACTTCCACTAACACTCACCTACCATTTGCGTTTCTTGGCATATTTTAATTTCTTTCTTATTCTATTTCTTTATTTTCCTTAGCTGCACTCCTCCATGCCGAGAAATGCCTAGCTGCCATTTATGCGGTTGTAGCAATAACCTTGTAGCGTGTTGCATGTGGCATGCGCTTGAGTGCGCGTAGCAAGTATTTACGTTGCTGTCAGACAAACTGACAGGACTAAAGACTCAATGGCAGTTTACGCGCTTGCTGCTTGAAGGTTTGTAGTTTGGCTGATGTTGGTTTAAACTCCAAACAGTAACAAGCGAAGCCACAAAGACTCTTTAAAGTAGCCTGCATAATTTGTAACTTTTTTCCGCGCCGCATAGTTCAGCGACTTATTGACTTTATCTGCAAAAACAAGCCAGTTTAAGTGCGCCACCTTATTGCGGACAGGGGTCAGTTCAAGTGTGACTTGTAATCGAATTAAAATCGGTGTAATATGCACCACCACCAGAGCCCATAGTGGCCGTCTCGTTGAACTAGTGCAGCAAGCGCCACACCATAAATAATTGAGCGAAGTGAAGAGCAGAAGAAAAAAAATTTAATTTAATCAATACAACAACTCACTCACTCTTGCAAACTCACACCACTCAGCGAGCTGCTCCTTTTTCTTTGTACGAGTTTTATTCTTACAAATTTCTCGCGTCACGCCGCCCACGTCACAGTAAGTTTTTCTTTTTTACTTCTCATGTACTCATTTAAACTTCGCTCTTCTGCAAAACGGCATCTGTGTTTTCCCAGCTATTGCGCGATTTAAATTGTAATGATTTCATTTCATTTGCCGCACCCACCCCAAAAGTCAAGGCAAGCCGGCAAGCCGGCAAGCGCGCACAGCAGCCGTCTTCAATGAGAACGGTAAATAAAAATGCGCGATAGAGCAGCACGTCGTGCGCACCCATCATTAAAAATCAACGCGACTGACTGCGTACTTGCCGCAACCCTCTCTTCGCAACGCAAATACAACATTGCCTGGTACTTCGTGTGGTTCGTTCGATCTCGTGCGCTCGATAAAAGCCAATTTGCTGTAGCGTCCGGTCGTCAACTTTAACTGTGCAACGTCTGCTTTATTTCGCTTGCACTCGACTTCCTGCTTGTTGGTCTCCACGGGCCGCTGCTGCTGCGTCTGCTTAATCTTTGCTATGAGTTTTCTCCGAGTTAGTGTGGCTTTTTTGCGGCTTTCTCTGCTGCTCGGCGGGGCTGCGAGTGTCGATGAAACCGCGATAAGGCGTACAAACTGAAATTGAGCTGCCAAGTTGAATTGCTTTCCTCGCATTGCTACGTATACGTATTATAGCTGTAAGTGCTATTTCTTTTACTGTGGATGCTTGAATTTAAACTTTAGGGTGGTACTTAATTGTGGGAAAACAATTGACATTAAGTTTTAAAAAGCTTGACTCCTTTGTCGAATAATAGTAATAGAATGAAGGTCTGAATAAGAACTGAAGTTCGTGTTCTCAGTCGTGAACACAATTTAGTCACTAATATAGTGTTCGGATGGGATTAATATCAATTACTAAACTCTTCATAAAGCAGTCTCAACTGGAATCCCTGTTTGACACGCATCAATTCCCTGCAATTGGAATTAAAATTTATATTTGATCACTTTAGATTTGATACTATGAATGAAAGTGGTGACACTAAAGAAAATTGGACATTCGTACCACCCTAATGTACACACATTCACAATTATTCGCAAAATGCGACGCAGCGCAGAAATCAAATTATGAAATTCACGACCGTGTCCGACACACAGATTAGAAACAGATTAAGTTGAGATAATGAAATTGCTTACATGGATTGTGTATTGAAGTGGTGTTGGTCCCGCTAGACGGGAAATGAGATGAGATGAGTTGCAGACGCTTATATGATTAGGCGTGTGGATTTGTTGGCAGTCAGGAAAAGGCAGTTTAAATTCAATGACATGGCAAACGATGATATTAACTAACCGACCTCGCTAATCGGGAAAATGACAGCACGTTTTGCAGGAACTAGCGTGCGACATACGAAAATGTGTCAGCTATTGGCGGGGACAATTCATAGATTTTCTTGTTTCCTGAATGGAGTGATGGTGTCTTAATTTTCGTTTTTCTTTTTTCTGGACATACTGTAGAATGTGTGGCATATTTTTCTATAATTTTCAATCCAATTACTTTTTGGTAGTTTTTTAATATTTTATATAACACCCAATTAGTATTTTTCCGCCATTTTTTTATAAAAAAAGTCGCTGTTACTCTAACTTTGCTCCATAAGCATCCATGTATTTTATATAAATATTAATTATTCTTCCTTGTTTTTAATTTCAGAACATCCAACACCGAATCTGAATTGACGTAAACTAATTACAAGTTCGTCAAGTGCCCATCCTTCGACGTTCACAACAGATATATCAAGCTTGCGGTAAGTTTATAATGAATTTAAATTGTTGTTTTTTTTTTTTTTTGTGGTGGAAATGACGAATGGAAGACGAAAATTTTCCCCAAGAATTGATTTTTCCTTGTATTTAAGGTGTCGAATAAAATTATTAGTCTCCGACTACGGGACCAACTTGTCGAACATACTTTCGCCTTTCTACAAATAATAGGTTTTAAGTCGGCATCGGAAGGAGCATTATATAAATAGTTAGCCCTTACATTCTCTCAAATAGATTTCTATCCTAACAGTTATCTAGGTTTCAGTGCAGAAAAGTAGTCGTAGGCTATTAAATGTGCACATATTTTCCTAGCAGCCGTCTGATTTTTTCTGTTTAGAGATTTATAGATTATATACTGCTCCTGGTTATCGCGGTATTGCAATAAATCTATATATAGTTTGTGGTTAAAATTAACGCTTAAAACATTTTATCGATGATATCTTCTGATGCTTTCGCAAATTTTTAAAACATTAGTTCAAAATATGTAAAAAAATACTTATATACGCGAGGCTTCCGTAATAGGAGGAATGGTCTTTATTAGCACACGAACGAAGCTAAATGCCGAAGCTCGTTGGGAGGGATCAGGGTATCATATAAGGATTTTTTGGCAAAGCTTCATATAAATTTCTCCACAATTTCAATACATTCATGGTGCGGTATTTCTCTTTCCAATTATATATTGAAGGCCTTGTATAAAGTTAACGAGTTCATGACGCCCACCTCCTTTGAAAAGTTAAGGCCGTAACTGATCTGGATTTCGTTGGCAGCAGTTTTGCGGTACTTTATTGGGTTTTACCTAGTCCAGACAAATATTTATTACACATTTTATAGTTTATAAGTGTACTTGGTTGTCGCGTTCCAGTTCATATCAAGCGCTGCCTGCTCTCTCAGGCTGAGGTCTCATTTCGCTCTTACAATTTTCTCTTCGCCTCCTGTTATTGTCGTTAGATATGCGTATATATAAAATTGCATGACTTTACCAGCTAAAAATTTTGCTTCGTTAGTATACCAAACTGCTCTGTATTGCATGTTTTTAACTTGACTAAGCTTTATTTTATATTTTCAATGGAATTTGAAATTATTAACTGATATTTAAGCAGCCGGAAATCTATATGAAGTCTCCTTGCAAATAACCTTTATTGTATAGAAGAATATATATAAATTACGCATTCATTATTTAAGTATTTCTTTCCCAGCAAACTCTAAATTACATAATTCTCACCTATTTTATGAAAGTCGCAACTTATATCTCAGCATTGTGTTGCTTGCTAATCCGCACCGCAACCTCCCTTGTCTCCACAGAGCTAAATTTTTTAATTGTTTTACTAATTTTTTCATTTCTTTTTTATACCTTTTCCGTTGACATTGCTCACTGACTTCGCACTGCCATCAGAACTCAATAAATCATTCTCAAATATCATTAAAATTCAACAAAAATTTTCCATTTGCTTAAACGACAATCCCCAAAGGGTTTCACAACAGCGCAAGCCATAAAATCAGAGTCAAGGTTGTTGGGGAAGAAAAATATTGCGATGAAATAGTTTGTACGCTTTTACTCGTCTACCCGCATACACACATACGTACATCTGCAGATTGTGGTAGAAATTGAGTTATTTGCACTCAAGCTGCATGCGAAAAGTTTGAATAAAAGGAATATTAATAATATATATGTGAAAGAGGCAAAAAGTGTAAAGTTTGCGAAAATTTCGTGAACAAAAAGTGGTAAACCAAATTTAAAAAGGAAAAAGTACCTTGAAATTTAGAGCGTACGTGTATTTGTTCTATTTTTCTTTATTATTTTTCTAATTTATTTCATTTCGCTTTCTGCTTCGCTCATATTTCATAACATGCCCGCAGCGGATTGGAACTTTTGCATGTGGAAGTGCAATTTTTAGTGAGTGTCACCGCCAACATGAAGTGGTGAAACAATAACAACAACAACAACCATACAAACACGAAAAACAAATAATAATACAGTTAACTCAATTGTAGGTATATATTCTAATTCACGGGCGGCAAGCGTTGCACGCCAAACGCCAAGCGCGCCGCACGACAGGAAAACGGCGAAACTCAGCAATTTACTGCTGTTGTTTTTGTTGTTTGTTCTCATGAAATAAACTAAAATTTCTTCTAGCATTTCACTTAAGTTCGCGAACTATTTGCCTTGGTATGTGGCCACACCAACACTACTCCTCGACGGCCTTAACTGCGCTCGCTACCTCATACACTCTTCCCCTCTCACACTTGTCGCAAGTGCTTGTAAATTTGTTTGTCATGACTTTTGTTGGCGCTTGTGGCAGGAGTTAGCAATTGGTATTTGTTTTTGTTTTGCCACCTTTCAAATCACTTTCCTTGTGGTTAGTTTTATTGTTGTTGTTGCAGTTGTTTTATTCCACTATTTTGCATCAGTCACCGCTCTGCGCACGCCAGTTCGTTTATTTCCCTAGTTTTTGCCGAATTTCACCGAAAAGTGGGTTAGTGAAATTTTGCACGCTCAGGCGCCTGGGGCAGCAGTCAACTTTCACTTGAATTTTTAATTTTGGCAAAATTGTAGTAAAATGTGTTTTGGTAATTTTCGGAGTATGTGGATATTAGCACAATTTGTTTTAAGAGGCAACCCTTGCACGTAGAAGTTAGGTATCCCCTTTTAAAAGACCAAATAAAAAAGTTAAATAATTTTTATGTTGAAATTATGAAAATTCTACCTCTAGGTCCCTGAACCTCTCTGCATCTGGACCCCCGCATTAGAAAAGTGAACTCAAGTCCATCCTGTGCGCTCAAGTTAGATTGTCTCCTAGATAGGATTTGGAGCCCTGATGATAAGTAGTTCAGACGACAAAATTTTTCGTGGCTTTGTTAAGATGACCTTGAAACTATATACTCATAGCTAAACTTTTTAGGACAAGCCCCAAGCTCCATATTTCATCAGAAGTTCTCGGGTTTACTATTATACAATACCGGCTGCATTTTTGCCATTAATCATATAATTTTCTACCTATTAATATATTCATTTGTTAGAACCCATTGGAACTTTAAGAAAGCCTATTTATACCAGAACGTTGCGAAATTTCTTCGGAAATATTAACTTTACTCGTTTGGAAAACCCCGTAACTCTCTAACCATCTAATACTATTGATCTTCAGATCTTCCCTGTACAAATACATTTTCTTTTCCTAACTTTGGAGTAGATAACTATTACACCTTCGGTCCCCCTCCCGGTCTACCTCGTTGAAAAGCTGGCAACGAATCTTATTCAGCAGACAGAAATATGTATGATTTAGACTTTACTAGTCAGCTGGACCAAAATTGCCCCTTCTAGATAATAAAAAATGTTTGGTCACTGTTTTCAAAAGCGAATTTTCAGCGGAAGAGCAATATATCCGAGCCTAACTGTGTAGTTGCACAGTACCTCAGAGTTACTTATGATTTGGGTTTTAGTTTTCATTGTATTAAGGTTTTATAGGGTAACACCCCACTTATAATACCAGGGACCTTTGAATGGGCTTAGCTTTTAGCTGAACTTTTATAGGAGCTCCAAAGATCTTCATTTTGATATCAGTCGAAATTGCTCGTATAACATTTTTGGGAATATAGGCCGCTAAAATCAGATTTGGTGTACGTGGGGTTTGTTGTTGTAGCGGTAACAGCATAAAATATCTCCAAAATAAACATGATCTCTGTGCGCGGAGTTCTTGAACTGTTCTAATAACTCGGTAGGAGCCGGTTTCATAGACTGCAAAGTCTTTGAAAAGATGCCAAGTCGTCAAAGAACTCGCCTATCATTAACCAGGAACCGAAGCAGAGGAGTCTTAAGTGGTTTATATAATCCTAATCATTGGCAAAAGCACAGATCTTAAATCCATCGTTCCGTGACTAACCTTCCCAAAAATGCTAAGAACTTCGCGCAGAATCACAGCGCTACTCAATCAGCCACAGGCTGGACATTATTGAAAGCACCATCAACTCCTAACAGTTCTAACAGTGGTCTGGGTATAAAATGACTAACCTCGTGCTTCCAACCTCCTACGCTTTTGTAAACTCCTCCATTTGCTGTGTTGCAAATGAAAATTTCACCTAAAATAAATCTCCATTTTCGACCATAAAAGTCGAGAAATGGTATTTCCATTTTGCCAAACAAATTCGTCGTCTAATCCCTAAGTCCTAAAGTAGAGTAAAGTTCACGCTTAAGCTACAGAAATTCAAACAGTCACATTTACCGTTATTTACACAGCTTTGCACTTAAGCTTGCGTTTTATCACAAACAAAATTTCACTTTCTCGCTCTCTGCCTCGTTCGCGCTCTTCCTCTCTCGCACAGTTTACTAAAAAGTCCACACGCGCAACTTTACTACTTCCAGAATTTAGATCACCTTTCTACTGCTCATAAATTTCCCAAAAACTAACACGACGCTCTTTAGTTCTAACACAGCTGAATACACCTAACCAACGGTGACGGACTTGCTGCTCCCTAACTCTATCCCGCTCACTCGTAATTTTGCTAAACTTTCACCTGATTTTACTTGCATTTTTGCTGTCCGAGCGTATTCAAAGTTGCCTGCGTCATCACAACAACCAGCATTTCCGTTTTATGACTGCCAGGCTACAACAACAGCCTACAACAACAACACTTCTACTTCTAAGGTAGCACTTTTACTTCCTTCGAATTGTTTGTTGTGTTTGTTGTGTTTTTTGGTGCTTTTCTTGTTTTTTTTTTTCCTGTTCGTTTGCTTGTTTGTCATTTTCCCGCTTGTTAGTGTGACTTTCTTATTCAGCTTGCTCGACGTGCTGCTGCAAATTTTCCGTTACTCGTTAACTGCCAAATATGTATGCATGCATATGTGTGCGTGTGTATGTGTGAGTGCCTTGCGTGCTGTTGCAATTGTTGTGGCCTAAATGTCATCAAAAAGTTTTCTGCGAAATTTAAGTGAAATTTTTGCTGCATAACGATGACATTTTAAAGACTTTCGAGTGTTGCCTTTTCATGTTTGGCGCAAAGTATGTAATCGGCTTTAAGCTGAGTAATTTATATGTGGTCAACTGGCAGTGTGTGCGGGAAGTTGTAATGAAATTCCATTTAGTGTAGGAAAGTGGTTGAAATTTTCGGAAATGCTGGAGCTTGAACAGAAATTAGAATTCTTTTTTTAAATAATCTAAATAACAGTTACCTTTCCAGGTGGCATAGAATGGAAGAAGAGCAAGCTCCATATAGTTGCACATCTAATTTTCAAAAACTAACAATTTTTTTTAGCATAAAAAATTATTAAAATACTTTGAAGAGTATGCAAATATGTGGACTTATCAAAAGTCTTGTCAATAAAATGTGTCCTAATGCTAATTTTAGCAACTTGGTTACAATCAACGTAGCATCCTAGTCTTTGCTCCACCTTGTATTGACCATTTCCTTGAGAAACTACCTGCCATACATTCTACAAAATTGTTTTTTCTTCATCTAAGTCTGTTTAGATTAGATTAGATCTGACTAAATAGCTTCAAAGCACATAGAACTAAAAATATAACCTACGAAATAATTATTCTAAGATTTATTAAAATAAAATAGTAAAAATGAAGTAGAAAATTTTGAAATTAGATACCTTAATAACCAACCTACAAAACAAAGAAACAAAGTCAGCAACTTGAAATAGCTAAACAACCAAATTATATAGAGAGTAGGGAAAATTAAGCAACTTAACATCTTGAAACTAAATAGCTAAGCAATGATTGACCAACCCTAATCTATTCCAACCTAATATATCGGCTTTAAAGATAATGGAGCAGTGCTGTATATTTGTGTACGATACACTTGTGTCTCCATAAAAATTCACAATAGAAAGTCAAAATCATGCAATCTCCTAAACCTGCCAGCCAATTCGCATCTCAAAAAGACCTTCATATAACTCACCACTCGAAGAGAATGTGAAATCCAACAACCGTTGGATTATCCAATCAACAACTGCGCACTAAGAATAGATTTGTGATGCTCATATAGAACTGTTTTCAAAGCCCCATCTTGAAGTAATTAAAAAATATATTTTCTTTAAACTTAAACCGCTCGACCAATTAAATCGTGAACTCTGCAAATTCACTCCTGAAGGCTATCTGCCTGTCATAGATGGCCGCCTAAATTTTGGACACGAAGTTGTAGATATAACCTTAGATCATGGAACCGATATGGTTCTCACTAAGCAATTTCCATTTTGAAGTCAATCTACCCACCTCAAAATTGACTCAATGCGTAATCCATCCTTGAAACCAGAATGTATATACTGGAATGTATATAATCCATTATTTATTAAAATACATTTCAAATATTACTTTCGAAAAACATTACTTGCGGAAGTTTAAAGATCGAAGTTCGAAAAATTGTAGTTACCTTTAGAAATGCGCAGATTTCAAGATCATTCCCTCAGAAATTAAGCCCGCTGATATTGGAAGATACCAACAAATGCAGATTCTACTAGGTTCAGCGGGAGGTCATTCATGGATTCATGGTATCAAAGGAGAAGAAGAAATAATATTGAAGTACATAAAAGCGAACTTTTTATCATTTAATCGAAGCCAAATCCAAGTATGTATATATATACAAGAGAAAAGGTCTGTCTTTATATGTTACACTGCCAAGAAAACACTCCCCTCACTTCCATCATTGCTTTTACCTGCAGCTTGTATATAAAAACTTCATTTAAATTTGGCTGCAAATTAAGCCATCAGTGGCCACAAAGTCGCCAGTGACGGCGACAATGCGCAGCCTTTGATATTTTTAACCTCTTTTTTTATAGGTATTGCTGGTTCATAATTTTTATCCTTTTTCACATTTGCTTGGCACACATATCCTGCCTGGAAGCCAAGCAATTTCTTTTTTTTTTTTTTGTCCTTTGACGGAAATAAACAAACAAGTCGCCTTTACTCGTGCCGCCACTGGCTGATTTGTTGCGAGAGGTCTATGCATGATAGCAGCTGGGCGAGTGTTTGCTAGAAAATGCGGCATCTGCCATGGTGAGCAAGAAAAAAAACACAACAAAAACTCAAAAAAGTTACAAATATCAAGCTATATAAACCGTAAGAGATTGCAAAGGCTGATAACATTGAAAAAAAAAGTTCACTTTGCCAGGCGCGGCGAACATTTTTTGAGCCGCTGCTGCGGCAGCGCTTGCAACCTTTATAATCGACCGTGCCAAGTTAACTCTTGCCGCGCCAGTGCTTTTTGCGCTGCTTACGCCGGTTATTGGCTTGCGTCGGCCAACGGCATAGGGTTCGGCATTGGGTTAACTGTCTACCGCGGCTTGCCTTTGCACTGATCTTTACTGCTTTATTTGCCAAAAGTATACTAAGGCATAACTTTGCTTGGGTGAGTGGCTGCGCGGCTCTAAGCCGATTTTCACATACACACACTCAAGCGCACATATATATATTTAATAGGTATGCTTTCACATACTCACATATATGCTTGCAGCTTAATTTAGACCCAGTAACACACTGCCGTGGTTAATTACTCGGAAAGTGGGCTGTGAAATTCATAGAGGCGCAGGCAGAGTTGCTCTGAGCAACGAAATCGGTCAGCTCGCTGAGGCATTAAATTGTTGGCTGTTAGCGCTGGTGAAGTGTTGCGACGAGTACGAGACGAGAAAATGTAATTATCTATCTTGTTTCTTTCGAAATATTTTTATAAGAAGCTCCGCGCTACGCGTCATTATTAATAGATCAGAAGACACATTGCAAGAAGTAAAATTTATTTCTGCTGCACAGGAAAATTTATCTCTATTCAAAGTATTCCAGCAATAAATATTTTTTACTGAAATGTGACCTCTTTTGGAAGATTAGGAAAATTTTTTCTTTAATTAATCATCAACACATACCATTTGGACCGTTTGGTTTCTAAAACGTTCGGAAACAATACGCCCTCCTTTCGTCTATTATTTAAATTTTTGTATTAAAAAAACGGACCAGCTTAAGTTTATAACGGTCTTTGGCACAAAAGAAAAATAAGCAAGCGAACACTAGCACCACTTCCGACATAAATCCGGACGATTTATTCATATTACCTCAAGCAAATGACGAACTACAAAGAAATTTGCCCCTAATAGAACAAGAACTCGACATCCCGAAACTTTAGTATTTGGCTGAACTTTTATGATTATAGAGCTTCATCGTAAGCTTTTAAGGAATTGGTAAGAATTTATGTAATTGATCATATAATCCAAGAAATCTTCCCCAAAATCGATTTTAGATGTCTGAAATTGAAAAATCGAGATCATATCTCAGAAGACCTGTTTGGAGCCTGCAAATATAGCTAGCTTAGGCATGCTCTTTCCAAGAGAAGAAACAGCATGGTTTTCATTTGTTCTCTGCACTAAGAATTTTTGCTGTAACAGTAAAATTCCTCTAAACTCCTTGAATGTCGTGAATGGATAGTCCACGAAAAAGAAAAAAGCAAGGCGTTTCCGATCTAAGATCAGAAGTTTCGCTTGTATGGTTGTTCCGCTTTATCCTCAAGACGAAGATTCTAACTAATTCTTCTAATTCTAATCGCTTTATTCCTTTTATCAAAATTGAAAAGCATCACTCGGAGCTTGCATTAAAAGCGAGATTTTGAATGGTCTGACAACCCATCGTGATTTTGCTGTGGAGAAAATGGCATCAACCCCTGACTAGTTCCTTTCTCATTGCATTTATAAAAAAAAGGGATCGACTCACTCCAATTCTAACGGCAATCAAACATCTATCGGGTCACGAACCACCAACCCGGTGGAATATTTTTATAGTCGAGCTTATGGGCAACGTCGTTCCGGAGTTATCTATTTAGATGTCATAAAGGTCCGAAGCCATACTTTGGAAGAAAGCTTAGAAATACTCCAGCGAGAAATATACCATTCTCTATTTCATAGAAGAAGTCTCAGCTTCACACAGGGAAGACATCTTCATTCTTCTCACCACACTTTTCAATAGTTGCAATAAATTCCACGAAAAGCTCAAATAATTTACTCAATCAGGCATGCCTTTTCGATTACACTGAACCGACCAACCGGCCAACCGTCCATTCATGCAGCGAACAATCGAAGTTGTCTGCCTGCACTTGACCCAAAGCTGGCCAAAATCGATGTTGACCCACTTCGCTGCGACACAATTTAAAATGAACGCAATGGAGAAAAACGCGAGGCCAGCAGGTGTGGTGCACTGAACTGACGTGGGCTGCAATAAAATTATTACATTTTAATTGGAAAATCATGGAAGAGGCGGCGCTGGAAAATTACATCAATGCCGCAATCAATGAGACGTAAATGAGTAAAAGCTACTTAAAAAGAATGCCCGAATAAGCACCGAAATGATGGCGTTGTATCCACAGAGCTAGAGAAATGGGGCAAAGTAGTGGTGGAAAAGACTTAAGTGCGCTGACAGCTGAGGCCGCTGCAGTGAGCAGAGAGTGGAAGGAAATGAATTTATGAGACGGGCGCAAGTGAGGTGAAGTGCGGCGATGAGCGCTGTTGAGGCGTGTAATTTTAAAGATTTCTCCTTCTTTTATTTTTTTTTACTTTTTTTTTACTTTTTTTTTTGAATTCATGAAGATGAAATTATTACTTTGTTAAACGGCGCTTGTCTATGCCACTGATAGACGTATTATGCTTCAAAAAATTATTGAGGTGAAATTGAATTGAGTGGTTTGTGAGCATAATTTGAGTGGAGCGCTTTGAAAGCTCAAAACCAAATTGAAGGAATTTTTCAAGTATTTAATAAGTGTTTGAAATATTGGTCATATGTGCTTCTTAGCGTATTTCAATAAATTTTGAACTACATGCCAATGCCTGTCACTGCTGACCTGCAGCATTTAAGGAAAACCTTTAAAAGCACTTGCGGCAGTACGTTGAAATCAGCAAAATCAGCGTGCAACATCTAAACTGCGGCATGCGCATAAAAAATTGGCGACAACAAATGGATTTGCAGCGAAGGGGAGCAATATTTTCAAACACACAAACACATACATAGTGTTCGTGCATTGCCAAGAAAGACTTGTGGCAGTGCTTACTTGCCGCATATTTTTCAACTAGCGCGCTTGGCAGGCAGACCTTTTCAATATTTGTTGCAATTGTTGTTATTTTTAAACATTTTTATTTTTCATTTTAATTTTTTAAATTTTTTAAATTTTTTTTAGATTTTTTTTTTGAATTTTTTTAAATTTTTTTTATATTTTTTTTTTGAATTTTTTATTTTAATTTTTTTTAATGTTTTTTTTCACTTTTTTCAATTTTTTTTTTTTTTTAGTTTTTTAGAAATTTCTCTACTACAGCCAAGTACTCCGTACGGCCATTTCAAATGTTGGCAACACACTTCGATTCAACATTTGTGGCGCGCTGTTAGTTCCTAAGTAGATTTATGTCTGCGGTAGTAAGTGTTTTAGTTGCCAAAGCAAGCTGTGCAAGAAATGCAGATTGCTGCAATTGCAGTTGGAATTACTGCAGGCGCCGTGTTGCTTTTTCTATTAAATGCCCTTTCGCAAAAAGCAGCAAAAAAAAATTAAATTTGTTGCAAGTTCATGGGGCATGTGCAAAATATTCTAAAAAAAACGCATTAATGACGATGTTTAAGTTCACATGTAGATCCAAACATGGAAAACTTTCTTGTAGATACAAACATTCATTTCAATAACTAAGTACATATCGTTTAAGGAAAGATATTTAGAAAATAAAACTCAATCAATTTTAAGATGAAAGCTTAGAAAAAGCTCAAAAGCTCTACAACGAAGATATAAGTTTTAAAATACACAAAAAAATTAGGAGCTTAGGAGCTCTAAGGCGACAGATCACGTCGTTTCAATACAGAAAACACTAAAATAAACAATTATGATCTTTGACATGAAAGCTTTCAATTTTAAAAATTTCTTTTAATTTCAGCAGCAAAAAAGTTTAATATGCTAGAAATTAAAGAAAGTGAAAACTGATAGGAAGGCTTGTCATTTTATAATTTAGAATAAACAAAAAACCAATTTGCACACTCATTTCAAAAAAGCTTATACAGCTCTAGCTATATTTCAGGCAACATTTGTCAGCGGAACCTGTAGTTGTGTTGTGAGACTACTTCACAAAAACTTCAAATATATTTTTAGAGGGGTAAAATCGGTTAACAGTTTTAGCAGAAATAGCTCAAAAGCTTATTTTCGTTGAAATTCTATAATAATAAATATTAAATTTCAGAAAAAAACAAAATCAAAGCTTTTTAACAATCGCAAAGATTTTGTTCTGCAACTTTGAAACTTTCAACAATCGAAGCTTTTCCAAAAGCACAAAGTCTTCCTACTGCAACTTAAAAGCTTCCCTGTAATTCACTTGTCTTTTTCAAAAACAAAAAAAATAGATATATATAATGAGAAGTTTTGAAAAATAGCAAACTCATTAAGATAAAACTCGAAAGTTTTAGAAAGTAACATCATAATTGTTCTTCTGGAAAATATGAGCTTCACAGATTTTTTTAGGCTCACAATTTTAAAATTTGTTAACGAGTTTATGTTTCTAATATTTCAAATACGATTGACTATTAAGACTATTCAATTGACTATTAGGATAAAGCTCTAAGCGCGAAAAGCTTAACGTAAGTTCATTTTACCACCACAAATAAAATTTGAATATAATCTTTAGACTTAAAAGTTAAAAAGTATGGGTTTATTGCTGAATCTATTCAATCCACACACAAGTTCCGTTTTCGAAATTTACTCGAAAATTTGATATAGCTTTCGAGGCAATAAGTCAAATTCCTGATAAAACATTCAGCAGTAAAAGAGCTAAGCTTCCATTCTCGATTTCAACCACTCTTCAGCAGCTTTTTTTTAACGCGAACTTGTCTGATAGCAAATAGTTTTTCATAACAACTCGCTGCTGACAAGTAATTGAAATAGTTTCCAAACGAAAGAAAAAAAGCTTTTATATCATCGCTGAATGCTTTTCAGGTATGAAAGTAAATATATGTAGAAATTTTGGTATATTTAAAAAAAGAGAAAAATTTACATAAAACTATTATTTTCAGCATCCGTCGCTAAGAGACTTCTTCGCAGCTTAGTTATTGCATGCTTGCCAGTTTTCCGCAATTTTTCTACCCTATCAGATGCATATTTGTATTCCTCAGCCTTTTTGCCAATAAACTTAACTTTTCTGTTCGTTTATCTCTTCGGCTTACATACATCTACACATTTTTTTTTTTCTTTCAAGTCCCACGCAAGTTTGCCCTAAACTTTCTTTTGCATACTTTGCGGCGATTAAAAGTTTTATCGCACACACGTACTTCCAACATGTGTTGTTGTTGGTGCAGCTTTCATTTTTCATATGCTGGCGCGCACCTGTAACTGAACTCTTTTACATATAATATATACAGCGACATGAATTTGTAAGCCAATCATCGCTGGCTCATCGCTGTCTACCAGTTTTTATGCCACAAAAAAAAGTAAAAAATCCAGCCCCAAACTCTCAATAACTGCACGGTCAACTTCAAGACTCCATTTGATAAATGTGCAAGCGTTGGAATTCCCTTAGGAAACTATTTGAAACTTTCGTAGTCTAATCGAGTTATGCACCATATATACCGATGTTGTTGCATACTTCGAGGCGTTGTTCGTTTTTGTAACTATGTTGAAAACAATGAAGTTATTTGAAGTAGTAGTGATTTACTGGAGGTGTTGGTAGTATTCTTTTAGTCTTGAAGTGGCAATTAATGTGTGAAATATCGAAATCGGTTTGTTTATAAAAGTTTAAATATATAGCATATATGGGGTAATTTAAATAATTCAATATTGATTACAAATGAAGTATTTCAGTTTAAGAAGTTTCTTAGCAGAGTAAAAGTAAGCTCCTAAGTATCATGCTCCTTATGATAATCAGATATAAAGTCTCTTGTAATAATAGATTCTAGTAGTATTGAATAGAGAGCTAGTAAACTGAGAGTAATAGTCTTCGATTCGCCATTTCTCTCTAAAACTTACATGTAAGTTCAACAACAAAGTTAGCGAGTTGATTTTGATGCAAGAAAGTATGGACAGATCACTAGAGTGGTATAGCCAGCCATCTCTCTTCAATGCTAGCAAGTTTTGTTTCACAGATTTCAGACCAGTTTTACTATTGAGAACGGCTCAGTTGTTGTGTTAGTAGAATTCAGTAAAGAATATTTTTTGTGTCAATAAAAATCCGTTTCCAAGGGTTTCACACCTGGTTTTATCAAAGAACACTACTGCATAAAGTGTTTGGGTTTTATAGTGTAAAATTACTCGCTATTAACGTTAAACCGTCTGAATGTAAGGCCAGCACTTTAACTTTTTCACTAACTAAAATTAATGATAGTTTTATTTGCTAAATATAATCAGTAAAGTGGGAGAGCAGTATAGAACCTTACCCTTGAGGCTTCATGACGTAAACTCTAGTGTAGTTTAACTAAATTTTCATATTTTTTCAATACGAAGCCAAGTTTAATTAGCTTTTACAAAATCCACACATCCGAAAAGGCTTTCGGAGTCTTTGTTAAAGATGCGTCAAATTGTGAGTTCAGAACATTATTCGGAAAAAGTTCGTTAAAGGAAACAATATACTAAGCTCTAAGGTGAGTAACTGTAGTTACTACTCAGAAAGCTTCTTTTAAGCATCAAAAGCTTAAACTTTGAACGGCACGCCGTCTTTTGTTTACAACAAAAAAAAAAAGCCATAACTGGCTTCGTATTTGAGATATTATTTTTTATTTTGATTGTTTATAATTTTTTTGGAATAATAAATAATTGGTTTGAATAAAACATCAGCGAAGTGCCCACAAAATTAGCACTTTTCGATTTGTTTTAAATTTTTTGCTAATTTCGGCGGGAGTTTCCTAGAAGAATGCTTGGCTTGTGCTCGTCAATGATCGCCGGATTATTGCATCCACTTTGCTTTTCAAATAATCTCACAAAATAAATCAAAAATTTGGGTAGCCAATCATTGTTACCTTTTTAACCTCATGGGGAATTCATCCCATCCAGGGAATTTTGTGAATAGATGCAATGAGTCAAAGTCCAACGATCTCGATTATTTCGCTTGGTTTAAGGGTTAGGCCAATCTAGAGCGCTCAAAAAATTCGAAAATTAAAAATTTATTTTTGAAGTAGAGAAAAATCGGTCGAATTATTCGAATTCGTGCTTTATTTAACACTTATTTTTGTGTAGAAAAAATGTTATGTTGGCTTTTTGATACAATATGGTGGCTATTTGGCCAATCTTCGGAATCACTTTTTTCAAGAGCGCCTCTGCGCGCGAAGGTGATTTTAGGAACTCGCGCTATCTGAAAAACAAATAAAACAATGTCTTGGTCCATGTAAGATATGTTAGTTAAACTACGTATACATTCAGCTTTCCATGAATTTTTCGACAAAATGGCGGACTTGTAAAAAAAGTTCAAAAATTTCTTATAAAAAATTCCAATAACAATAGAAGAATCGTACGTAGTTTTCTAGATAATGGTACTGTGATAATGTAGTTAAATTTTCAAGTGAATACTTGTAAGAGGCTCCAAGTACCATCGATGCTTCATTCAAAAACTGCAGTGTCGGGAAAAACGCTTTTAAATGTGCTAACCGCGCCGAAAGCTTCAATACTACGGTTTGGAGAGGGTAAACTGTTTTTCACTATTCTACCAATTGAATAATATTTTTAAGGCCCTAGAGTGTATTTTAAGTCAAAAAAATATATTCTTATGTTTTCTAAATTCCAAATTCCCCCCTTAGCCTTAAAAATTTTCTCAAAAAAAGCATTAACCTAGGACTTTATGCCTGAAATATGAATTTGTGAAAATATTACAAATTTCCAATTAGCATATTATAGGGTTATTCAAACAAATACAAATAATTGTGTCAACTTAATCGCAATATTTTAATTAATACGAAGCTATTAGTATTCTTAAAACTCCACAAAGCACCAGAAGCTTAAAAAACACCTTCACATTTCTTATTATTTCTTATACGCACACATTCAATCAAACTGTAAAAAGAACGAAAAATACGGAACAATTAAAATACAAATACCAACAATATTCAATCGAAAAATAGCAACAAAAGCAAAAATAATGACAGCTGCCATAGCCACCGCTGCCATGTTGACATGTAAAGCAATAAATTCTGGGAATTGTCAAAGAGTATTCAATGTAATAAACACGCAGCACATGAAAGAAGCGAAATATCTCGAAAATTCATGGAATTCGTTAAAGCAACAAGCAAAAGATAAATTTCAATAAACGCAACAGATGCGCGCTGCCAGTATTTACGAAAGCAAAATGTGAGATTTCAAGGGAATAAATACACAAAATTCAATTCAATCGAATAACAAAAGAAAATTCAAAGCAGAAAAATAGGTGATAAATATATAGCACATTAAATGTCAGCCAATAGCCGAGCCGCACACAGCGCAGCCAACGGCGCGTGAAATTTTATTAATTGGCATTTAAATAAGTTGCACGAATTAACATGTTAATAATTTAAAAGCAAACATTGCAAAGAAATGCCAACAGCAAACGACACAATAAATTACCACCAAAGCGTTGTAACTTGGCGCAGCGTGACCGCGGGCAGTGAGCAGCGTGTGGGCGGCCGCGTGTGGGCGCTAAAATAGCAAAGCGACACGGCCGCGACACATTTTGCGCGATGGACGCGCGGCCATTCCTTGCAGCGAGTGAAGTTGCCAACAGTTTAAAATTCGCTTTGTCATAAAATGTGAATGTTGCCAAGAATTGCCGTAAAATATAAATGAGCTAAGCACACAAGTGTAAAGTGGTGACGCGAACGCATAAGAAAATTTGTGAAGGAAAAAGAAAAAAGAAATGGCCTTTATAAATAGTTCGGCGAGTCAATATAAATTTCGAATTATGAAATTTTACAATTTAGCGCTTCATTAGCAGGTGTGCGAGAAAACTGAGCGCCGATTGAGGGCGAAGATTTTTATGGCAGCTAAATTTGGAGCGCAAGCTGGAAGAAACTTGTTGATTGCGTACTTGAAAAACATAGAGCTCTTACGGCGAAATTGCAACGCTTAAACTGATTACCTACTTTTCTTAAAGACTCTTTGCCAACATCTCTTTGCCCATCAAGAGTGCTCTTAGGGAACGTTAGGCTCTACTTTAAATGACTGAAAAGACTATAACAGATTAAAACCCATGCAGAATAAAATGGATTTACTTGTGTTAAGGCCGGCTTTCACAATTCATCTATATAATCAAATATCGATTCATTATATCATTTCACACATTTTTATCCATTGTCATTGTCAAAACAATGAAAATGTTTGTCATTTCATTTGTAACCTGGTAGGACAAAAGCCAGTTTTAAGCAAACCGATAAAAATTTTGTGAAATGCATTTAAAACTGATAATGATGGGTGTTTGCCAATGCAATATTACTTATCAATATAGAATTCGTGCTATTCAGAGTTGTTAGCCTGACTGACAGTTTTGTCATTTAATTTGACAACAATTTTTTGACGCACTTTATTCTTGAGCTAGCATTTGGAGCTAGCTTAATGTCCGCTTCTTGGTCACAATGGTATTCGGTTTTACCACGATACTGTTGAATGCTAACCCTGATTATCTTGCTGAACAAAAAGTAATATGAACTAATGATTCGTGTTTTAAATTGAGGTAAACATGCTAAAAGAAATTACTTACTTTTTCGAAGCTTCACATATAAAATAATAAACTAAGCATTGTCAAATATTTTCGAGAAATGCAATGTCTATTTTGACGCTTGCTTGCTGCCATTTTCAAGGAAATTTCATAATACCCCTCTCGTATAAAACCTCGTCCCTATTGCCAAAAAGCTGGAAGACTCGACTTTCACAAGCTTCTCTTGAGGCGAATTTTTCACCAGCAAAATCATTCGCCATAGACAGGAACAGGTAGTAATCAATAGACGCCAAATCTCGATTATAGGTGGACGTAAAAGAACCTCCCAACCAAGCTCCCGGAGCTTCCGACGAGTCCCTATCGATTTATGTGACTTGACGTTGTTCTGAAGGAACATAATTTCGCTCCTATGGGCCAAAGCTGACAGGTTCTAGGCAATTGCTGCCTGCATACTGTTCAATTGTTGACAGTAGAGGTGACAATTAAGAGTTTGGCCATAGGTGAGTAGCTCATAGTAGATGTTTCTCTGCCAATCCCACCGTATATGTAGCAAAACTTTTCTCACCGTCAATCCTGACTTTGTCCCCGTTTGCGCCGGCTCACCTTTTTCACTTGACGTTGTCGTAAGTGGCCCACTTTTCATTACCAGTAAACATTCGCTTCAGAAATGGGTCGATTTTGTTGCGATTCCATTTTTGACTTCAAAATTACCGGAACGAAATTAACGGAACCAAACTTGTGCGAAATTGGCTCTTACAGTATTGAGACCATATGGCGCATTTTCTCATCGCTGGTATCCATTTTTAAACTATGCTCAAACAATACTAAGTCAAACTGTCACAATTGGCAACTGTCTGAAATATCTTTTAATACAAAATCTACCTTTTTGCAAAGCCTCTTTAAACAATGAATGTCGAAGTTCATTAACCGCTTCCTCGTTGATCACTTACTTCTGCTGGACTATGCCTTCATTATTAGTAGGATTTAGTAGGATTGTAGGATAGGTATCCTTTAACACTTTCTGGCAGTGGATAACAGTTGGTGGTTTCCAGACTACCATGGTAGCCATTGAAACCATTAACGAATTTATTAGTAAGTTATTGACTCAGTTCATACAGGAGAGACTAATTCATCATTTTGCTTATTCTCTATCTATTCCATCCGCTTTGTTTGAGGCCTATTCTAGAAGCCTTTTTTGGTCTCTTGTCAAAAATATGGGACGCGAAAGCAGCAAGAAACTTGTTTGCAATACAACAGAACAACATATGTGCATAGCCCTTGCTTCTATAATTCTATGTAATTTTAATGCCAGTTGTTTGTTCGATACGCCACTCGCCAAAGTCAAAGCATTTACAAAAGCACATCATTTTGCATGCAGCGAATATTTTTCTAATATAATGTCTCCGTTGTTGCAACATCTACTGCAACAAAGAAGCACACTTTAGACCACCATGCAGCGCCTAAAATTTAGTCTAATCCATCAATTTCCATGCAACATTCCACATGCCACATTTACAATGAAATGTAATATACTTCCGTGCAGCTACCACATGCTACTAACACAAGTAGCTACTCGTAAAAGTCCGTACAAACACACACATACATACTTGCCTCGTAATTGCCAATTTGCCTGGCGAAATTTTCAGTAATCCAATAGTTTTCTTTTATTGTCTTCGCTTCACGCACCGTAAAATCAGCGAACAATGACAGGGTCGCGTACAAGTGCAACATTTGCAACAACAACAACAACAATAGCATTAATAATTAGCGGTGCATACTGGCAACCATCAGCGAACATTATTGCTGTTGTCACTGTGCGACACTCAAGTCATTTATGTTGCAAGCATAGCCGTGACAACAAAAGTGGTCGCAGCCAAGCCAACAGCAAGTTCAAATGCACTGAAATATTACTATTTTTTTTTTTGTTTGTTATTTTTTTTGGTCGCCTGCAGCAAACTAACTAAGAAGTCGACACAATAGACGTCTGTGTTACGCAGACTTTTTCACGCGACAAGCAACAAGCGACAAGTGCGCGACGCATTGCGCTTGCAGCATTTGCCACACACACCGCTAAACTGCCGTTAGCTGGCAAATCGGCAGACGAAAATAGCGAACTATTATATGAAGTTGCAGCATGGCAATGCAAGCATGTCGTTGTTGTTATTTTGTTGTATTTAAATTGTTTTTTTTTGCTTTTCTTTTTGCTTTTTTTTTTGCTTTTTTTTTGTTTTTTCTTGCCACTTGCGCGAATTCATTTTCTCAGCACCATCATTGTTGTGTTTTTCGCCATGCCACCATTCTGGCTGCAACACGCTCATAGGCTGCGAGTGGCAGCCTTGTAGACATACGCTATGAATAGTTTCTACAAATTATTTGGCCTGGGTCTGCTTGCTGCACTGCTCACCCCGCCACGGCAATGTCTGCCACGGCCACATTTTTTAATGTCTGCGAAGTTTTTCGATAATCAGTTCATGCATAGTGTTAAGATTTTGTTGGATTTATTTTAATGCGCTGAGTAAATTTGTAAATATTGCAGAGATTATTTCAGTTTTCCCTTTATTATAGCATGCGATATTTTTTGTGTAGCATGCGATATTTCGTATTAGTTTTAGGAGAATTTCAAATTTTTTAGATGTTTTTGTATCAGCTGCCATGACACTTGCTCTAATATCGGTTTTAGACTTTTAGTCCCACCCAGGACTCGTGAAATAAAACCGTTTTAATTTTATATAGTTTATATTGTATGTTGCTCTCTTAATATTTTTTGAATACAGAAAAAAACACTATTCCCGCAAATTTATATTAGTTATGAAAAATTTTCAAAAAAATTAAAAATTAAAAAAAGAAATATTTTACCCATCCCTGTCTTTTAAGATTATCTTCTCCATGTTACGCCCCTATTACCTCTCTTCCACCTTATCGCCGATCTTTTATAGGTTATATCGATGAAAATTTGAGAAGCTTTTTGTAATAATGAGTTAATAGTCTTCATGACCATACTCCCATGAGAGAGAGAGCGAAGGAGAGAGAGAGAGAGAGACACCTAAAACTATGCTCCACATTATTACTAAGAAAAAATTGTATTAGCCAAATTAAGTAAAAATGGAAGGAAGACACAAAAGAAAGGAAGAGCAAAAGTTTCTCCTCAACAATGAACCTCAAACAATGGACCAACAGTTTTGTAGAATAATTTTTCCTTAGGTTGGGAAAGTTCCCTAGGTGGTCGAAGAAGGAGGTTAAGGTTAAGGAGAAGTGGAAGTCAAGTCTCCGTGGAGTACTTATATAGAATTATATGACTTGATTTATGAGAGAGGAGATGACAAAAGAGAGCCTACTGGCAGTTTATAGTTAAGTAGATATAAAACTTAACACCCTGCCATTCCTTCGCTGTTTGACAACTTTATATAAAGTATCGGTTTATCTGTGAGATATCTTAATGCAATCTAGAGGGTGTGTATTCCTGATATATCAAGTGAGGAAATACTCCCCCTAACCACCGTATACTTAATATAAGTACTTTCAAATTACCGTATATATTGGTCAATATGTAAGATACCTGAAAATATTTCCACAGAATCAGAGCCTTCCAAAATGAGAGAGTGAGAAAATTTCGAATGCACCCTAACTTAACCCTGCCCTACATGTGCTCTTTTGAAGTTATGTAGCAGGAAAACAAAAGATTTTATTATACATGTGCATCTACTTCCTAGTGGAGTGACACAGACGCCTTTTCTCTGGTTTCTTTTTAGTTCGAAGCAACCTCTAAAGACAGCCAGGTCAAAGTGTAAAAACACAAGCCATTTCAGCGACAAAATCATCAAACAAATCACAGCTCAATCCAATTACAAAAATACATGAATAAATTTAAGATTTCCTTAAAGACCAAATATGCAACCAGAAAAATCAATTGCCGCCAGTTAAAAGCGAGAGCGATAAACCTAATTTCCCACGAAATTGAAAGTTTTTCAACGAAAATTTGCAATTGCAATGAGGCCGCAGCATTGCAGTCGAGCAAATTTGCATTCGTCCTTAATATTGGACCAATACTACATTCGTCGAATTCACTTCGCTGCTTGCTCACCTGCTTCCTCCTATAATTTTTGCCAACTGTCGAACTTGCCGCAAGCTCAGGCGGCAACGCCGACAGCTCAGCACTATTTTAACCAATGTCAATAGATATTGCGCGCTATTTTTTGCCACTTGAAAGCCTTTTGCCACCATTTGCCGTTTTGCATCGAAGGCCGCGCCGTGCAATTTTCCCTTGGCATTGTTCCGAAGCAATTTCATACCGCTTGCATTCAAGTGTTGTTGTTTTTGTTTTTATTTTTGTTGTGTTGTGTGTGTTGTGTTGCTCCAAGGTTTAAGCGCTTCCTACACCGTTAGGCTGCCTGCACTTTCAATAGCACGAACGAAATGCAAACGCGGCCAAGCGACAGTTGGTGGAAAATTGAAAGTGCCACAGCACGTGTGGCACGTGGCAAATGCTAAGGCGCTAAACAAAAACAACAAAAAGGTGCTGAGCGAATGCAAAAGTGCCTGCATCGGCGGTAGCACCTCGATTGAGTTGCCAATTGTTGGGTCCGCGCGTGTCTCTGTTATTGTTTTTGCCGCTACCAAACGCACTTGTTATTTTTGGTGCCTGCGTTTGGCTTTTGTTTGCGCACTTCAAGCACTTTGCGCTTGGTGTTGCACCTCCAGCGCATATTTGCGTTTGCTTTTTGTATTTTGTCGCCTTATTCTCTTTATTTTATTTTTCAGCTTTCTCCTTCTTTCTCTTACTTTCCTTTCTGTGCGCTTACTAGTGCTTAGCAGCTGTCAGCTTGCCACTTCCGGTTTTTCCGCTCCCACAGTTCATATGTGTATAGCATGGCTCTGTAATGCCTAAAAGTATGCTTCTTTTTTATTAGTGCTCTACTTACTTTCGATAAGTCGTATTTGGAAGTCATTGCCATGGAAATATTGGCGCTTCTTTTAGGAATGCTAATAAAATTATGAAAAAACCGAGCTAAAAGAAGAAGAATCTTATCGATTACAGTAAAACTCGATATTTTCAGATAGTTTTTCCATACACTGTACTCAGCAAAGACATAAGAACTGAGTGCTGAAATACATTTTTTAAGATATAGATAAGATATATATATATATATATATATTTATTTATATATATATATTTATTTATGATGACATTAAGTGTTCAACTCTTTGAACAAAAACTTACTTTGAAATATTTTACGAAAAATTAAAAAAAAAGTTGAATCTAAGAAATCTGTTTTTAAAATTTTTTATTCAAATATCAAAATTTTATAACGAAAACCAAATTCAATTAACCCCACCCCATTTTTCATTTGCTAATTATGTTCAAATGTGATGATTCAAGTAACCAAAGAGACCAAATGTGTAAAAATTAAAACAAACAGAGTTTGATCAAAAAATCGAAAAAAATCTTTGGTTCCGAAAAGAAAAGTAGTAAAATAATTTAATTTTCTGTTTCATTATCAAAAGTTATTTGAAAGAGTTTCACTTATATTATTTCTCTTTTCACGCCAAAATTGAAATAATTAAAAAAAAGAATAAAAAAAATTTCATTTAAACAATAATAATGAAATGTCACTCTTAAATGTGAAAGAATAAATTTTATGGTAAAAAAATAATTTTACTTAAAAAAATTTTTTTCTAAAAGTTTGTTCGAAAAAATAATAATAAAAAATAAATTCAGCACAAAATATATTTTTTTACGAAACGCTTTACTCTTGAAAACAAACGAAGTGAAAGTTTTTCTCTATAAAAATTATTTTATTACCTAAAAACATTATATATCTAACTTTAGTTTCAAAAAATAATGTTAATATTTTTTTGTAAAACCAAGTTTAACCAATTTCTGGTGTATTAAATATAAATTTTCTTTTATCTTACTTATATACCATTTTTTAGGAAAATTATAATTTTGTAATCGAAATTATAAAGTTATGTTCGCTTTTGCCTGTTAATCACATTTAAGTTTAGAAACTCATATACATACCAACATATATAAAACATTTAATTAAATAAAAAAAAAAATTAAAAAAGTAAATAGCACAAAAGAATTTTCTTTAAAAAATTATATTTGTTTCAAAAAATTTAATTAAATAAAAAAAATTAAATAACAGAAAAAAATTTTCCCAAATAAATTTAAATTAAAAAATATTAATTACTTCAATAAAATAAATATAAAAAAATTAAAAGCTTTGCCTTTAAATAAAAGAAGAAAACAAATAATTAACATTAATGAAAAAACATTTTTAACTCAAACTCAGCAACATGTTTTAAAGTTTTTAAGCAGTGTTAAAAAATTGCACATTCATATTTACTTTAATGTGAACCATATATTTTTCTTAACCGAACAGCTCATTACGAATCAGCTCCATATATTTCTACCTGCAGATTTCTTTACGAAGTTCGCTCTTCATTTTACCTTTTACATTCGCATTGAAAATTCCCAAAGCAGCACTCAGCTAAAGAGTTGTAGAAAATAAAGTTTGTGAGAAATGAGCAAAAATTTCGATAGAATAATGAAATCGAAAAACCAAAGGAAAGCAGTAAAGAGTTTTGCTAAAAGTTTTCTCCCTCATAAAAAGTCGGCACCCTCTAAAAACACAAAGTAAAACAAATTGAAATGATACGCTCAAAATATGTGCCGTCTTGGTAGCCGCAAACGAGGCGTTTTTTAATAATTAAAAAAAAAATAAAAAATTTATGCCTTGAGTAACCCTATGCCAGCGTTTCTAGGCCTGCTGCTAGTGTATTAAATAGGCACACTTTGTGAAAACTTCTCCGTTTTAAACCCTTTGACTGCTCAAAGTATATGTGCCAAAATAAACCTTACCCTTACCTTACCTTAACCTTTTTCTACATTTCTGTGCTTTGTTTTTGTTGTTTGCCTTTACACTACGCTCACTTGCCTCCAGCACAACTACAACTTTCGCTTGCCACACATTTTCGGCAAATTTTTTTTGTTTGCCTTTTATGGTTACTCATACGCCCCGTCATTGGCAACTCAAAGTCGGCTTCTAGTGTATACGCACAAAGCTTTCGCTCAAACTTGAGTGTATGTGTGTGTGTGCATTGTTAATAATTTACACGAATGTTTTGTTGGTCGCAAAAAATATTTTTATTTATTTTTTATTTTTGGAACGTGTGCAAAAGTTGCGACAAAATGTCGTTTTTACTACTGTTATAGCTTGCCAACAAAATTTAATTTGTATTTTATTTTTATTCGTTGCCGTGGGACGGTCGAGAAAAAGCACAAAAGCTTTGTTGTAAAAGCACGCAAATTCCGTTGTCAGCTGGATTAAATTGCGTGGGCAAAAAACAAATAAAAAAATAGAAAAAAAGAATGTGAAAATCAAAAGTTAAACAACCGTTTTAACTTCGCGCTGAGTTGCCGAGCCAAATATTGCTAGGGGAAAGCAGTTGCGGTGTGTATAGCTTGCATAACACATAGAGTGTAAGGATTTATCAATCAATTAACACGGTGTATTGATTTGATGTTGTAGACTTTTGATTCTTTGGGTAGATTTTAATGTTTTTAAAATGCAAGTTTTTATCAAAAAGAATGAAAAAATTTAATTTTTACAATTTAGCGCTGCATAAGCCTGCATTTGTCTGAGGTCAAGCATAGATTCTTCATAGATTCTCCATATAGATTGAGCGCTTTTGCCTAATTTTGTGCCGCTGTCGTTTAATAACTGATGTTGATTGGATGCTTATGTGTTTTATATGACAGTGGTTTGTTGGGGCGTATGAGTAACCTGTTGATATTTCAAGGAAATTAACAAAATTTTCACCAGCTTGCTTAGCTTGCTTCTATATAAAATATACTGCACTAAAATTATAATTATGAAAGTAAATATTAAGGGGATATTTTAGCTTAGAGGCCTGAATTTCATAAAAAATGTTATGCTCGAAAATAAGAAACAAAAACAATTAATGTACTTACCTCACCATCCATTTTTTGTATTATTTATTTACTAACATTTCAGGAGTTAAAAAAAAAAACATTAAAAAGATTAAAATTCACAAAGTTGCACATTGTTAAAGTAAAGGGAAAAAAAGGACGTGTCTATTTTGTCAAGCTTTCCACTCTTCTGAAAACAATGACGATTCCCAAACAGCTGATATGTCTTAATGGACGAAAACTAAAAAGTAATTTATCGCAAGTCGCAAATAGCAAAAAAAAAACAAAAACAAAATTATTAACTTTTGAAATTTTTAAAATAATTAAATTTTTTTCTTTTTTGTCGCTATCCCAGTATGAAAGAATATATGAAGCAAATTAAAACTAAATTTATGTAAATCAATTGTCGATTACTCGAAGTTAGAACTTGAAATTTTATGAATTTCAAAAACTCCTTCTGTGCAGGTATGTTTAAACTATTAATTAAGAATATAAAAAAATTTGTTTTTTAAATTTCTAGATTAGAATTTTCATTCCCTAGGCAAATGTTCGCATACTTACACACAGGTTGTTATAGTTTAAAGTGAATGTAATCAGAAGGTCATTTTTATGGTATAGATCATTGCTTTTTTAGTAGCATTATACTTTTTTGGCTTCCCTAACAAGACTATATTAACAATATAATATGGACATGTTCAGTCTCTAGATATTTAAAACAAATATTTTTGTATTTTGTATTTTCAGCACCCAGCATGCGCCTGTATTGAGCACCATTAAATAACGAAAAATAAAAAATAAAAATAAAAACAAATCCCAAAACTCAAAAATGAGCCCACTTTACACGCCACGCAAACGCTCTGAAAGCAATAAGAGATTAGAGATAACAAGGAAAATGTCGCTCCAAACAGTTTGCACAAGTCCAGTAAGATGGACGAAAACGAGAGCCACCAACAACACAACACCCGGAGCAAATGCGCTGAGCAACGCACAACACCACCGCAAACCAAGGCAACAACGCCAGCACAGAGCAACAACACCAACAAACAGTTGGGCGCGTCATACGCTGCGTACACCAACAGCAATGCTGCTGCTCTGCACACTCACACTGCTGAGCACACTCACACGCACGCAAGCCTTCTGCCCGTCGAAATGCCAGTGCCTCAGCGGCGATGCGAACAGTCGTGCATACTGTGTGGACGCAGCGCTCGAGGATGTGCCCATACAGCTGAATCCCGAAACGAAATATATCAATTTGACGCGCAACAAAATACGCAATCTCGAATTTACGCTGCCATTTTATATGGAACTCGAGGTGCTCGATCTGTCGCAGAACGTCATCGATACGTTGGGCTCGAAGAATTTCGAATTCCAAAAGGATATGCGCACGCTGAATTTGAGTCGCAATTCGGTGAGCGCTTTGCAAAAGGACGCCTTTAAGGGGCTGAGCAATCTGTTGGTGCTCGATTTAAGTTATAATCGCATTGAAGTGGCGGATGCCAGCGCTATGAGCGATCTCACGTCGCTAATTAAACTCGATCTGACCAATAATAATATTGTGAGTTTGGAGGATAATTGCTTTCACAATATGATTTCATTGGAGATATTGATCTTCAAGAATAATCAGCTATTGGATGTGCCAACGAATAATTTGCAGCATTTGCATGCGCTCAAATCGCTCGATCTATCCGATAATCTGGTGGAATATGTGCGCAATGATAGTTTCGAGGGTCTGCGTGAGCTCGTGTTGCTGACGATGCGGGGCAATGTGATATCCGAGTTGGATTTGAGCGCCTACGAGGGTCTGACTGCGTTAAAACATCTCAATTTGGCTGATAATAATTTGACGGTAAGTGAGTAAGTGAGCGAGTGAGTGAGTGAGCGAGTGAGGGGGCAAAGGGGGTAGAAGAATTAAAAAAGAAAAAGTTAAGAAATATAAAGGATGTATTACAGCGTGGTTGAGCTGAAGTCTTTCTTAAGTGCATAACAATTTTTTCGCCATCAAGTCACCAATATTCTCGCAAATGGATATGGTGATGAAGTACTTATGTTTACACTAGTTAACATTATATTTAACTTATAATTCTAAACAAAAGAAAATTTTAACCCTTCCTTTCACTTTTAGCATATTTCCGGGGCCTACGGTTTAAAGATTATACACCGTTTTTTATTAAAAAGGAATTAGATGAAATTAGCCTATTTTAAATAATACTTCTTCTTTAAATTTACTATCAATTTATTCAATAAAACACCAATTTATAATTACATATTAAACAAACGTAAATAACAAAGAATAATAAATTAGCAATTAAATAAAATAATTAAAAAAATTACTCCAATTAATTAATAATAATTTAACCAATAGAACGATTTCATATAAAATGTTTTTTCTATTATATCTATGGTTTATAAAAAATTTTAATTTATTTCTAATTTTATTATTTTATTATTATAAATATTGATTAAACTATACGAAAATTTAGTTATATTTAATTAAGGATAAATGAACGATACACCTGTTTATCGATTGTCCATTACCGACCAGGAAAACCGAAAGGTTGTATTTTTATACGAAAACTACCTTTTGCTAACTCAGAATTGACGTAGCTAGTAAAACTTTAACTACAGTTCTTTATTTTTATCAACTGAACATGTCACTTATCAAAAGAACTTTGAAATACTTATTGCATACCTCTAGGCTCATGTCATACAATTAACTCTGCATCCTACTTTTTTCAAAAAATGATACCATTTTATCCTAAAATCGCAAAAATTTGCAATTTAGCGCATAATTGCGCTCAAAAGTAGGCAACATGAATTTTTTTGCACCTCAGCCTAAACCTAGTTTAAGAAATATTTATTATAGAGGGCTGTTTTGTAATTTGTATCGCCCTATTTATACTTAATCTAGCCATATGTATCGTAATAATGAAACGACATACATTTAAGATGCAAAGCACTAGGACAAGAAGCATACATTGAGGGTTTTCTTAAAAGTTGTAATTTCATATTGTAGATATACGAAATTACATATCGCATATGTTATTAAATTAGCACAATTAGTTAGATTTTTCACTGTTTCTCTGCAAATATGTAATGAAACAATCGTTGGGTTTTTGTGAGCTTTTGCATACTTTTAGGGTATCGCGTCCGCCCATCCAGAAGCTGCTGAGTTTCTTCATTTTTACTTCAGGCCTAAAGAGTACAAGCAAATATTTTTTACCGCAAAAAATATGCAAAATACCTAATATTAAATCCGTAAACTTTTTTATCTTATCGGTTTTGTACACAAAATTTGTTTAAGGCATTAGTGCTATGTGTGTGTGTGTGTTTTTTAAAGCCACACTTTAGTTCGTTTTTTTTTTTTTTATTAAATAGTCTTTATTTCGTTTATAATTTCCTTTTTTTTCAGCACTCGTTTCCGTCGTTCGTTGCATTTCTTATATTGTTGCTGAATTTTTTTAAGATCTGACTAGAGTGAGTTGAGTGCTTTTATATATGATAGTACCACAACATGCATGTATTATGGTTTTTCCAGGTTTTCCTTCCACAACATTATTTTTTTTCCTTTTTCTACTGAATTTGTTGCAATTTTTTTTTTAATTTTCATTAAAAATGCGTATAATATAGTTTTTAATTTAGTTTAATTTTTCTTCTTTTGCCTTTCGCATAAATTTTACTACATTTGCAAATTATTTTACTTTAATTTTCTTATCTAAACTTACAAAATGTTCGTGATGTTTTTGATGTCGTTGTACATTTCTCTTGATTGTTTTTAAAATTTTTTAGTTAAATTTTTTTTTAATTATTTATCCCTTCATTTATATATTTTGTTTACATTTTTATATTTTTTTCCACATTTTTTTCCAAGCAGTTTTGCTTTTCCTGTACCCAGTAATCTTATACAGTCAATCCTGGCATTTGTATATGTAAATATGTATCCGTGAATCGCGCACCTTACTTTCTCCTTCGTGCTACTTCGTTCTGCAGCTTGCTACATTATGCATCAAACGCTGACAGTCGCCTTAAATAATGCAAATGGTGACAGTTAAATGAGGGCGACATTTTTGGTTTCAATGGAAAATCATGCTTCAAATGCATTATATTATTCAATCGCATGTTTAATGGATGAATGTGCTATTAAAAGGAAAAGCGTTTTTCACAATATTTGTGTGTAGAGTAGAGTAACAACTATTTTTATTTCATTTTTCGAGTATAAATCGCAAAATATTGAAAAACAAAAAGAGTATAGGCAATTTAAAAACATTTCTTAAACATTTTCGAGCACAAATTTTATACACAGCAATGCTTTTCCTCTTTTAATCTACATTTCTATAGCTACCTACCGGATTATTTTCAATATGCACGCCACAAATTATTTACTCAAATATCATTTGCTGCATTTTCCTTGTTAATAAATGAACTTTGGCAACTCTACTAGCCGCCATCGATTTTCACTTAACAACTACCTGGCCGGTCGCTTGCAATGTCAGCAATATCGTGTCGAGTGCACACATAATTTATCGCATAACCTCAAAATGCACATTCAAATGCAAACGCTAGCCACTAAACAACAACAACAACATTAAGTATACTGGTATTATCGCGATGTCACCACACGAGCTAGCACTATTACCACTATGAGTACTATGCTGTAGCGTAGCTTGTCAACGCAAATGGGCAGCACTTAATAACTGCTAAAGTGGTTGCGCATACGACGTGGCAAACCATTGCTTGCGTGCAAAGTGGAATGAGTTGGATGAAGGTGTGAAATGCTGAAGGTTATAGTGATGGTTTTTATTAGTTGTGATATGTGAATTGCTAGTAGTTGTATATTGTGCACAAATGCTTTCAAATTGCATTAATTATATCCATTTTCTCTATAAATTTTAAGTATGGATATCAAGACGTTGCTCATACGTCAAGGTGTACCCATGTTTATGTGGTGAAAGCTTGCACTGAGATAGGATAATGAGATATGTTATGTTGAAGATTATATGTTTAATTAATATCTTATCTGTATTGTGATATAAATAATGGATTTTATTAATATAAAATGTGGACGACTTGAGTAATGTCTCATAATCATGCTCAATAAAAATTTTTCTGCAAAAGTGGGTATGGCCCCGCCCCCAAATTGGTCCAATATACATGTCTCAGAAACCGTTTAAGTTATATCAATCAAACTAGTTCCGAGTAATTTTATCTAGCATCTCCTCATAAACTGGGAAAATGGCCGAAATCGGATAAAAACCACGCCTACTTCTCATATAACATAATTTTAAGTTTCATCTGATACTGTCACTTTAAGCTAGATAAATCGAGCATCAGTTAAGATATTGGAATAAAGCTTCCCACGAATAGTACGTTCAAGATATGCCATCTCACGCGTAGAAATAGACGAAATCGGATTATAATTTTTGAAGCCACCAGATACCCAATAAATGGACATCAGCCTCTATTTGACTCTTTACCGAAAATATCGGGAAATCTTTAAGATATTGTAATGAAATTAGAGGATTATCTTTCCTTGATAATAATGTGCTCTTGTGTCAAAAATGATGAAAATCGGGTATATACTACCCCTAGCATATCTTAGCAAAATTGAGTGAACGTATAACATTGGATATACAATAGTTTACTGCCGAAAATTTGTGAAATCGGTCTACGAATTATCCCAGCTCCCACATACTACATATAATGATTTTCGCTATTCTAGCAGACTTTATGCCGAATATGTCGGTCACTGGGTGAATTGCCTTCACAAACTTGCGTGAAAACATGTTCCCTAATATACTTGAATAATGAAAAGAGTTAATGTGATCAGTGTAAACCTTCCCGTAGCCCAAAAATGCCCGATATAAGAATTCCCGAATTTCTATCTGACTTTAAACCGTTTATGTTGGTCAAACATGTGTGATATTTTAGTGAAATTAGGTGGATATGTTTTCTTAAACATAATGCGGTTTAGCGCTAAATATGAAAGAAATCGGTCTAGATCAAGGGCTAAGCCGCTTATTTATAATATAATGATTTCCTTTTCTCTGTTGATTTTTTCCTTATGTATCTAATATATTCATTAAACCACTCTGGTTGAGTTTATATCGCATATATCTTACTTGAGTTAATTTGTTAAATTTTAATATAAATATCTCTGACACGAAGCAAAATATAGCAACGAAACTACATGAGCCTATGGCCTGTAGTATAAGTTAATAAGATACCAAATATGATTGCAATCGATTGACAATTTATTCGAATAATGAATGTTGAATTCTTCCGCAACATTTTTTAATATAAAGTCTCTGATCCTTGCACATTACGAGAGTATAAAATGTTCGATTACACCCGAACTTAGCCCTTTCTTACTGATTAAGATTGTTTTTTATGCATTAAAAAATATTAACACTATTTTTAAATAGAAAAATTTAATATATTACGTTTCATTTGAGGCGAAAATGGGTTGAACGGTAGAAAAACTAAATTTTTTTTGTATAAATTATTAGTACAGCTTTTGAAAAACATGTTCCCAAAGTTTTAAATGAAAATTCCGACTCCTACTATCACCACAAGATATTCATAAATTTAGCCTATACGACAATAAAAGATGCCAGATTTTTTGTTGCACTTAATATATGCCACCTTTTTTAAGTATTGCAAAATAAATTGCAAAGCATATAATGTGAAATTTTTTAATTCTCATCTAGTATGTAAATACCTTTGAGGTCAGACTAAAAGTATGAGGAAAAATTTTAAAAAATTAAAAAAATTAATTAAAATTTAATTTTGAATTTTTTTAATTAAAAAATTAGTTTAATTAAAAATATTAAATATCAAAATATAATTAAAAAAATTTTATTAATTTTTTAATTAATATAAACAAAAATATGATATTTTTATGATATGCTCTTTTTTATTTATATAATATATTAATAAAAAATTTAACTTTTAATTTTTTAAATTAAAAAAATTAAATTTTCCCACAATTTAGAGAAAATTTTTTTATTTTTTGCACAACTACAGTAGAAGATTTGATTAGATGGTAATCTAATTTTAAGAATCTTTAGAAGTTTCTGCATGTGCATTTAATATTGGCAAATAAAAATATGATCTGTTGATAAATATATGTATTATTCAAATTTCATTATATTTAGCATTTGCTTCATATATTTTTTCAACAGTAACTGCTTCAGCTTCATAATATATATATTTCTTTCTCCTTCTTCCTTTTTTTTTGCATTCCCTCAGTCACTCTTTGGCTTTTTAAGTTCTATTTGCATAATCATAAGTATATTTGCATAGTAAATGCGCTCACTATATTCCATTCATTATCAGACTCATTAGCATTTTGCCAAAGATTCTACTTATTGCATTCCAAAGCACACTAATCAAACACAAATTTCCATTTCAATCAATCAAATAATGGCATATTGCTTAACCGCGCACGAGGGGGGCAATGCAAGGCAAGGACTTCAGCTGTATATATGTATGTGAGAATATATATTTCTGTACAATGACTGGCTGCCTGATTGTTGCTTTGCTGCTCATATAGCTATGTATGCAATTCCACATAGATATATATTTCCGATTAACATATATATTCGCAATTTGCAAATTATGCTTCACCTTACTGCATAAAATGCAACCTCCAGACCGGAACTGCACTCGGTGGGTTTGCAAAGATTGCGAAATGTGGATTGCATGAGTGCAGCAGTGCAAAATAATTATTGGAAATCGAGGTGGTAATCAATCACTCGACTCATATAGTTCTCATATAGTGGTTCTGCAAATTCATTATTCCTCAAATGGATCACGTGTCACACAGCGAAGTGCAAAGATACATGCGCAAGGCATCAAATGTAGGGCATGAACATTGAAATATAATGTGGTATATATATATACTGTCGTAATACATGGATATGGCTAGATATATGGGCAATATATCTTGTTAAGAACCATTTTATTTTATTTTTACTTTTAAAATTTCGAACAATAAATTCTCATTCTTGCAAAATGCAAAGGTACACTCACAGTATAGACAAAAGTTTGCGGTTAATCTGCTGATGAGATGAGGTTTAAAGTTGTAGATAATAATCATTCTAGTATGAGTAAATGCGAAAAATCCATTGAAAGGAGTACATCGTTGCCAGAAGAGACATTTGCTGCACTCACTTCTTCTCTAAAAATATTATTTCTAAGCAACTAAATATACAAAATTTAAATATTAATATTTCTCATTAACATATTTCTCTATTCCTCTCCACAGATGGTGCCTACACAACAGCTCTCGAAGTTATCGAATCTCACCTATTTATCGCTGAGCGGCAATCGTTTCACCCAGCTGCCAGCGGTGGCTTTCATGAACCTCTTTCATTTGCGTGAATTGCAATTGAATCGTTTGGATCATCTCAATCGCATTGATTCGAGGTAAGTCACAAAAAAAGTTTGCTAGAAATACTATATATCATATTTTAATATTGCTAGTAATGCTTTCGAATATTAGATTTATAAAAAGTCTAGTGAATTGTGAATGTGCATTGACCAGAAGTAATATCCTGAGCTCAGTAGGTGTGTTTTTCAGTTCAAACAAGTTAAAATGAGCTCGACAACAGAAGATTTACTGTATAGAAAAAGAAGAAGAGCTGTGTTATATATCCTGTCTGTTGAGCTCCAAGAAGCTATTTTTTATGAGTTTCGTGTTTTCAGTCTTCATATATCCTTGAGCCGAACATCATTCCAATTAGCCATACAAACACAAAATTGAAAAAAAATTCGATCTCATCAGCCTCAAATTCCGCCGAGAAATACATAAAAATATTTTAATATATTAAGGTACTCAGCTTCATGCGATTTATAGACGAATGTTTCACTACAAGCGAACTAAATGTATGTCATGAAAAACAGCTGTGGTTATATGTTCATCAGAAGTCATATTTCTTGCAGTAATTCGCTATACAGTTTAACACTGTATAAAATGTATATTGATTTTTTTTTTGTGAGTATATCTAACTTTTATAGAGTAATATTCCGCCCAGAAGCTGGCTGCACATTCGATAGCGGAAGATTGGTCTCTGAGGATTGCTGGCTATTATCCCTATGGAAGCTCTTATATAATATAATCAGTTTCAGGCACAAAGAATACCAGTATTCTATTAGCCTAAGGGAACACCTCTACATATATGATGGTTAAATACACGCAACTGCTCGATTTCTTGAATAGCCCTCGCAGATTCGCATGATCTTTTGCAAGATATGAATATTAGTGGTCTCAATAGAATGCGCCTGCTGTGAAATGTTTACAAAATGTGTGGTCCAAATCGAATTCCAACTCTAAATTCTTCATATGCTGCACATAAACGCAAGCGAGGTTGGTTCAGTATTTATTAAGCCTAGAAAAGAATAACAAAAACTCTGAAAAAGCACTGTTTTAATCTCAACATAGCCATGGAGGCTCCATTTAGCAAGATCTTCTTTAACTCGTCTATATACTATATATACTATATAACATATTATCAACTATATACACTTGATCCGTTGATTATACAACTTCTTTAACCCTTTTGAAAAATACATCTGCTGAAGGTCTTCAAAATAGGCGGTGTGTTATGGTGGAATGGAATAGACCTTTTCGGCCTAATAATTCAGCATAGAGGCGCGCTGTGCTCGCTTTGCACTTCTCCACATAGTCGATGAAATACACCTAGTGAACTCTAAGAAACGATGATCATTACCTTTGTGGACATTTTTTGTGGACGATAGGACAATGCTCGGCTTCTGCGGAGAGGGTTGACTGGTGACGGTCACGAAACGATACAGAAACTTCTTCAGATTGCTCGAGAAATTTTCACAATATCTGTTGCGTACATATACTAGTACATATACTAAAGGTTAGCAAATTTCTCTTGCATTAGTCACACTATCGAATGATGAGGCTAAGTCATAAGTCCATATTCGGACCACCCTCATACATATAAATAGTCAAAGGCGACTCCTAAAATATGGTATGCTTGCTGGAACTTGAACAATCAAGATATTTCTAATAATACCTTCACTTCAAAATCAATTCATATTATCATTTTGTTATATGTAGGTAACATACAGCGACTTAAGCGCCCTCTCTTATTTCATCGTTCATCAAATCTCAACATAATTGCAGATCAATTGATTGTCCATAGACCTTTGGTGTGCTGCTGTCATCATTTAAATAATCATATTCATAATCATAATCATTGAACAAATCATAGCAACATGAGATGAACTAAGCAGTGAATCATAGTAATATATTTTGTTGTATGTATATATATTTATATACAACAACAAGACATCATAACTGTGTATATGCAGCTGAGCACAACAAGTCAAGCAATCAAATCATGCAAATAATTCAATAATTTCTCTGGGGTGTGATTTTCATATGAAAATACAAAAGAAGAAGCGTGCGAATGCAGGCATAACCAACACATATGCAGAACACAGCGCGCACACACACGCGCCTAAACGCATGTGGACTGAGTTGAATATCGTGGCAAACACTTATAAAATGAAGATGCGTCTGCTTGCTGGCGCGGCAAGTCAGCGAGTGTCTCGAAGTGTTCTGGCAGCGGTTATGACTTTTTCCACACACACACACACATACATACACCCATACGCCCATACACATATATATATATGTTGTGTTTTGCCATGCCACAACACCGACACCAGCACCAGCATCAACACATTAGACCAATGCTTTGATATATCAACCGTTAGCTCAATCAGCTGCCAATATTCGCCCTCCCTACACACACACGTACACTCACTCTCTCTCTCACTCCATTCAAAGGCTCTTCTAGCGCTGCGTTGCTCCGCCAAATCGTGCTGCGTCTCATTTCTGTGGCGCGTATTGATGCATCCCAAGTTGATTTGCGATTAAGTCATGTGCATGATTGTTTGTCTGCCTTTGCAACGCCAAATAGTTTGCGCACGCACACACACACACACACGCACATGAAGCGGAATATTTTTATATGCAGCTGTGCGCATAAATTCATATATGTGTGCCACCAATCTCTCTCCTTCATTGGGCTGTATGCCGTCTGCCAACTGTCTATCAACCATCGTCCTTGTATTCCTAACACTCTACTGCTGTATATACGCGTGTGTTTGAAGCCTTGCCCTTGCTTATCGTCAGCATTGACACTCGGCGCGGTCGGTTCAATGTGTTTTAATGTTCATTTTCGTCTCAGCGCGTTTTCTTCTGTCTGTGAATTTAGCCTTCGCTTGACTGTGTCGACGTTGGAATATTTCATTTTCCTTTGCGCCTGATGATATGCTAAATGTCCTTTGGGTAATATTACACCATATAGCAAGCAATATTGTTATATTATGACTGTTTGCAGTCAGCTGTCAACAACTGATGGGCATATAAATGCTTACATGACAAGTTTGGTATGTTTCATTACTGGTAATTGAAATGTGTGCTTGTGTAATCGCATGCAATGAAGTAGGAAATTGCTGAAATTCGGGGCTTCAGCTGGCTTTCTTTAAGAAATTTTTATTAAAAATATTAAATTAGGTAAAAAATACAGAGAAATATTTGCTTTAGGCCATGAGGTTAGTCTATAAAAAAAAACGATTAAATCCATTAATTTATTTTTGGCTTAAAATAAAGTGAAATTTTAATTTCATTAATAAAAATTAATAATTTGAATTTAAGCCTTTTTTTACAAGTCTGCCATTTTGCGAAAAATTTTTGCAAACTGGAAAATATAATTACTTTCGTGTTAGTTTTAAATTTATTTCGTTTTAGGTAGCATGAGTCCCTAGAATCACCGTCGCCCATAAAGACCTTCTTGACAAAGGGGATTCCAAAGATTGGTCTAGTAGCCGCCATTTCATAACCAAATGTCAAGACAAAAAAGATTTTATACACCCAAATAAATGCTTAACAAAGCCTGTTAGAAGGGAACTCGATTCCTTTTTCTTTACTGCCAGACTAAATTGTCAAAATGAGACCTTTTTGGAGGGCTCTGGACTGGCTTAAACCCTTGAATTTAATGCGAATTAAATACCCGCAAGAATTTTTTTTTTTTGGTTTGTATATAATAAAGTAGACCTCTATATATTATTACTCCTTTGACAAAAACGTTTAACTGGGCGCATGGGTGACATTGACATTTGAAAGAGTCAGTGAAAGAGCTTATTTAAGAGTTAAAAAAAGTTGATCGCTATTAAAAAAAAATGTTAAATTCATTGAGAATACTGGAACAGGGGTGAACTGTATGACTTCAAGGCACAATAAAGCATGGGAAGACATAAGTAAGTGAGCAGAAGATTTCCACTCCCGTCTAACAAATATATTTTTGAACAACTAAGAGCAATACAACTGTAACGAATTTCCAAAAAGGAAGAAACGAAAAGAAAAAGAATAGCCTATGATCGGCCCAGGGCCTATTTTTTTACATTTAGCGAATTAGTAAAGAGTTTAGCGTATGCTAATCAAAGCAGTGGATCCTGCAATACATTTAGTAGTGTATTTGCTTCTTTGTTTTAGCATTAAATTTCGATTAGAATATTTTCTACGTGATTAGATACTCTCCAAATAAATTTTTTAAGTTAATCTCTTCGATATTTATTCTGCTATTCAGCTCGTTGATGAATTCAATAAAGTAGACATCAGTCCGCTCAAGTTATAAATGATGCAGCTAACCGACAATTTTTTTATTTATGTGGACAGTGAGTGTTTTTTTTATGAAATATCTTTCAATAATTTTTTTTACATTTTTATGTAGGCTTACATGTTTACATACAATGTTTAAAAAAATTTCAGTTGAAACTCAGCAGCTCTAGAGTGCTAATATTTCCTCTAGAAATTTTTCCTTAAAAAATTTATTAAAATTAGAAAAAAAGTGTCTGATGTATATGATTATTAAAGTAGTAGTAAAAAACAATGTTTTCTCTCTTTTCACAGTTGAAGGTATAAAAAGTCTGTATAAAAATAGTATAAAAATTTTCTGTTTTTTTTGGTCCCCTTGAAAACTTTTTCTTTCCCAATCCATCACTACCAATAGTTAAGGCAAAGAAAACCCTCAACACTAGGGCAGTTCTGTCAAACAATTTGGTTGGCTTAAGCTTTATAAACGCTGAAATTAACTCTAAATTTATAAACTATGACACAACTATTCAGAAACTGCCTACAAATGGACCAAGTTCCTTGTTCTTCATTGCAATATTACCTTCATTGAACATTGAACCCACATCCCCAAACAATAGAGAGATGCTTTAAAACCCATATTTTCGGGCAGTCAGTCGTTCTTTTGGCCCTTGTCATCAAGAATTCGAAACATTGAAAATCTCTAGGTTTTCCTAATTTAGTTGGAGAATTCTAAACTGGAAACAAGGAAGCTGCGATACTGTACGGAACTCGGCTTCAAAGGGCCTTGTCATTTATCTTTCAAGTACCAGCACTTATTGTGATGGCTTATTAGTCTTCTTTGTGACAAATGCTTAACAAATGGGTAGTTGTGGGAAGGGCTGGATAATATATAGAAATAAAAGGTCTAAAATAAAATTCTAAGGTTTAGAATTCTTCAGTTACATATTCGCTAAAAAATTGGTATACTTATCAATATAAATATCAATATGCTTAAGGCAACCCCGCTCCTTTCTGGAAAGCAAGAACCCATCAGAAGATATGTTTTGCATTTGATCCGGTCAGAACCAGCTACCCAACGGTTGAATTCTTTTAATTTTGCAGTAGTCGTTTTCTTTTTAGATCAAAAAGCCCTACGGAAGCTTTCAATTCTGAATGATATAGCATTGTCGAGCTGTAGAGTTAACGAAAATCTCAAACACTCCAGTGTATGCCATTTGCAGTTACCTAATCTTTTCCTAAAGTTCTTAAAATCGAAGTGAAAATGGAATAGCGGAACATGATTTTAAAAATTTCAATCTAACTCTGCTTTATTTTTATTAATTTTTTTTATTTATTTTTTTATTTCTGCTTTTAACCCTGTCTTTACAGTCACTTCGTAACCACTGCTTTCGATTGCTCAACCTCTTGCGCCTGCCTGTCAGTACAAAAGAAATTCAATCGACAAGTTGCAAGTAATTTTCAATTTTCGAGCATTTTCGTTGTACAATTTGCATAAGTGGCGAAAAAATGCAGACACAAGCACGCCTTGAAATCTCGCCACACACACACACACATTTTTCGCACAACCGAGAGTGGTTCAGTTGCAGTGGCAAGCCCACGACGAGTTAACATGCCGCTTGCGCGCTTATTTCCGCTTCCGGTTCGGCGCACATTTTCGAGCGCACGGCATCCTCAAGGAACACGGCAAGCGCCACTAGTAAGGGAGCGCGCAAAAAACATGCCAAAAATCACTGTAAATTCTAACAACAAAAAAACAGGCGAGGGGAGAACTTTGCCAGCCACGCAGTCACAAAATCCAATCGCTACTCTGCATGCACGGAACGGTAGTTTTTGCCGCATACGCTACTTGGCATGTGTATTTACCAAAGGGCACTGCTGCTGTTTTTGTTAGCATACATTTAGGCGCTTGAATGCATTATGCCATACTATATGCCATTTGCCGCTACTCGCGAAGACTGCTGCCACCGCTGTCTGAGAAAGGCAGCTACGTCGCGTAAAAGCGCTATTTGCCCTCTCATTTCAGCTCGCTTGCCCCCGCTCCGCTTCAACTTCACATACTTAGAACTTCGTGCATTTCTTATTATTGCTGTTGTGCTGTACGATTTGTCTGACTATTTGCGCGTAGATATTCAAATCTCTTACTCAGCGATCGCAGACTTGTCTAAGCTTGTGTGTGAATATGAAGGTATCTGCTTGCTGGTTCGCCTACGCGCTTCTACTTGAATGTGTGTGTGCGCCGCAAAGATTTCGCTATTTGCATAATATTTGCACAGATAATTGAATTTGCTTGCGGTATCATGCACAAGCTGCACAGCGCTTCTCGCAGTAGACGACGCTGGCTGCCAGTCTACTGCGCTCAATTTGGTTGCGGTAGCTTTGTGCTTCAAATATTGGCTACTCAATGTATTGCAGGACCCACTGCTTTGATTTACATACGCTAAACTCTTTACTAATTCGCTAAATGTAAAAAAGTAGGCCCTGGGCCCATCATAGGCTATTCTTTTTGTTTTCGTTTCTTCTTTTTTCTAAATTCGTTGCAGTTGTATTGCTCTTAGTTGTTCAAAAATATATTTGTTAGACGGGAGTGGAAATCTTCTGCTCACTTACTTATGTCTTGCCATGCTTTATTGTGCCTTCAAGTCATACAGTTCACCCCTGTTCCAGTATTCTCAATGAATTTAACATTTTTTTTTTAATAGCGATCAACTTTTTTTAACTCTTAAATAAGCTCTTTCACTGACTCTTTCAAATGTCAATGTCACCCATGCGCCCAGTTAAACGTTTTTGTCAAAGGAGTAATAATATATAGAGGTCTACTTTATTATATACAAACCAAAAAAAAAAATTCTTGCAGGTATTTAATTTGCATTAAATTCAAGGGTTTAAGCCAGTCCAGAGCCCTCCAAAATGGTCTCATTTTGTCAATTTAATCTGGCAGTAAAGAAAGAGTGATTGAGTTTCTTTCTAACAGGCTTTATTAAGCATTTATTTGGGTGTATAAAATGTTTTTTGTCTTGACATTTGGTTATGAAATGGCGGCTACTAGGGCAGCCCTCAGATTGCCATTAAATACATTAGTCTTACTTAGACTTATACTATTATAATACTTGGTCAAGAATACCTCTATGGGCGACGGTGATTCTAGGGACTCAGACTACCTAAAACGAAATTAAATTTTGGATCTTAGTCCACATAAGACTTACCAGTAAAGAACGTATACATAATAAAAGATAAAGATTTGTATACCAGCAATTTAAAGCTATAATGGTATTAAAGCGAACATCTCCCGCACGTTTTTGCCGGCGTGTAAAAATTAATCAGGCCGAACTTACTACGCGACAAACTTGTGGCAGGGCAATGAGCAACACAAAGCGTTCATAGCAAGCAAGCTAAATTTCTAAGTAATTGAAGCAGTAAGCATGTAAAGCAAAAACGATTACTTCGAGTTTCACTTTCACTCTATTTTCAAAATGTGTCATACATGTGTAAGTGTGTGTGTTATTGCGTCGAACTTATTTAGAATTATTTAAAAGGGATAGTGGATTTGGTTTTGTTCTACATTTCCCGTTTCAATTAATTGCTGCCTGTGCGCCTAAGTATGGCAACAGTAAATGCAAAACAGAGGACCGAGTAAATTTTTGAAGTTGGTGAGTTAGTTAACTAAAAATTATGAAGTCTTTATATTTAAACGAGAAGAAAAAGAAGACTAAGAAGGCCGAATTAAATACTACACCAATTTACAATAGAGACGAATTTAAAGTTAAATTAGTGCATAATTCTGGGTACTTTTTAAATATATTTTTCTTTTTTATTTTAGAAAAATTCAATAATTTCCTTTTAAGCGCGGATTATTAATTGCATACTTCCCATTCCTTATATATCAAGAATTACACCCTTCAATGAGGGTGAGGGAAATGAAGGGGAGTTCTTAGTATCTAAAATCATCATACGTAAGTTGAATACTTTAAAAATATTTTTCTGCAAAGTATGCATGTAAATATCTACTAGGTCACTTAGGTCTTATTCCGACCAGACGTACGTCCAATTCATTGATTCGATTGCACATTTTACTTTGTGTAAACGGAATTATTCTAAGCGGGTTCTATAATTTGAAAAAGAAATTTTTTAACTAATTTCTTTAACCCCAGCCTCTATATAGATATTATGTAGTCTGTAGTCGGTAATATTACATAGATGTTGTGCTCTCAATTAGAGCACAATTAGGACAAGGGCGGGCCGCACAAAGAAAAAATTACTACAGGTCATCTAGAAATGATACAAGAATTTGAGACAAGATTTTAAGTAATTTCAATGGTTTTATATATTTACGGAAGAAAATTTTAATAGTCCCTAATGGGAAGCAAATGCCTTATGTATGACCTTGTGTAACTGCGGTTTTCATATTTTTAAGGACCATCCTTATGTAGCTGCTCGAGAAAATATTATTATTTTTTGCAAATTTTCTACAAGTAATTGCACTAATTGCGCAAAACACATGTTAGTAATTAAGCATGTATGGTTCCGAAAGAACGTCGTTTAGAGTATCGTATGTAGATATGTATACCTTACACCTTATTTGGAAAACGGTACTAACCTTCCTTTTACGGTCTTTATCCATTACAAGGCATATTTAAGTTTTCATAAGCGATCGCTTAAGGATGGAAGGCCAAGGAGATGTGCTTAGTCAGTAGCGGCTTTGAAAATCTATTACTGCTACATGCATAGACATATTTTTAATTTTTGTAAACAATTTAAAGGAATTGTCTATTAGTCGAAAATGAGTCCTTTGAGTATAAAAAATCGATTTTAAGAACACAAATATTACATATTAAATCTAGTAAAAAGAAATCTATTATTTTAATTTTTTAAACTTTCTCAAATTTTCAACTAAGTCAAGCAATATGGCGTTAGAAAGATAAGATTCCCCACTAAACAAACTTCTCAGACAGTTTAGTGCTCACTTGACTCAGTATTGTTTGAGCACGCGTCAAAAATGAACACTAGCAATGAGAAAATACACCATATCTTTTTTTCTACGATAAAGACTGTTGAATCGCAAGAGAGAAAGAGAAAAATATAAAGCAAGTAAATAACACAAATTATGGGTTTACAGGTATGAATATAATAATACTCATAACAAAAACAAAATAAAACAATGAGAAGAGCAAATTTAAGGCATTAAGTACTTGTGACACATTAGGGTGGTTACGATAAATTTAAAAAAATTTTTTTTTTATAATTTCACGTAGTTTAAACTTCTCGCTCTTGTAAAAAGTAATATATTTGACTTAAGTGATTTCAACTCTTTTACCCATATTTCAAAATTCCATAAAAATGTTGTTCATACGTTTAAACACCACCCTAATGAACACGATTATGTTGAGGGGAAGTAATTCGAATTTGTAGTGTTCAAAATATATGAATCTATAGCAGCCTGCCATAGTTATAGCATATAGACAAATCGTTCGGAATTGACAAATGCACTGAGCTCTGTGATACGAATTATATAAATGAGTATGTTTGTATATGTGTATCGAGAAGTGGGAAGCATGTATGAGAAAATGAGTGAAAGAAATTGAAGAAAAACGTTTCTGAAGTGACACCATATCTTATTGACCTTACCATCGCACGTATACACACGCCACTATCACAACGAGAGCAACCAGTTCAAGTGGTATGCAGAAAGCTAGACAAATATTGTATATTACATATATAGAGGCTTACTTGTCACAGTTTGGTCAATATTAGTTGAATTGTGTCAGTGACAAATATTAGAGACTAGTATGATGTCATAAATCATTGTTATTGTGTTGAATCGGGATAATTTCAAGTAATTTTATTTCATATCATCAGAAGAAACCTGATTCCTCTTTTACTGGGTCACGACATCTACGTTTTCGGAGAGTCAACTTAATAGTATAGAAAAATTGCACATTCGAAAAAGCTAATCGAAAAACATTTGAAAAACTTGGATTTTAAGTTTGCAATTGTTCTCTGGTGCTACGAAGCTACCTAGTTTAAAACAAATTCTTTCGAAAATCCTCTCAACATGTTGATTGTGAGATTCTCTCCATCATAATTAACCATATTTATGCCCTTTCATAATCACACACACGAGAATGATTCAGAAATATTAACTAAACAAAATGTAAATCATGAGAAAAATTATAATTACTTTACATTCTAACGTCTCACTTAATCCATATAGTCACCAGGTAGTTCTGCCATTTAATGCTTTCAGAAGAAGAGACTATAAATCTTATCAAACCGTAAGCCAAAATGGATCATTAATATTCCTCATAATACTTTTTCTTTGACACACTCCAAAGTCACTTTACAGTAACCTAACTCTCAAAAAAATCCTTTTTGAATATAGAAAATATATGATCTAATATAAACATACATCCCAATAAGCCGTCCTAATGGCTTTTTACTCTAAAGCAGACCACAAAATGGCAGAAGAAGACCAGTTCAAGTGACTCAGTGACGAATACCAATGAAGCTAGTGGATAGCTCTGGGTAGAAAATATTTCGAAACATTAATAATTCAAAAATTACTAACCGCTGATACCGAACGAAGGTTCCTCCTTAAAGCCGAGAGAGCTCAGAGTCTGTTATTTGCAAGTCTGAATGAATTTATTGATCTCAAAGGAATTATTCTACGAAAATTATCAATTACCAACGGTAGATTCCAAGCTCGATACTTGGTACTATGATTTTGAACGGCAGCAAACCCACTAAAATGATACAAAGCCTACGAACCACTCAAAAGCCGTTAGTCACTCCGTGCCGACTTTTTTTTTCTTTAGCTGAAGACAACTGCAACCCAAATCTGTCAAAGATATAGTTCGCTTTTTGAGATGTATTTAAAAAATTATTTTTCATATCGAAAGAGTATATTTGACTTCGAAATCCGGAGGTATTATAAATGCAAATACATTAATGATTGCTATCTAGTACAAACATGTAGATAGTAATAATGACACAGGTGTTAGTAATAGTATCGTCTCTCTCTAGATAAAAATATACGCTTTATCATGCAATAAATTCCAAAGTCATAAAGAGTGTAAGGAATTTTTGCACCGTCATTAAATGCAGGCATACATGCATATATTTAAGTGATACTTAAGAGATACAAGTCCCGATAAATTTCACATAAGGCAATGTGTACGGCTAACGTGGCGGCTAACTGTACGAAGATGAGAGCAAAGCGCAATTATGAGTGAGTCAGTATTAAGTGAAAGCCGCGCATAATGAGAAGAAACTAATGAAATTTTAGTATTGAAATAAAACTAAAAAATTTTTAAAAAAATTATTTTTACTAGAAATTACGTTTTTAAGAACTCGCTATATGAAATTAGTTCAAAAATATATCAAAATATAAAAAAATATTCTAAACGCAACATAGTTGTTTTGAAAAACTAGTCTCTCCTGCACTCAAAATATTTTCAAAGTTATTCAAAATATTTTTTTCTCACTACGCTCATTACCGTTTTGCTCACTGTGCCACTATGTGCATAGCCTTAGTCAATATGTACAATGAAATGCATTTTCGCTCAATTAAAACAAATAAAATCCCGACGGCTAGTATTGTATTTTGTCGTGTAACTCGTGTAATGCGTCCGAAGCGTTATATTCCTACATATTTACCTGAAAAATAGTTGTCCAACCGCTCACAATTCGTTATCAACTCGAATAAAAACAAAGGCCGCAGCAGACGACGAACACAGTGCAGAAACAAGTTTCAGAGCGTCGTATTTGTCAAACCAACCTGCTCGCTCACTACAACAGCTGTTTCTCGTTAGTTTGTGCCCGAACGTACGCTGGAGAGCGCGTGTCGGTATTTTTGCGCGCAGTGTTATTAAAACAAAGCTTGCACAAAGCAAAAGTGAAAAGTAAACAAAAGCAATGACGTTCTTATCGCTTTGGATACCAGTATATCTCCTCATCGCCGCTGCAACCCTGCTCTTTGTTTGGTGGCGAAGGCGGCTCAACTATTGGGCCGAACGCGGTGTGGTGTACGATAAACCCTCGCTACTCTTCGGGAATATGAGCGGTGTGGGACGTACACAAACACTACGTGACCCATTTCATAAGTTCTACATGAAATACAAACACGATGCGCCATTCGGTGGGTTCTATCTGTCGCTGCGTATTGCGGTCGTGCTTTTCGATCTCGATTTGATCAAAAATGTGCTGGTAAAAGATTTTGCGAATTTCACAAATCGTGGTGGTTACTACAACGAAAAAGATGATCCAATTTCGGCTCATGTCTTCAATTTGGATGGCTCGAGTTGGCGTCATATGCGCGCTAAACTCACGCCCACTTTTACATCGGCCAAAATGAAGTATATGTTTCCAACAGTTGTGGCAGTGGCGAAGGAGTTCGTTAAGGTATTGCAGCAGGAGGCGGCAACTCTGGAAAAGTCAGAGGCGCCAAAGCAAGGCATTGAAATAAGGGATCTGTTAGCGCGCTTCACCACCGATGTGATAGGCAGTTGCGCCTTTGGGCTCGAATGTAATAGCCTGCACGATCCGAATACGGAGTTTCGTGTAATGGGCAAAAAGATCTTCTCACGACGTCGTCATGGACGTTTGATGTTCGCTTTCGTACAGGCCTATCCGAATTTGGCGCGCAAGTTGGGTATCAAAATGACGCCAACAGATGTTAGTCAATTCTTCCGCAAAGTCGTACACGATACAATCTCGCATCGCGAGCAAACTGGGCTGCAGCGTAATGATTTTCTCAATCTACTGCTGGAACTGAAGAAACAAGAGAATGGCATGAGTTTGGATCAAATAGCGGCACAGTCGTTTGTATTCTTTATTGCCGGCTTCGAAACGAGTTCAAGCACAATGAGTTTCGCGCTCTATGAGCTGGCGTTGCATCAGGAGATACAAGAGAAGGCACGCGCTGAGATTGAGTCCGTGTTGGCGTGCTACAATGGCGAGATTACATATGAGGCCGTGCGGAAAATGCAATATTTATACCAGATATTTTGTGGTATGTGTGTTAGTTACTGCGTAATTATTGTTTTCTTTTTATTGCTGTTAAACTTTTATTTCACAGAAACACTACGTAAATACTCGATTGCCACGATAACTATGCGCAAAACAATGAACGATTATCAGGTACCGAATACGAAGTATGTCATTGAGAAGGGTGTCATCGTGGTTATACCCATCGATGCCATACATCGTGATCCTGAAATCTATCCAGATCCGGAACGTTTCGATCCCACACGCTTTGAACCCGAAGCCATCGCTAAGCGTCATCCAATGACTTGGCTACCGTTCGGCGAGGGTCCGCGCAATTGTATTGGCTTGCGTTTCGGTAAAATGCAGGCAATGGTGGGTTTGGCCTTATTGCTCAAAAACTTCAAATTTACATTGGCTCCCCAAACGAAAGTGCCGCTCGAGATGAAAATGGATAGCTTCGTGTTGAACAGCAAAGACGGCATTCACTTGAATGTAGAGCCGATCGCTAGCTCGTGAAGTATGAAACTACTTTATAGTACTTTTTCTTTATACTATGAATAAATGTTAATTAATTAAAAATTTAATAGTTTTTCTTCCTCCCTTTCTTTTATTGTTGTTTTCTTTATTTCACTTTGTTTCGTAATTAAGTGGCCTTGAGCGAGTTGTTCGCATATGCTTAAGCATGTAAATTAGTGTTATGTGTTGTGTATGGATGGGATGTGAAATTGTAGCGTACAGTGGATTATGAGAGAGCAAAAGTTGCATAAAATATCAAGGTGTAAATAGAAAAATATACAACAAATAGATAGCACAAATTATGACTTTACAGGTAAGAACTTATTCTTCGGAAAATATAATAATATTCATAGCAAAAAAAAAAAAAAAAGCAGCCAGAAAAGAAAGTTTAAGGTGTCAAATATTCGTGACGCATTAAGGTGGTTAAAAAACAAAAAATAAAAAATTATGTTTTTTTAATTTTCAAATAGTACAAGCTTTTCGCTCTTGTAAAAAGTGGCTTTGTGCTCACCAAGAAATAAATGAAAGTATATATTTGCGTAAAGTGATTTTAACTTTTTTACCAATATTTTATAAATCCGTAAAAATTCTCTTCATTCATTTAAGTATTATAACATGACTGTAGTGTAGTGTTCAAAATATATGAATCTATAGCAGCCTGCCATATTTGTAGCATATAGACAAATCGTTCGGAAATGACAAATGCACTGAGCTCTGCGATACGAATTATATAAATGAGTATGTTTGTATGTGTGTATCGAGAAGTGGGAAGCATGTATGAGAAAATGAGTGAAAGAAATTGAAGAAAAACGTTTCTGAAGTGACACCATATCTTATTGACCTTACCATCGCACGTTAACACACGTCACTATCACAATGAGAGCAACCAGTTCAAGTGGTATGCAGAAAGCTAGACAAGTATATTACATATATAGAGGCTTACTTGTCACAGTTTGGTCAATATTAGTTGAATTGTGTCAGTGACAAATATTAGAGACTAGTATGATGTCATAAATCATTGTTATTGTGTTGAATCGGGATAATTTCAAGTAATTTTATTTCATATCATCAGAAGAAACCCGATTCCTGTTTTACTGGGTCGCTAGTTTTGGGTTTTCGGAAAATTGACTTAATAATATACAAAAAGCACACATTTGAGAAAACTAGAGTTTGGATCTTGTCTTTGTTGATATGTTTCAAACGGTGGACCAAGGCCAAGCGAAGGGTTCAATAAAATATAATTTTGAATAATAAATATTATAGAATAATAATTTCCTCACCTACACATTAAAAGCGCTGAAAGAGCTGAAAGAGCTAAATCCCTAGGAAAGAGCAAATGTGGAACTTCGGTTGAGTAGCAGAAAAAAGCAGGTAGTACTTCTATACGAATGAGTATCCCAAACATATTACTATTCTATTATCATAGACTATTATCATATGTAGGCGTAAAATATGGCGGCTAACTCTGTATGGTCTTTATTTTTTTAAAGAAGCAAGTGCAGATAATAAAGTCTCAATTAATTATTCAGCAAGCGAGTGAATCAAGGTGTGTGGGAGTGAATCGACCAATTCATTACAATAACTGAGCTTAATTTATACAATTACAAAATCTGTTTAATATATATGCAATACGCAATGTTCGAACTATATGAATTTCACTTGACTGTTTTCCACATAAATTCCAACACCAATTAAAGAGAACTCATACTGCAACAAAAATAATCGCTCGAAAGCGCTGAATACAACACTCAAACACCATCAATAGCAGTCTGGTCGTCCCTCACACCTGAAAGTCGTCGTCTACAAAGGAACGAGCAAATTTTGGTGCGTCATAAAAATTAACTTCATATTCTGTTTGATATTCCGCAGACATAGCGACACCTCTTAGTGCCTTACCACCCACTCACACCGTTGGCTGGCAACACTCGAAAAAATTTATGTCTGTCTGTCTGTCTGTCTATGTCGCCAACTACCCGGCATAATCAGCGCACCTTTTTCTATATGCCTGCTGCCTGTGCAACACATGCGACGATTGTCTGTCTACTATAGCTTACGCACACACACATATAGACACTGATTTACACACTCACTCACGCACTCTCTCCGCCAGCATATTTAAGGTGTCATATTTGTAATGGACTTATGCTATGCCACTGGGATTTGCAACCTATACCTTTACTCGCACACGCACATCGCTCTATATACACATATATATATATATGTATATATATAAGTAAGTTTGTGTGTGTATGTGTGTGTGTGTGCGTGTATACATCCGTATAACATCAATGTCAGCACACGTTCTGTTTGCCTCAATACATCATACACACATATATACAAGTACACATAGCACAACACAACACAACATAGCATAGCACCCACATCCATGCAATCCATACATAATTGCAAGGATATTTCATTCAATGGATTTCCATTAACGCATTTGCATAAATATTTATGCGTCGCACTTAGCTTCACGTTCGTCGCTTTCGCTTGTATTGCAGGCAGGCAGGCAGGCAGGCGGACTGGCAGGCAGGTATGCGCATATCCTTTGACTTCGCCTAAGTAGCACACAACCTCTGACTTTGAATATGCTGCTTGCGCCCTTGTTCCGCAAGCCTGTCAGCTTTTGCTGGCATTAATAGCGTTTTTGCTTGGCATTCGCTCGCTCTCCATCGCTGCTTTTAGTACACTTTTTGCTCGGTATTTTGTTTATTTTAAGCCTGCTTTGGCATTTGTTGCAATTTGTTTGTGTACTTAGTTACCTGTATACCGTTACCTCTATGCGCTGACGCGTAATTTCGCCTGCTAATTTGCCGCTTTAGCTTAGTTCCGGCTCATATTTCGTTTAAGTGTAGAAATTGCTTTTTGAATATTTTTAGCTTAATGCCTCAGCGAGTTTGACATATTTGTTCTAAAGGTATTTGGTTATAAGAAAAAGCTGGTTTTCTAGAACCGAAAGGGATAGAAAATTTTATGCGACCGAAGATATGCTATTAGGCTAGAAACTATTCTGCAAAATATATCTGAGGAATATTTTATGCCGCTACGAAAGGTAAGGTTAGGCTTTGTTGAGAGGCTGATCCTTATGACAAGTGCCGCGTGGTATCTCACTTTCGACAGCGAATAAAAAAAAAAACACGCCGGTCCTTTGTGATGACATAGCGACAAGGTGCTAAGAACCTATCACAAATTTTAATCAGTTCCAAATCAGTTCACCTGGTTCGTCGAAAGTATGTCTTCCGAGAAGTTTCAACCACAGTCCTTGCAACAGCATGACATTGAGCGATTAGCCAGCTTAACGTGAGTACCTGCCGTTTGTACAGCCTAAGTCCACGGTGTTCAAAAATACACTCTATCCGCATTCAGCTATTAAAGCACAGTCGCCATGATACTCCCCGAAGGGCCTACCGCAATGAACAGGTTGGAGCGAACTCCAACGGTCTCCTGATCTCCGTGGTACCAGATTAAAGTCTCCGCTCAGACCTCGTATCCTGGACTATTTCCAGTAGAGCTACGAATTCAACTGAGACTGGTGGCATTTGTAACTTGAACTCAAATGCCTCTTTAAGTGTTTGCATAATATTGTACATTTAAGGTCTTACAAACTCAGTTCAAGCAAAGTATTAAAGCACGATTTCTGACACGAGTAAGCCTATTTTAGAGCAAAGTCTATTTCAAATACAGAGCATTTTATGAATTTTAGTCGCCTCTTACGACAGACATGCCTTACCGCGGCTTATTCTTATCCCCCGACCCGCAGGGAGAGCAACAGCAGGACAGTTTCATCGCATGTATGCCTCTTGGACAATCTCCAGTAAGACCTCTTACAATTACGGCAATTTGAAACTTTCTAAGAGCAAGTAGTTCAGTAAATCTCCTGTACTGTACTCAGACCCAGAAAGCTGGAAAATCTTACAATCACACAGGTGCTAGTTGTTGACCAATACCATTGATAGAGCCCGAAATTTTTAGAGGAGCCATGATATGAAATTGGGGCAAGGATGACCTATCTAGCACGCTCATCGGCTTTGAAGTTTTCGACGATTCCGCTGTAACTAGGCATCCAAAGAGTCTTAGAAGTAGCTTAGTGAGATAGTGAGGTCAAACCTTTCTTGATTAGCCTTGAGCGAATAGTCAGCGAGCTCAGTGCCAATATCACTGCTTGGAGTGAATGTTCACAGCCTTAAAAGAGGCTGCAACTGCTGCTACCTTGATGGTAGCCACCTCTGCTTGAAAACACTGCATTGTTCTGGTAGCCTGAAACTATATTTGACTGAGAGCTTCTGACAGGCCTACTCTCCTCCAAGCTTCACCTTAGCTTCGAACCACCTGTGAAAAATCTCACTCAGCGCCTTCGCCCCGCAAACCTATCCCTCATCGGAATGTGAACCAAAGAAGGAGCCTGCGACGCAGTTGCTCAAGATTTCAGAGGTGCAGTAGAAGTTCGCCCCATTCGGTACAGCTCCTGTACCCAGTTTCACTGAGCCTAATAGCAACCTTCGCAGCTATACACGGGTCATCTATCGGGTGAAATGTATAGAATGGCATTGAGTGCCACCATAACAACAAGAACAATAAATTTTCTTGGAACAGAGCTAGATGTGCCATTTCCGTACAAAATATCACTGTTGTGACTACTTTTATGCTATTTGCTTAATAAACATTCTCGCAGCGTCAGTGACGCGGAGGTTCAAAGACATGGTACTTAAAGGACGCTATTCCATATGAGACATGGTTCTTCAAAAACATGGTCTTTCAAAGATACGGCTAAAGATGTAACACTTTTTACAACTTAAAAATATAGTTCTTCAAAGTCAGGGTTCTCTAATGACACCATTCTTTAAAGATATGGCGATTCGAAGACTCCAGTCTTTAAATGTAAGCTTCTTCGAAAATATGGTCTTTCAAAAACATTGGTCTTCAAAGACATTGTTCTCCAAATATATGGTTCTTCAAAGATACGATTTTCAAAGATATAGTTCTTCAATGATCCGATTCTTCACAGGCATGGTTTTTCAATGACACGGTTGCTTAAAGATATGGTTCTTCAATGATCCGTTTCTTTACAGACACGGTTCTTCAAATACTCGGTTCTTTAAACATAAGCTTCTTCAAAGGCATGGTTTTTCAAAGTCATGATGCATCCAATACTTGGTTTTATTCAAAAGCATTACCTTTTATCCTACAATTGCTGATCTTTTATACAAATATGTGCTTTCTATAACAAACTCAGATCCCCCTTGCACATTTTTATGTTCTTCTTCTGCAAGTCATTGCTTTTCTTTCTATGTTAATTTTTATTTTTATTTGTCTTTAATTAATTATAGAAGTCCTGAATTTACGAGGTGTTCCTATTTTTCAAACCATTTGTTTTTTAGACATTCCGGCTATTATTCTATAAGCACCGGCATAGCCTAATCCATGGTTTCATCAGTTTTGTAAATTTTTGGTCTTTTGCCTTCATTTGAAATGATTTCTATTAGTATTAACAAAGGTATAGTTTGGCCTTATTTACCTTTCAAATATCAGAAAGACGGGCGATACACTTTGCTACAATGCTTCATGCAACGTTTTAAATTCTAAATTAGTGAATAATCTCCAAATAAACTAGCAATTTCGTATAGATATACTTATACTTAAAAGAACTGCCAACTTCGTGTACCAGGAACTGCACTAGGAGGATTTAGTCGAGATTTTAAAATAATTCGAAAGCCGTAAAAGTTTTTAATAGAAAACAAACAGCTCCAAGTCAGCCTTATCTTGTAGTAGCCAGATGACATACCCAGAACCAAATTCCCGATACCAATTGAATCAGCATGAAATATAAATAACTGGAGTATGGCAATTAGACCTATATGAAATTTACTAAACTACTTGCACATCTAACTGCACTCTGAGCCACGCTTTCCTAGATCGCGAGCGAACCGAACTTAAGCTCATGCTTGCTGAAGCCGCTGTACATGCACACACACACACACACACACACACACTCACATCTGGATCGAAGGCCACCCACTGCATCTCCATTCAAAACGAATTGCCACTTTATATCCATACAACCTGTGCGATAATGCCGCATGACACTTGAGTTTCGAGTATTTTTGATGTTTCGATAACTTTGTAAACACTCAATGAAACCAACAACAACAAACGAACAAACAAACAAACAAACTGAAAAACTGCAAGTCAATTTTCCATGTAATTAATTTTAAAAGCACAGTAATGGAAAAATAATGCGCAAAGTAAAAGTGCAACATGCTGAGCGGCAGCCAGCCGCGCAGCCAGGTGTTAAGCAACTTTGTGGCACAAAGCGAAAAACTCGAAACTCAAAACGCAAAACGCAAAACGCAAACACAAACACAAATAAACAACAACTGCGGGGCGTAGAGAGGGGACCCTGATGGATGCCGTTACAAAGCTTTGTGGGCAACCGAATAAACAATAGCAACAACAAGCAGCAAAGCATCAAAGCATCAAAGCAAAGCGCAGCAAAGTTTTTAACGCCTATTTGTTGGCCCTGAAATAATTTCTATTACAGTTATATTGCAAAACAACAACAATAATAAAAAAAAGGAAACAATAATTGTTTCCACTATTGCCAACTTTACCGTTACCTAGTTTGCTTTGCGCCGCATGCCACATTGAGCGGTAAATTGCTGCTGCAACACTACTAGCAGCAGCAATAACAACAAATAAAAAAATGTCCAACAACAACGACAAACAGTATCAAACAAATATATGTATGTATGTATGTGTGCAGAATTATACGGCGGCGCTTGCAACACAAAGTTAAAGCCGCCTACAGTTATGCAACGGCAAAGTTTCGTGTCGGATATTTGCATGAGTGACGCAGTGTTGGGCGTACAAATAGTGCGTAATTGTGTGTGTGTGTGTGTATGTGTGTGTGTGTGTGACTCGGTTGTAGTTGAGTAGGCCACTGGTACAAAGAGGTGCCTCGGTTGATTCAGGGCTGTTGCGAAGGTTGTGCGCCTAACGGAACTGTATGCACATATTAAATAATGAATCCTTTGTATATAAACACGCACACACATACATACATATTTATTTGTTTCTGCTTGCAGCGCTAGCTGCTGGCCAATGCTGGCCTTGCTTTGCTTACTACACACGCTTAGCCTTTGCATACTTGCAGGCGTTCTGTATAAGTTTTTTGTTCCCGATGACGTAACTGAAAGCTAACTTCGGCAAATACATTCGTCAATTAATTGTGTTAATATTGAAACGAGAATAACATTTCCCGTTACTTTTGCCAGTACATTGGAATTGATCAGTTAGGTGTCTTAATTTCGGTATTCCAATGTTGAAGCTAATCTAGTCTACAATAAAATAAATATTATTAGTATTTGCTGTTTTTTGAAAAATTAAACATGAAAATCAAACTTATTATGAGCAAAAAATTTTGAAAAAGTTTTGTTGAAAAAACCAATATTACTTCTAAAAATAGATCAATTTTAATTAGTTAAATAATTTCAAGCAACAAATGTTTAATAATTAACTTTTTTAATAAATTTAATTAATTAATTTTTCAATATTTTTAATTAATTAATTAATTAGAATTAAATTTTTTAAACTTTTTACTTTTAATTCTTGACTAATCTTTACTAATAAATGTATAATTATTAATTAAACCAAATTTATTTTTTTTTCTTTTTAACTCTTAGCTTTTTTTTATTAATAGAAGTTTCATTAGCTTGTTAATTAAAATTATTAGGAGATTTTTTATTATTAGAAGTTATATAGAATTTTTATTTTTGAATTATCTTTTGATGGTTTTATTTAATTAATTAAAATTAAATTAAAGCTACTAGAATCTTAGAGTTTTGTAGAAAAAAGTATAAATTTATAGATATTTTCGAATTAAGAAATTTCTAATTATTTCTAATTATTAATTAAACAAAATTTAATTATTAATTTTTTTTTGATTTTAATTCTTAACTTTTTTATTAATAGAAGTTGCTTTAAATAATAAATTAAATTTACTAAAGGAATTTAGTGATTTAAAAAGTTATTCAAATTACAAATTATATGTGTATTTCAAATTATTAATCTTGAATAAATAAATTCTTTTAATAACTTTAATTAATTAAATAAAATTAATTTCCTAAATTTTTTCAACTTTTTTATTTATAACTTTTATTTTTTAAATATAGGAAGTATATATACGGAAGTAATTTTGAAATTTTTTTAAACAGATTAAAACAAAAATATTAAAAGAAATGATCAAATTTATAATCCGTTTTTTTCTTTCACCATAACATGTCTAATGCATTTTAACATAATCTAATATATCTCTCTCATATTCATATAGATATATATAATTATAAACAAAATAGTTTTTCTCAATCTTAGATAAACTAATCAAAGATATCTAAAGATAGATAAAAAAATCTCTATATAAAGATAATCTAAAGATAGATAAAAAAAATCGAAAGTGTGATGATGTGCCTAAAAGTAGGCTTCAAAAAATATTTTTCGATAACGTATTACCATAATTGAAAGCCCGTAGAATTTTAGAGTTTTGTGGAAGAAAGGGTATGCGAAGCGGGTAAGAAATAGCTGAAAAATTGCCTTTTGGAACGAAATATAGAAATTACCGTCAAGACTGCCACAACTAATGCCAACTAATAAGAACTATTTAATCAACTCTGAGAGGAAAAGTATGCTACAATAATCTGTAATAACTGTAGGATTTAAAGCGAAAAGTCTGAAAGCAAATTTTTAAAGTAATTTCGACTGCTGAAGATTTCGAGAGTTCCCATGCAATAAGCGCCTAAAAGTATACAATACAGCAAGAGATGCCTTAAAGCATCTTAACGCCCGTACAGTGATTTTCCCTTTTCCTCCCTCCATATGCTCCCCTTGCAACAAGCTTGTGCGCTTTGAAACACCATAGCAACAAGTGACCTGCACCCAAAATTATCCAACCTGAGAATTTGCGGCATTGTTGTTGTTGTACAAGCAAAAACGCAAGCGAAAAGCTGCTTATTTTTGCTAACCAAAGCAATTATTAAGTGCTTTTGCAGGATTTGGCTGCCAGAGCTTTGTGGTTGTAAATTTTTTGCACTTTGTTATACTCCATTTTGTGGCTGCCACAGTCAGTGTGCGGCGTTAATTTGTTATTCGTTACATACTCGTAGTTTTGCATTTATTTTAATTGGTTTTTTTTTTTTTGGTATTTTTTATATTTTATGGGAAGGCAGGGATTTTCGTTTGTTGCAAATGTTGGCACATTTTTTATTTGCACCCCTTTTTGTTAGCCCCCGCTGCTGCCATTTTGCCATTTTGCCATTTGCCATTTATAACTTTCTTTTATTTAATTTGCGCTATAGATGCCTTGCCACATCTGTCTGCAACTATACTTTTCACTGCATGCCGCTTTGTTTGTATTTTGTTGCAAGAACCATTTCTCTAATTTCCGTCTTTTTGTAGTTGTTTGTTGTTATGTTTAGTTTGTGCAATTCAACGCTGCACATTAAAATTGTACACTTTAATTAAGCAAGAGGAAATTGCAAATCTGCTTGCAACGTGAACCCCCTGGAGCCGACAACTGAGCTCAGTCGTATGCTGCAAGCAACTTGCAACTTCAACGCAAAACGTTAGAAATAGATGTATGTATGCATACAAAACTATATTGCAACAAGTGGTAGGGCAGCGCCTGCAGTGTGGCAACAGCTTTTTAGCCTGAATTATGGCGCAGCAATTCTTCAAACTAAAAGGCAGTGGCAAGCAGTGAGGCCACAGCTCGACAACCAGCCGGACAGACAGCTGGTTGCATAAAAGCAACTGCACACAACTACATACACACATATTATGTATACATTATGCTTGCAACAAATAGCATTACGAGCAGGGATAACCGAGGCAAGCTGCCATGCAAACACGGGCGCTTTAAGTTTGAGCCCTTCGAAAGGCAGATTTAGACACATGAAATGCCGCACGACAACGTCGCTCAAGACAGTCGTGCAGATGAATGAAGATTTATTTAAAGTCATCTATTTTAACTTAATAAAAGCGAGCAAGAAATGATTTAACTGCGCTGCAAGTGAGCGAGTCGTCAAGTCGGCGAGTCAGTAAGTGCATGAATGTGTGTGTATGTGTGTGGCTTTCATTTAAAGTTATATTAAATTACATTATAAATATAGAAATGTGCATGTAGCGCACTGTTTTCCATTATTCCTGCCGCAAAGACATTACTTTGGCGCACTTTTAGCCAAATGAAAATGTGCAACGTGGCGTATGAGTGACAAAGTTGGCATTCAGCGGCTTTCGCATGTGCGTAAAAGTCGTATTTAAAGCAGCAGCGCCGTTGCATGCATCAATTTTGCTCTCTCTGTGTGTATGTGTGTGTGTGTCTGTGTGTGTGTAGTGCTTTGAAGTGGCAGCAAGTCAACTGCATTAGCTGCAAAATGCACAGATTTGCTGCCGACGCGGCGTGCACACGAGAGAGTGGGGCGCACGGTGTGAAAAAAGCAGCAAACATATTCAAAAAGGCGAAAATAATTGAATATAGAGTAATAATTTATAATTCGGTTATAGATAATTAAAGAAAAGCTGATAAGTATACATCAGTGTAAATCATATTTTGCTGCACAATTTTACGAAATTGCTATAATATCTACATAATTGCTTATATATTATAAACAAACAATGTTGGAGTTAAAAGAAAATATTCAATGTTTTATCAGAAGATTGACCCTATAGTAGAGTTAAAGAATTTTGGAGGTATTACCAATTTTTGGACCTCACGCATACTGGCATATTGCACATATGTTTTCATATAGAATAAATTATCAACAAATCTAGCTAAATAAAGTGATAAATATAAAAAATAATAAAAAATGTTATAGTTTCAAAATAATTGCCTGCCCATATTCTGCCAGCCTTGAACAGTTGTTTTCCATAAAAACAGACATATATTATTACGTATTCCACTTTTTAATTTTTTCAGATTTAATTTGGATTCTTTATGTGTTTGCTGTTTAATAATATTTTTTATTCTATTTTATTTATTTACTTTTTTTCATGTTTATCTATTTAATCATATATTTTTAATTTTTTTTGATCTCTCCTATTTCATTATTTTATTTTAATAATCATTATTATTTTTTTTTGTTTTTTGTAAAATTTTTTTTGATATTCTAGACTTGTTATCTTAATGTAGATTTAATTTAATTTTTTATTGTTGTTTTTTTTTGTTTCTTATTTATATTTATTTGACTTATTTATTTTGTTTTTGTTTTATTTTTCAATCTTCTTAGCCTTTATATTATTTGATTGTGGTTTATTGTATTTTATTTCCCTTCGTGGTACTATTATATTTGTTATCATTTAATTATCACTAATTCGATTTAGTTTTTTCTTCATTATTATTTTTTATTTTAAGGTTTTGTTTTCTACTAACCCATAATTTTGTTATTTAATGTAATTATTTTATTTTACTAAATTAAACTTTCATTTCATTACATTTTTTGTTTTTTACTTAACTTTTATTTTACTTCATTTAATTTTATTTGTTTTACTTCCTTTCATTTTGTTTTATTTTAGCTCTTTTCTTTTATTAATTCTTTTTTGTTTTACTTTATTTTTCTTATATTATTTTACCATTATTTTATTTCCTTTAATTTAATTTAATTTTATATTATATTGTTTTAATTTATTTTTTATTTGATTTAATATTTTTTTCATCTTATTTTATTTAAATTTTGTTTTATTTAATGTTATCTTATTTAATTTTGTTTTATTTTGTTACTATTTTTCATTTTACTTTATATAATTTCACTACATTTTTTTGTTTGATTTAGTTTTATCTTATTTCATTTAGTTTTATCTGATTTTGTTTTGTTTTATTTTATTATTTTTTATTGTAATTAATTTAATTCAATTTAAATTCATTACTTTAATAATATCTGACTTGAAATTTATGTGTTCATAAAATTAATTGAAATTTTTATTTTGCTTTATTCCAATTTGTTTTATTTTATTTTATTTTATTTTACTTCATATCCATTCATTTCATTTGATTTTAGTTTTTTATTTTATTATTATTTTTTATTTCATTTAATACAACTTCATTCTATTTTTTTCATTAAAATTAATTTCATTTTATTTAATTTTATCTCATTTAATTTTATTTTGTTTTATTTAATTTAATTTAATTAATTTGTTTTTGCTTACTTAATAATATATAATGCATATGCTATTTTTAATTGAATTTAGTTAAATTTATTTTATTTTTTTATTTTATTTTATTTGGTTTTCTTTCATTTTATCTTATTTTACTTTTATTTCAAATATTTTCTTTTATTTTTTTTAATTTAATTTTTTTATTTAATTTAATTTTATTAATATTATTTTAATTTATATTTACATTATTTTAATTTATGTAATTCCACTTCATTTAATTTCCTTTCATTTCATTTTAATTCACTTCCAAATAATTTCTCACGCTCTCTAACTCCACCCCACTGTACAGCTGCATAAATGTGACACATCGCCTATGCATGCTGCACAGCAGCGTCTTAAACTGCTACCATTCGGCTTTATTGCAAACGAAATTGCTGCATTACTCGATGTCGTCAAGCAGCTAACACAACTACAGCAAAATGCGACACACACACACACACACAACCACACACAAAACACACAAAACGACGCACAAATCCAAAATCAGCAGAAATCCGATCTGAGGCGAAGAATGGGAACTGCAGTTGTCAAGGAAAGAGCATACACGGATACACACACACACACACATACAAGCACATTGAAAATATAGAAAATCTCAAGTAAGCTTATGCGTCAGTCTTAACATGCCAACGACAAGGACAGAAACAACAACAACAACAAATACAACAAGTGAAATTGTGCAGCAACAATTTTAGCTGCAACGGAGCCAAAGTAGCAGCAGCAATGTCATTTGTTACAATTTCCTTATTAGTTTAAGGAGTTAAGAGTGAGATTTCTCAGAAAAGCAAAATTACATGTTTATATGCCCATGTGTGCGTGTGTGTGTGTGTGCATGTTGCATACATTGTGTGCTCTTAAATACGTGCGCATGTGTGTGTGTGTGTGTGTATGCATGACACGTGAAACAATGCGCTATGAAGCTGCTGCTGCACATGCCACTGCCACTGTTGCTGCCTCTGCTGCTGTTGTTGCTCGTTTTGCTAATATTTTACTGCCAGTGCTCGTGCTCTGTATATGCACGCGGGCAATTAATTTAGTCTAGTGAAGCATTTTCTTGCAACTGAAATTAATTTCCAACATATTTTCTCATGTTGCAATGAAAACGAGGCGAATACTGCAAGAAAACTGAAAGCGCAACAACAACAATTACAAATAAAGAATATACAAAAATCTTACTTTATTTTATAAAATGTGTAGAGTGGCATTAACAACATGCACAACAATGTGTTGCTACTGTGCACAATCAACTACACATACACACACAAATAAAAGTCTTCTGCTTTCTGCTGGCAATCAAGTTAGAGCAGATTTAGTGTCACACATTTATTTTGTATGCATACTTATTTGCAGCACTGTTCGCTGCATGTTTGTGCGCCTACTTTTCATTACTGTATTATTGCGTATTTTAATTATTAAATCTTTGGTTTGTTGTAGTTGCACGAGTGGTGGCACGTAGTACAGGGTTGCCGGTATTCATGTTGCCAGAAACAATTTATTTTGAACGTAAGAGGCAACAAAATTTGATAAACTAAAATTGTAAATAGCGCTTTGCAAAAGGAAGATAGTAAAAAAAAATTTGTATGGAGTTCCAACCTAAAATAAAAAAAAATTATATAAAAATTGAAATTAAAAAAAAAATTAAAATTAAAAAAAAAATTTTATTGAAAAAATTTTTATTTTAAAAAAATAACGAATTAAAAATATGAGAAAACTTAAAATAATAAAAAATTTAATTAGTTGAAAACAATATACCAGACCCAAAATTCTTCGGTGTAAAAATCCATCAGTACTGAGTTCTGATACTTCTGAGTACTTCTCCAATTTCTAATGAGTTATTAATATATGAATGAAGCAATAACATCTATCTGAGAACACAATATGTGTATAGCTTTATGTTTTTTGAGAAATATGGGTTGTTCGGAAAGTCATTTCGTTTTTTCCCGCCAGAGGACTTAATTACGTTTTTTCGAAACTAACTTCACACTTAAGCCCCATAACCATTATATGTCATGAGAGCTGATATTGCAAGGCTTGTGTGTGAAAAAGTTCTATTAATTCTACCCAGTAGTTTTTGGTTGGTGCCTTTTTAAATATGGAGAGCAATAAGCAGCATTTTCGTCATATTTTACTTTTTAACTTCAGAAAAGGTAAAAATGCTGTCCAAGCGAGAAAAAAATTGACGGATGTGTATGGAGAAGGCGTGTTAACAGTACGCCAGTGCCAGAACTGGTTTGCAAAATTTCGATCCGGCAATTTTGATGTCGAAGATGCACCACGGTCTGGAAGGCCGGTCGAAGCTGACAAAGATGCGATAAAGGCATTAGTTGATGCAAATCGGCGAATCACCACACGAGAGATCGGTGAGAGGTTAAATTTGTCGAATTCAACTGTTTATGGCCATTTGAAAGGCATGGACTTAACCTCGAAGCTCGATGTGTGGGTGCCCCATGTCCTTACCGAGCGAAATTTGTGTCGTCGTGTTGACGCGTGTGATTCGCTCCTCAAACGTCTAGAAAATGATCCATTTTCGAAGCGGATTATTACTGGGGACGAAAAATGGGTTGTATACAACAATGTTAAACGCAAGAGGTCATGGAGCAGAAAAGATGAACCGGCTCAAAGCGTGTCAAAAGCCAACATTTACCAAAAAAAGGTGATGCTCTCCGTTTGGTGGGATGTCAAAGGAATCGTTTTTTTTGAGCTTTTGCCGGACAATACAACGATTAATTCAGAAGTCTATTGTCATCAGCTGGACAAATTGAATGATTCACTTAAAGAGAAGAGGCCCGAATTAATCAACAGGAAGGGTGTAGTGTTCCACCAGGATAATGCGAGACCTCACACAAGTTTGGTCACTCGCCAAAAACTTTTACAGCTTGAATGGGACGTACTGCAACATCCACCATATTCTCCAGATCTGGCGCCTTCCGACTACTATTTGTTCCGGTCCCTGCAAAATTTTTTGGATGGCAAAACCTTTACATCAAATGAAGATGTCAAAAACCACCTGGACGAGTTTTTTGCCAGCAAGGACCAAAACTTTTATGAGAGGGGAATTATGTTACTGCCAGAAAGATGGCAAAAGGTGTTGGACCAGAATGGCCAATATATAATTTAATAAAATATTTATTCATTATACGAAAACTGTCTTTCATGTTCCCCAAAAAAAACGAAATGACTTTCCGAACAACCCAATAATTATTTCACTACACTTCTTTCAGCGAGCAAAGCCCAATACATGAGGTTGTATCCTCATAAATTTTAAAAGCGTGTGAGTGTTCTATAAACTATAAACCTATAAACTATAAATAAACTCTAAAACATTGCCTACATTTAGGATTATTTAGCGGAGACACACACCTGCTATAATTATAGAAAAATTTTGAGCGACATATTATCGGTACAACTTGAATATCTTATTGTTTTTAATGTTTCTTGGCTCCCTGGCGAACGAAGGGCCTTTAATAGTATCCTATTTTGTTATTTATCTGGCTTTTCAAAATGAAACTAGTAAGCTTAACAGCCAAAATATTATTTAGTCAGAAAGAAAGAGTAAATAGTTGGGGATTTTTGAACACTTTGTTAGCCAAAAACGAAACAGAATAAACAATATTTAATTGAATTGTGACACACTAAAGGAGACAGACAGAGTTGTTATAGAAAGTCCATTATATTACTAAGGACATTCAAGCGAAAATAGTTTCTTTCAAGTACTACACCACCTCAGGAATTTGTTCCCATATATTTACTTATTAGTATTAAGTGACTCCCAGAATTTTACAGAGAAGGAAAGCAGCAGCCACTGTAAATATGGTTGTTATTAAGGGAAGAGGCCGAGGTCGAGGTCGAGGTCGAGGTCGAGGTCGAGGTCGAGGCCGAGGGAAGAGGTCAAATGTGATTAATATTTTATCTATTTAAATACAATTATGTATATATATTGAATTTCCCTTTCAGAATACGGGCTCCAGCATTGAGTATAACATTTTCTAAGTCAATTTCTCAATGCTTTACTGACTATATTTTCTTTTATACTTTTCAGAGCCTTCATTGACAATACGCATTTGCAGGCGCTTCACCTCAGCAACAATCTGCAACTCTACGACATACCCATGCGTCTATTCCAAGGCAACCCCAACGTACTCGAAATCTACATGCAAGGCAACAGCTTGCAAACGCTCTACTCAGCACAATTCCCCGTCGATCAGCTGGAGCGTCTCTATCTTGGCGATAATCCACTGCAATGCAATTGCTCGCTACTCTGGCTCTGGCGCCTGGTCACCGGCAATTTCGATGGCGAGTCCAACAACGCCGCCGGTGTGCATATCTCACACAGTCAAGGCGAAGTGGCCGTAGCCGCGCTGGGCACAGCCGATGCCAATGCCGCGTCAGGCGGCGCGGAAGCTTACGTAGCACAGCAAAAACCCACGCGCATCAGCAGCAGTAGCAGCAGCGCCTCTAGCGGTTATCTACAACTCGATATAGAGCGCATTGGCTGCGACATTTGGCAAGATAATGTGCGCTCGCGCCGCCGCCTAGTCAGCATGTCGGAGGGCGATATCACCTGTCCCGCGCACATTGTCACCATTGTGTGTGCGATCTTTACGCTGTTGCTCGTCTTCGCCATCGCCGCCAGCATCGTCTTTTATCTGCGCTTCGTGAAGCGTCGACGAAAGCTGCTGCACGATCGTTCGCTCACGCGTTCGGGCAAATCGATTGTGAACGTACACGATCGCATACTGCAACATCAGCCGCTGAGCACTGGCGGCGTACTTGGGATGAGCGTTGGCGGACTCACCTATCCACATCATGCGCTACAACAACAAGGTGGCACACATCACGCCATGTTGCCGCTACATTCGCACGAGTATCAGCAAACGCTGCCGGCGCAAGTGGATAAACTGGAATTGGAACGATATCTAGCGGCGCAGACGATCGCCAATGAGTATCGTGCCTTGAAGCCGTGGGAGTTGCCGCCAGTGAAGGATGCGAACGCCTACAGTGATGAACCGGAACACTTGTATGAGAAATTCGATCACTATGACTATCCGGACATGCAAACATTGAGCAAATCGAAGCAGGCAACGCTTTCGTCCAACAATGACGCTTGCAACATCAACAGCGGTAATGGTGTGGTGCTGATGGGTAAGGGTGGCGCTGGCGCTGGTGGCACGGCGGCCAAGCCGCATGTGGTCTACGTATGACTCCCGGGTGGACAAGTCGGCGGCGGTGGCGTCGGCGCAATGGGCAGTGCAAGTGAGGTGCGCGATGGCGCAGAGGCCGAAGGTGAGCTGCGCTATTGCCTCAACAACAACTACAGTAGTTATATGAAATTAGTTTAGAACGTGGGAATTGTGGGCGAAGCAATGGAACGGTTAAAGAAGAAGTGGAATGCTGACAGAGTGTGGCTAAAATGGTGGCGCTGCAAAGTGAGGCGTGGAAATGAAATGGAAATGCAAGTAGTGAAAAGATATTAAATCAAATGGAAGTAATGGATAAGAGAAAACAAAAACAAAATACAACAACAATAAATGTATAAACAAAACTAAAATCGTACGAAAGCAGCGATAAATCGAAACAAGGGTATATTTGTTAGCAACTAAGTTATCAACACATACATACGTACATACATACACCAATATTAACAACACCGCAAACGTTAGGCATTATTATTCGTACTATTTCGAACATTTTCGAAATTTTTTCGAACACCTAATTTCCTGTTAATCTTAAGCGTTTAAGTATATAATATATATCTATATATTTGCATAAGCGTAGCAAGAGCAAACATTAAATGAAACAAGGGATACGTATAGTGTTATATAATAGCTAAATTACAATAAGTAAATCACGAAAAAAAACTATAATTCAAAAATATAAAAATCGCTCTAGAACTATGCAGTTAAAATTAAATGCAACAACATTATAGAAATACAAAACAATATTAAAAAAATGTTAACATGTAATTGATATCCGAAAAATATAGAGAAGTATTGTAAACAAAGAGAGGAGTAGAGAAGCTTAAGCGCACCATGAGAAAACAGAAATATTAAATTAAAATATAAATTCACTATCGATTCGATTCAATTCCTACGATTTTCTTTCTTTTGTAAAACTCTCCACTAAAAATCCCACGAAATTTTTGTTTTCATTGCTCCTATATGTAGGCTTCATTTTCATGTGATTTTGCATTGCCATACTTCTTTGTTTTTCGCCTAAAAGTAGACTAAGGTAGTCTCTAACATTAACATAAATTAAATTTGGCCACTCTGATAATCGAAAATGTCATATTTTACAGCCTGAAATGAATTCCGCACAGTCAAATTATCAAAATAAATTTTGTGTTTTAAACCCACACGGAATCAAAAAGCATTTTGCTCTGCTCATAAGTATAGGCCACGTTTTTAGCCAGCAGCTTCGACGTCCTTAACTTATATTACAACGCGCCGGTATTCAGCAGTGAGTACTCATATGTACGAATTTAGTCTTCTGCAAATAAATACAAGCTAAAACGTCACATAATCGAATAAAAATTTATTTCTGTCTAATTCGTATTACACTGGCTATTCTAAAGTCGCAATGAGTCTTAAGGTATGAACTGCATATACAAAAAAAAACATTAAGAATACTGACTTCGGGCATGCTGAAGAGTGCGGCCAACGAGTGTGAACAATATGGTAAATTATTTGCACCTAAATTTTCGTTACTTTGTCAAGGAAAAGTCACTAAACTGGGCTGGATATTCCATATTCTTTCTGCATTTTACTCCTATATGTAGGCCTTAATTTTGAGCAATCCCCATGTTCCATGCTGTCTGCGTTTTTAAATAAAAAACGAAATAAATCTAGGGCTATTTGAAAACCCCCAAATGGACTGACATATTACCATCGGGATCGTAAATACCTTCTAACACCTCAACATAGGCTACATTTTGCGAATCGCCATTTCTGCATCGATTGTAATCGTGCGTACAGCCCCTTGTTTGAATTTCCACCACTAAATATTTGAAAGAAAAATTTTTACTGAGTTTCAGCTTATCTCAAATTTCGATGATTTTGATCTCAAGTTTCTTTCGATGCTAAAAGTTTTCCTTGATATTTTATTCATCATTACTGAACATAAACTCTTTTAAGTGCCTGTATTTTTTTTCACAGTGCTAATGTCAAGTCGTACAAGGCGCCATAAAAATTCAAACATTAGTAGCGGTTTCTATGTAAACAGGTTGTAAAGGCATTTTTTATGATTTGCGCCTAAATGTAGACACCATATTCTTTTGAAAATCTTTAATATTTCGCCTTTACCTTTCGATTTGTATAATATTATTGTGGAACATTAAATCTCTGCTGGACTTTCAGAAAGATTCAAAAATGCAACAATGAATTTTATTTAAAATTATTATGAATAAAATAAAAGAAATTATCACTCGAGTTTTTATTTAAATTTTTTTAACTCTTTCTCGAAATATCAAATTCTTTGTTATTTTTTATTTTTTTTATTACTTCTCACTTCCTAATTGTGTTTTATGTGCCTAATTTAAATTACATTTATAAAAAAGCACGATTTTTAAAAATTCTAGAAATGCTGTTGAATCTTTAAGTGAACTGCCTTTGTAAATTTTCAAAAAACTATATTTTAAGAAATAACTACGCTATAAATTATATTTAGAATAAAATTAGTTGAATAAGGTGGCATTGATTTCTATATGTGCATGTGTGATAAATGACCTTGCATTGACTTTTTTTAACAAAAATCTTTTTTTTAATTTCATAAATTGAAGAAATTTCATATGAAGAAATTTTCATAAATTGTTTGGAAAGAAAGAATTCTAATATAATAATAATATATATAATTTATACACAAATCAATTTAGATTTTTTACTTAATAATCTACATATATTTTAATGGAAAAATTAATAAACGACTTAAAATCAAAAATTTCTTTAACTTAAATTTTAATATTGATTAAAAAATAATATTTAAAAAATTCTTCGAATTCAGATTGATTTAAATATATATACAATAGTATATGAAGGTTAATAATTACTAATTAATTTAATTTCCACCTCCACTCTTAATAAACTAACATATCTGTTAAGTTACACTGCCATTGAAAAATACGTATACCAATCGGCAATAAACTGCGCAGAAATAAATGTATATGTAGACGAAGGTATCATACATATATACTTAAAATGAAATGGACAATATAAAAAAAATTGACATAACCTAAAAAATATGCTGCTTACTAAGTTGAACAAAACTGCTGTAAATACTTCTAAGTAAAGATTTAGCAATGTATAAATAAATGAATAAAATATAATTAAATAATTAATTTACTTAAACATATATAGTAATAATAAACAATATTATATACACATAAACATATTTTATAATTTAAATGATTTTCACTTTAAGTCAAACGCAATTTTCCAATTAATGTAAATAGTTTGCTTATAAGTTGGCCATGTAAAAATTTTGAATTTATAAAATAAATTTTTTTATAATTAAAAATAAATTAGAAGACTGTTTTTCATTTGCTGGTAAGGTTTAGCACAGTGCAATAAGGAAAGGAACCACTGGTGAAGAGCTCTTCCCACGCTTTCAGAAGTATTCTGCGAACGCCTTTCAAAACGACAAAATGCTCCTAATTTCGTTCACTCCTCGAACAGTTAAAGTTTCCAGCAGATTTTCGGACCAATGGAATCATTTGAGGGTTTCTTTTTAATATCTAATATATAGTATTCTTAAATAACATAGAATTTTTTAGAGTGCCAGCTGTCAAACTAGTCATCAAAGTAAAAGTATATGTTTGACATTTATGTTGAGTACAGTTTGTCAAATTACCGTTTTTGTATGGAGGGTTAAAAAATTGTGAAAATTTGTGTCACAAAACCGCATTCTGCGCGAGAAGATTCTATTTATTTGCAGATTTAGTGTCAAATGATTTTCAGCATTGAGGTACATTTTACGTAACGGTTATATAAATAAGCGGAACCGCGTTATTTGTGGTGCTGGCACCAACGAAACTATGCTTTCTAGCTTTCTTGCTTATAGAAACAGTTACTATCTGCTGTTGTTTGCAAATACGAGGCTGGTTCATTAAATATTTAGAATACAAAAGAAAAATGAAAGTTTTAGAAAAATTGCTATTTATTTGTCAACCTTTTATACAAAGATTCATGCTAAACTTCAGCAATTCTCCAACTTCTTTAATCCGTCTGAACTGAAGAGTACATCTACTGAGGATCTGCAAAGTAGAGCCAAACCTGGTAAATGTTGTGCATGTAGCAACAGCTTGTAGTCTAATTTGACTGTCGGGGCGGCAGAGGCGGGAACCGAAACATTTTCCACCGGGTTGGAAAAGCATTTTCTCTTCGCCAAATGAGGTAGGTTTAATGCAATTTGGCGTCGAATCGGCATAGTAGAACCCTGTAACCGTCGTTCGCCAGTTAGTCAATATAGATCACAACTTGTGAATCTCAGGAAACGGTGGCTATCTCCTATTCGGAGGATAGAACAGAGGATAAGGCGCAGACTTCTTCGAAGCAGGTGAGGCTAAACATTGCACAAAACACCGTTTGGAACTATTGAAATAAGGCTGGATACAAAAAGAAGCTCGACGTATGGATGTCATACGAGTTAACGTAGAACCAAATCTAATGGAAGGAATTTCCATCTGCGAATCGCTGCTGAAGCAACAAAATCGATCCATTTCCGAAACGGATGGTTACTAGTGCTGAAAAGTAGGTCGTTTAGGATAACCTCAAGCAAAAAAGTTGTGGTCGAATAATGGTGACCCGACGCAAACGGGGCCAAGGTTGTTGGTGAGGAAGGTATGACAATGTGTTTTCACACATTTTAAATCATTTACTATGAGCTACTCACACATGGCAAAACTTTTAATTAGGACTTATACTGTGAACAAATTGACCGTCTGCAGGAAGCAATAAGCCAGAACCGCCGTTTTTCCAATATGGCCCTCCTTCACTATGGGAGTGCCATTGTGAGACTACCCTTTATATGGCGACAAGTTACCGAACCAAACGGTGCATATTTGACCTAAATCGGATGATTCTAACTATGCTAAATAAAACTTTCAATTTAACACAAAAATAATGGAATACTTTTTACGAGACCTTATATTTCAACCCATGTAAAAAGGCCAAAGACTGTAAATTAATGCGGTCCATTGCCCAAATTGAGACATTGAACAAGTGAAGAGCTCGAGAATACAACTTAATCCTAAATGAAAGAAAGCAATTTACCGTGATTAGTTAACACAAAAAAATATATAAACAAGGCATTTTAACTGTTGGATTCTTTTTGCCACACACATTTTCTAATCACCACGACGAGGGAATTGCAAAGGGATTTACGCAAAAAAAAAAAATAAAAAATAGTAATAACAAAGGTAAATGAAGTGTTTAAACAACAACACAACACAATAACACCGCCTGACAGCTTTTGCTTCATTTGATAAACTAGGTTTGTGGATTAGAATGCCAACAATGGACAGTGGACTACAATAACAAATGAACAGTGAATATTCGCTAAAACAACAAAAAAAAAGCAGACACTTACAAAAACAATGAAGTGGAAAGCAGAAAAGAACCTACAGAAATGATGGTAATATTAATGTAACAAAAACAACAACAACAAAACGCAAGCAAGACAAAGAGGCGCCACAGAGCAATAAACTTTGGACAAAACGAGCGCGACGCACAGCCACCAGCATATTTGTCTCCAACTCTGTATGTGTGCGCAAGTGTGTGTGTTTGTGTTCTCATCATCTAAGACCGTTGTTCGTTGGCATGTTTGCAAATGGCCGGCAATTTTTCACTTAGGCCGAGCAACGGTGCAAACAACAACAAGCCGCCATTGTACGCGTTAATTATTTAGAAAGCATGCAGATTTATTATTTTTGTTCGGTATTTTTTCGCAGAAGTGGCGCTGTATTGAAGCGGGAGCCTCTGCTGGCATTATATTACTTGTGTGTAGGCTTCAATTAAATAAAGACTTCTGTAACCTTTTTTTTTCTAAGGCCTAATTCATTGCCACATTTACACATACAACATCTGAACTAACCTAAAAACCTTACAAATGTTATTAAAAAAAAAATAATAAAGTACATGAGATTATACTTTATTATATAATTCATGACTCGAGCCGAAATATGATACGGGAAAAAGTAAGACAAGTTTAAAATTAGCAGAGGCGATCGTTCAGGAAGTGTATAAAGTGAAGTTGTATAAAGAAAAAGAGATACCATCTGCAAACAGTTCCAAATATATTGCCTAACATTTGATGAGATATCGTAACCACGGATGTCAGAAATTTGGGCCAGAGCAACTCCAAAGAAAACCAACAAAAATTAAATAACTTCTTGAAACTCATTAGAGGTCTAAGAAAGGCTTCATTGGGAGGTTCTTACAGAAAATATGTTATGAAATTTTGAAATTTGCCTTGATCACAAGTTTATTCCCTAAGGAAGGAATACACGCAACATAATTCCACTTGAACAACAACAACCAGCCTTTCTTGTGGTATTTGTACACCAGATTATGGTAAGCCTTGTGAAATAAAGTCATCTACGGGCTACTGTATATGGCGTTTTACTTTATCTATTTTGATAGCATCATCCTTTTACACCTTATTATCATATTTTCACATTTCTACAATCTTGTAAACACAAGCAGAGACTTAGTTCTCTCAAACCGGAAAATCTATTTTGTCTCAATCAAATTTTAAACTAGCGGAGATAGTCTGGAGTTCAAAGTATTCATATGGAAGGTGCCCCATACCGCTCACTGTGTGACAAAAAGCGCCATCCTGCTGGGACCACATGTATTTCTTGTCGATTTAGTTAAATTTTGACCTGAGAGAATTGCATCTCAGAGTCACTGTTACAGAAGAAAGGTTGGCACAAAGTGACAACCTATAGTATTTTGGTCCATATGCAATGTTACCGTCTGTATAACATGAACTATTTGCCGCATTCGGACTAAGAATTCTACCTAATGCAGTGGTAAGGAGTTCGGAAGTTGGAAATGGACTCTCCCCAAATCACCTCACTCCACAAGGCTTAACATTGTATAGTATTTCTATGAATTGATGTTCAAAATAACCCGCACCTATCATTTGACTGAAGCAAGACTTTTTCGGGTTCCTCTACATTTACCCCACATTTGTACCCCGATTGAACAAATTATATTCGAGCAATACGGCTGCCGGGTGATTATTTAAGTGAGTACAGGGTACATATTAGAATTTATTGAAATTTAAATTGATTGAAATACTTTGTTAAAACACCAAACTACTACAAGCTTTTGAAACGATTTTAAAAATATCTCATGAGCTTGGTAATGTTAGTCAAAGTTTTTTTTTTCAGAAACTTCCCAATAAATTTTATAGTTTCCGGTATTTCTGACCTGAAGCAATCAAAGAGCAGCTTTCCTTAAAACCAATTAATCCCTTAACTAAATTTGGAAGACCGTTAGGATGGTTTATAGATTTATATAGTGAATGGCACACCTAAATTCGCCTCAAGGGCTTCAATCATGTGTTTTTTATATTTAGGTCACCATGGTTACCAAGAAAAACCGCAAGGCATCAAATCCTAGCTCAGAGGTAGCTAAATGATAATCGATTGATATCGACGAATAAACTGTTTATCATTCGAGAGATCTGTTGTGACTGAGGCTGCAGTCAGGGTGTGGCTTGTTGATGGAACCGAGATCGTCAAAACTCATATCTTAATTTTCCGAAAACTGTGACCCTCATCGCTGACCCCAATGCCATTTTCAAGATTATTTTCAAAGGAAATTGAGTCAAAGAACCCGCAGCTCGAATACCGAACTGTTAATTTTAGAATACATCGGAATTACGAAGATCACCTGCAAGGGACTTGAACCCCAGTAGGATCAGATCTTTTCGTAAACATTCTCCAAATATGCGATTCGTGAGAGACTATGTGTCAGGCTACAGTTTTAGAAGGCAGAGACTTGGTCTTTGGAAAAGTAGATAAAAGTAGAAGGAACCAGAGAGAAGAGTAAATCCAAATTAGTAGAATCACAACTAAAACTCCCTTATTTTCTTTAACTGCTTTGAATTATAAAAAAAAAATATATAAAAATGACTACTGTCCAACAGCTACAGCTCACACGCCACCTAGCTTTCGGCATCCATCAATGAAAACTTATTACCAACACTCCTGCACACCATTACAGCATTGCGGCATTTAATATTTTGTGGATCGTAAAAATGGTTTTTATGGTTAACGCGCAAAATAGCAATTAACACAACCATTTCATTTATTGGACGTTGTCAAATGGACAATTTATGCGGGGTATACGAGCCCATAAAGATATGATTTTTATTGGCTACAAGAGCGAAAGGAAAACAAAAAAAAAAAACGAACAGACGAGAAGGAGGAGAGCCGGTAGAATGCGCCATGTAATGTATTAAATGCAATCATGGTACTTCCCGGGAGCGTAAAATGACCAAAATTATGCAGAAAATCAGGTGCTTGGCACTTAAGGGAATTGGTAAAAGCAACAGGAGCATAGGCCCAAACAACACAAAGCCGCATCGATAACTGTAATCATGTGCAACTTGTCACTGCGCTTGCCGCTACAGAAAAGAGAGGGGGCGTGTTCCACAACAAGCGGCCGCCTGAAGTAGACTCATGAGAGAGGCAAGGAGTGTGAGTGAATATAAAGTGAGGGATAGCCGAAGAGACCAAGGAGACATTAAATTCATCAACGCGGAAACGCATCGTAATTCATCGCTGCCTAAGCACCAACAAGGCCAGTTACAATAATAAAAGCAACAATACTTGTTACAAACGATGGACGACGATATTCGGTGCTTGAGCACTTTTAATTGCCGAATGAGACTATTTAGGCGATCGTCAGCGAATAAGCAAGCCACGAGTAGCTAACGGCCAGCACTCAAGTGACGAAGATGCGCACAAAGCAGAGAAGCTAAAATGTATGTCACGGTTAAGGAGTTGATTGTCGCCGAGTATAAGCATACAGTGGAAATACTGGCTCTTTTATTGCAGCTTCGACAATTCTTCTACCTCTCCTGTCTATCTTCTTTACATCGTTTCACTTTTTTTGATTTTTATAGCAAACTGGTAAATTTGCTGAAATTACTTTCAAGTGCTATCAAGTTTAATAATTCATAACGAATTGCTTTAATATCTCATATAATATGCGGAATATTGTTTTAAGAACAATGTAGCGTGTATACTGTCCCTGTTCAATTAAATTTTTGGGATACAATTGGATTGATTTGTGTTGAAGGAGTCTCACTCGGTCATGCGCAACGAATTACATCAGATTTATTGTTGTTTCACATAAGAAACACTATCGTATTCTCCCTTACACAATAATCTGGATCCATCTGTCTGTAAAAACATCAGAAAATGTATACCATTTGAACTCTCCGGAAAAAAAATTACCCGGCAACTGGTACTTTGCTTCTTAAAAAATGTCTCTATTTAACCTCTACCACGTACAATTATAGAGTTCCATTCCCAAGCGCGCTCACCAGATGTCGTAGTTTTAAATGTGAATCTCACTTTTGACTTTAACGAATATTTGGCAGATAAAAATCTCGACTTCTATGTACAAACAAAACCAGTTTGAGCTAGTTCGATTCACTAATACCGAGAGAGTGGTGAAACGAACGAGCATAGACTAAGAGTGGAAAGTTCGGAAGCAATGCAGTTAAACGAATTTAATGTGGTATTAGCACAATTTTTTATACTGCATGCAATTCGTAAACTTCGTTTTGATTTTCATGCAAAAATTTAATGCAAAAGAGAATGATTCAAACTAGTATCCTATTCATTCCCAGTATAGCTTAATAGTGCGTCATTCTTTGAACTTGAATATATTTCGAAATCCAAGTGACTTAATTGTCGAGCACTTTTGCTTCGTGGTAATGAAACTATCAATTAAAATTCGAAAAAAATTTAAAAAGATTTTCTAACTGCCGTTATCGTCTTTTAAACTGCCAAATGCGCTTCCAAGAAAAATAAGCTTCTCATAAGCACTCACTATTCGTGCAAAGCTGGCATAACATGCTGACAAAATGTAGTTTAAAATGTAATTTTATTATTCCGATTCAGTATCCAGAAATCAAAAAAAAAAGAAAGTAACTTCTTGGTACATACGAGGGAGGTCGGATAGGTATACAGCCTACAAAAGAAAAACAATGATTTTAGAAAAATTACGCTTCTTTTTTTTTCTTAACATCGTCTCCTATTAGCTTTATTCGCTTGACCCAGTAATGCTCCAAATTCTTTAAGCCGTCTCAGAAAAACGTTTTCTAGAAGTCTTGCAAAGTACGACCCTGCGTCAGCAATAATCTCTAAATTCGACTCACTTTTCTGTCCCACTAATGCTTTTTTCTAGTTTGCAGTGGTGATAGTGACCATTTCGGCCGTGGTCGTGGCGAAGGAATGAGCGAATGCATCGTCATGGTATAAGAGCACTTTTTCTACGCCAAATGGACTGTTAATTCTGCGATTCGGCACGAATCGGCCCAATAGTTCTGCATAGTACAGATCATTGGATCGTTTCATCATTCTCCAGTCGAGGTAGATCACACCATATGAATGCCGAAAAATGGTAAACATCACCTTTCAGACCGAAAGGACAGAGTTCACCTTCTTCGAAGCAGGTTCGCCTGATGAAGTCCACTATTTGCATTGTTCATTAGCCTCTGGAGTGAACCAGTGGATCCATGTTTTGTCGATGGTCGCGAAACGATGCAGAAGCTCCTTATTACTTGGGCTTCCTCAAGTCCAATATGTCATTCTGGATATAACCCACGCATTCTCTTGAGATGCCTGTTGTCTCAGCTATCTTCCTCATCTTCAGTAAGTCGTCTGACAATACGAGTTCGTGAACTTTTGTCGCGTTATTCTCCAAGGTATCACTACCATTTCTTTCACTTTTATCAACACCGGCGTCTAATTTTCGTGAAATTTTTTCTGCAGCCGTTTACAAGAATGTACGGTTTGAAAATTTCTCTTGTGATAATGACGTTATCGAGCGGAGAGGCCAAGTACTTATCGGTCTGCGTTCGTAGGTAGTATGCAATTGGTCTAAAAACTATAGGTTGGTCCAGAGTATCGCTAAGTTTGAGTATATCTGTGGCCTGCTACAATTTCTTGAATGGATTCAAAATTTCTTTCAATTAATTTTAATTGATTATAAATTTCGGCTATGAACTTCTGTGGTTTATTAGCGCGATATATTTGCCTCTTTTTTCCTATTATTAAAAAATATTTCACGAGGAATTATTCTAGAGGTTTTTAAATGTACTAATCTTACTTGTTACTTTTACATAATTTGTGAAGTCGTAACCTTCCATTCTCAACTCGGAGTATCTGATTAAATTAATATCTTTAAGAAAATCCAAAAAGCATAAATAAACCAAGTACTAAGTCAGAAGAAAGTAATCTCAAATGAGATGGTAAAAAGTTCAGTACAAAATACGAGGGCGGGTCAATAAGTACGTGACTTTTGGAATAAAACACAGATTTTTTGATAAATAAATTATTTTATTTTTCAACATAGTCTCCCTTGAGCTCTATACACTTTGTCCAACGCTTTTTCTTTTTTTTTTATCCCTTCCAAAAAATATGTTTTGTCGAGGTCCTCAAAATAGGCCTTTGTTTGCGAGATGACTTCATCATTGGAGACAAATCTTTTTCCACCAAGCCATTTCTTCAGGTTTGGGAACAAGAAGTAGTCACTCGGAGCCAAATCTGGAGAATAGGGCGGATGAGGGAGCAATTCATAGCCCAATTCATGGATTTTTGCCATGGCAACTGCACATGTGTGCACCCTTGCATTGTCTTGGTGGAAAAGAACTTTTTTCTTGGCCAAATGAGGTTGGTTTTTCTTCAAATCGTCATTAAATCGGTCCAATAAGTTGACATAATATTCTCCATTGATTGTTCTTCCCTTTTGAAGATAGTCAATGTGGATTATCCCGTGTGCATCCCAAAAAACAGTCGCCATAACTTTATTGGCTGACAAACCCACCTTGGCCTTCTTTGGCGCCGATTTACCCTTATAAACCCACTGTTTTGACTGTTGTTTGGTCTCTGGTGTGTTGTGATGGATCCATGTTTCGTCCACGGTTACAAAACGGCGCAAAAACTCCTCCATATTGCCATTAAACAACGCCAAACCTTCCTGTGAAGTTGTTACACGATTGCGATTGTGGTCGACTGTGAGCAAACGCGGCACCTATCTTGCGGAAAGCTTTCTCATGTCCAAGTGATCATTCAAAATTGAAACCACTGAGCGCGAGATCCCTACGGCTTCCACAATCTCTCGCACTTTCAATCTTCGGTCGGCCAATACCATATCGTGAATTTTTTCGATTGTTTCGGGTGTAGAGACCTCAACTGGGCGTCCAGGACGTTCGGCATCTTCAGTGCTTGTACGGCCACAACGAAATTCAGTAAACCACTTTTTTACCATAGATATCGATGATGCAGAGTCCCCATAGTATTTATCAAGCTTAGCCTTGGTCTCGGTAATGGTTTTTTTTCGCAAAAAATAATGCTTAATAAGCACACGAAATTCACTGTTTTCCATTTTCTCCTCAAATTAGTGGGTAGTCTGATAAAGATAGCTGTCAAACACAAACTAACTGACGCAGCAAGTTCAAATTTTGACAGGAGTCAACTGACAGATGCCTGTTGACGGGAGTAGTGTTGTTTTTTCAGTAAAGAGGTCAGAAATTCGAAAAGTCACGTACTTATTGACCCGCCCTCGTAACTGAAATTCAACAGTTATAATGGAATGACAACATAGATCAAGTGGCCAAAATAACAGTACAATTGAGTGAGCAGAAGAATGTTTGAAAAATTAAAATAGTGCGCATAAAAATTCAGATATGAAAGGAAATGCAAAAGGATAAGCAAACAACCCACTCAAAACCACCCAAGCAAAAAAGGGCATGAGGAAAGCGCTTAGCAACAGTATGCTTTCAAACGCTTTGGCAAAATGAATGAAATTAAAAAATTCACTATAGTTTATAGAAACTCTTATACAAAGTAGTGCTCTTCAAAAAAAAAACAAACGCAAAGATTTCACAAAAAAAATTTAAAGCATAAAATTGCTAAGTAGTTGATAAAAAATAGGCTGAGGTCAAGCATTGTTGGAGATTACAAAAAATTTCCACTATCCTTATTTACATTTTACGGTTTTGTGCGACTACCTACTTAGATAAAAGGATTTCAATATTCGAGTGCACAAAAAACAGACAGAAATGGTTATCAAACGACCCAAACTACCTACGCCAAAGGACGGCAAACCGATGAATAATGGCCGAGTTGTTAAATGAAAATACCAAATGTGTTCAACAGCATAAAGCAAGGCTAACTAAGCAGTGTAAGAAAAAATAATAATAAAAGCGAAGGCAAAGAAAGAAAGTACAAAGAGAAGAGTATAACAAATAGAGCAAACTGTGACTCGACTGTTGAAAAGAAACAGCAGACAAAATTTTCTACGAATATTCGCTCATTATTCGGTCATCCATATCATTGTTTGCCTAAGCCTAACAGCCTTTGACCAAGTGATATGATACAGATACTGCCTGCAGCCGCAATTTCGGTATCACTATTCACATTCAACTTTTCTCTATTTGTCTGCTAAGTAGTTTGCTGCTTTGCATAGGGTTAAGGTTTTTGTGGTTACCCATTTGAAGTGGACGTTTCAAGACTTCGAGAAGAAATTGGCCCATTGGAGTGAGTTGGAGTGAGTATAGTACACATTTGTGTGGCACGTCAGTTTTTCGGGTAGCCAATTGGTAAATGCTTAGTGTCAAAGTGACCACTGAAACTTTTATGGAGAAATACACTGAAAAAAATAGTATTTAAATATAAATATATTCATATTACATTTGGTCACAGTTTGACTTTGACTGAGTACTAGAAGTAACTACTGCTTCGGAACTTGGTCTATTGATAAGCTTCTAATGCTCAGTACAGTTGTTGTATTACATTTATTCTTCACCAAGGCCATGGCAATCTTCATTCTGTCGCTTGGGTGCTCCAATTAATTCCATAGTTCCAAATAAAATCCCCAAAATTCAATGCCGGCAATAATAGTCGGCTTCGATGCGCCACTTTCTGGTCGCGTCGTTTCAACTCTGTTCTCTTTCCAAACGAATTAAATGTGAAAGCAGCAAGAAAGTTACCTATTTGCATTCAATATGAGAGCTGATATGAATACCCCACCAATGCCAGTTTATTGCCTAGAGACCAGTTGTTTGTTCGCTTCGTCACTCGCATATTTTACATTTAATAACAGTTGTTTGTATACTTTGTCATTGTTATCATATTTTCATATATACCTATTTGCTGATCTGATCTATATAATTTATCTCTCTCAATCTTACTCGACAGAAAAAAGAAAACAAAGGAAAAAAAAACAGTGCGCTGACAAATTGCTCAAAATAAGATCCTCACTCCCTTTTTAGAACACAAGGCAAAAGAGAGTGCGCTAACAAATTGGTCAAAACCAGAGCCTCTCTCGATGAATTCTATTGTTGAAGCCGACAAGGAGCCGACAAGGAGCCGACAGGGAGCAGGGAACGGTTAGTAGATAACCAAATAAACAACGAGTTCTCGAAGCCTCATACATCTAAGAGTTAACACAGTCAATGTAAATAGGAAATGGCCGAGCATTGATAAATGGCATGTCAAATATTATAAAAGGTCGTAATAAAGTTGAACAATGAGAGTCAGGAGCATATTTTAGAAAACTTTATAAAGTAATTAAGCTACAATTACTCATAACACACTTATAAAAGGAAAAATTGCTATTTTATTTCAGCGCTGATGGTTTCAGATTTCAGAGCATTCAATGTCATCAGGTCAATTTGGAACATTAGAGTAGATGTTAGTGCATTAAATAGTAGTCTAAATACAGTGATGATGTACCGTACGGTCAGGGATGTGCCTTAAGAGAGTGTATTAAAGAGTCCGCTCCACTAACAGCTAGACCCCGGAGTAAGTAAACAAATTTTAAGACAATTTGCGACACTCTTCACTCGAATTCGACCACTGGCTGGACTTTAACTTTCCAACAGAAATACTCTAATAAATATGAATTTATTTCTTAAAAGGGTTCCAAATATATTTTTCTAAATTAAATTACAAAATCTTTTATGTATACATTTCTCTGAGTGTACACTTCAATTCAGTCACAATTTGCGAATATTTGATTACACCACAGCTAACTAAGGACATTGAAATATTTATTTACTTTTGTACTTTCTATTCCTTAAAAGTTCCACAACGGCTACTTTCACTAACAAGGCGAAAGGAATTGAAAGCCGACGGTTGGGTGAGAAGATCACAAAGAAGATGAATGTATTTTCTTATCGCCGGACACGATGCATCTTCAATTCACTCGTAAGCTGTCGAATTGTGTTAAACGTAGTTCGAATACGAAGGACAAGGCAGCACACCAATACACACACACACACTCAGACACACATGAGTAAGTGAGCTACAAGGTACAAGCGCAAATGAAGATTATATTAGTGGCGAAAGTACGCACATTTACAGTTATTTAAGTATGTTTGTATGTGTGTGCACAACCTGCTGTGTGTAGCAAGCATTTGGCTGCTTTGCGGTCACAGCTGCACAATCGAAAAGTCTATATGTGTGTGTATATCTTCTATTATTTGGTGCCTTTTCTATTTCACACACAGAGTCCGCTTTAATTTTTTACGTTTTCCATCATTGACTGCCACTTTGACAGCATCTTAACTAATATTATACCCGATTTCCTGTGGTTTATGGCTTACGACTGTCAACGCTATCTCAGCACTTGGACAACGAGGTGTTTGCTTATCTGCCATTGTGGTCGAATGTGGTGTACGCACAAAGGCTTCGTGTATATAATACGTACGTGTGCGTTTAGTAACAGTGCGGTGAGTAGGGCAGTAACGGAGAAGGATGAAGGTGGTTAAAGTAATATATTTGCCAATAGTATTAGTGAGATTTAAGCAGATAGCATTAACTAGGTTAGATATGCGATTTCATGTCTAGATGTGCGTATGTATGAATATATATGTATTTATATATGTATGTGACAGCTTGCTACATGTCAGCTGTTATAAATAATGCCAGAAAAGTAGCAAATATATGAGCCAAAAGCACACGAGTGGCTTAGGCGTATGAGTAACCGAAAGGATGCCTTGTTAGAAAGTGAAATAAATACATTGAATGGTCGTTATTTAAATTGATATAAATGATATTTGTATTAGAGGTTATGTCAGGCGCACATTCACACAGAAATGCGTAAGCTGAAAGCTGTATTTGCAGTGGTGCCTAAGTAAGGCATGTATAGCCTTAAGTATAAAAGAAAATAAGTGTCTTTCGCTTAAAGTCTTTTCGCAAACTGACCTCGTTTCAAGGCACTTCTTGTGGCAGCAAACACTCGTTGGATAATTGATGATTGTGTCGAAAGCTTTCCCCCGTTTACTTTATGGCTTGGGATTCTTCACTGGGCTAAAGTGAATGGCAAACAACACATTTTATTAAATTCAAACATTTCATTGCTCTGCCGAGAGGACAACTGTGAAAAACATATGTACGTTAAATAGATTCCAATTGGCGAGAAAATAAGTAAAATTGGTTCATAATTGAATCAAATGCGATTTTATCCAATAAAAAAACTTTTTTTTAAGTTTTTGAGTTGAAATATTAAATATTGGTAATTAAATATTAAACATTAATAAATACTTATTTTACATCTACTCAAATATTAAAAACCAACCTTAAATGCGCACTAAAGCATTAAAACTTTTTTGTTATTAAAATTTGTTTACTATTAGTTTGTTATTCAATGTATCAAAATGAAGGATTTTTCCCAAAAAAAAAATTTCTAACAAATTAAAAATTTTTAGTAATCAGCAAATTTTAATTTCAAATTTAAAAAGTTCAAATGGAAATTATTAAAATTGGTTTATAATTTTCAATGTATCAAAATAAAAAAAAATTTCCAAAAAAATGTTTCTAACAAAATTCTAACAAAAAAAAACAAATTTTTAGTAATCAGCAAATTTGAACTTCAAATTTAAAAAATTTAAAAAACAATTTTTATTATTGATTTTGATATTAAATTGTTTTGGTTAAAAAGTATAAAAAAAAGTTTCAGCTTATTGCATTCAGATTTAGCTCAACTCCTAATTTTACACTTACATATATTTTCTATAAAATACAAACTAAACGTGTAAGTTCAAAATTATTCCCATATTTTCAATTACTCGTAAGGAAATATCATACAAGAATGAAAATAGCTGCATGGAATATATTTGGTTTCTGCTTATTTTCTGTACTTCAGTGGAGAAAAACTTTCAACCAAGTAACAAAACCATTATGAAGCTACATACCGACATGTAGCAAATTGCTGTTGGCTTTTATATGCATACATATACGTAGAAGGATGTATTCTGATAGCTACTATACACACCCACTAGGAAAACTTGAAGTATTTTGATGAAAAACTAAAGTTTCTATCAAATAATAATTTTATATATATATTCAATTTTTCATTTGTTGTTCTTCTTCTTAATACTATTTCTCAGTAAAATGTTTACCTTTACTATTTTTTTTTTCTTTGTGTTTACTGACCGAAATTGCGACAGAATAGCTCTCTATTTGCTCTCCCTCCAGTTGTAACTTGAAAATTAAAGCAACTTCGGGTACCACTTTATACAGTTACGTAGTTCCTGCAGGGTATTAACTTGCATATTTACTGATTCCTAGCTATGCCTTCACAAGAATAAAGAATTTTATAGAAAACTGCTTACTTTGACATTGAAATATAAGTAAGTACCAAACAAAGTAGTATGCGAATTGGACTAGAAGCAGTTGCAGGAAGCTGGAAGCCGAAAATTTTACCCAAGTGCCAGAAATTGTAGTCATTAGAGTAACAGAAAGAGATATAAAAAATAAAGAAGGAGGCATTTGCTTGATTGAAATTGATTGAAATGATGCTCATGAAATATCTAATATAGAATTATTACATAGAACAAACAGTATAAAGCATATGTGGTTTAAGTCAAGCACTTAGACCTTTATTTTTTTATAAATAGAAAATATTAATAATTTTTTCAAAATCTATCATTCGAAAATTTTTAAAATTTTAATTTAATTTAATTTTGAAATTATCTACAATTTTACTGGCAGATTTTGGCGCATAATAATTACTTGCAAATTTAAAAATTTAAATAAATATGAGAAAATATTAAAATTTTTAAGTTTAAAGCGTTATGAGAAAAAAAACAAAAAATGGCGTAATTAACAACCAATTTTTTTAAATAATTTAATATGTTTATAATTTGTAGCAGGTGGCAACGTCATACACGACAATATTGAAATGCGTAATATTTGAGGAGGCCACCATTTCATACCAAAATGTTATATTCATTTAATTTTTGTGAACTTCTACGTAGTTATAACGTAAGGGTGGCAACATCATTTTAGGTTGTATTTATATCCGGTAGGGTGACAACTCTAGAAACAAATATTTTTATAGTGAATCTCATTGAAATATTTTCACCGAATAAAATAAAATATTATTACTATTATTATTTATTATTGAATTATTATATTTAATATCATGTTATTGAAGTTTATGGTAGCAAAGGAACCCGGTAAATAGCCCAAAGCCCGGTAAATTGAGAACATGACTACCAGTTGATCAATAGTTAGCAAGCAAAGCAGTTGCAGCGAAATTTCAAAATTCGGTAAGTACAATGGTGGTATTTTCAAAGTGAGACGTTCGTTTCGAAATCCATGCATTTTTTAGCATTTTCGATCTCGCAGCTAAAAATAATACTTTATAACAAACTGAATACAAAAACAGGTTTCCTTGAAAAATCATACACCGTTATTACGCAGAGTAATTTCGAATTATTTAGAATTATGCTTGAGCAGCTGTTTACTAGAGCGATCCCCAAATGGCTTAGCCTCACTACCCGATAGTGCCACTAACACAAGAGCAGCTTATTATCGTGTAGTAGGCGATTGCCTTAAAACTTTAGCCGAATCGGAAACGTAGTTTTGTTTTAACCACGTGTGGAAGAGACCGTGTTCTCGAATATTAGAGAAATGAAAATAGAGCAACGACGATTGAACGTGTGCGATATAGCAGAGACAGTAGGTAGCTCAAAAACACTGCGTGGGTCATTATTGCACGAAATATTGGGTATCAGAAAGCCAACAGCGCGAAAAGTGCCATGTTTAGTCACTCCCAAAGACGAGCGCAGTCGTAAGACCATTTCAAAGCAATGTTAGACTCTGTTTAAGCGAGATCCGAAAAGTTTCTGTGCCGTTTCGTGATCGTGAATGAAACGTGAATCCATTGATAAATACCTGACTCCAATGAATAGTCAAAACAGTGGACTTCATGTGACAAACCTGCTCCGAAAGGTCACAAAGGTCGGGAATTGCAAAAAAACAGCTCAATTTGGCAAAGGAAAATGGGCTTTTCTACCATGATGACTGATTTTCCTTACACATCAGTCGTCGCCATTGTCAAATTGGTCGATATAGGCTACAAACTTTTGCCACATTCCACCGTATTCTCCAGATTTGGCCCCGACTATTTTTTGCTTCCAAAGTTGAAGAAGTCTCTTACCGGCCCTCATTGTCACGGATGTCTACCTTGGAAGACCTCCACAGAACATATTTTTCAGACGGGTTAAAAAAGCTGAATATTCCTGGATCAAGTGTATATAGCTAAAAGGAGACTAAGCTGAGAAATAAATCCCAATTTTTCCAAAACTTTCGTTTTTCTTTTGTAGACCAAATAATTATTTGACCACCCTCGATGGATGGAACTCTTTATGTGAAAGAGGAAGTATTTAGACGAGTCTCCACTGCCGTTCTTTATATTTACTAACAACCAAATAATGATTTTTTTGAAGAAGCTTTCTTAACATTAAGCTGAGAGCCGCTGAGAGGCGGTTCTCTATTCTTTATTTTTTTTTTTTAAAAAAACAACACAAAACACATAAACACCAACAAATTTATTTACACCAAGAAAGCACTTGAAATAAAAAAGCTCTTGAAAGTAGCAACTTCCGCGCCGAAACAAAAATAGAAACTGTAGAAACTGTTGAAGAAGTGCAGCCGGAAGAGTGGAAATGAATGAGAAAAGAAAAAGAAAGAAAAACACCAACAAATGCTTGTGCACTAAGTAGCGCAATAAAACACATAAAGAAGTAATAAACTTTTGTTGAAAGACAATACGAAGCGTTGCAGCGGCAGTATAACCGTAACAAGATGTGCAAGAAAACCGGAAATTTTTGGAAGAAACACCACAGAAAGCGTTAAAAGCGCCAAGTACGTACATATGCAGTTGCATGAACGAAAAACAGAGTAAGAAGAAGAATGCGCTGGCGAAAGTGCATCTACTCATTGTGTTGGCAATTTATCGTACGTAGTATTTATCTGCTGCTCGTGACTTGGCTGGAGTGTAATCGCTGTAAGCATACGGGCGCACATATGCAGGTATCCCTGGAAGTATGCTATGCATGCGCGCTGCAGCTGCAATAAAATATATCAAAATGGCAAGCGCAAATGCAAGGCGTGGAAAAAGGTATATAAAAGTCTTGCTATAGCATAAACTGCAACAAATTTGAACTGCTCCAAAAGGTACTAGTTGTGTACCATACCTTTCAATGTGAGTCAAGTGTACTTAACTTTTTTTTTTTTAACCTCAGCTTGTGGGGGAAAATACATGAAAAATAAAAGGGAACCCCTACAAATAAAAAGGGCTACTGAAGCTTAATTATTGCAATAAAGGGTTAGGCCAGTCTAAAATTAAAAAAACACAAACTTTTTCAATTAAAGTACGCCGTAACGTGCTTAAGAACATTATTCAATTGGTAATGAAGTGAAAGAAGAAATTTTTACCTGTCAAGTCCACTATAGCGGAGCTTCAGCACGTAAAAGTTTAAATGAATTTTTGTCGAAATAAAATTTTTGAAATCGGGCGGCGATACTCAGAGACTATCGGAGACTATACATTGGAGACGTATCAACTTGAAATTTTAACTGCAGTTTCACAACAACATTATCTAATAAATCGCATATGGAAATTTTTCTAATTATTACATTTCTTTTTAAACAATTTACTGCTGATTCTTTTTGTAAAAAATTAAAGCATATGTGTGTACATTAAAGCATAAAGCAAAAATTAAAGCAGTAACCACCCTTTTGTACCAAAATGTCAATATAAAATATTTTTACACCCTTAACCCATACATCTTTAATTATTTCTGGAAGAGAGATTCCTTTTTCTTACTCCCGGAATATGTGAAAGTTAGACTAGCCTAACCATTTAAGCCATGCAAATTTCAAGAAGAACCTGAGAGCAACAGACCTCTCAGCTTTTAAATCTTCTTTAAGTAAATATTCAAACATCTGTCGGATGTTGATTATTATCATTTAATTATTATATATGACATATTACTTCATTATTACCACTTCATTATAAATTTCTTTAATTGAGAGCTCCCAAAATTTAAGCCTTCAAAATTCATTAGTATCATTCAGAAGATTTAAAATTTTTGGTTAAACTGAAAAATGGTTTAAATTTTCAACGAAATCAAATTTTCCGCAATTTAAATCAAAATTGTTGCAGTTGTTGATTGATTGTTGTACTAATTGTATCACTTAAATTGAGTGTGTGTGAACAGAAAACTCTAATTCTCTAATTCAATTATAACTTCATTAACTCGACAAATGTAGCAGCTTGATAATGTTCAATTTAAATTTAAAAAAAAAAAGAATCTGTTTCAAATGCATTTTTATCTATAAATTTTTTCTCACAATTTAAATCGGAAGCAAACTACTTTTTTGTAGTTGTCGAATATTAATTGTGTGAGTTTAATTGAGTGTATGTGAACACGAAATTTTAATGCTCAATTATAACTTAATTTAAAATTTAGCTGTTTGAACATTGTTTGATTGAAAATGAAAATAGATCGTGTTTAGAACTCAAAATATTTCTGCTAATAACTCGAATTTCAAAGCAGCGCTTTTCAAACTAGCACTGCTCCCAAAGTAACTATTAGTATTAGATTTACAACTGACTTGCTGGATTAATACTACATAAGACGCTCCAAAGCGAAATTTGATGACTTTTTTCTTTTCAAATACCTACGCTTGTATGAACAAAAGTAAGGAAGTAACGATTTCAAATTTTTTTTTAGTTTTTATAGGAAGAGAGTAGCTAAGTAAGCGCACAAGAAGTCGCTCAAGTGAGTACATTTTCCTCTAAAACTACAAATATACACATATTGTTTGCAGCTGTTAGTAAGTATATGTTTAAATATTCATACATAATAAAGAAAAGTTTTTCCTGTGGTTCCCAAAATTAAAATGGATTGGTAGGTAATATTAGACAATATTGAGCAAGTTTTGAAAAATTAGAAAAATTAGCAACTTAAAATTATGTTTCTAAATATTATGTATGTCTAAAATTTCTTTAAAAAAAAAAATAATTTAAAAAGAGTCATTTCTGACTTCCATGCGCACATTTTTTTTAATAAAAAAAATCTTAAATACTTTTTTAGGCTTTGTAAATATTTCGTCTCCTCCAAAATATCGCTCCAAATTTAACAGAAATTCGTTACACTGTGCAGCGATTGATAGTCAACTGTCGAACAACAATTTAGCAAGTAAACCGGCAAACAAGTGAATAAAAAAAAATAAAAACTATTTGAAATATCCGGAAACGGAAAAGCATGGAAATGGTATGCGGAAAAAGTTTTGAGTAGCACTTATGTGAGATTCATTGCATTTCAGATATTCATCTTGCGCCATATATGATTTACATGCACTTCAAAAAGCAAAAGCTCGAGTACACATATCATAACTACGGAAGCGTAATGGATTTTTTGTTACACAATTTCGACTCGATAGTTTTCAAGTAACTTACTTTTGGTTGCCGAACAGCGTATTAACGGTAAAAAGGTTTGGACGTGCGCAGCAAATTCAACAGGGCAATGTAGCTGCTTTCAGCTCTCGTATTGTATAGTATTGTATTGTATAGGTTGCTTAAAGTTTAATTTTGTCGGTTATATAATTGAGCGCGTAAAAGTATGCAACACCGAAAAAGGTAAGTAAAGGTATGAAATTGATTATTTGCATACAATTTAAGGTCCAACAAGGAATGTAAAGCATAAATTAAACCTAAAAATCTTCTGAATTTTTAGGAAGTAAATGAATAAGTTAGTTGTCCATTAATTAGTTGTAAGCATTATTTATATTTTCTAATCAGAAAACATCTAGTTTTCGAACTCACTTGCTAAAACAAGTACTTATTACTCAATTTAGCCGATTTAATTAATGGCTACGCAATGATAAAAAAAACCTTGCAATTATCAAAAGCTTAAGGAGATCGCAGCTAATGCTATTTACAGCCTACCAACAAAATGCAACTTAATGATCCGCGTAGGAACCGTTTGCACCTTTCTCTTATGGACAGAACGCTTTTTTCGTTAAACAAATACCGTTTTCCTCTCATTGAGCACACAGGGTTGCAAAGCCGTTTAAATGTTATAGACGCGATTAGTTAATTGCTGCATTGAATTTTAAATTGAGCATAATTAATTGGATTAAATTGTGCAATTTGGAGTCTCTTTAGACATAATAAAAGTTATTTACAAATGCAAACTGAACATAAAGACATCTGAAACATAACTGAACATATAACTGAACATAAAGACTATAATCTTCGCAACAAAATTTTTTAAACATTTATTTAACACACGACCAGACTTCTGAAGTCTTCTGGAAGAGCATTTATATGGACTAGATTCCGTACTCAAGCTCTTAGTAAATACATTAATATCTGTGCAAGCGCACAGTCTTAGTGAAAATTCTTAGTAAGTACCAATGCAGTGATTTGGCAGCCAATTGGCAGTATCTCAAGTGAGCTAACAACTGCCTTTACCAAACAGTTCGAAAACATAAAAGTAAAGGAATTATAAATTGGTATATGTAGATTAATGATTAATAATCACTCATTAATAATTAAAGAACAATGATTAGGGACTCTTAATTAAGAATTTATGACTAATTAATAACAATTAACGATGCACAATTCGTGATATATTATTTATGATTTATGATTTATGATTAAAGATTTGTAATTTATGATTAATGATTTATAATCTATGATTTATGATAAATGATTTGTAATTTCTAATTTAAGATTTATAATTTATTACATATGAATAGCTACAGATGTTTGATGTTTAATGATTAACCATTAATGGTTAATGAATAATTATTGATCAATAATAATTGACAATATAATTTAAGTGGCAACTTAATCATTCCCACCAACTTCCGATCAGCCGCTTTGCCCAAATACAATTCGATATTGCCATATAGGCACCTACGTAACGTAAATATTCCTTTAATTGTTGTTATTAAACGTTATTTAAACTTTTTAATTAAGTTTTTGTAACTTTGGATATTTTTAACTTAATACTTTTTAATATTTTAATTTTAAGTAAATATTAACGTTTTTTATAACTGAAAATAATATGTAAATAAAAATAAAGCATTGAAAACATTGAGCCTTGCGATTTTATTTTAATAAAAATACACATACATTTTTTAATATAATATTCTTTAAATTTCATTTCCAACACTTCTTGTCAATCGAACACACAACTTTATGAAATAACTTCATGAAACTTTATAAATAGAGTGTAACGCATCAAAATATTAGCATGCTTTGTGGCGTTGAAACAAGTTGCATAAGTATACCTACTATAGACATATGCATCTACTTTTATGCCAAACATTTCGGAAATTTATTTCCATCAACACTTTTCAATTTGTCAATAGCTATCATCTAGCATGCCATAAATTGTAGAAACCGAATAAATTTTCAATATTTTGCAAGGCATGTTGTTTGTCATCAAATTTAATACAACATTTTTCATGCGTAACAAATTTAATTTTCATAAATTTTAAACCCACACATGCAAACGTGCATGGGCATAGGTAAACTCTACAGCACACACACACACACACACACACACATATGTATATATATATATGTATAGATCTCCAGCCCCTAAGCTGCATTGTATATGCCAAAAATTCGATTTTTCCACTCAAGGAAATCTGATATGGTTTTCTCAACTCACATTCTGCAGCACACTCGTTTCGGCACTTCGTGTGCGTTTCGTTGTTTTTGGTAATTTTATTTATTATGTTTATGTTCTTGTATATAATATTTTTTGTTATTATTATTCGCATGCATGTCGAAGATTATGGAAATTCACAATTTGCACGCAATTTGAGCTGGCTTCGTTATATATATACATGCACACATATATACACACAGCGATACACGCACATACATATGTATTTACTAGCCGATTATATAAAGTTTTTATCCACATATATGCCGCTTTTCCTTACATCAGCTGAGCTCAACTTGATAAGATTTCTCGTACACCTCTACTTAGTGTCATTATTCTTAGCCACTTCATTCGTTGTCAAGCAATTTATTTCACAATCGAATTTGAAAATTCAACCCTTCCAGAAATAAGTTGCTTTATTTGCTTATTTTCGCACTGTATTCTTTGTCTTCTTCTTTTTCTTTTCTTTTTCGCGTTGAAAAACATGGAACCACAAATGTTCTTTATTTTAAGCACACATTTTTTTTTTGTTTTTTTTTTAAAGCATTACCTCTTCCTTACATACGCATTCTAATTTTTGTTTTTTTTTTTTTGTGCATTTCCCTTAACCTTCACTTTTATTTCCGCTTTTCGCTGCTTTCATTTCGCCTCGAGCTGCGTCACACTTTTCGCCCTGCGCTCTTTAACGGCGCTGTGAAGGCGTGGCGTGTGGGCAGCAACTTATCAATAGTGAATTTATATATTTTAAAATGTACAATGAAACACACGTCGTGTGGAACAAAAGCTCATTTCCCGTTATTTGGTTAACGGAAGTATCAGTGTCGTAAAAAAAGGATTTTGCAAGAGCTTAACGAGAGTACAGTGCGTCATAATGTCATGTCGACAAAAAATATATAGAAAACATGATGTTCAGCAGAAAATTATTGAAGAAAATTAAAAACAAAAACAGCAGTAAATCAGTGCTGTGGGATTATATAAGCACTAATTGAACAAAATATTTAATTAAAGAAGCATTAAATGTAAAATTCTAAAAGACTGACAAGCGCACAAATTTTTTATTATTCACTCACTATTCGCTTCTCCTCTATTCCTATAAAAAAAAAAAAATCAAAAATATTACAAGCCAATTCTTATTATCAATTTTCTGACTTTTCGGCGCTCTAAAGCTCTGCCAACGGAAGCAAAAAAAAAAAAATAAATAGATCAGACACTTTTTCGTAAAAACTAAAATCGAGTGCGGTGATTGAATTCATTTTCACCACCAACAATAAGACACTTTCAAGTTGATCTCATTACTGAGGCATTTTTACAGGTTCGAACCCAAAAACGAAAATAAAATAATTATTTTTAAAAACCGGGTAGAATGTTAGGTGTTGTTATTGTGGACACTTATTTACAAATATACGAACGACTCTCTCTTATTCTGGAAAAAACGTTTGATAATGTACTAAACATATGCTACACAAAGTATTACGAAATCTGTGCGGATTGAAAAATTTGAAAGGCGAAGGTGCCATGCGAGAATTCTTTCTAATCAAGATACTGCTATTTGACATAAAATTGATACAGCAAGCTCGTCGACTTTAGCATGTAGTATAAAAGGTCCAGGACGGATTTTTTAAATCAAATTTTATACATATATTTTAACCGATTTTCTAAACCAACTTATGGAAGGCTATGATGAAAACGAATAGATCAGGGCAACGGTCATTCAAGAATTTGAAGTGGATTTGAGCCACTAATATCATTACACCTTCCTTATTCCCTAAGAATGACTTCCAAAATGTTCTTTTTGTTCACAATTAGCGCATAACACTCGATTTGCGACACTTTTGATTTTTGATTTTTGAAAAATTTACTTCGACGATCAGATTAGCAAAACTCGATTTTTGACAGATAAAGTTCTATAAAGTCATCATCAAATGGACGGAGTTGGTTTTATTATGGAATATCGACAAATAATTATTCAGATCCCTATTACAGAATCAGAATCACCAGATCCATCCACCAATCATTAATCAGATCAGATCAGATCCCAGAATCATCAAACTAGTTTAAATAAGCCAAACGTTGGTACTACTGAAGCGGATATTGGAAGAAAATATAACAATAATAAACAATAAGAATGCTTGCTCCTTTGAATAAAACAGTAGAATACCATATTAACAGACTTCTTCCGACTGCTTTTAATAGTTTAATAAAAAAGTTATTTAAATAAATAAAAAAATTTTTAAATACATAGTATAAATTTGCAGCAATCTATTCGAAGCGTACTATAAAGGTCCACAAAATTGGCATTATAATTTTGCAGTTGCCAATGTTTTAGTCGATACTGTAGTTGGTTTTTTCCAGAAAAATATATTATAAATTCTGACAACTAGTTCACAGGGACAAATTTATATCTATGTACGAAATATATATGTACGAAGTTTGTAAATTTAAGCAAAAATTTTCTAATTCCTAGTCGTGTTTCTAAAAAAGTTTTTTTTTTCACACACTTTTCCCATCTACTGTGTATCAGGGCATTTTCAAGTGTTTATATATAAATTGTAAGAGTTACATACATATAAACACATGTAAGCGCACATTACTTACATCCAATTCAAGTAGAATATATTGAAAGCAAATTTGGCAACAAACTTTGTACACGCAACACCCAAAAGGCGGCGATGAATGTAACGAATGCGCGAAGCAAAGAGTTGCCGCAAAGCAGCGCTCTGCATTTTTACATAACTAAAAAACAAACTTAAAAAAGAGGTAGAAGAAGACAATGCGAAATGTGCACACTCCGTGGCACTCACAAACCAACTATGATGCTGAAGCCAGCTTCCGCTCACCACACCAGCAGCGCCACCACCACACCGTTGGCTGCACTGAAATTGTTGTTGTGCGTTGTCTGTTGTCTGTTGTCTGCTGTCTGCATTTGTTGGCGGCAATACACATGTGCAATATATCAATTCTAAATGATTTTTTTTTTTGCGCGCTGCTGCGACGCCGAACGCAGCTGGCTGCCATTTTTCCATTACTCCACACACACATCGCACACACGCGCACACACACAAACACATACGCACTTTCATAATATTATCTACTTTTTGTGTTCCATGCCTGCGTTGTTTTTTGCATTTTTTTTGGCATTGTTTCACTTCTCGCTGTACACGTGCATATGTGCGCTACTCCCAAAAGTATGCTATGCTTTTGGTATTACTTTATTTTCTACTGCTTCTTTAGTTTCATGGCGCTTCATAGCGCGCTTCTCAAGTACGTGTGCGATATTTCACAGCAAGTGTACGCACAATTGCATACGCACGCATACACATACACATACACACACACACACTCGCATGCATACGTTTTTGTATACGTGTACACGTAGCCTCCCTTGCCGGCATGCCACTAGTACACTCTCGCACATCATTTGCTGTATGCTATGTTTCTCGGTGGTTGTTGTTGTTGTTGTTGTGCTTTTCGGTTGTTGTTGGCATAAAGCAGCGAGGATTTGAAAAATTGCGGTAATTTATAATGTTTATTTGATGCGAACGCACGAAGTGCTGCAACAAGCTCCCAGTAAATGCGCAAAGCTGCGAAAAGTGGGCAAAATTTATTTGCATAAATTGCTTGTAAAAGTAAATGCGTGAATGCTTTAAAGCTAAGCTGTGATAAATTTTGTGGAAATACGAATTTCTTAAATGCGTTTTTTTAAAAAGATGCTTGTGCGTAAGAAATAGTGATCATTATTTGCTTTTGGTGAATTTCCAACGAATTTTTAGGAGCAGATTTTCATGAACTTCGAAAGAACTAAGTGAAATAAGTGAAATGATATATTTACTTTAATTATAATTTTTTTGTTTGCGATCGATCTAGAAATATAAAATTAAATTGCTTTCTGCCGCTGTATGAGCCAAGATTAATCCGAGCGTTTGAGGCATAATAAAACCCGAAAAGTATGTTAAGTAATAATTGGATATTGATAGAGAGAAAATACACTCCATGGCAAACTGGCAGGCCTGAAAAGGGGTATGTGTTGAAAATGGAGCCATTGAGGGAGGAAGACTTATCCATGAATGGTTAAAAGCTCAGAAAAAGATTGCTGGCGGGATATAAGATCTTGATTTCTCCATTAACTCCATTAACAGTTCATGCTTTTAGACCTCTACAGTCCTCTTCTTAGAAATATACGGCTCTGAAGTGCAGCCTCCTTCATCCCGGTAGCCCGGTTCAATGGTACTGATCAAGAGCTCAATTATATATAATTCGAAACTAGTTCTGCAGTAATAATAAAAAGACTGTTGAGTTTTCATAGCTACTTTGCACTCATTATTACCAAACAGGGATTGGCTAGCAGCTCCCTTGCTCTATTTCGGTTTATTGTTTAATGACTGAGCCTCACGTGAGCTCAGTGAGCGCTGGCTAATAACAGTGCATGTGTGAATCCAAGATCTTGCTGGTCCAGAGTGAATCGCATGAGGCTTAGTAAGCTCCGGTTCCTTGTCCTCAAACACGTGCAGGAATCGGTCACAAAAACCTAACCTAAACTAAAATAAAGTGGTCTGGACTGGTTTTCTCCAAAATATGTGAAATAAAAAAGAAGATTATGCTAGAAACATTCTCTTTCTTAGTTTATTTACTACAACTCTCTAATATGCTATGAAAAATTATGTTTGCAACAAAAAGAAAAATTCTATCAGCGATGCGATTGCCATAGCAAATAGATTGGCTTGCGAGAAAAACTATTTCTTCGGAAAAGTGAAAACAGTCAAGTAAGCACGGGTTCTAGCGATCTCTTTTGAACTAACGCAACACATTTTGGTTGGTGGTTTGAGTAGGAACCGTTGCCTCAGACTCGTACCTACATAAAGAATAATTTTGCAAAACAAATATGGGAGATTTGTTTCAAAGATATGCCTCCCACCGTTCTTATACCAAAATTGACTCTTTATGATTACTTTCGTCAGTAGCGATAAATTATGTGCGCCTGTAATAGAAAATCACTTAAGGAACTGGGGGTTCCTTCCATACCTATCTGTAAGAACTGTATGAAAAATGTTTTCTTCTCCTTCTTTTTACTACCTTTTAAATAAATTCTTTTGCGACAAACAATATTTTTACACGCTTTCTCTGTCTGCTCCAACTAATGATAGCGCAATATAAGTGTCTTTCCTTTAACACTTGAAACTTACACAATCAAATTCGGTGCTCTTTCAAACAAGTTTTTCTCCTTTGCAATCCAACTAATTTTCAACTCATACAAAACCAATGAATTCCACCATAAATATTTGCAAGCGCATAAAAATAAATGCTCGATTATTTTATCACAGAAATTCTGCGAATCTAAATTTTTCGGACGCCAATTTTTCATAATTCAAAATTTAACTGTATTCAACGGAATCCACATAATCAAGTTATGTAGACACCAAGTATACTAAAATGGCGGATGGAGTCATAAAGAAGCGGAAAACTAAAAAGTTATGCCATAAAAATTAAAATCGAACTACTCACAGAGTGCGCAATAGTTTTCGAAAACTTTACTGTTATGATATTGACTTTGTCATTGTGGAAAAGTGCATTGGAAAATGTTGCCAATAATATTTGATAACAACGGTCATATTGCCTATTAATGTTTGTTGAAAATATTTTAAAAATTTTGCAAGTGGAAATTTTAATAAATGGAAAGCTAGCTACACAGATTAGAGAGTAAGCTCTTTTAGAAAATTTTTCTAAATTCGAAAATTTTCGAAAGCACACGATTTTGAAAAATGCTTTTTAACATGCTCTAATAGTAAGGAACTTAATTCTTAAAAAATTCCTTACCAAAAACGACTTCAGCTATGCAATGTTTACTATACAAAGATTCAGCACGTCTCTTAAATCTACACACGTTTCACAATTTTATTATGTCAATATGGAATTAAACTTCAAAGTGCGCTTAAAAATTTAATAAATTTACGTTCAGCTTAAGATTTTCATAAATCATTTATATTGCTAACGGTACATATCTCATTGCTGAACTGGATTTTCATGACTTCGACATATTATTTCCTCTTTCAATAACTTTAACGACTGAGTTTATGTCCATATTTATAGAAAGCCAATGAGGCAGTTCATACTTTTATGAGTGTGAGTATGTATGTACATTGATAACGTTCGGCAACGAGCATAACAGAGCTGAGTTCAAAGTGACTACTAAGATTGTGCAATTTGACCATACTTGGCCTTTTCTTGTATGTTGCTCTAAGTTCAGTTTAAAATGCTAAGAATCATGAGGCCAACACGATGACGACTAAAGCTGAAATTGAAGGCCCCTGACAGTAGATATTGGAACCACTCGCGTCCGCATCATATAGAAAAGGCACGTGCTCTTAATAAAATAAATTTTCAGATACCTCGGGTAAGTCTACTCAGAACATTCCTAACCAAAGTACTCAACCTAGTAAAAAAATCTTCTATGTTTTTGCGTCGACTACAAAGACACCAGCATATATATTGCACTCTCTTCCACGCAGTCAACTTAATTTATTTTGACAGAATTTCAACTAACTGCCTTTGAATTTTCTTATAATATAGCTGGAATATATATATAATCATATATGGTATCTTATTAACTCATATTACAGGCCATAGACTCATGTACTTTCGTTGCTATATTTTGCTCGGTGTGAGAGATATTTATATTAAAATCAACCAATTAACTCAAATAAGATATATGCGATATAAACTCAACCAAAATGGTTTAATGAATATATATATATGAAGAAAAAGTAAACCAGAGAAAATGAAAAGGATCATATATTAGGAATATCGGGCTTAGACCACGGTCTAGACTGGTTTCCTTCATATTTAGCGAAAAAGCACATTGTGTTTAAGAAAACATATCCACTAATTTCATTAAAATATCATAAATATTGACCAACATGAACGGTTTAAAGTCAGATAGAAATTCGGGAATTCTTATATAGGACATTTTTGGGATAGAGGAAGATCTGCACTGATCACATTAACCTTTTCCATTATTCAAGTATATTAGGGAACATGGTTTCACCCAATTTTGTGAAGGTAACTCACACAGTGACCGACAAATGGGGCATAAAGTCTGCTAGAATAGCGAAAATCATTGTATGTAGTATATGGGAGCTGTGATAATTTGTATACCGATTTCAAACATTTTCGGCAGTAAACTATGGTATATCCGAAATTACACCTTCACTTAATTTTGCTAAGATATCTTACATATTGATCGAAATGTATTGTATAAAGTCTATCCGGAGGTTGAAAATCCGTATATTGGATACGTGGTGGCTAGGGGAAGTGCTTACCCGATATTATCCATTTTAAGCACATAGACAAACTGTCATCAGAAAGAGGCGCTCTCTGCATTTCAAAGAGATAACTCATATATTGACCGTTATATATGGTATAAGGTCTACCGGAAGGTTGGAAATCCTTATATTAGGTACATGGAGGCTAGACGAAATTTTTACCCGATATTCTCCTTTTTTGACATAAGAGCACTTATCATGGAAAGATGGTCCTTCAATTTCATTAAGATATCTCATAGACTGACCGATACTGTCGGTATTGCCATTGGCGCTGAAGTCCATATATTGTTTATTTGGGGGCTTGAAAACTTATAAGCCGATTTCTACAGTGTTTACCTATCTTGAAGGCATTATTTGTGAAAAGTTTTATTCCAATATCTTAATAGGTGATAGATTTATACACTATAATGTGAAAGGACCAGACTAAATTTAAGATTGTGTTATATGAGAAGTGGGCGTGGTTATCACACATTTTAACAGTGTACGAAGATATACTAGCAAAACTTGTTCTGAGCAAATTTGGTTGATATAGATTTAACGGTTTATGAGATGCGTACATTAAACCTATTGAGGGGCGGGGCCATGCCCACTTTTACAAAAATTTACCCTCACTAATGGCCCGCCCTACTAGAATTCCCTGCACCAAATTGCATGTTTATATCTTGGTTTTTTGCTTAGTTAGATCACTTTATAGGTTTTGTGGGCGTGGCAATAGTCCAATTACGCCCATCTGCAATACCAATCGTCCTATTACGTGTACCAAATTTTATCAATATCCTTCATTTTTACTCAAGTTATCGCTTGCTTAGGCGGATGAACGGACGGACAGACAGTCACTCGGAATTCAACTCGTGCCGTCATCCTGATCATTTATATATATATATATATCTAACTATAGTCTATATCTAACTCGTTTAGTTTTAGGCATTACAAACAACCCTTAGGTGAACAAAACTATTATACTGTGTTGTCATATGTTGCGAGAGTATAAAAATCCTTGCATCAACTACTTCTAAATTTTTACACAAATACAACAATGATATGCAAAAAATGAAGAGTTCAACCATCTTTAACATACCTACAAATGAAGTGGAAGATCAACTAACGGTTAGTAGCTAGGCATGATACCTCCTCAGCATAAGGTATAATGACCTCTGGTTATATTTATTGTAAAAGTTAGTAAGTAAATACGAGATTTATCGACAACTAACTCTAATTAAAAGAGTCACAAGAGATGAGGGTTTTTGGTTTTCCATACCAAACATCCATCATAATGCAGGGCACCTTGGGACAAGCGAAAGCGACCAAGGATTTAGTCAGTAATTAGTTAGCACTAATGTGAGCAGTAGAGGTTGATAGATATGAGCTTTTGTTTGGGTACAAAAAGCAACTTGACGGTGAGGGTAGAGAGCGCCCAAAATATATCCTACTGGTTACTAGTTTGTACTAGTGGCTCTAACTCTTGTAATTCGCACAAAAAAACTTCTAAAGGCACCACATTCATCATTCCTTATTCTACTTTCACTTTGAATACAAAGATTATTACAGGACCGTTCCTACGACCGTCGTGTCTATGTTACGGGAACGGACTAAAAATTTTATCCTTCACAAAACAATCAACTCGGCGGCATTCCTTAAAAATATTTGGAAAATATTTTCCGTCGTTACCGCAACTATTAAAGGAGAAGTGCGCATATCTTGCGCGTGATTCTGGATAACAAAACCCTCACAGTAAGGAGGAGACGCTTTTCGCGGACACTTCAAAGTAAAGTACCGTGCTTTCAGTTCCAATTTGATGGGTTCGAATAGTTTTTAAGACTTCCTCGATATAATCAAACACAGAGCTCCCGAAAAAGATAAATGTTTCGACGAAGATATTATTCAGTCTCTATTGGCCTTCAGCGTTTTCAGTTCCATCATCTTAAAACAAAGCATCGTGGTGTATTCGGTGGCCTTTTTCATCACCCAATACATTTCATGGGAATGTACCTGCCTTAAGCCTATATTAATAATCTTCAGCAATAATTTTCATGGTGTATTACTTTTCTTTACTTCATAAAGCACTGCCATTCAATCTGCCTACACAAATATTTCCAGTAAAACCTGTTCGACACGACCTGTGCGTCTTTTCCAATTTTTCATTATCCCTCACAGAGCAGCAGCAAAGAAATGAATAAAAAGAAGACAGCAGTGAAGATGTAAAGGCATCAACAGCAATGGCAGAGAAATGAAGCGAAGGCGTTCGCAAAAGCAAAGAAATAAAAATCAACAATCAAGCCGGTTGCAGCGCCATGAAGTATGCTTTATGAAATATGTGTAACAATTTAAATGCCAAAATGATTGGAATGCTGAGCTGTTTGTCTGCCTCGATATCTGTACTCATCACTTTCGCAGGCATACAGCGCTGGGCCCTTGCTTGACTGCCTTTCTTCTTCTGTGAATAGTGTTGATGTTTGAGCTCAACTTGCTTTCTATATGCTCAACTATTTTTTATTATTTTCTGTTAACTTTTTTTGTTTTTGCGAAGTGACTTATTTTGCACTCTGTTGATATGTTGTTTTGCTACGTATCAGCAGATTATCGCTCGCTTCTTACACTCGTTCTTTTTATGCAAATACATTTTCTTTGGCTTGTCTGCTGGAGCAAGCTGAAATTGAAGCATTTCAAATGAAGCAATTTTATGATCGATACGATTTGTTTATTTACATAGTATCTGTGAATAGCTAGAGGGCGCGCTTGTTATTGTATTTTACAAATACTAAGTGGATATGTATGTAGGTAGATATATTTGACAGGGCATTCTTCATAGCCGCCCGCGCGTTAATCAAATTAAGTGCATGCTAATCGCATATCTGTACTTTTGTATAGTCAACTTTTAGGCGCTATAACAGCTACAACCCGCCAACCACACAGCCAGCGCCCCGCATATCATAATGGCTTACCAGCTCACTGCTCATGCCGACATGTTTGCGTTGGGCTGGTGGCAGCGCCATCATCAACGGCAAACAAACGCTGCAAACGTCTGCTGATGAATAATAAATTGCTAATCATAAATATTGCAAAGTCAGTCAGAAGGCAAAGCAAACAGACCAAAAAGAGAAAATACGTATTGTCGAAAGTATAAAAGAAAAGTGCGCGAACTGCCTGCGGACGGAAGCGCGTAATCACAAGATGTTTTGCTGCTTTTGGCCCGCGTCTGCTACACCATAACGTATCGTCCAATACTTGCAACCAATATGCCAATGTTAAATCGGTTGAAAATAAATGGTAAATTTATATGTATCATTTATTCGCTGGCGCAGTCATTCGTTCAATGCTTTTGTTACCAGCGACCGACAGCTCGAATATATATATAAATACAGCAGCGCCAATATTAATGGTGCGTTTAATGTCCGTTGGGATTTACTTCTACTTAGCTCTCTTTTTTCTTGAGGTAAACGAAAAAAATCTGTTGAGCTCTGCGTTGATTTCTTGGAAGAAGGTGGCAAAATTAAAAAACATAAAAAATTTGAATGAACCAAAGCCACGCGGTATAAAACCAATATGCCCAGGTCTCTAGTGTATACTTTTAGGCTTTTAGCTTATAAACAATGCTGACAGCTGGTGAGTAAATGTTTAAAGAAAGAAAGTCCATTTTCAAAAATAAATAGATGAAGTTTAATGAACAAATTGTAATTTCTTTTCAAATTGAACAATTCTGTGTTATTGACCGAGAACAATAACATAACGGCAGAGATATGTTTAAGGAGTCTAAAGCTAGACTAGGTTACTACTACTGTCATACAGAATATTTTGATTATTTACCTCTTTCATAAGTACTCAGTTCACTACATAACTTATTTTAGTAAAGTCTGCATTTCTTTATTTCTCTACATATTTGCAACTCTCATTCAATGTAATCCTAAATGTAGGCAACACTTTTCCGATGTGTGAAATTCTACTGAAATGTAATACTAAAATTTAGAACATATCTGCACCACTTCATTATTAAGCGGAGTCACACACCAAATACGTTTACAATTAAACTAAACAGATTTCGATATGATAGAACAATTAATATGTAAATGCAGAAAGATTAAAATTTATACTCAGCCAAAAGTTTAAAAAAAATTTTATTAGCTTCATAAACATTCAGGGTTGCTCACTTTTTATAAACCATTAAAAATAAATAAATAGACAAATGAAACCTGCCATTTAGAATAATGGTGTTTACCAAAGAATTATCTTTATAGCTCCAGTGCAAAACTTTTCGCCGATTTAAGGTTATCTAATAGAAAAAATTTTATACGCAAACATAGTGTGTGTTTAATAAGTACGAGGAGGAAGAAATCCTGGAAACTGGTTAAACTATTGACTAAAAAAAAAGCCATATAGTTAGCCTAAAGCACATTATGTTCAAAAAATTCCGTTATGTGGTGCCGAACTCGATATATTTTTTAGTCACATTGAAAATCTTCTGTACCATACTGTTATGATTATTTAAAAAAAAATTTTTTTTTCACTCAGAGTATATATAACTCACGAAAATCGCAAAATATGATGACCATTAATTATAGGATAGGGTTCATACTCAAATGCAGACGACTACAAGCGGAGGTTGTTAAAAACATCGATAGGTGGCGCTGGTGTCGATATCGTATTAAAACTCGTCATGACTATCCAATTTTAAATAGACAACATGGCATAAAGCATGTTTAAAATTGGCGTCACTTTTTATTTGAATTCGAGGAATCGCAAAAAATTTGCTTGAAAATAATTGACACGGTTATCAAATTTGCTTGGCTTTAGTATTACTACAGTATTATTTATATTTTTATGCTCTCATTTTGGGATTTTATTGAATTAAGAAGTACCACGAGTACTCGATGAAATTTTCACTAATGAGTCGAAATTTAATACATTTACTTCGGATGGCAACATAAGAATTCGGATAAGTATTTGGAGAATACTGAATATAGAAATGAATCCTAAAAATTTACGGCCCACGGTGAAACACGGAGGAGGATCATTCGTAGGTGGTTCCATGGATCAATGGAAGTATTTAAGTGTACTTAAGACAACTTTAAGCAAAGCTCTAAAATACTTAAGCTGTATGCCGACAATGACCTCAAACATATTGCATATAATATGCGCATGTGGACCCTTTATAAATGCCCTAAAGCACTACAAACACCTACTCAGTCGCCAGATTTTAATGTCATCGAACTTGTTTGGAATCAGCTAGACGGAAAACTTGGATCAAGACAAATTTTCTACATTTCCTACTTACAAAAACACACTGAAAGAAGAGTGTAATTCCTCTAGGGTCAGGCTTATCGTATTGCTTTTACTTAACACTTCAGTACCTGAAGTACCCGAAATATTTTACGTTTGGTTAAAAATTAATAAAATGTCTCTTGTTCAATGTAAAATTATAGCTTTTTTTTTATTAAAATCTATTGTTGTTTTTCGTTTTTTGCAAAAGTCTAAGCAAAATGCGCCTGCACGATTTAGAGTGACTTTAGCTGCATATTTGGAGCACATTTTCCACAGACGTAAAATAGTTGGATGCGGGAGGTGGATTTTGTTTGCTTGGGAAGTGAGCACAGTTTTCAAAACTCTATCCAGGTGGGCCTCGGGATATTTTGATATATCGTATTTATCGATTTAATTGAACTATTGGGAAATATGCCGCATTTATACGAGGTGTATTCAAAAAATAACGGGAATGTTCTTCGATTGTGTTCTTCGACTTTAATCACTTAGTGCATCATGAGTTTCTTGCCTCAAGATCAAACGAAGTCAAAGCCAATAAGAAGTACTACCTGCAAGCTCAACGCCGTTTGCGTGAAGCAATCCGAAAAAATCCGCCCGGATTTGTGGAAAGACATGGCTTCATGGCTTTTGCTCATTTTTGTTCAATTCTGCTCACACCTCGTTGCTTGTTCGTGAATTCTTGGCCAAAAACAGTACTGTAACGATGCCCCAGCCTCCATATTCGCCAGACATGGCTCCGCGTGACTTTTTCCTATTTCCAAAAATAAAGAGAACCTTACAGAGAGAGGGCCGTCGTTTTACAAGTATAGATGACATTAAAAGCGCATCGCTGAAAGAGCTAAATCCCTAGGTTATCCTAAAAATCGAGTTTGAGAAGTGTTTCGACGATTGAAAGAAGCGCTGGCATAAGTGCATAATATCGAGTAGAGAATATTTTGAAGGCGACAAGATTAATGTAGCCGAATGAATATATATTATTTTTCAAAAAATCTAGAATTCCCGTTACTTTTTCAACACGCCACGTATGGTTACAACAGCGCTGAAAAGTGGAGGATCTGAAACCACGATCATAATTCAAAATCGGATAAGAGATCATGATCCTTCAACTAATAATACAATACGATTTGAAGAAAACATGCATATGTTTCCAAATAAAATCGTAGAAACTATTGTACTTAAACTCTCTGGTACGAACCGTATTTGAAAGGGGTCAATAAAATAATAACTTGTATTTTGTTAGTAGATTTTTAAGAACATAGAGCCAATATATGTTTGGCTCTTAAAATCCAATTTTTTAATATTTTTTCTAAAAGTATCACGCCAATAAGATATTTATGCAACAACAACAACACACGTCATCATGCATCCGTTAGAATTTAATATCTAAATGTAATAAATAAAAAACAGCGACTAATTTATTGACATCTAAATAACGAAGCAATAAACAAGTGTCGAAGAAAAGCTGACAAGTGCCAATTTCGAAAAGATTTTTCAAATTAAATTTCAATTCAATTTTCGCCCGCTACTAAAAGCTACAATTTGGCAGTTGAAATGCCATTTAAGGATTTGTAACGCATATTTTCAAATGAATTTCGGCACAGGAAAGCACAAATGTGTACAACATGCAATTACACACACACATACACACACATATATATATATATATACACTTAACACAACAAGCGTGTGGATTACCGTGTTCGTGCGTATGTAAATCAATAAATATGTGGCCATGTGTTACAATGCAGTGTCCTTAGCGCAAGTGCCAGCACATAAGACGCCCTCAACTAACCAGCGTCGACAACAACAACAACTATAACTAACAGCTTGTCTCGACTAACAACCGGAAAGTCGCTGCAATATGCAAATACCCGCCATGCGGCTGAAAGCGAGGACCCACCCGCGCATAACAACAACAACAACAACAACTGGTTTTGGGGGCTGCTCAAGTCAAGTCTAGGGTAGTAAATATTACAAAAACAAAAAAACAAAAAGAAAGCAAGCGAGTAAAATAAAATCGGAGCATATGTTCCCATTTAATGTAATCGCACAGCACTTGACATTATTTTTAACAATTTCTACTTATGTGCAAAACAATAATGGCGCAAGTTATAAGCCAAGGAGATCCGTGCTTCACACACACACACACACACACACACAAGCGCACGCATACTGGCTCTCCTTTGGCCAACGCAGTTTGCTGCTATTTTATTGTTGTTAATTTAAAAGCACTTTCGAGGCAGCAGCGCATTTTTCCGAATTTTCTATTGAAAAGCTGTGAACGTACAAGCGATGTGTGCGTGTATGTGTGTGTGTGTGTATGTGAGGAAATAGCAAGGGATTTGCATATGAAATCCGCCAATTTGTGGGTGTGGCGCTCATGTTAAGGAAGCCACGCCAACTTCTCGATCAGCCTCTGCACGGCCAAAGGAGAGTCTTTCTAGCTTATGAGCCGGCAGCGGGCGATCCGACAGACCAGCTGCGACAGCCGGAAGTGACTGGCGCGCAGTCTGCTACTTCCGTCTGCAATTGACAATTGGCATTTGCAGTAACACTTGGAAGTAGCAGCGATTCCATATAATTGAATTCAACAGTGGCTGCATTCAATGAGATACACAGGAAGATAATAGTTGGCATTTATTAGATAAGTAATTCATACTTGATAATAGATAAAGACAAAAGTTACTAGCAACAGAATTAGAATAATATATACTTAATTATTGATCAAAGATAATATATTGAGCTTGAATAGATAATAGATAACAGATAAGAGATAAGAGATAAGAGATAAGAGATAAAAAGAACAAATACAATTCAAAGATTGAGAATATGGATTATAGATTAAAGATATATTAGATTAAAACTGCTAGATATGGATTATAGGAAGTGGTCCATAGATTAGACTATGTATTATAGATTATAGATTACATATGACATATTGAAGAATACAGATCAAAGGTGAGCATACAAGGTTCAATAGAGTATGGAATATAATTGCATCGTAGTTTTTAGATTCCAGATCTAGAATCTAGACTACAGATCGTTGACAATATCTAATATATCATAGATTATAGACTATAGACTATACTTCTATGTATACCATCTATACTATACTATATATACTATAATCTATTACCTCTAATCTATATCTATTACCTTAATATAAATATCATATTGTAGATTAAAGCTGACAGATTACAGATTATAGATAATTTATGAAAGATTATTGCTTTTATATTCTGGATTTAGAGTTAAAAATTGCAGATTTTGGGTTAGCACATAATAGTTTATATATTATGTAATGGGTATCTACATTATATTATGATTTTTTGATGACTGTATATTATAATTAATAAATTATTGATTAAATATTTATTTGTAAATTATACAGATTGCATGTGAACACAGAAGGTTTTATAGAATGTAAAACATGATTTATTTTTTTGATTCTGGTCTAGATCAGTCTGGGAGCTTTTACAAATTTAATATCTTTTATGACATTTTGTATTATTGCTATTTTTGGGCGTTTAAATTACAATACCCAACATTTATTACGATTTAAATTGTTAGATATCGAATGTTTATTATATAAAAGTAATTATTCAAAATTTCCTTAAGTGCTTTAGATGGTATACTAGCATCCCTATTGTGTAGAGACGCTATATTATAGTTGCCGGTCTACATGCCCTGACTACTATAACAGGATTTTTGCTCCGCTGTTGGCTGCTGAAGCCAGTATTGAATTGTGGAGTATTGTATACTTGAAAACGCAGATAACAACATTAAGTTAAAGCAATAGGTGGAGAAGCACTGTTTAAATAACTTGACAGCACTGCTCAAATTTGTGGTAGAATTTGTAAAATGAAACGAAAAATGGAAAACAATGGCATTTATTGAAATTCAAAATCTATATGTTTAATAGATTTGAATAATTTGTACATAAATTAAAATATAATAAACACAAAATGGCGACAAGATATTCAATTCCCGGTGATTGGTAGCCGATAGCCATGCATAATGTACATTTTGGGTTACGGTTTCCCAGTAGCCCTTGTTACTAGCCTTACAAAATAGGGTGTAAAACTACTAATTGGTGAGAGAATATTCAAGAAAATACATGTCCTACCATCTTTACCTACATAACCTTAACCTACCTACCTAAATACACGAAAGTCAACTAACTCATAAGGTGATCAATTTATATGTAATATTTAGAAATACGTACTTCGTGAGAAAACAATTTTGAATAAACGCAATTTCAAAAAATAAGTAAAATTATTAGTGCTTGTCAATTGTCACTTAATAATTTATCCGCCGATATCTCAAACCATTTCTTCGAATATAATTGAATTTCGCATTTTCTTTTCCCTTTATTGGTTTTTTCCGTCGAAATATAATTTGGCAACGTTTTATTTGCTAAACGTCAAACTTATCCGATCCAACCAATTTTCAAACTCGAGTAAGTGATCAGCTTCCAATGACAGGATGACTGGTTATAGATTATAGCTTGCAATTTATGAATTATGAAACATAGTTGAACGCACCAAATTTGACTTCGTAAAACCCGTGAGACATCAGCCTGCAAATAATACCTGAAATCACATTGAAGTTTCTTGCGAATCAAAGGAAATAACTCATTCAAGCAATCACTAGATAATGGAAATATAGTTCCTCCTCACTAGATCAATTATATTAACTCACGAAAGCCCCACATGAAGCTTTGTATTGAGTAGTCATATTATTACAATTAAAAGGGGAAAGAAACCCTTCAGCGTTAATGAAGAGAACATTTACAAACAAAAAACTATACCTTAGCAATGAAGAGAAGAAATAAGTAATAAAATTTCTAACCAGTTCTCGAAAGTATTTTTTTCTATTAAGTACAAAACTTTTACGAGCCACTGTTTATCACTTAAGCAGCGCCTAGCACAGCTGCATTTCATAGACAAATACACATGTAAATTGCGGGCTTTCCACCTAAATGTCTCAATAATATTTATAGTGACAGTTTCTGCTTAATAGCTGCGTGACATATGCAAGTATTTTGCAATGAGCTTGCGCTGCCCTTCATGAGCTCCTGCAGGGTGTCGTAGAAAGCGAGCTCCAACAAAGGCCATGCAAAAAAATTTATGCCAGAGACCTTTGAAAAATAAAAATTTCTAACACATAAAAATGTCATGTAACACAATTGGCATATTCGGCAAACGGAGTTGCCACCTTTGCCACTGAAAGTGTGCAGAGAGTGCAGACTATTTGCGTTGCCTTTTCGTTATTTAAAACCCTCGATATTGGCAGACTGCGACAAGTGAAAGTACACTGGATTACTTGGCATCTTCACCCTTATTACGTTTTTTCGTTTTACTTGCGCGAATTTCATTGCTTTTGGCAACCGTTTTCGACAATCACACCACGGCTCGCCTACAACAAATTCTATTTAAATTTTACTGGTTTCTTTTTTTCAATTTATACTGTTATAAAGAATTTATATGCGCCATTTACACATATGTGACCACAACGTGAATTGCCAGCTATTGTCTCATTGAATTCTTATATAAAACTCTTAGTTATTGCATACTTTTGTGCGCGCTGCGTACAGGCTGCTGGTAGCAGTGAGTAGTAAATGTAGTAAGGATATCTTTAAAGCTTTTAAAGACAGCTAATACTACGAAATATTAAGGATTTTGTATCTGCGTGGCTCCTAAATGTCTGCATATTTTGCTCCCAGAAGTTTTAATTACTTTTACGCCCAAATGTATGCCACAAAGTGGTATGTAATGCGTTCACACACATACAAAGAGCCTTGTATTTTTGTTGGAAAAGTATTATCACTTTGCTTTCGCGCTGTTTTTATTACTCTGGAGATTTATCTTTGGTTCACTCTCCCCACCAGTCTCTCATTCTACCGCTGCTAGGAGAAAAATTGCCAACAATACATCAAGTAATACACAAAAATAGCATTTACATTCATTCATATCCGCATTTCGGAGCACAACTTACGTTTGGGAATTTGCCCGGCAAATATTTCACATGAATACCCGCGCTATTACTCACTCACTAAACTTCACTCAATATCCACAAGTACCAGCCGCAATTCCCAATCGTGCCTCAAACGAATTTCGGCGTTATCTATCAACCTTTTGGTTTGGCTTAACCACAACTCTGTTCCTTTGTAGCGCCAACTCTTTGCTCTTCCCCACTAGTGGGGCACAAGCAACTTTTGGGGTATTTATTTCTGTGTTTTTTTTCTTTGACTCTTTGTACTACACGTATTTACCGTTGTTCATAACCGCTTTGAGTTGCTGCTCCTGTTATGATTTACGATTTACTCAATGTTTGTTATTGTTTCGATATTTGCTTTAGTTTATGGTAGCTATAATTCATCCAGCCGCTCGTTGTTGTTGTACGCATTAGTTCTCAGATGTTTATTTATTTTTTGAACTCTCAATTGCTCACCATTTTTCTGCCATTTTGTTTTTTGATTGACTTATTTGTGTTATCGGAAATGGTTTCTATGTTGTCTTACAATTTTTTTATCTATTACTTTCCAAAGAAGCTTCTAGGGTCTTTATGAGATGAAGATAATAGAAAAGTGGCTACAAAACAACTTTTTACATTTAAACAGAAATTTTTTGGCATATATAAAGTTTAAATCCGGCAGAGACCTGCCGTTTAAAATGGTCTAGCCTTCAAACGAACACTACGAAGTAAAATGACCACTTGTGAAAAAATGTACCTACTAACATTGAATGGGCGACCATTTTCCGGACAAAATCGCAGATGAGATTACGGGACCAAAGTTCCATATTGGAACATTATTCTAAAAAATTTATAGACGAATACCCTCATTTGGGGAAAACCACCAGTAGCTTGTCTGAGTTAAAGTTCAAACAACTTTATGACACCTCGCTTTCATCATACCAAATTCACTCAGGTTATAAGAGAATACATTTTACCATAAAGAAATGATAAGAGTCTGAGGTTCGTTGCTCTCCGAACTCGCTGCTCCTAATTGCCGTTAGAAAAGTTGACATATTTTTACGTGGTTACAACTAAACCAATATTTTTGGGTGTATCCATAATGTTATCAAATATAGAAAGGAAAAAAAACTATAGATTTTTTTTCACATAAGAAGAGTATGACTATGCCAAAGTTTAAAGTGGTATTTACTTATATCTGTCCCTTCTTGATCAAGGACTTTTCGAGATGAACCTCTCAATCCCATCTTTGATCAAGGATGGTCGCTTACAATTGCTTCTTTATTCACAATAGATCGTAATTATCTTCAAGATATTTGTTACAGAACGTTCTCAACTTCACCAACCCGCACATTCTCGTAGTACCCGCTCCAGTATATGTCGTATATTCATTTGCGATTCGCCACTTCTCTGCTCTCTATGTCTGAGCTCTACTCTCTATTGTCAAAAAAGTTATGTGTAAAAACCCAAAAATGGTATTATTGAACTCAATATAAGAGATTAAGTGGATATCTCTTCAATATTTCTCTTCATTTATTTATGCCAGTTGGTTGTTCTATTCGTCACTTTTCACAGTTTAAGGCAGCGATTAAACGACGCTATGGTATATAGCATAGAACAGCACTCGACTGGCTACTCAAGCTAGTTTGCAGGATTTAAAATAGTTAATCTTAATAATGCCGGAAAGAAAAAAGGGTTCGAATCATTTAAGTAGATGGCGTTAACTTTAACTTCAAGTCTAAGCTCTAATATGACTGTACTGAAAACAGAAATTTCAAAAATATTATTTAAAGGGAAGGCTCTGAACTCTTAAACTACTTTTATAGTTTAAGATTAGTTCCGCTAGTTTGAAAGTTGCTCTTAGCCAGCGGGTTATTTAGGATATATCGGCAGCCAGAAAAATTATAAATTTTCACATATGAAACAATTTAAAAAAAAAACTCTTTCCTTTTCGAACGTTGGTAGAATCATCAAGAGCAGGAAATTACTTATCAACTTTAATCCTAACTTCTTTAACCAACTTTACTGAGACTTTTTTCAATACTCTACTAAACACAAGAAAGTTTATCCCATCAATAACATAATTGTTTATAAATTGTTCAAGCAGTTGGTTTAATTGTGGCATGAGTGCCCAACTTACTCGAGGCATATTGAGAGCCGAGAATATTCCCAATCACGCACAAAAATTATTTTTTTCAGCTAATAACAAAATATATTTAATATTTTTGCCACCATATCCCAGAGCACCGAGTATCTGTACTTTATCACTGTCGTATAATAGTGATATAAACGAATATAGTTGTTTAGCCGCAGTGAGCAAGTGAGTCTAAGTGGACTTTTATTAGTTTGTGCCAATTCCTGTTGAGTTCTATTTCTTGGCACCGCGTAGCAATTTGCAACTTGTTATTGTTGTTATTATAGTTTCCACACGGTATCACCCACTTTCCACAACTAATATGACTGGTGATTTTATGACTTTTCTCCCCGTGAAGTTTACCCTCTTCTTCAAGTAAATGTATTACTCTGCTGGCTTGTAAAACAATTTAGATTAATATGAGTGGAATACGCCACTACTGTATACTCCTTCTCAACTAAAATTAATGGACAAATGGGAGTTCAGAGCATACATTTAGGGGCGAAGCAAAATAAAGTCATTTGAGCTTTGAAGCAGTTGGGGAAAATGGAGGGTGGTGCATGAATGTATATGTTAGTGGCCTGTTTTATGAATTGCTTCATAAATGACTAAATGCATGGACGCAAAGGAAATTACATGTGTAGATGAGTTACAGCATTCTCTCCCTCCACTCTGCGTCCACTGCCAAGCATTTCGACTGTGCTGCGCTTCCAATAACGAGTTCATAATGGCAACATATTAATTTTGTGCGAGTGTTTTTATCTTCTTTGTTGTAAGTAATATGCAAGTACTCAGAAACAAGCCGTTATAATATAATGTATTCATATGTGCTCTGCTCGAATATATGGTATGGAAGAGTGCTATCAACATGAGGGTTGTTCACTGCCTTCCCTTTATATTTTACTGCCAGCTCGAAAGTGAAATTAAAACCATCAGGCTGAGTGTGAGTTATGCGAAAGTGACGGCGCTTTTGTTGCGAAAATTATTGCTCTTCTACGTGCATTGCAGCGGCAGCAAAATACTTCAGCTGAGTGAGTGGAGTACGGCAAATTTGTGTTTTTTTCTGTAGTGAATTTTTAATTTTTCGTACATAAAGCTTTCTTTCGTTTTTAAAACTCCCTTTTTATGGTTGTTTTTTGAGTATTCAAAGCATGACATTAACACATCACTTTACATCAGTGGCATTCTACGCCCAAAAGCACCCCACATGACACACTCTCATATGTTAATTTACCTAAAAGTATGCAATTACACGAGCGTCGTAGACAGTAAACAGGCGTTGAGCATCAGTTAAAGTACTTAGGGATTTCGTGGAAAATATTTTGCATGTAAACAGCCTAAGCTTAAACAAGAGCTGCGCGTTTATGTAGAATTTTTTAATATCACCCCGAAAGCCGACAGGATATTGTAATTAAAAAAACATGAACGAAATTTTCTCGACAGCTTTACACCTTTTTTTTCTTGCGTTTTTGTGATATATAGGTGCTTTCTTTAAATATAATATCACGAAAAAAAGCTAAGCCTCCCAATTTCGAATGCCATCATGTTAATATACTATAGAAGAACTATGATGACTCTCAAATAAATTTCAATATCCATTAGTCAGTAATAAAAACGAACAAGCCCTTAGGATTGGTTTTCGTTTCCGATATGGATCTTATTGTTCTTTAAAAAAAAAAACAAAATTTGAATGAACTCTTTTGAAAAAAATAAATTTAACACACACCCGCAACCCATCGTTTAGACCGAACGTGATACAGGACCCAACGTGGATCGATTTCATTCATTTTCGCCACCAAAATTTAATGTATCCAATATTATACGTTCTCTTAACTTTGCTAAGCTATCTTTTATAACATATTGTCTGATACACTCGGTTAGTTTCAAAGCTTCATATAAGGCATATGGGAGCTAAGGGAAGTATTGACCTAATTTTACTCTTTTTCGGTACCAGGACAATCTATTACCGGTAAAAGAAGTTTTCTGAATTTCATTACGATATTTCCATATTGGATATTTCCCATATAATATGCGGTACAAAGTCAAGTGAAATTTCGAAATTTTTTTATTTGGTATATGGGGCTAAGGGAATTATTGACCCAAGTTTTCCCATTTTTGGCATCCGGACATTTTATTAGCCGGAATGATGTTTTCTGAATTTCATTAAGATATTTCGCCGACTCTTTATTTTAGGTATATGGGGCTAGGGGAAGTATTGACCCGATTTTACCCATCTTTGCGACAAGAGCAGAATATTTTCAAGCAAAAATTTGTTCTAAATTTCAGTAAAATCAATAATATCTTTCAAATTAACCGATATTTTACAAATATTCAGCCACAGGTAACGAAGTTCATACATTCGGTATCTGGGAGCTTGAAAAGTTTGGGATTTTTGTTTGTGAAAAAAATCTGATTTTGACCATTTTTGGAAGTGGCATAACGCACATAAGGCACTGTTTGCGCAAATTTTAATTCGGACTTCTTCATTGGTCCTTGATTTATATACTATAAATAGAAAGAATCATATGGAATTCACAATCTAGTCATATTTGGTTGGAATTGGTTGCGCAGTTCCTAAAATAGGAATTTTCACCTCAAAGTGAGCGGTTCCATGTCCAGTGCTCTATTTTGACACTGATTCTTATGCAACCCTTCCGTACCAACTCCATTTTAAAATTTAATATTTCTGATGTGTGTCTTTAGTGAATTCTCGCACTCTTAAGAGTTTTCAACATAACCGTTATATGGGTAGTGGGAGTGGTTGCCATGCGTTTTTACCAATTTTCACACTGCATGAGGAGGTGTTAGAAAGACTTGTTCTCAGCAAGTTTTGTTGATATATATAATGAGTGGTTTGTGAGATATGCACCTTAAACCTATTAAGGAAGGGCCTATGGCCCAGTTTTTAAAATATTTTGAAACACAGACGCCCCTTCCTACCTTGGTGGCCTGAACCAAATTACAGTTTTGTATCTTGAGTTATGGCACTTCAGTTATAGCACTTTGTAAGATTTAGCTTAGATACATTTTGTGGGCGTGGCAATTATCCGAATCCGCCCTGTAATACCGCCCTTTTTATGATGATAAGGAAGACGTCTACCAAGTTTTATCAAGATATCTATATTAACTTTTACTTAATTTATTACTTGCATAGACGGACGGACAACGGTCACTCGGAGTTCAACTCGTTTCGTCAACCTAGTCATTTATATATATCTACTCTAACTCTCTATCTCTCTCGATTAGGTTCACATTTTTCAAACAACCGTTTTTGGTAGCAACATGTTGCGAGAATATAAAAATTATGATGCGTATTATATTCTCGAACATGTCCTTCATTTGGTATTGCCGTGTTTTAATGATCAAACAGTTTTACAGATAGATCAATTTTTATTGGGTGTGGACTTCTTTTGAAGCAAAGAATCAATATCATATTCTATGGATGGTAAGCGAGCTTTTTGTTGTAATAACATTTCTCCTAAATTTCTCAAATATTTTGTGAGAATGCCGCCGAAGTGAGAGCCTTCAGCTGGATATATATCAGTTGACCCGATTGTTGTAGGGAAGGCTCTAGCTTGATCTTTTGGAGATATGAGAAAGATCTAGGCCACTTCAAATAAGTCTTTTCTCTACAAAAACTCAATCTAAACAGCTACAGCAGGCGAGGGATACAGCCTACATTGAAGAAGAAGCTCTTGGAACATACAGCAAATTTTCGCAGAAGTGATAACAACCTTTATCTACAACTATGTCGAATTATTGAAACATTAAGGCCTCCAAATAATGAAGCTTGCCTGAGCTCAACTTGGAATTCGATAGATATTGCATATGAGAATCCCAAGATTCAGTTTGGTTTACGGGTAAAATAATCCATAATTTCAGAGGTAGAAAATATGACGAAATGCCCAAAAGTCTGTGGTGATAAAATCTTCCACTACTTCCAACTTCAAATTGAAAAGAACGTAATAGAAGTAAGTGGGCAACACTGAAGCTTTGATTAATTTAAAAACTTTTGGTGTTAAAATCAATCAAAGTATCTACATGCAGGCCATACTGAGGAGTTTCTAGAGCAGCTTAATAACTCAGCGTGACTGAACCCACTTCAGTGTCTATAAATGCATGCATTTTGAATATATATGAGCATATGCAAATTTCTTTAAGTACAAACACGTGAACAACAATAACAACAATAAAGAAGAATGCAACGCCATTATGCACAAAATAACGGGAAATGCGACATATCTCTCCATCACTGCTCATAAGTACTCATTGCATTTTTCACAAAGCATGCGAGTCTTCATTATGCGCGACTTGTTGCCAACAAAAGTGATAACAACAACAATAGCAACACAACGGCAACTCTATGTAACGCAGCGGGCACAACAACAAAAGCAATGTTATTGCAAATGTCGCTTCCGATTCATTGTCACTGCTATTATTGGTGGTGTTCTTGTTGTTGTTGCTACTGCATGACTCCTTTACTGTTATTAAGGGTTGACTTTTAATGCACACGGGCGCACACACACGCTCACACACTCACACACGCTTAAGGACAATCTTTTGTGTTTGCAATGCTCGGTGCGCTCGGCACTCTCCAGAAGTGTTTATTAAAAATGCATTTTATTCATTTCGGTGGAAAGTCGACATCATCAACATCATCAACATCATCAACATCAGCAACTTCGCTTAACGAGCGTAATTGTCGTTATAGCTATTGTTTTCAGTGAAATTCGGGCAAACGAAGCTGCTGGTTTAAATTCTCTTGAGCAAACGAAAGCGTTGCGTCAGTGGGTGAGCTGATCTTTTAGACAAATTAAGGGTGAACTTTAAAGGAGGAAGGTATGTATACATAACAGGAGTTGAAATTATTAAACGGAATTACGGAAATAAAGTGCTGTAATTGATGGTCTCATTTGTAGAAGTTATTTTAATACCGGGTGCTGATAAAAATTATTTAGAATGGCTTGAAGATGACTACTTCGCGTTGATAAAGCCAATGGCGCCGCTTAACAGTATTCAACGTAAGGATTTCTATTATTCTCTAACCTGGAAATCTCAGCAATAGCTTAGTTGTCGAAGTTACTCCGATAATCTGCCCAAATTCCTTTGGTAATTAATTATTTGTTAGTTGGGAGTCAATCGAAAAGCTGACAGGGAAGACAAGGTACTTATTGAAGTTTCTGACTCAAATATTCTACAATTTCTTGGCTCCATCTGGGATCAGCAACCACTTGCTGGAATTTCGGACTCAAATATGACAGACGGAGACTAAACTTAAAGTTCTAAAGATAAATCTGAAGGATAGTAGTCTATGCAACCGAGAGTTTCGCATTGAACAACCGATACTAAGAAAGAAATCAAACGAGCTCAAGGCTTTCAAAAAAACCACATATTTTCTAGTACGACCGAGCAAGGCTATGAAATCAACATTTGTTGCACTCGAACAGAGTTCCAAGAGAGGTACAAGAGAATGCAAGAGAACACTAAAAAAGACACTCAAAAGCCACAACTTTAGATTCCAGTTTAATATTTGTAAAAGATAACACAACCGATTTAACGATGTTCTAAAGAGAGTCAGAGCAAATGAAATCGGTTCTAACAAAAAATATCCAGTTAAAGATTATGACCTCATCAGCAATAGCATCAAGTAACTTCGTTAGCAGAGTTGTTTGGGTACCTGTTCATAGCGGAATCACTGGATTGCAATGCCGAGTGGCACACAAGAGAGGGCAACCTTATAGCAATCTTATCAGGCCTACTGCATTCTAGAGCTGGATCTATGGACCACGCGTGAACTGAGTAAGCATTAGTCAGCAGCGATCAAATGTACGGCTGCGAGATCCTTCTACCCAGAGTGGAACCTAAAAGGCCACTTGAATTACTTTAGTTACTTGTTTATAGAAGTTTTAACTGGAAATGGTCCAATAAGCATATTTGTGGTGACGCAAACAATCTTATCGGACAAAAATGGTCAAAGTTATATGGATAAAGACGAGGTGGAAACATCTAGACACTTTCTCATCCACTGGCCGGCTTTGCAAGGCTAAGATTGAACAAATTTGTGGCTGTTAGGCAAGGAAGGTCTCTATGATCAATACTTATAAGTTTTTGACATCGCAAAGGACCGGCGGTCTTAACTGTACAAATAGGATCAAATCGTGAACCTTGTCAGATGGGATCAGATATATTACTTAACCTAACCTAATCTACCAGAATTATTTCAAAAAACTAACTCTATACTATTAGTCAAGCAACTACAAATATACAATCTATTAAATACCTACCTACACCCTCTTTTAGTACATATGGAAGCTGCTCAAAGTGAGCGAAAATGTTATAAAAGCTTAGAAAAAGTAAGAAAATAAAGAAATAAATTATAATTCCAGAACATATACAACCGATATCAGCAAGCAAGCATTAAAATGAGTAAAAGATTTAAACACTTAGAAAAAAGTGGTCGAATCCACAGCACGAACAAGACAGCGCTGCCTCGGTGGGGTGCATAAAGTTCGAGGGTGAAATGGTACAAAAAGAGCAACAATAATAAAATCATCAACCGCAATAAAAGTGGTGATAAGAGTGGCAACAAGCTGATAAAAAATAAATATTGTCAACAAGCGTCCATAAGTGGCTAGTGATGGTGTTTTGTCGTCAGCCGTACACTTTTCGCGCTGCACTTTTTCCAGCAATCAAGTTGAAATGCTTCAAAAGATAAAAAGTGGCATTTCTGTTTTTCATATTTTTGTTACTTTTTTTTTTTTTTTTTTTTTGTTGGTGAAAACGAAATGAACACACTTGACAAATTCCAAAGCGAAAACCAAAGTAACATAAAGCGAAACGAATTGGAAGTGCAAACACGAAAAAATGGCGGAAATGTTGTGTGGCTACTTTAAACCCCTAGCTGTACTTTGACTGTCTGCGGGTACAGGCTGATCGACTGAAGGCTGCCAGCAAGCTGAAGTGGCTCATCAAAGTGCCATCAAGCGGGATAGGGTGTGTGTCGATGCGCTGGTTAAGAATATGTGCACATATCGCCAATGAATTGACATACAGACAAAAATGTGCTCACAACTGCCCACTGAGAAAACACGCCGGAAAATGAAAGAAAAACACTTGCGCTTGTGAAAATGCGCCAGACTCACACCACAGCACCTTTCCTACTTACACGCTCGCTGCACTATCCACTCAATCCAGCTCTCCCACATTTTTGCCGAGCCTTCTTGCTGCACGAACAAATAAAAAAAAAAAAACATTAAAATTACAAGGCAGTAAACAAAAAAGCAAACAAGCAAACAAGCGCGTAAACGAGCGTATAAAAAGTAAAGAGAAATTCCAAAGGAAAAGTAAATAAAAATAACGCAAAGAAACTGGCGCACAGAAAGTGGTAAAAATGGCTATAAAATGGTGCAAAAGTTTCGTCGCCACTAAATCGTCACAGTTGCTTAGCGTCGACGCCGCCAGCGTCAAGTCTACACAACTAGTATTATCTGCTGCACCTCCTCTGGTGTAGCGCTGAAAGCAGTCAGCATTTTACTGTTAAATTTTATTTTTTGACACTAGCTTTCTTGCCATACTTTTGTGTTGAGAGAGCAGTAGAAGTTTTCGCAGAAATACGAATATAGAAGAGTAGTATTTATATAGATTTGGTGTAATTTGGACTTTACTGAGCCTGAGAGGGCTCAACTCTTCGGACTCAACTCGGAAGGCCTCTGCGTCTAAGAAAACTAAATAGTTTAGATGGAAAAATGAAGATAATTGTGAAACAGCTTCTACAATAAATATCGGAAATGATGCTCAGTACAGCGCCGTGTAAATAAGTTGGGTAAAATAGAGACGAGAACTATCAATTTCTGTGTCCGCTCCGCACCAAATTTTAATAGTAAGATTTCGTCTCAACTCTGCAAAATCTTGAATGATGTCAGCATTCGCTCAAAGCCGATCAAGTGTTTAGTGGCGACCCACTTCACCCTATCTGAACTGCAAAATAGTTTTGGGAGGCATTAAAGACAGCATCCAACCAACTTTATTGGAAAAAGCGCGATGATGCTGATGTTACACGAAGATGAATATTTCTTTAGCATCTCTTGTGATGGACTAAGAACTTTGAGGGCAATCAAAACTCTTTATTGTAAATCTTTTTAATCTCATCTTATTCAGAGATTAAGTAGTCCAAATCCAAAATTCTGTATTCTGAAGCTGTGCTTAACTACACCATGTTCAATACCAAATAGTAGCCTTTTTTTCTCTGATACAAGCTTGATTTAACACCATAACAAGTAGATTTATTAAGGCATACAAAGAGAATGCAGAACATATATTAGGTATGTCGGCGTCTATTATGGATAAGTAGGAGTTTCGTCCATTACAGTTGTACGAGAGTTATTCTGGTTTCACGAGGTAACTCAAAATCTTATTACGCTCTATGCCCCACGACAGTCAGTTTTACTTTAATGGAATTTACCCGGATTTTATTCGCCCAAGGGCTATCGGGGATCTAATTCTGTAACAGCAAATTAATTTTGAGTATAGTTTGTAGTATTATTCTCCGCTTACTTGCCTAGAATATATTTTTCGTAAAGTTTTTCTTCGCCGAGTTCAGCCTTATCTAACTCATCACTGTTGATGATCCTGAAGTATTATTAGATATACCAATTGCACAACCCATAGTACTGAAAATAGACCAAAGAAACATTGTTTGGCAAATAAATCCTCGTTGGCTGGTAATATTAGGAATTCTTTCCAAGTTATTAACCCTTTTGTATATTTCTAGATTATAGCTGTCTACATAAACGTGACAGCCAAAAACGGTAGTTTGCTGAGTTTTTGTTAGTTGGAGATATTTCGTTTTCTGCTCGACTATACCGATATTAGTTTTAAGAAAACGGAACTAACGGTTCACATATTGGACGGATGATGCCGATATTCAGATTCGTCGCTCTAGCTATTTGGCTGTTCTAAACAAAATTAAGAAAATCTAACAACTCAAAAACTTATCACACATAAAATAGTTTAGAAAGTCCATAAATAGTTCTCACATAGCTTGATTATAAATCCCAGTGGTTTTATTTACACTACATTTTATTCTTTCCCCATTTCTTTTCCGCAGAAAAAACTTGTTCACTCAAAATGTTTTCGCTTTTTTACCCACGCCATCAAACCACTACCGGAAATCAAGTGTTGATGCTTGTGGCTTTGTTCGAGCATATCCTTGCGACATAAGTGCTTTTCAGAACGACTGTGGCTTTTAGCGGCGCACAACAACTTGAAAAGGCCGCAAATGGTTACAAGTGCTCAGCTAGTAAGCCGGCACTAACACTATTGCCGCGTCTGCTGCCTGCCAGCACTGTTGGCGTGAATGCCAGAAATATAGATAAATTGCATAAGTGTAATACAAATATATGAATACCGGGCGTATATATGCCACATAGTCGTAAAATATTTAAAGAAATATTATTTTGATTCATATAGTAATGGTGGATGCCAAGCTAATGGTCAAGGTTAAAAGCACTTTGATCCTTTCAACTGAAGAATGCAATACTACAAGCAAAATTTTGTGTGTGCAACAAATTTAATGTAGCTTTGAGAACATATCAAATGTCTAGTACAGTAGGTACATATAAGTATGTATACATTTACATACCAAATATGCATGAATGTACTTCATCCTCTGCTGTTCTCATATGGCTTGCCATTTGCTAACCTCCCTTACATTTAACATGCGTGACATTAATTTAGATTATCTCCAGATCTTGACACAATGAAATGTTAAATATTTCATAACTCAAATTGGTAATTACAGTGACAGCTGTAAAAGTTCTCAACTATCAAGCAGTTGATAAAAAGGTTTGAAAAAAATAAAGCCTGGAATATTTTCCCTTTTGAGCTCTTCAAAAGTGGTGGCGCAAATTCAGTATCAGTTTCAGCGTGCAACACATTAGAAGTGTTTGCATCATAGCATTTGACAAACTTTTGACAGTGCGAGAGAAACCGTTAATGTGAGTATAAAGTTAACGTCAAGTGGTGTATAGAAATATAATAAAAAAATTAAATTACTAAGTTCCTGAAAGCTTTCATAATATTAAAATTATAGTAAAACCCATTAAACTTTCACAGAAGCTTTCATGTTAACAGCTATCATTAGGGGATGTACATGTATAGAAGTGTAATATTAAAATGAAAATAAAATTATATTAAGCTTTCAAGTAAACTTTTATTTCATAAAAACGTACCATTAAATGATGTACAGAAATATAATAATTAAATTAAAATATAATAATAAGTTCGTTTAAGCTTTCACGGAAGTTCGCACATAAAAATTAACAAAAAAATGGATTAAGCTTTCATTGAAGCTTTAATTTAAATGGTACCATTAAGTGATTTCAGAAACACAAGAATAGAAGTATAGAAATATTCAGTAAGCTTTCACAAAAGCTTTCATATTAAAAGCTACCATCAGGGGATGTAAAGAAGTATAATATTAAAATGAAAATAGAAATTCTATTAAACTTTAATGTAGAGCTTCATTATGTACAGAAATGTAATAAAATTTAAGCATCAGAAATTCGTTTAAGCTTTCACGGAAGCTCACATATAATATTAAAAGTTACCGTTATTGGATGTATAGAATTAAATTATATTGTATAATTGTATATTGTATAACAGTAAAATTTCAAAAAATGTTGTTTAAGCTTTCATTGAAAAGGTACCATAAATTTTTGTAAAATCCATTAAACTTTCGCGAAAGCTTTCTTTTTAAAAATCACCCTTAAGCATTATATAAAGACATAATGTTACATAAAAACTTACGAACTCCTAAGTAAGCTTTCACTGAAACTTTCACTAGTCTGTGATAAACGAAGTTAAAAATGTGTTCAGCATATTTTTCACGCATTTCTTTAGTCGCTGCAATAAATCTGTGTCGCTTAAGAGGCCCACAATATCAATTTAAATAAAATCAGCTGGGCAAAGTCGGATAAGATTTTCAGAAAGGCCGGTACTTACAGTGAATAGACTGAATGCATTTGACCAGTATGAATTCTTGAATGATAGTTCCACTATAAAGTGCAAAATTCGCGTAAATAAATATAACAATAAGCTTTAAGGCCGGGGTAAATTTCTACCAGTTCAGTTTATTGCCATAACCATGCTTTTCAGAAGTTGCTGCATTCATAATATTAAACTAGGCGGTCTTGATTATGAAGTTAAATATATTTTAAATGAGATAACCATGCCGCAAAATCGTTCATACAGAATTATCATCGTGTAATTATTGAGCCCTTCTGCTGAAACCATATATAAAATCGCTCATTCGGGAATTTAGCCTAGTTCTAAGTTTTAGCTTTGTCCTTTTGAATAGTAGATGAAATCAAAATAAAGTTGAAATACGAACCAAGTAGTAACGTACAAACATGAGTAGCTTGCTTAGAAGACTGCTTCGAACTTTCCGAAGGTTACCCTGGAAATAAAAAGCTGACTCTAATTCCTGTAACCCTAAGCCCATTAAACCGTAGGGTCTTTCAGTTCAAAGGATGAGGTTCCAAAAATTCGAGCGCACTTTTTCAAAGATGGTTGCAATATTCTAGCTCGTGCTGGAGTACTTTTAATAGGTCGGTGTCAGCTGATTGCCTACCAAGCTTTGAGTTTTTATGTCGACATAATAAAAAGGTAAAATTTTTAATCATGGATTTCCATATTACAGTGGGGGAAGTTGTTTTTCCAAAGAGAACTAAGGAGGATTCTACCAAGATCATCTATCTATCTATCTTCTAACTAAGATTCCAAACTAGAACTGAGTACAAGTCAGTCAGAATATTACGGTACGGTATATTACGGTAATTAATATAAATAATACGCCTTCATTGGGTAATATGACAGAGCGTTAAAGTTATTCTCTTCCCACTATGAATAACAATTCTATGACAATGATTAGTCAGTGTTATCGAACTAAAAGTAGTATTTTCTAGCATTTAACATATCAGTAAAATGGAGTAAATCGTATAATCTTTTAAAGTATTGAATAAAGCAACAGAACTACATATATAAAAACTCATTGACACGATATTACGAAGGATAGTTCTGGTAAAGACACGCACAGGGAGCGAACCAAATGTGCTCGATCACCTGTAAAGTAGCGAAATGTGTTTTCTTAAGCAACTTACATACTTAAGTCTGAAGAGCCGACAAGAGCACACAAGTTGCATGATGAACAATTACCCATAAGTGCAACGAAAAACGCCCGAAAAGCAGCACAAAGAGTATCGCAGTAATAAGTTAGTGGATCAAAGGGAAAGGTAAAAAATAAACGGAAAAATTGGTTTAAAATACTGGAAATTACAACTGCATCAACTTAAAATAACAATAACAATAACAAATAAACAACAGTAATATAGCTGGTGGTACAACGGTAGTGCACTTTACTTCAATATCCGCCAAAGAGATAATTTTCAACAGAAAAAATGCGCCTTTTCTGGATGAAAGACCGATGCGTACAGTTTTTGCCGTTATTATAAGTACGATGGATTATCAAACGTTAATAGTTGCACTTGAGAAGGGCTGAACGTGGTACGAAACACTTTATTTTTTAATAGCGTGGTATATTTTCCGAGAATGGAATGAGTTCTCTTCAAAAAGTTTCCAATATTTATAGTGTCAGCCCTTCGAAGCCGTGTAGAGTTTTGAAACTTAATTTTTCGAATTGAATCAAGTCGAACATCAAAAGAAGGGTTGCAAAGTCCATTCTTACCCAGCAAACAGTGATCGTAAGAAAAGTTCAAAGTGTACCTTAACTAGCTTGAAAATACAGCGGTATTGAATTGACTATTATATAGGTGTAAATCGCAAATGCTTTAACCACAAACTAATATGAGTCAACCAACTTGAGGAGTTATCAACCGACGAAACACGACAACGTAGTTTGTGATGAGTTCGAATTATTAACCGGATATTGGTATCGGCTCCATTATATAGTACATTATGAATGGGCTCATTATAACGCCGTTGAAAATACAAAGGTATATTCGGTTGACCGATTTAGCTTATAGGTTATAGTAATGTGGAGATTGTTGTAAAAGTTATAAGAATAATAATTTTGATACGCAGAAAATATACTTCAAGATACGAGGTTTTACACCAGCTAGCCTTGTTTATCAATTTTCAAAATGTAGTAGCTGTTATATCAAAGTTGTATATTCCTCTTCCATTAGATTCTGTGGACCTCAACAAGGGAGCTTATCTACCAAATTCAATTGAATCGATATCTTCACAATGGTCTCATCTAATTCTGAGAAATTTTGAATATCATCTCTTAAATATTATATATTCTTCTTTTATGATAATGTTATGTCGAGACAATGAACTCGGCAATGGTATTATTTGAGTTAAGCTTCCAGCAAGTATCCAATTTTTTTAAGAGAACCAAATAGTTGTGTCACTGCTTTCATTGCTATTGGGTACCTAATCTTTTAAGTGTGTTCTTTGGGGAAACATTTTTTGTCTTAACTTTACCGAGCTTATGTCTCCGTGAGATGTGACGGGCCTTCTTTGAATACCTCTAACTCTCAATTTTTTTTGTAGTTCCTTTTACAAACCTTTCACTATATATTTCTTGCATATTTTCATGCATTATAGATGCGAAATTGGTTTAATATCCGATTACTTTCAAGTGGCACTTCTTTTCCTAGCTTCAACTATTCAGAGTAACGTTTTATAACTTGAATCTTGCCAAGATTAAGAGTGCATATCTTCGAATTTTGATGAACTTGACTACTTTTTTGTATTGATACGTATGATATTGATTCATTTTGTACTGATCGGGAGCGGACTCGAATTTAGAAAAGTTTTTGACCTAACGACGTTCAATCGATTCAATAACGCTCCATATTATTGCATATTGTTTGTTTTACCATGTGCGAGTTAGTCGCAGAAAATAATACCATATAAATCCCAACAAAGACTAGCTGAAACCCTATCGGCCTATCGGTAGTGTTCTCGGTACCCACTTTAATGGAGACAATCCGATACAGCTATAAATTGAGAGGTGTATATATTCTTCTGTCCACCGCTGTATGTACACTTATGTATGGAGCTAATGAATTGTGCAACTTAATTTGCAAAGGAAGCAACAATCGCAGAATTTTCACTTTATACATCAGCAACATACACACGTACATAAGGATAAAGCGCAAGTAGATAAAGAGATGTCGGGCACATCAGGCACTTTTGCTGTTTTTGTTTTTACAATCTCTTGTAATTTTCGTAAATATTTTACACACACATGTTAAAATATTGTTGTGTTGTTGTTGCTGTGGATTTAATTAAGTGCATTTTTCTTATGTTTCCTGTCGTTTAATATAAAATCAGATCTTACAAGCACACATACGCACACATATATTACACATATATACATCTGAATATATTTCGAAGCGCAAAGCGTAGCTGCGGCTGCATGCGGAGCAGCACACATTGACAGCGATGCATATATGTATACATATATATAGATATTCATATAAAAATGCATGTTTTTCGGGCTGCCAAGGACATTCATTTCACTTAGCGTGCAGTGACACATACACACACACATGTTTGCATATATTTGCAGCAACTATTTGGTCAGCATGAAATGCCTATCCTTGAGCTGCCAGCAGCAGCCGGAAAGCAGCCAAGCGCTGCGATGACCAACCAACCAAAACCCTCAACAAGAAGTGCACACCATTAAATGTGTGTGTGTGTGTTTGTGTCGTCATACATTAAACCGCCACAAAGGCATATCAACTCAGTTCGATTTTCGGCTTAAAATAAGCGATGCAACGACGGCACTGAAAATGTATCCATTTATAGTCCCGTCGATTTATGTCCACTATATACCCATCTATGTATGTATATTTATGGTAATTTGTGTATCTATATAAGTGAGACTGTGTGTGTGCGCGCATTTTCCGTTTGACCAGCAGCCATCAGCTCATTGCCGCGTTGAGTCACTGCGTTGGCCGTTGGTGGGTCGTCAAATGCCTTGCTTACCGCGACCCCTTATGGCTTTTGCTTTTACAAGCGCCCGCTGATGGAGACATGTGGAGCATACTTTATTGTTTTAACAGTGAAGCGGGTCTTTTGTGCATACGGGAGTAAATATGCTGCTGCAATAATTGCAATTTTGAAGATTATGCCGTGGCCAAGTACCGTGGACCAAAGTATATAGGTTAACAAATATTCTCAAGTGAACCCATACCTTTATCTAGACAATAATGATCCCAGAAAAGAGCTTTCTTGTTTGGTCCAGTGACCAAAAAAAAAATTTTTTTCCAGTGACCAGACTCTCCTAAGATAGCGGTGTTTATGCGATGGAAATAATCCGGTTTTATATTAGATAAAGGATATTCTACTAAGCAGAATTGCTACAAAACTATTTTTTTGCATGAAGGCGATTGAAAAGAAAGTTTGCTGTGAAAAGTGAGTGACCTATACAGCAATAATATCTGCAAAAACAAAAGCATATTTCAAAACCTTTCTGCCAGTTGCTTCCTTAACGGAAGGATCTGTGTAATGGGAATGGTTCCACATTTACGTTTAGACAAGGACTGGCACCTTGACAACATTCCATGGAACTATTTGAGTGCTGTTTTATACAGTTCAAATAACAAAAGCTTTTAGAAAAATTAACGAGGACAAAGACAATGTGCTGAAGAAAATTTACAGTGTCTTTTTTTATTAAACTGTTACATTAGAGAATCGATTCGGAAATTTTTCGCGTCGACTTCCCCGAGCACTACTCTTTCCATTCAATGGGACATAAAAGGATTAGCGCTCATCAGGGATGATCACGAGCGCTGTACCTAGATTACGACCTTTTCGATTAATACTTGAGCAAACCACTGTTGGGAAAGCCTATAGATCAAATTGAGGAGCTCTTAGTTCAAAAACCATTCAGAAAGAGGGAAATATACGAAAACTTCTCTCCAAAAGCGTGGAAAGAAAATCCAGGCCCATCTAAGAGCTTTGGTTCCCACAGTAACGAGCTTAAAAGCTTTAATCACTTCTTCTCCGAGGTTCACTCACTATGAAGCCATGAAATTTTATTTATTCCAATGATTTCACTTCAAAAAAAGACACAGTACCGTGGTGCACCCATCACTTTCACTCTTCTTCCCATGCTTTCGGCAGCTTCGTCTACTTTAAACTGATTACAATTTCATTTAAATTTGCATTTAAATAAGCTCAATAGTAAATGAAATGGTCATGATCTGAGGTAACTGCCAGTGTGTGCATTTACACGTACACAACGTTGAGGATAATAATCGGTTGCATACACCACTGCATGAAACACCTGTGCACACAGGTACACGGGAGGAAATCATAGAGAAACCGATGCTCCAAATGAAAAAGTGCACAGATACAATTACCAACCAAGCGAATATATAGGATGAAAATATGTGTTTTCAGCACATAGCCCTTTAGGGAGCTCCGCACGAAAGGACCTAATGTTTTTATAACATTTTTTGGACCCACAACTTTCAGATCTCTAACTAGACTCGAAAGCTGGAGTTTTAAATTGAATTTTTGTCATTAATTCTTAAACAGTATTCTTAAGTAATCCAAATACTAATCGATTTCGAGCCACCACAAGCTCGGTTGCAACAAGTTTCTATTTGCATTGAACTTCCGGTACAGAGTGTACCAAGGTTCGCAACATTTCTAAGTCTCCGTACCACGCTGGGCCACTTTTTCTTGAAAATTCGCATAGCTTCAATAATCAGTAAGTGCCAGGGACTGATAGGATTCCCTTGAAAGCGTTCGAAGAAGCCACCAATAAACTATATGTTTCGAGCTCAACAGGGTTGATTTTTTCTACTTAATACAGATAATATACAACCAGGAGAGGTAATTTGTAAGTTAGTCGAAAGAGTACGAACCGGTTAAGAATAAGGTTATTTTGTAACAAATTATCTTCTCATTATGAGTTTAAATCTTTCCCAAGTGTGATCTCGCAACTGTCTTAAAGAGGCATAGGCTTTTGAATCCCAATAAAAGAAAATAATCCTTACATTGACTGAAAAAGCTCGATGGACTCCTGTACATGGTAATGGATTATTTTAACGAAGGCACTTTGCCATATATTGATATATTGCCCAAGAGTGAGTAATATAGGCCGAAACAAAGCTTGAAGCTTCTATCAGGTTTTTGAAGCTTACGACTTCGTAAGGGGTTAAGGATAGTTGAAAAAGCAAGCGGAGACTTTGACTTCATCTTTTGCCTCGGATGGAAGTATATTTATAAATTATTAGGAAGTATCTTAAAAATATTAAAAAGTAAATCATGTAAACATTTGTTTGCATTTGTTCAAAATTCTTTAAATGTTAATTGCACCAAACAGGGAATAGAAAAAAAAGAAAAGTGAGTAAACATGAAAAAAAACTTCAATAAGAGCTGCAGAGCTCCAGCTCCATTTAAACCAACTCGGCGATTTCTGATTTTTTGAATCAAGCCTTTTCTTGCTCGAAATTCACTAGACCCTTACCAAGTCTTAGAGTGTGGTTTCTTTAATGTCGAACGCTTGAACTTTTATTTTTCTGCTTCTTGATTAGCACTTTAACCACATGTGCACTTGTTAGTTAAATATTCATCGAATTTTAATACTCCCTCGCGAGAGAGAGAGAGCTCTCCAAATATCGGGATCGAGTAACACTTTACTAACATATCTTTGGTCTCTATTTTTTCTTGCTGGCATGTCGGCAGAGTATGAAAATTTATATAATTGTTTTTTTTTTTTGTGTTTTGCTCTTCCCCGACACTTTTACTTTGTGCTCTGAGCCAATTTTCATTTTCCTCCTTGCTGTGTATTTTTAAAAGAAATATGTTTATTTTCGCTTTCATTTCCAAGTAGATTCATATCAACTCTCGATATCTTATTTGTTTCGGGTTTTATAATTTTTTACTTGCCATCCATTACTGCCAAATGAGTATATCCATGTATTGGCAATGACCATCATAATAAAAGCTTTATTAACTCGCCATTGATAGTGAAAAGCGTGTGCGGAAAGCCAGCGAGCAAATGAAAAACATTTTCAAAGGATAACAACAGGTCGGTCGGGGGGTGGAAGGCAGCAGATGTGCTTGGCAAAGTGCATAAGTGCTGAGTGCAGCTGCTGTGGCAGCTAAAGCTCCGACAGTTAATGACTCTATGCGCAAAGGTAAATGAGCTCATCTCGTGTGCACTGTCTCTTCAATTCGAAAGCTATCGCGGAACTATGCTGTCCTTCGATTTTCAAATTGCGTGCGGATATGTATGTATGTATGTTTGTGTGATTTCCTCAATTAAATGGCCCATGGACGGTCGAGTGCTCCGTAGCTATTGAGCGTTTATTAAGCTGCAGCTGATGGACCGTCACTCTCATTTGCGTTTAATGTTTGGTGTTAATTAAATTGTGGAGCTTAAGGGGAGCACCATTTAATGCTGTGTTATTCTTGTGAGTTTATACTCATAGCTGTCTCTCAGGCACAGTTGCGCATATGAATAAAGAAATTAATAATAGAATTAAATAGAATAGATTAAAAAATTATTCAGGCAAAAAGCTCACCATTGAATTTGAAGGTGGCGATCGAAAATTAACTGCAAAATTAGTTAAACTTTTTATTGTGAGTACTAGAGATGTGATCTGGTTCCTTTTCACCTTGAGGAGGTTGGTATTGTAAAAGGGAGTAAATATCCTTAAGCGAAATATATTTATTATACCTCATACAAAGTTTATGTAGAAAAATACCAAAAGTTAACGCGCGTTAAAGATAATTGCAGCAGCACAAAATTAGTCAGTAAAGATGCCTCGTCATGGCTGCACCTGACTAGGTGTAAAAATTGAACAATTGGTGTGGCACCGCCCACTTTTAGATGGACTTCCACATATCAGCAATTTTTCGAGTAATTTGAACCAAATGTGGTAGGTAGCATTATGACTTCTCCATATTACAGTTTGAAAATGGCGAAATCGGACTACAACCACGCCTCCTTTCCATAAAATACAATTTTAAATCCCATCAAATTCTTTCCCTTTACAATTGATGAAGAAATCTAAATAAAACTTTGCATAAATAGTGCCCACAAGATGGGACACCTATTGTCAAAAAATGGTCGTGACCAGACTATAACTTTTCAAGCCCTCAGATACCGAATATGAACAACTCAGTGCCTGTGGCTGACTTTATGCAAACAACATTGTCAATCTGTGAGATATTTTAATCAAATTGATGAACTAGCTGAAGATGATGTATAGTGGTGCTAGAAATGGATAAAATCGGTTCAGTACTTTCCCTATCCTCCATACACCAACAAAATCTCCACTACTGTGGGCTTTGGTGACCGAGGTTCTAATCATAGACATAAATATCAGAACCAATCTCAACGCAGAGTTAAGGAAGGACATTGTAGAATCGAATAGAATAAAAAATTAACAACGAAGGACTCTCCATTTTTTGGATCTGCTACAGTCAATGGGCCCTGGTTTTCGTTGCAATCTCAATAATAACAACATGAGCACACACCAATTCAAAACACCCAAATTTCCACCTGAACTCCTGTTGGAGATCATCTCTATTTTTAAATTTGATCCTACTTCGAAAACATAATCTTACAGCCCTTGAAGAAGCCTCCATTGAATTTGTATTATCATAGATTTTACTTTATCCCATTTAAGACCCCTACCGTTCGAAGTAATAGACAATTGACTGACAGGTTGCAAAGAAAACTGGACTTTATCGGCCCTTGAATACTTTAGTTATAAATTTTCCGTTGCAAGCGCACTTCTGAAACCCATTAATACAGCAACTATAAACTTAGGAGGCATATAAATCGCAAATCGCTAAACCTATAATAATTAATTTTCAGAGCTTTGAAAGACCTGCTTGAAGCTTAATTTGGATCACGAAATTATTTCAACCCGATCAGGTTGTGGAAATCACAGGGAGCACTATATACTGTAACCAGCAATCTCCGTTATGATTCATTCACGCGGCAGAATACACAAAAATCACAGTAGAGGGAATAACAACATCAGTAACACCAATGACAACAACATCTACTATGGTAATCTATATGGCAACGATGACGATGCGAACTATATGCAATCAAGCGGAGATTCCAAAAGCAGTGGCCAAAGCACAATCAACGGCTCGCTGACCAACTCAATAGCTTCACTGCTAACCAATGGACAAGAGCAACAGCAACAACAACAGCTACCAGTTGAACGCGACCCATTCAGATCGTTGAAACCAAAGGCAACGAAAACGACAACAGGGCAAGGTTCTCACCAGCCATGGCGGCAATCTACGGCCTCTGCATGTGAACAAGCGGAGCGGCCCGCATTTGTTACACCCAAATCAGGTCAAAAGCTGCCACACTATGCGAAATTGCAGTATCCCGGCGATATACAGACACCCGAAGCCGCTACGTGCGCACAAGTGGCGAAAGCGAAGCCTGGCACTTTCTATGCAAGCGATTTGGAAATGGAGGCGGAGACGTTACAACAACGGCAGCAACAGCAGCAGCAATTAATACCAACAGCTAAGTCACACTCAACGGCTTGCAGCATACGACGTATACGTCGACCACGTCAATGGGTGCCGCCATTAAAGCGGCTTTCGCGCGCGGAAGAGAAGGCGCAGACTGCGAAGTTGGGTATTTTGCGTAAAGGACGGGCATTCATTTTCGAATTCCTGCAAGGCTCCTCCATACATGGCTTTATCTATTTGGCGAAAATCGGACTCAGCATAGTGGAGCGGTAAGTGAACGGCGGAGGGAGTAGGGTAAGTTGAATGATGATATGCTTCAGGATTGTCATACTTAATGGTAATGGTACAGGACAAAACGAATGCTAAATTGGATGACACTCTTTTGAGTCTTATCGTAATTGATTCAGGTTGTGCTTATGCTTCGGCAAAGCCGTTAGTGCATGCACCGTTCGTTGGCGTATGAGTGTATGTAAATCTGAAAAAAATTTGGTGGGCTTTAATAGTTCTTGCTCCTTCTCTCAAAAACTATTGGCAACACACAGAATACTAAAGACATTTTCAAAAGCTTTACTAAGCTTTAAAGCTTTGTGGGATAGAAAAGTGCTGAAAAAGCTTTCAAAGTTGTAAGAAAAGGACTGTAATCTCAGCTTAATCAATTATTTTCACTAAAATATGTATAGAATTTTTCGGCATATATCAAAAATAAGTAAACTCTAATGTTTTCAGCAAAGCCAACCAAATCTTTACTATTACCAAATTAAGAATAAATTTATAAGTAACTCAACTAAAACATTCAAATTATCTAAGGGTATTAAGCAGTAAATATTTCGGTGGGTAAAAAAACTAACAAATTTTTTTAAAAAGAACTCAACTTCTACTCTTTACATACAATTGTTTTAAAATATAGGTTAGTTTAAATATACTTCAAAAATCTGTTGTTTCAAGTATCATTACATATTCGAGCTTTTTAAGTTTTCCTAAATTGTAAAATTTCAAATGAAAAACTAGTAGAAAAACTAGATTAATTAGCTTTTAATCATTCACTTATTTTGATTAAAAAGCTTTGAAAGTTCTGAAAGCTTAAGTGAAAATTGTCGACATTATATAACAATTATCGACAGCATTACTTACTCCCTCGAATTTTTTTGTTCAATTTGTATAACCTAAATATATCTGAGCTTTTTATCAGATTACCGTTATTTTCTTGTTCTAAAAGCTGTTTTGAGGAGCTGTTAGTTCCGTATAAAATGACTCACAATGCTCTGTATTTTAGACAAGTCTGTGTTGTAGTCTGTGTTGTACCTACAAGCTTATTGAAGCTTTTCTAAGATTTGCTAATTTAGATTTTCTATACGAAATTAATATTAAATGGCAAAATTTTCAAATCTCTAAACAAAGTCTTTAAAATAAATTCCTAAAGAATACATTTTCCTTCCTAAGTTCAGCCATGCTGATGGTATTAAATCATAACTAATTTATTAGGTTGAATTCAAAACGAACTGGTCAGTCAGTTCTGGCACTCTCTCTCTCCTACCATAGCCAGCTCATCTTACAAATGTATGCTACCACTCGAAATCTATCAGCCCCCAGCGAGAGTGGTAAAGGCAACAGTAGCCTTCCAGCGCCAAACACTTTGCACTAATTACATCCGATATAAACCATAGGACTATGCTGCCACACAATAGTTTCCGTGCCATGCGCGTACACTTGCCACTTTGCTTTCTGGGAGCTTTCATGCTTAGAACGTACGCAGTATTATACAAATATACTCCTGCCTTGCTTGGCAGGCGGCGTGTTTAATCTCATGCGCTCGCTGTAATCCTGTTTGTCATGTCATGTCAGTTTTAAGGATTTATTGCCAAACTCCCACACACACGTAGAAAAAAGGAGCGAAGCAAATGGAAAAAAAAAACGGAATTGAAATACTCTAATATATGAAAACTGACTCTCACATGCGATGCTTGCTTACGTTTCGTGTGTAATTTTATGCACGAAATGTAGCAGAAATGTTAACTCCACTCAAGCCTTGACAGAAGAGGCATACATTTAGGGGGTTAAGCTTTACTGGCTTACCATTCGAGCAGCTATTTACTAACGAAAAGTGTCACTGAAAGATAAACATACGAAGTACTATTTGGTATCATCTTACCGCTGATAAGATAACTGCTATTTATTTGTGGAACACTTAGCCATCTTGGTAGCATAACACATTTTAGGGCACTTTTAGGCACCTACTCATACAATTGGAATTAGAAACATAATACTGTTAGTATTTATAGCAGAGGTTGTGTTCGCTAAATTTTTACCTCCATTTAACACTCAAAAGTGTTTCCAAAAGGCGTGATTCGTGTACTAATATATTTTAGTACCCCGTCGAATTCTTCGTCTTATTGTTATGGGGCTCCTTTCTTGAATCGCCTCTGAAATTATCAGATCTGATCGATTTATGTAATGTTTTCAATGTCATTAACAGAAACTCTATACTAAGCCAAAACTCACTAGACCTAATTCGAGGTCCAGGTTTCGGCGAAAGCCTCTGCCGTCATCCGTTACCTCACAAGGCTCTATTATTTGCATTCGTTATTAGTGGCCGAAATTTTTTACCTTATATACAAAGAACGGATCGATCACATACATGCGAGTCACAAGTCAGATATAAATCCGTTTGCTGTGCCCACCTTTTTCTTTGACTAAAATTTGTACCAGATATAAATCTGCACCCATTTCAGTTACGTAGACTCAATAGCAGTGGGTGTACGCCCATTTACTCACTATCTAAAATTGTTGCGGTTGTTGTAGCAGACGAAACTGTATCCCAAGTTGTGCTGCTGACAGTACTTGGCTGAATATAAATATGGCTTCTTTACAGTTATGTAACCCCAACTGTATTTATGGGAGCATATGTATCTAAAATAGCTCATTTATGGTTGTATAAACCGTTATTTTGTTGAATACACCATCGGAGAGGAAAACATAAACAGTATTAATCAGCACTCTCCGCTGAGAGGAAAGGTTTTAGATAAGTTCTCTTTCGCTATTATTTCGATATTATGGGTTTTATTCCTTCCTTCTCCGATGATAGTGTCGACAACAAAGAACTTTGGCTGTGAAGCCCACTATAGTTTCTTAAGATCTTTTTGTACCAACATTTATTTCTAAGTACTATTTAAGAGCAAATAAATCTCGAATGAAGACAGGTAATCTAGAATATGCTAGGTAGAGGCCTATAAAGTCATTCGAAAGATATTTGACAGAGCATCTCTTTCCGAAAAATCGTATTTTAAGTCCTCTACCAACAAATAGTGGATCCCTAGAATATGTGGTTTTGTGAATAGGGAGTATATGTGAGAAACTCAAGTGAAAGTTATATTTTGTTTGCTTATAATTAAAATTTCCGTAAACCAAAGTTTGTCCATAGTAAATTTAGCGGGATAAAAATTTCTTAAATCCCAAATATTTGCTAATTATATAAGCGCTGCCATTTTTATGCTCGCTATTGTTCATAGCAAAGTAACACAGCGCTTTGTGTTGTAATTTGTGAATTGGATTAAATGTCGGTTTTACCTGTATTTAATAGTTCCATAAAGGTTTTAAGTAAGCAAATGTAAATTTCATATATACACTTAAGACATTAAGCTGGCAGAGCAAGCGTATTCCAATGTAAAATTCTGCCAGGTAGGCTAGAACCAGCATTTATTAAGCAAATACTCTCTTACGCGACATTTGCGATAGAATTTAGAGCTCTACATAAGGGTGTATTATTAAATGTATAATTTAAATGTATCGCACTACCATATATTATGTTATGTAAATAGCTTGTAAACTCAACATAAATTATTTCCTCGCCACTCTCTCTCTCTCCCTCTCTGTCTCCCTTTCTTCAAATAGTTGGCTTAAGTTTTTAGGAATTTCAATGGGTTCATTTTGTAACCAAAAAACTATAACATATGAGGATTAAGCTGACAGAAAATATATTCGGTGCACGTGTTGCAGAATTTCAGGCAGGCATTTGAGCAGTAAATATGCACTAAATAATTTGTTTCGAAATCCTGCAACCTTTATGTGGTAACTGCTACCAAAGTCCTCACCGCAACAGCCGCCCATAACTTACACCTTTATTCCTTCATTGCTGACCATTTAGCGTAAGGCCAAGGTAAGCCAAGCAATACTATTGCTTTGGCCCATAACCAAGCTGACTATTTTTCAGCTCGAAATAGCTAAGCTGTTGGTTTGCCCTGTGTAACACTCAATTAGTTAGGCTTAATTTTTAAACATGCCACAATCTTGATATGTATAAACATATTTACAAATATTTAGATAACGATATGTCTAATTTGTAAAGAATCATCTTCTGCTTACAACTACAATCACCGTGTGTGTACAAAACATTTTTCATTATTCTTTACTTTAAAGATCAATTCATAACCTTAAGAATATAATTTCTACATGCCGTTTGCTCTATTTCTAAGTCTTCTTGGCTGTCTGGTTTGTTTTTTCCGTAAATACCATAGTTCCAATATCATAACGATTTTGGATCGTCCGACGGCACATAATAATAATTTGTAGTTATGATTTCCAATTTTTCGATTACTATCTCTAAGCAGTTCATTCTGAAGACAGTCGAGGGTATGTAAATGGAGCGAACCCAGATTTACATCCGCCAAAGAACTGTCATCACAACAACATCTGCAACAACAACCAGTATCAGTCCCTTCAAACAAAAAAAAACATCGCCTTGACTGTGCCTACCAAACGTCAACTGTAACGGAACATTGGGAGAAGAAATACAAGAGATTGTTCAAAAATCAAACTATTTCAGGCTTACCGAAAGACCAGGTCACACATTTCTTCATATTATATATGCACTCTACAAACTTTTTGGCGAGGTCTTCAAATTCTTATAGGTGCACGATAGAATAAGAATTACGGTTTCGTTTACCTTCTTGAAGAAAGTTGCCGAATTGACAATCTTTGATCCGATGAAAATTCCGTACACATTCCAATTGCGTAGACTCGACTGTCTTGCGAAAGGCCTCTGTAAGGTGCTCGTCTTGATTGGTTTACTCTTGAGAAATGTCATCGTGACAATATCTCTTAGCATTATCCAATTCTATCAAAATAGTAAAATATTGAGAATAATATACCGAAATATTTATGAAAAAGGAGTCAATGATAAATTACGGACCCATTTTTTGCATCGATTAAATGGTTTGATGAAAATGTCGAAAATATATTTGATATATGTTCGTCAAGTAGTTTGATAGTGAATGCTACATTTAAATATGTAATTTCTCTTCCGAAAAGTGCTGAAATCAAATCACGAATGAATTCATTTTGTCAGGAAACAAACTGGATGTACTATATAAAGTAACTGAGAAAGTTTTTTGATCTCTAATGCCAAGGAAACTCATTTGAGAGCTTTAAGTTAAAATTGCAAGGATCATTAAAACCGAATAGACTTCGGAAAGTTCTTATTCGAACTCTTAAAACGAAATATTCACAAGCTCTCTCGAGTCCTTAGATAGCTTTAAGCTTTCGAAAGCTTCCTATAACTCAATTACTGGAGACTGCCCAAAATTGTTAGCCAAAAATCTGCCACAAAACTTTCTACTCCTCAGGCCAGTGTTGCATTTCTACAAAAACATGTTTGTATATAATATATATAAATATGTTGGCAACTCGGACAATGAAATGCTCCACGCTTTAAGTGTGAATAAAACTTTACGCAAACTATTTTATTTGTTTGCAATTGCAATCTGCCAACAAAAATGCCAACGAATTGAGAAATAATTTTGAGCAGATGACTTTGGAGAGAAACTTTCGAAAGCACAAACATGCTGGTGGAACAATTTAGTGAGATTCGAGGATGAACACAAACGATCATGTCAAGCAGCAGTAAAATTAAAGTGTCAAGACATTAAAGGGCCTTCCAATGTGAGCAAGTGACAGTGGCCATGGAAGTTGCCCTGCAGCTTGAAGCTTTCGGCTGTCGTGCCATGAAATGCCAGATCACACGCATACACAAACACAGCCATGCCATGCCACACACACACATTATTTTGCAGAGACTTCGAGATATATTAACTTGGAAACAAATATGCAATAAGCAAGAAATAAATAAGAATGTCCAGCACAGCGGCGAAGCAACAAAACTGTTGCAGAAAATTGTTTTGTTGACAAGGCGTATGTTGGCACACACACGTACAATAGGTGCTGTACACGTTGCTAGCAGTAGCCATACACAACTAAGCATATAGTAAGCACATATATATGTATATGTGTGCATGTGTGTGTGTGCGCGTGTGTGTGTGTGTGTGTGTGTAGAATAGTCATACAAATACGAGTGGTTATTGACAAATCTTTCTCCTAATAAAATGTTCTTATTTGTTCTTTCTTTGGATTTTCGAAGCACTCGATCTTCTGAGCAAAGAAATATTGCTCTCCATTGTGCTTAATAAGGACTTATATGTATAATATGTATGTATAATATTACAAGTGTGCTGCGTCGTAAGTAAATACGCATAAGCATATTACATTATATTACATTGCTTGTGGTGTATAGATATATTAAGTTGTTCTCGTTTGTTTGTTTGTTTGTCAAATTGTGAGTTGTTTGCTGAAGGCTGCGGTTGTCACAATGCCATAATGCTTGATGAACTTTTATGAAGTGCAAATTTCTCAGCAGAAGTGCTGTTATTACATTTGTCTTACTCCATAGAGGTAAGCGGATATCAAGAAAGCAGAAATGAGAATGTTAAATTTGCTCTTAAGGAAAATAAATAAATATTTTTATTTCGAGAGATTTCGTTTCTGGGAAAGCTACTATAAACATTTGTTGTTTTTTGTTGAATTATTTGAAGTTGAATTATAATTATAATAAAGAAAACGCTCAAAAATATGATCATGAATGCTTCGTCTCTCAAAATTGCAAGTTTAGCAAGCTTTTGAAAAGCTGTAAATTTTCAGTTCGCTGAGCTTTTATTTTATGAACTAAAAAGCTTGCTAATTCTTTATTTTAAACCATGTATTACAATAACTTCACAAAGCTTTTATAAGTTTCATAAAAAATTACTAAAAATATTTATAGCAAAAAAAAACGAATTTTTATCTTCAATTTACTAGAAAATTCTTTAAAGCTTTTGAATACAAAAAAAATATTTCTCAAAGCCGAGAAAGCGCACACACAAAAAAGATTAAAAGAAATGCCTTCTGCAAGTTTAGGTTAAAAGCAAGGGAATAATAAAATGGAAAATGGGGGTTAAAGGGAAGTTAACCTTGTTCATCAGGTCGTATGACTAGAAGAGCTCAGATCCATTCTAATTATATTTACAAAATCAGATTTTGAAGCTTCGTTATACAAAAGCTTTCTTACACAAAAGCTTTCTTACACAAAAGCTTTCTCACACAAAAACTTTCTTATAAAAAATACAAAAAAGCGCTGTCAATACCGAAAGTGTTACGCTTATAAAGTATTTACTATAATGCTTTTCGGTAATGGAAAGGGTAAAGAAGCTTGTTCGAGTTTGGATACTCTTCATTAGTGAGAGAATAAAAATATTTATTAAAAAAAAACATCGGTCTTCGAAACTTTGGGATTTATGAAAGCTCATTTTCAATACTTTGTAAGCTTCCTAGACTAAGAAAATGTTTAAAGAAATGCTTAGTGTGCTTACAAGGAAAACAGAATTAAAGTTTCAAAGTTTAATATTTTTATTTGTTGTTTGAAATAAAGATAATTAAATGCATAAAATTGTGCATAGGAGCTTTTATAATGCACGAAAAAGCTTTGGACGAAAAGAGCTTTCAATGGAACACACTTTTTCATTTTCAGTCTAAAATTTAAGAATTCGTAAGCTTTCTTTCAATGGTTTCATGACATTTAAAGTCATTTTCATTAATGGTCTTAATTTAAAGTGGTCAGCCTTTGCTAAACAGTTTTTGATTATATTCTAAAGCTTTAAAGCTCCTCAAACATATCATATTACTGTTATATTATTTTAGTAAGCAGAACTCGCCAACTATATAAACAAACTCTATTTGTGGTTTTAACAATTCAACCAACTTTTTAAACAAACGTAAAACGTAAAACGTAAACGTATATACTTTGATAATAAATACGTATGCATGACTAGTTTCCATTCGTATTTATTGACCCATTTGTTTATTTATTTACTTAGGCCCACTGGCACAACGCTTAATACATATACTTTCATATTGACAGGGAAATAAATAAATAAATAAACCGTAAAGTGTAACAAAAACAATAAAATGTGTTGCGGAAAAATAATAGATGTCAATAAACATCGCACGAAATAAAAGCTAAGTTGCTTTTTATACGAAAACAGTTACATAGAAATATATATCATAAATTATTGATAAAAGCTTGCTTATTTTTTTCACAATTTCCTTGTTGTTGCCAGTAGATAAACTTTCTCACTACACTAAATGATTCAAATACATACATGCGCCCATATGTACTTCAAAAAAATTCTACATGAATACTCATTTTGTGGTCCATTTCTCAGACATACTCCAGTTAATATAGTTCTGGAAACAAAGCTTGGTATCCACTATACCTTTTTGGGTGGAGTGTCTTCAGGAAATCAATTGTTAGAACTTATAGATGCAAAACCTAGCGTTATCAGTCTTAATTCACTCAATAATTTTCCAAAAGTTTCAATAACTTAACTCTGAACTCTGAACTTAATATTCGAGATTGCTACTAAAAAGCTAACTTTGTTTAGCCTGACCTCGTTAATTAAATCCATCGAATAAGCGTGGTCGCTGAGGCTATAAGCTTCTCAGTCTAATTTACAGAAAAAGATATAAATGAAATAGACAAATAAGGACAGAAATCTATGGTCTCATCGAGTAAGGGTCCGTCAAGGCCCTCTTGAAAAAGATGATTCCGAAGATTGCTCAACAGCCGCCATTTTGTATAAAATTTACAATATGAATTAGATCAGACCACTTTTTAGTGCTCTAGTTTCCTAACCACTTAAAGAAGTATTTAACTGAAAGTAAAATATTTCAGTGACTAATAAAAGCGCCCTCGCAGTATTACTATACCCCCAATTGGTTTAGTTCAACTATTCCGATGACAGTTATCGTAGGGTAGGAGAATATGGTAGGGAGTGATATTGTGGGAGACTCCATAATATACAAGCTGGAAGGGAAAAAACTTTGAAAATGAGACCTTTGTTTAAGGAGATTACTGTAATCACTAATCCGCCCTTATTTCTAATAGTTAAAGAAGAGTTTTCAAGAACTCGTTTAGTCTCAAAGTCACTCTTGCAGGATAATTTCATCTTTAGAGTTAATAATTTAGTACACAAAGTGACCTGTAACCAAAGAAACTTTAGTGTTAATGGAAAAACGACAAGTTGAGTGCTGTTTAAGGCTCGATTTTTTTATTTAAGGAAAATCGTCAATAGTGAAAATGAATCTAATACTATAGTCATTATTCTAACGGTACAAGTTAGCTTAATAGAAGCGCCTAAAATAAACTAGTAAGTAATTTAACAGGTTTACTGGAATAGAATGCCGGGTAAGGGCTATTACAGATATTACCTCGAGGAAGGAACCAGAGAAAACAGTGCAATGCAGAAGTTGGTTCTAATATCGTAGAGTTTTATTTTTTCAAAACTTATAGACTTCTGAGAGAAGGATTCTATTGTAGGCAACGCCAAAATTAGTTAGTAATACCATCCAGAATTATGCTTAGAGTATGCACGCTTAAAACTCTCCTTGCGTCCTAACTTAGCCTCACTTTTGGCTGAATCAGCTGCGGTACAGTACTTAAGTGTTTAAATTATTTAAACATGCCACGACCAACTGTTATTTATTTGCACAAAATTGTTTCGAAACCATTGTATTAAATTGTATGATTGACACAGTCAAAGATAATCGTTTTTTCGCCTCTCATCTCTCTACAAACTAATTAAAAGTTTACAGAAAATTTGCGCAAACCGGCAACGCACTTATCATTTGGAATTTTTTGCCACAATTCTCCAAGTATATTTGTACGCAGCGCCACTTAATCTGCGCCAGAGATAATTTCGCGCGGCACATTTACTCAATGCTACACGAGGGAGTGGTGGGATAAAAGTGAGGTGTATCACCTCAAACCCACCACACGCAGCATTTGTTGTTGGCAGACCATGCGGGACACATGTGTTGGCAATTTGGAGCAAATATAGAAGGATTTTCTTTTCCAGAGACATATACACACACACACACACACACACATATACATTCATATATGATCACGTGTGTGGTTTAACAGTAAATAAAAAACTGCTCGGCGGGCATTAGAGTGTCATGGTGAAAAAGTGGATTGCAACTTTGAGCCGCAACCAAATGAAAAACGGCATTACAAGCACATGGCGAATAAGCAACAGAAAGCAAAAAAATCAAAACAAACGAGGGGCAATGGAGAAAGCAAAAACGAAAGAGGTGTTATGGAAAAATTGAGCGGGTTCACAGCACCAACGGGCAACAGCTGCAGCACATACACACACACACAAACACACTTGCTAACGAAATTTCTGCTGGAATGCTGGTATCACTCGCTATGTTGTGTAGGTTTTATAACTGTTATCAAAAACAAAGAAAGAAAAAACAAATAAGCGCAGATATATGTACATATATATATTTCTGTGAAAATCTCTGAGGCACATGTGATAACCCTAGCAGCTAACAACAGGCCAGTTGATATGGCAACAAATACGCTCACACGGCATCATCTCATGCATATGCATTCACCTGCTTGTGTATGTGTGTGTGCGACCTTTCACGAGGCTTTAACTCTGTGTGTGTGTGTGTGTGTAAGAGCGCCTGCTAGAATAACGCCATGGTAACAGAGCGCCATTTGATAATGCGCTCCGTTACTTACAACGGTGCTGGTGGGAAAATATTTCCCCAAAATTGCAGCACTTTTTGAGGTTAGAGTTGAAATTTTGAATTAAACGCTATGCTTCCACGCTTTTAGTGGCATTTTTTGTGCGCAAAAGTTTGAGCTTCAGTTTTATACAAATATGGTACGCAGCTGCGGACATTAATGAGCAAATGAGCACAATTTGCGGACATCGGAATGCGGAATGCGCTGAAAACCACTATTATATGAGCTGAAGATACTACTACTGTTAAGGCGCATATCTTTGTGCTTGTTACGAGTTCTCGGTGCGCTCGTAGTCATAGTCCAGCACCTCAATTGTTAATTTGTATTATAAAATATTAAAAACTTTTATAAAAAGTACAAATTATTTCAAATTGTTGTTGCAAAAAATTTATTAAAAACATTTCCTTTTTCTTTATTACCGTTAGAAAACTTAAAGAAAAAATCGCTGAAAATCCGCAAAACAAAGCATCAGAAGCCCCACATTCTACTAAATGGTCTGAAAAATCTATGGTCTGACCTTGAAATCGTGCCGCAGACAAAAAATCCCTATGCCTGCCTTAAAGTACAAACCTTAACTAGAATACTGTCAAAGTTTCATGACATTTCATCCCCTCGTTCTCATGTTACTGGTCTCTAACGCTACCTCTGCTACTTTTGCTTACAAAGAAAAAAGATGAATTTCGTATTTGAAGAAACACCGTTGTTGCAATGCTTGACAAATGTATCGGGAAATCTGCGCCAGCACATTAAGCGATCAACCGTACCGACGCTCCGACACATTCAGCTTCTAATATGATCGATAAATTGGAGCGATTACGCTATGAACGAGTCCGCCACCCAACGTATTAGACAGATTTGGCCTCGTACGATTACTTCCTCTTTCCCAGACTCTGAGTGAGACGCTGGAAAAAGATTTCACTGGAAGGAGGAGCTCAAGATGGAAAAAAATGTTCATTTTAAAGGCCTGGAAGCTTCACAATCTCTAACCGGAGCGAAATGTTTTGAAGACCGTTACAACCAATACATAACTCCCGAAGGAGACTATGTCGAAGTAGAAAGTAATATTTTCATTCAGAGAAACATTATTTCATTATGAGGCCACACACTTTTCACCCCTAGTAGTATGTACTAAATACATTTTTCAGCGCCCATACCCTACTCCACGTTCTCTCCTTTGAAAGGCTCAATTTTCACCAACCATAGCAAGGCTTAGCACTTTCTGCTTCTGCTTCTTCTTTCCCCCTTTTCTCATCTTAAAACTATTGCGGAAATGGCGTGAAACGCATTGTAAGTGGCTCTTCGCTACGATTCGTAACGAAATCTTTATGAGCCATTGTGGCGTCTACTCGAAGACGCACAACATCGCGCCGCGGCGATGCGTGCGGAAATGCGTTTATCATGCGTGCTCTTAATACTCATAGTATATTTGTCATATCTAATACACTGAATCGCTTAGAAGTCTGCATGTACGAGGTGTGTTCAGGAAATAATGGGAATGTTCTTCGACATGAATTCTTGACTTAAGGACAAATTGACAATAAAGAGTACTACCTACAAGCTCAACGCCATTTGCGTGAAGCAATCCAAAAAAATCCGCCCGGATTTGTGGAAAAACAATTCATGGGTTTTGCTCAATTCTGCTCATACTTCGTTGCTTGTTCGTGAATTCTTGGCCAAAAACAATACTGTAACGATGCCCCAGCCCCCATATTCGCCCGACATGGTTCCGCGTGAGTTTTTCCTATTTCCAAAAATAAAGAGATCCTTAAAGAGAGAGGGCCATCGTTTTACAAGTATAGACGACATTAAAAGCGCATTGCCGAAAGACCTAAGAAGCCCTTTAAGAAGAAGAAGAAGAAAACAGCTCCCTAGGTTATCCTAAAAATCTAATTTGAGAAGTGTTTCAACGTTTGGACGAAGCACTGGCATAAGTGCATAATATCGAGTAGAGACTATTTTGAAGGCGACAAGATTAATGTAGACGAATGAATAAATTTTTTTTTTTTTTCAAAAAACGTAAAATTCCGATATTTTTGGACAAGCCTCTATGTGTGCGTAATAAAATATTTTTAATATCGCATATTCACTATATCTTCTGCTAAGGGGAGCCACAACAGTTCGTAGATATTTTCTCCAAGTTGAACAAAGAACGGAAGAAGAACTGGCTGCCAAAATTAGACCGCCCAAATTGAAGAAAGAACAGTTAGTTTTGTATTGAAGAAAAATATGCAGAAAATAATACTTTTATTTTTTAATTTTGTTTGCTTTGAATAGAGTAATGGTATAGTATTATTTATTCTTCCATTTCAATATACGCACTTCTTTCTGAAACAATTATAGGTAAACGTTTATCACGTGCGTTTCACAAGTTCACAAATGATTTACAGCTGAGGTTGACTAACATGGTCGTAGATTTCATTGGAGATAAATCTGAAAAGAAACCAGAAACAATACAATGCTTAAATATTATCTGTAAAGTACCTCTGACATCACAATGAAATTTATAAAAATTAATTGAGTCTAGCGAATAATAGCAAAAGAAATAGTAAATCAAAGAAAAAATTTTGCACAATACAGAGAGAAAATTAAAATAGATACAGCTTTCTCATCGCCAGTACCTTTCGAGCCTCCAAATGTATTCCTGACCTGAAAAAGCTTGTCATGAAAGCTTTCAGTCACTCAGAGATAGCTTATAACTTCATGGAATAACATTAAAACGAACACCACTAATAGAAGGAAAAGATCAGCGCTGTATCTGACAATATTTTTTATAGTATATCAATCTAATTCTAAAAAATTAACCGAGTTTTCATCATTCGTAACGCTAGACAGAGTCCTCTTACACACGAAGCCTTTACTAAAAAGGCTTTACTCGTTTTCAATCGTTTCAGAGTATCTGCAAAGTTTGCAGTCGAAGTATACTCCCAGTTCCCAAAATTAGAGATTTCTGTATCATCAGCAAAGCTAGCTAATATGACGTCAGTTCTTCCAATTTAGAAAAATTTGATTCCGTTGTGCTGAGTTTGAAGTTGCTTCGAAAATTATAGTGCGGTTATTTAACTACATACATGTAATGACGTCTGACGTCTTTTTCAGCCTTTATGAAATTCAGTTCCCAATAATAATGTCCAACTCTAATGTAAACACACGCCCTATCACACAAAATAGTCTCACTGAGTCCACTGACTTGCGCAACTTTTTCTTCTATACCCTTGCTAGTAATTTTTACGCATTTATTTTTTCGACTATTTCTAATAATATATTTTTCCCGGGCGCTGGATTGGATAAAACTTTGCAAATCATGCATTTCACATTTCATATTCGCCAACATTTTTATTGCCATCACAAACAGTATGTGTAAAAGTATGCAGACTGGCAGTTTGTTGACTTGACTTTTGCCTTTTGCCTTTTGCCTTTTGCGGCTGCGATTTTTATGAGAAGTCAAAAAAAGAGGGAGAATCATATAAATTTACACGCAATAGATTTTTATGAATGCGCGAAAATTTGCAGAGTTATGACGCCATTTTACGGCCGGTCATTCACATGCTCAAAGGGGTCATGCACAGGAGCAGACACAAACACAAAACTCACTCTCTTGCACACATCAGGAAACTGCTCGGTTGCTGAGCGCTCTAACAATTTCATCCGTTTCATATTTCCGCTCGTTGATGTCTACTCTACCCCGTTCTTAGGATGATTTGGCTCGCATTCATCTGTGTGGCGCTCTTCGCTATCTTTTCGTTGAGTAAACGTACTTGGGAGCGTTTTCAAACTTCACCCATGGTCATATCAATGGATCGTAATAATTTAGTGTGGAATACGAGCTTCCCCTCACTCACGGTTTGTCCGCATAAGCGCATCGATGAGTTAAAAGTTGAGGAGTACATGAAGTGAGTAGCGTAGCGTCTGAAAATTTATTCCATGTACTTAAACTGACTTTCTGTATTGATTTTATACTTTAAACAAGCGACCATAACGAAACTTTCGATTCGGATCAGGATCGTGCCGACTTCCGTGTTTTCATCGATAAGCTAGCGCGTCTCACTTATGAGAATTTAGAGACGCTACCGCGTAATAAAACTTTCGGCATACCGAGCAGCAAGTATTTGGATTTGTTGTATGAACTTAAATGGAACTTTGAGCCGGAAATGAGTAGTGGCGCCGCCGTACAAATGTTCATCTATGAAACACTCACCGAATTTGGTATTTGTCATTCGGTTAACTCGCTTGTGGCTCGTTACAATTCTTATGAGTAAGTATTTCGAGTATATTATGTCTTGGTTTTTCATACGTTACGATTATTTCGGGTTACTTTTATTACGTGGGTTCCAGCTAGCTTTTATGATAATTCCCGTGATTGTCTCAAAGTCATTCCTGTACACAGTGGCGCTGAACCTTGATCTCGACCATGATTAAGATTAATCGAAACTTCAGTATTATTGGATACAAGTTCAAGGACAAGTTCTGCTCAGAAATTCCTATATATCAAAACAGGAAAACGTGGTCATCTCTAACGTAGAGTTTCAAATTGACAATAATTTCAACGTCTCATGATACCATCTGCATGAGGGGTTATTTCGTAGAGTTGAGTCAGCTTGCCAGTTGTGACTTTCTGGATTCTAAATATCACTTCAAAAAGTTCGGTGTACGATCTTAATATCCTCCAATTTGCAATATAGGGATGAGCATAATGAGACACTTGGAGAGTCTTATTGTTGTTTATCAAGACTCATTAGAAAAATTTTCTCTTTTATCCTATGAATTGCTACATGACCAAAGTTATTCTAATGCTCGTAAGTTGAGGCAATATATTCCGTAGTCTATTTTACTTTCCGAAGGCTCCGTTAGGTACATCTCTGACATACACATCTTTGACGAATTACTTGATGCTGAGAGTGTTGTTATGTATCGCTTAAATATCAGGCATCTCTCCAATTACGATAGCACAGAAACCTACTGCATATTCTTCGAATATGACAAAAATTATGAAACCCCGTTTTAGAACGGGTAAATACGGGAAATTACTCTCGACTCGTATTCTCTTTCATTTTACATAACCTCCCATTTTATATTCTCCCACATTTGACATTTTCTCTCATTTTACATTATCTCCCTTTTTTTATACTCTTCCATTTTACATTTTCCCACTGATTTCTCATTTTCACGACATTCTCAGCTACTGGAAAAGCAACGAGTGGAGCTTGGTGGATCATGGCGATCGTGTCACGGTGCATCCACTCGATGGTGAAATTTATGCGCAAATTATAAACCTCTCCACCGCATATGATGTTTATTTTCATGGCGCGGGGGATATACCAAATATATCCAAGCAGCGTTACACATTTCCAGAGACAGATTATACAACAGTCGAATTGATCGCGCTAGAGATCTACACAGCGGAGGAGGCGCGGACGTAAGTACTGGATAGATTTAAAACAAATTTAATTTCGTTCCCAATGGCGGTTAAAAAAGCTATTAAAAAGTAGACATGTCAGTAAGACTGCACGGAAAGTTTATATATAAGATTTTCATTTCAGGAACTAGGTTCACTTATAAGTAATAAGGTTCACACATAAGGAACTGTTAAGTTTGCGGTTCGTATTTCATCGTTTCCTTATATAATACTTTTGGCTACTGCTTCTTAATAAGGAATTTCTGAAGTCCTTATGAAGGCATGAAGTCCCTAACCATTTTTAACACCCACAGCTTTAGCATAGTGAGAAATCAAGAATGTACGCACCACGAGCTTGTCGCTAACAGACCTTTTATTGAAATACTTATAGACTTTTTTCAATACTAAAAACAGGTAGAATCCTAATATTAATTAAATTAAGTTAAAGTTCAATACGGAGGTTTGGAAGTCAAACGAGCATTCCAGAGATCTTCTGAGGTGATGAAAAAATGGAATGCCGAAATTAGTTATGGCCCAGTGAAACTCTAAGCGGAGCTTTCTATATACGAAGAAAGAGGCATCTTAACTATATTGATCGGTGTCCAGAATTCGCCGACGAAGTTAAACGACAGCCTGTAAACGCGATTGGTCTGGAAGTCCTTAGAGGACTCTACAAATTTTGTCACCGTATCTATCCTCGATTACATAGTCCATTACTTTAAGAATAGCTTGTTTCTCAGCTAGAATCGGGAGGAGGTTGAAAGTAAAAATAATCCCTGGTGGTCACGAAGGCAAAGCGGGAACCCAAACTATAGACACAGCCAAACCTCAAATTCACTTTTTTGCAAATTGAATTAGTATAATTTCATGTGAACTAATTACCCCTTCACACAGCTTCACCACCAAACAGCGCAAGTGCCGTTATCAATATGAGGCCGAAGAGATGCTAACATCGCCCATTTACAGTTTCGGGCTCTGTTTGGCCGAGTGCCGCATGTTTTTCGCGCTTAAAGTGTGCGGCTGTGTGCCGCATTTCTATCGCAATCGCTGTGAGTATTTAACGTAAAGCCAACAACAACAACAAATAACCGCAAAAACAATACACACAACACACAAGTGCGAACGCGAGCACGAGCAATTCTGATACAATTAAGCTTAATGAGAGCCAGAAAGCATTATATTAATTAGAAACAGAGATATACAAATAATTAAAAAAATTAAATGCTTACCGTTATAATTAAAAACCGTTATGCCATGCTGAGTTCAAATAACAATACGCCATAATAATACCGTTATATGAATATCCGTTTCATTTTGTGCGCTCAGCGCCATGCGAATGTGTGTGTGTGTGCGTGTTTTGTGTTTGTTGTTGCAAATGACAAGGCATTTATTTGCTAAAAGCCATTGACGCCATTTTGAATATTAAACAAATGTTACACTTTGCTCTTACGCATTGGCTATTTAATTTTATTTGTGCACTTGTGTGTGTGCTTTTACTTAAATATTATTTTGCAATTTCACAGTTATCTGCGTTGTGTTATTTTTTTATTGACGACGCAAAAACCGCCGGAAATTCGGGGCAATTATTTTGCCATTGCATCATTTTGGCGCCAAAACAGTGGCGTTGGCGTCGCACTCAGGCAACATCGCCATTTTGTTAATGCAACGGTAAAGTTATATTTAAAAAATTGGTCAGCTTTGATGGGTAAATTGTTACATTTCTTTTTTTTCAAACACCATATTCAAACCAAAAAATTAAAGCATTTTTAATTGGTGAGTTATTTACGTTTTTGAGCGCACACACACACACACACCTATGCATATATGTGTGTGTATATATGTACCGTTTCGTTTTAATTCCGCTATGCTTAAATCACTGTTAGTTTCGATTACCAAATGGATAATCGCAATTAACGCTTGTACAACTTATGTCTTTTGCATTTTATTCTAATGGCTGATATTTGGCAGGTGAAATTTGTGTATATAGGGTGCCTTTTTAGAGCTCTAGAAAGGATTCATTACTACTATTCATTACTATTCATTCCTATTATCAGGAATCTAGAAGGATTCATTATTACTTTTTTTTTTAAATTATATTTCAAAACGAACAGAAAAAATTAATGGTTTAACTAATAATTTAACTTCAACTTTAACTCCACCAATTCAATTTTAAAAGAGTTTGGAACAATATCAATAAGATATTAACTTTTCCGGTTGCAAGGGAACCTGTAAAAACCCTTCAAGATATCTTGCATTAGCAAATACAGATATTTTTCTTATTTACGTACCAGTTCAACCAGAAATATGTAAATGATTTTCAATCCAGAAAGTACTAAATCTCTAAAAAAAAAACACCCTGTACTTGTATGTATTGTTTGTATCTATGTACATATGTATCTATTATATATTGTACGTATTTTTATATATAACGACGCTGAAACTGACTGATTTTCCAACATCAAAGTGAAAAATGGACGAGTTTTGCCCATTTGCGACTTCGATGGACTAGCCTGCCTGGAGAGTATAAAAAGTGAGTAAAAATATTTTATGCTTAACAACAAAGCAATCAATTCAAAATCAAATGAAAACCATATATTCGGTAAATCTGTTAACAATATTGAGTTCAGTATTTTCAAAATAAATTGCCGAAATCGTAAATATTTTTATTTTATGTTTTTTTTTTTTTAATTTTTTAGTTTAGACTCGCTTAAAACATAGACAATTTTTATTTCGGATTATTTTTACTTCGCTTTGCTATTTGAGCGTATTATCCAATTAAGACAGCTTTAGTAAATATATAAACATATCCTTAGATAAAATCAGCTAGTGAGTGTGGAATTTCGTAGTAGTTGAAAGAGCTAATAATCAATTTTTGTACGTCAAATCTGTATTGCAACTCGCAAAAAGACCTAAAATCGATTTTGAGTAATTTTGAGGAGCGCGCTTTTAGAAATGATTTGAGTGCCTAAAGGTATACTTGCTTATTAAAGGCTTATAACGGATGTGTGTAACAAAGGAACAGCTTAACTAGATTTTGAGAAATTTCGAAGCACACACTTGAAACTGACATTTTGGAGCATTTAGTCATAGGTTCCTCCCTTAAGTAGTTTGAATGTACTGAGTTCAGGTAGTACTTTCCAACGGTAGGATTAATGAAAAATTCTCCCATTCAATAATTTCATTTGGACCATCCCTGATTACGAACGTCATTAGATAATTGAAGTAATTGTATCAAAAATAGGGAGTTCCTGCTTTAGAGCTACTGCGGTTGTTTTCTCCTCAACATCTGGGTACTTGAGTTAAAGTTAGTTCCATCAGCAGAAGATAAGTTAAAGTTAGTACATATCAATTGTGAAGCCTTTGAGTGTCGCAAGTACATCAATAGTCTCAATCATTGTTGGGGTAGTCCATCCTCCATCGGTCCAGGGCAGGTCCAGTCCTCCATCACCATTTCACTTTCGAACAAATTTCATACCACTGAGAGCTTTCGACAACGGCTCTTTTGATACAGAACTATCTTTCAATAAAGCGTTATTTCAAGTTGTCGGTTGTAGTCTTTGTCACAACATAAAAAATTTCCCAAAACTGTTTGAAAAGTGTTACTATGACGAAATTCGCGGTCGAATAAAAATTTAGGATTATCTAGACTAAATAAAGTCAACTCTCTTGGGTGAGGTTATTTTTGAAAGAAAATAAAGTAAACTTCAATTAGTTTACAATAAATACTGTTCTCGATCAAATATAAATCCGGGTCCATGCCGTTTATGTTGGCTCTACTGACGTGTGCACAGAATTTGTGGGGTCTCCAATCTTTTTGTTCCCATCACTAAGCAAATTGATAGAGATTTAACGATTTATTGCCTAAGGCAAAGGTAGCCGCAGAAATATTTAAGATGCCCAGATCTCATTTTAAGAGCGTAAAGTGTCGGTTATATATTAAAATGTTTAGGATTAAAATGGATAGGATGCCCGAAGCAAGGAAACTGAAATGGAGGGAAATGAAGCACATATGAAAGCTCTTGAATAACATTCCCACTTTCGACTAAACTAAAACTTGGTCATTGCAACTTCTCGAAACCCCAGAGTGCCCGCTGAAGAAATTTGTGTTGGGATTATGACTGGTAAATAATGGCGTTAGAATATCCGCCGTCAAAATATCTGAATCTATAGGAAAAACTATTAACGGATACTCGAATTGGAACTGGAACTGGAACAGACTTCTTCTAAAAAAGGGGAGGAGTTCTTCAGAAGTGGCTTGTAGAATAATGTCTATTTAGTTACATGCTACTACGGGTTACATACTACTTTTATTGATATTACTACTATTGATTCCAACAAAAGGTCATCAACTCAAATGCACAGCATAAATTGTTCACTTCAATATTCAACACCCTAATATTTTAAGGAAATTAAAATTCATGTTAAAATTATGCAATTTACTCATTTCGTGAGCAATGCTTAAGCTTGCGTGAGTACGAACGATTCACTACGTTCAAACACTTTTCACTTTTCACTTGTCCATTTCCGCATTTCAACCGTCTGGAGCACCCGCTGCGCACGTCTCTCACGAGCACAGTGTGATAGAACAAATGCCGTTAGAAGCGGACGAAGCGATGGAAGACTGGCAGACACACTACAGCATGTGGGCAACAAAAACCAATTGGTGGCTGGCACAGTAGCGTGAAAGAATTGGGCAGAGGGGATAGCAGAAAAGAAATAATTCACACATAAAAAACACGAAGAGAGTAAAGAGAGTCGGTGGGGGAAACAACTAAAAATCATAAACGAAATTATAACACCACTTGCAACAGCACGAAAGGTAGGTGGGTGCAAGCCGACCAACAGGCGGACAGACAGACACGCAGGCACGTCCATGTCCATGTTTTTGTATGCATTACCGAATGGCAGCAATGAGTGCTGGACACGCAGTGCAAATACCTGACATACATACATACATACATATATAAAGTACGTGTATGCATACAAATATCAACACCATATATTATAGCAGAACTGAAAATGATATTTTTCCTGTGAACACCTGCCGCATGCAACAAGGGAGGTAACTAAATTTTGGCATTCATTGCTGCATATCACAGCAGTCATGTTGAGTATTTGATACCAGAACACACACACACACACACATACTTACAACTGAATATGTGGGATGAATGTTTGGAAATGTGGCATTTGGTTCTGATCATACACATATGGAGTCCGACTACGGAATGAGGAGAAGAAGAAATATTAGAAGAACTCTAATAGTTTTAATTTCACTTTCGCCACCGGTGGACCAGGCTGCCAACCAACTTGGCGTCATGCATGCCGGTTTCGGTGCTTTGGAAGTTTTGTGTGAACTTTGATATAGAAAATTATGAAGACAGATTAGTTGATGTCGTTGCCGGATAACCAAGTTACGAGTTATTTAAAAATTTTACATTTTTGTGTGAATAAAATTGCGAGTTAGAATTATGTGAATGAAGTTGGCTGCCGTACCCAAAGCCAACAAGAGGCTTTCTAGTATTTGGTTCAAGGTTTTAAAAATTCTCCAATAAATGCTCTCTAATCTCAGTTTTTACACCATTTACAAATTTTCAGACAGTATCTGTCGTGTCCATCTCTATGCTATATTCCTCATTGCCTTCACCTCCACCTTCATATAAAATTAACAAACCATTTCTAGGTTAGACTTCATTATTGCATAAATGAGCAATGGCAAGTACTCTTCGAGTTTTAACACTAAGCTCGTATAGTTAAAACTACTTAATCTGTGAAAGTTTTCCTTCTCCTCTTTAAACTTTTAATGGAGATATGGAAAGATATGAATATTAGTTGCACTCTGACTGAAACTTCCAGCCTAGCCTTTTGCTAGATGATTCAATTACTCAGCATTATGTGCCACCTATTATTGAGCCAAAAACTTAGAGGCTACACAGCCATCCAAGCAATCAAAGTCAAATACTCAACATATAGTTCTTGAGACTTCCGAGTTGATACCAAATAGATATACTAACCAGAATCAGATGATTTTTCGCTTGATCTATACTACTAAGTACTTTCAAAGCTAAGACATGCACAAATTTATTTGAATCTGGGAAACCATGTGAATGTCGTCGAAAAACCCATTGAGATCATCATTCAATCGCTTATGCTATCCATCGAATTATTAAAACCACTTGCACTTACGAACTGCAGCTGCTCACATACTGGATTTTTGGAATTCAGATATTGTCGGCGAAGGTAAAACCGAGTCTTGATTCACAAAATTCGTTAATAGTACAAAACTTTAGTTCAAGTATAAATTTTCGAACCAGCGGTATGGCATATAATAACATCTTCTAAGATATTACGAGGAATCCACATTTAAAAAATGTCAATTCCAAGAAATATTCATTTGTTTGTATGACCTTTCTATTTTACCTGCATATCTACAAAAAAAAATAAATGGTAAATGTTTTATTTTCGATATATCTTTTCATCCTCCCATTTTCAGGTGAAATCATCTCGCTCAAGTCCAGCCGGTATAAAATCGATTGTCATTGCCTGTCAAATTGCGATGACTCCAATTTCTTTGTGCAGTCCCATGTAAGTACTGGAAACGTATTCCTATTTCTTTTTTGTTAAATTTGCCCATAGGCCCACATATAACTAACTATACGATTTTTGGTAGTATCAATAACAAGTGGATAAGCGCCAATCTGGCGTATGCAGCATCATAGCGTACTACAGGCACCGTTATAACTGCATCATCATACGACTACTATCAGTTCGCAATGTGTCATTTTTCAGCTGAGCAACAATTGCTTATGAAGTGGTGACACAAACTAACGAAAACGATGAATAGGGGGTGTTTTTTAAGAAGCGCAGCTTATGTAAAATTTTAGGCCAAAAATCTATTCTCGAGCATAATCTCAGCTTAGTAGACACCCACTTAGCAATGTTGAGAGACTAGACAATTAAGCTTGCCAAAAATTTTACTTCGAGACCAGTCTTCTTCATGAAAGACCAGTAATGGACGCTAGAAAACCTCAAACGTTTAGCTACTATGGTTCTTTGGAAAAAAAGCCTATGAAGTCGCATTGTTTCTCAAAAAAACAAATTTAACATCCTTTCTAGTATCCTATGGCGCTGAAAATACAAATGCGAATGCCCCAAATATATATATAAGTACACACTGCGACAGTCAACAGCAATTGGACCGATATAGACACCTCTCTCTTTGGCTCTCATTAAAGTCTGGTGATCCAGAAAACTGTAAAAATTAAGCATAACAAAAATATGAAGAGCAGTACCATTAATTCAGGTAGGATGGCAAAGAAAATCTCCAATGGGGTCCCCAGGTTTCATAAACCAATTGAGAATGGTTTCATTCCCGTTTCTAGGGTTGGATGACAGAGGATAAGACGTCAGGCAATACTCTGTCCTGCGATTTCTTTAATCTTAAGTTAGAACCGAATCGAAGAGCATCGGGTGAATCCAATAGCTAATGTGAGGAAAACGGGTCGCTTTTGCTCTTCCGTAACCACAACTTTCAATCCTTTCAAAACAAAAATAAAACAAATTAAACTTTCCAGCAGTTTAATTAGAATTGTGGCGTTATCGGCATTGCTTTACGTAGCACAACCGCACTCGGGAATCTCAGTGTTAACCACCCACGGAAGATATCTCGCTCGCCGTTCTAGCATTGCCAGTCCACTTTGTGGTGTGATAAACTGACGCTTTGTGGACTCAAGAAGAAAATATGACTTTTGATCGAAAAACGATATGGATGAATGAATAAGTAGTTGCAGTGGACCTATGTTTATATGTGACCAAAGACTGTCATCTCATTATCTTCAAGTCTAAAATAACAGTACTTACAGAAAAGAAAAAAAAAACGGCAGGAAATCATAAACTTAAAATGTACCTAAAACCACTGGCCTTTAAAGTCAAGAAATTTCTTACATACTTTTCGTATACTTTTATGGCTCTGAAGCTACTGAAGTCATTCTTCTTTAATCCAGCTTAAAAATAAAGCTTGTGATCACCAAAACAAACACCCTGCTATGGTTTACCTACATGCACAAATGCATATAAGTACAGTTATATCGCAGTCGTAAGGCCAAAAATCTATTCACACACCCACTTGACTCATATGTGACTCGTATAACTCAGCTGGTTCTGCTTTTGCCATCAAATGTTGACTTCCGCAAATGCATATACTCACTCACAACAGTGTGTGCATTGCCACAAATTTCCCAGCGTTGTTGGTATGGAATAGTTCGGCAACCAGCATATCCGGCTCCTGCTGTTAGTGCCACAATTTGTATGCCGAATTATTGGCGATAAAAATATTTTTGCTCCTCCACAGCTTTTCGTCGAATGCGCTAGTTCATTTTTCGTATTTTTTCACTGTCTCCCTTTCTCTCTCTCTTTTTTATAGAAAGTGACAATGTGTTGTAACGGATTTTTATAAGCGTAATGCTCTATGTATTTGCAATGCGACAATATTGAAAATTTTGTCAGTATTATTGTTAACGAAATCGTTTTTTTTTTGTTCTCTGCGATTGAGAATGGTGTGTTATCCGTTCGGCGGAGAATGAGCGCGGAAAGCGCAGTGAAAGGAAAATATTTTTCTTCGAAATTGATAGTCATATTGTACGCTACTGCATGGTGTTATTGTTGCGAAAAGTTGTAATGTGTCAATGAAGAGTGTTGCAAACGAAAGATGCTACAGCATTTTTTATCAATTTAGTTGAAGTTGCTTCAGTTTTAAGGTTAGAGACGTCCGTTGTTTCGAAGAGATCATATTGCAGACGCTTCAAGTTCTAAAATGTACATATTTATTTTTTCAAGCCTGCTCTCTTCTGATTTCTAACCTCATGTCATATGTATTTTATTTTGTATACCCTTCAAATTATTACAGCGTTCCAGAGTTTGGTTCTTGGGCGCAAACCTGCAGTGGGGAATTATAGACTATCCAAAAATGCAGCTCAGACGTGACGTGCTCTTCTCATTTGCTGACGTGTTGGGTAAGTGCAAGCTGTTTGAGTAACTTAATGAGCATTTCACTCGAATTGGAAACGTAGTGCAATTCTCAAGTGGTTTGACTTTGCCTGTTCGAGCTCTATATCGTATTTCTGGTCTGTTCAAGTCAAAATATTCGTATTAAAAAATCATCAGTAACTTAATCCTCTTAGATCTGGAGTTTAAGTAAACCCGGAATTTGGATTACGTAAGTTCCATCTCCTCGTTTTGTGATATCTGATATGCAAGTTAACTGAAAATGAGATCCCTTAACGAAGTTACTAGCTTGAAATTATCTTTTTTGTTGTTGATTTCGCAGAAATGATTAAGTGATTTCATAACTCTTATAAGCTAAAATCATACCGCCTTGAAGGTATCATTTCGGTTCGCAGTCATGAAATATTAAAGGAAGCAAATCCCCCACAAACTAAAACTTGGTATGTCGAAGAGAACCGGAACCGGAACCATACATCAAAACGAAAACTTGTTGAAAATACCTTCGTAAAACTGAAAAAGACAAGGAATATCAAAGGAAAGAATGTTGTGTTAACTTTGAAGAAAATATCAAGGAAAAAAATAAATCAGGGGAAATTGTTTGAATAATTCGAAGCTATTACTTCCGTGACCGGAAATTACGAATCTACAACTATATACTAATTATAGTTATATGAAAACGCTTCAATTTAAACTCAATTAAATGTCCCGAAGAGCTTTCATATATGGATACAAACTAAGGGATTAAGAGATTTACCTCTCCGAACCGATTTATATTTGATTGAATGGCAACTTGGTCAGCCATATTTTTATCGTAGCTCCGTATTTATGTTTTCATGTTGAAATAGGGATTTCAAAATTACCAAAAAGCTCTTACCGACTTCAAAGTTTAAAAAATATGTAACATATAGAATGAATTGAGCTTTTGTTGATAAATTTTATTATATATTCTAATTTTAAACTGTCTTTTCAGTTTACATTGGCGGTCTAATTGGCTTTTTTCTGGGTTGCAGTGCTTTGAGCTTCACGGAGGTCATCTACTATTTCACCGCACGTCTCGTAAAGAGATTATTTTGGACCTAAAATTGCTGCCATACAATATGGTAATATAAAATGGAACTACTACGCATACTTAGAAAAATAAAAATATCTAATGAAATTTGAAGCATGCGAAAAGCTCAAAAAAAGCTCTGCAGCGAAAATTGGCGTCACGCTGGCTGCTCACAAACCAATTTGTTTACGCACAATACAAATATACGCACGAGTTGTTTTAAAATTACGATAAATAAATAAATATTGAGAAAATCCCTTGCACACATACATACATACCACCATCTTTCAAATTAAGCGTTCTATGCAGCTTTGTCCTCAACTACTTATTAGCTGCTGACATATAAAAATTAACGAACCGCTACACTCACTACACATGCCACATGCCACATGCAACTCGAAGACTACGGTTAATGGCGGTTATTTATGCCGGAAATGTCGCCAACATGTTTACTTAAAGAGTACAACAACAAAAATAACACAGCTACAGTTCGCAGAATATTAATATGTACGTTCGTTTATTGTATATAAAGCCAGAAAATTGTTGAGCAAATAAACAAATCAACATTCGACAGAAATTGTGGCACCAACAAGCACAAGCAATTTTTCTTCATATTGAGACACAATTTTTTGGGAGTGTGAGGTAGGACAACTGTTCAATACTCTCTTAGTACTACCACAGAGCCCATTCCAACAGCAATATGCCATTGAAAAGAGGACGAAAAACGAAATGACCACGCGTGGCATCACTGTGGCGTCAACGAAATCAAGCGCTACGTGGCAGCAGTAAGAGCAATTTAAAGAGGGAGCAGAAACCGTATTGCCTTTCGAAACAATATATATATGTATGTATATCGATATGTGGGTATAGCCTATTTGCAACAAATTGCCAGATACAAGCCATAAATGACAAAGGGTAAAATTGTGCAAAGGTTGTACAAATTCCCAGCAACGGAATTTCACTTTGTACACAAGAATTTTTTATTGTTCATAAGTGAAGTCAGTCGGAGCAGTCAGTCAATTTGTCAGTGGTGGCAGTAGTAGTGGGCTAACTAGAAAAATGTATTGATAAGTCATTCGTACAAGAGTCCTATTGACAAGGCAATATTCTTTTGCTGTTAAAATAGGGTGTTTCACAAGTTCACTACATAAAAATTGTTAGAAATAAGCTGAAAAATTATGTAACAATTTTTGAAAGTAACTATTAATAACTCATATAAAAGGTAAAAGAAGCTAACGTCGAAAAGAGAAGCTCTACTCCTAATACCTACATACATCGAATATACCGACTTGGTTACATTTTTTGAATGATTCCGAAGTCAAACGGATTCGAATGTATTCCAACTTACCAACAGTCTCATCTTTCAGTAGAACTTCTAATTCAACGATATTTGATTTGCCATTTACACCTTACTCCCAAAGTTACACTGAAACTCCGGCTAAAGGACAGAAATATGAGTGGAATTTATATGTAGTTTGGTGGGTTATACAGAAAGAGCGTCCGAACTTTGACTGACAACCATATTGCCCCAGTTTTTAATTGGTAAAGTCGAAAGAGCAGAGAAAGTTCAAAAGTAATCTTTGGACTCACTTTACAATATCTGCTCGAAACATATCCTGACTCTCTCTAAGACCTCAGTTGATTGATAAGACAACGAATCAGTATCAACTTTAAAGTTTTTTCTGAAGAATTTTGACCGTACACACCATTCAGCACATCGCATCCGTCTTGTATCTTTCTCGATTTGACTGAAACATATACTTCTACAATGAAACTGTAGAAGAGGAAGGAAGTTTTGAAAGTCTGATTGGTAAACTTCACAGCCGCTTGATCTTAGCGCCACAAAATATGAACCCATAAGTAGAAGGTCTCAAAAAAAAGTGTAGAAGACTGATTACAGTACAGTAAAGATGCTTCTCTCTCTTTGTGAAGCTGATGGAAGCTGGAACGGATCTAAAAACGTTTAGTTCTTTGGAATTTTTACGCTTTTTTTTACAAAGATAAGTTCGTATCTTTTTAGATATAAAAGCCCTAAGACACCTCAGAGAGTCTGACGAGCAACTCCGAGCTTCTGCCGAAGGACGACAGTCTTCTTTCATTATTTTTTATTTCGTTCTCTCTATCAAGATCAACTGCTTGGAGAGAATCTGTGGATCCTAGTAGTTCGTTTAGAGAAAACTCACCAAATCATTCTTAGACCTCAAGCGTTAGACCCTGTTTTCTTCATATTTATATAAAGTAACCTTAAAATTCGACATCGTAACATTGCACACCCCTCCATACTTGAGTGGAACCCAAGAAACTGAGCCCATCAAGAAAACAATAACCACCGTTAGCTTGCGTAATTTCTGCCTTGTCATCAATTATCGGCGTAACGGATTGGACGTATACGATTGTTACAGTAAAGAGTACAACTAATATTACAACAAAAAAAGAAAATAAACAGCAATAACAACAAACAATGGCATAAACTGTAAATATTGAAGCAGCCGAAGTGCTTAAGTATGCGTGTCGAGTCATACAGAGACACACACACACACACACCGACACTAACACATTTGACCAACACAAATACCAGCTGCCATCGGCCACTTTACCACACAATCCTGCTCCCACCAGCCGACATTCAAACAACCAGCCGTTCAACCCGCCGACGTTGTGCCACATTCCAGGCCGCCACCCCGTTTTTTTTTTCTTTTTTTTGGTTCAGCGAGATACTTGATATATGGATGTATTTTATTTAATATTTATGATTGAATGAAATGACAACATCAGCGCTTCTCATTTAGTCGCAATATCGACAGGATTAGTGGCAGCCGCATAACCGGGGTGCTTAGTCATGCCACCAGCCAACCGCTTCGTGGGCGGCGGCGGTGGCGGTGGCGGCTGGTCAGCTGTGGCAGGGATGCTTTTGCTGGCTTGTGCTGGTTGTTTGGTTGTGGTGCGGTCGTTTGCTTTGGTCGCTTAACGGTTATCGGAGGATCATATTCTAAATTATTCATAACATGGCTACTTACATCGAGAATAGTTGACCGATTGACGCTTATCTGACTTATATGACTTCGAGTGGCCGGTTGTTTGCAATAATTCTTGGACATTTTTGTTTTGATTTTTGTTTGGTCGCATTGTTGTTGTCGTGCCATGTTATTGCCGATGTTTCATAATTTTTATGGGCTTAATGTGCGATAAGCTGTGCGTAATTGCATATAAAAGTAGCCGTAAAACAAGACGGAATAGGTTTTGTAACTTGAAACTTTGGAACGTTAGAGTCGATTATTTGTACTAAAAATGTATGTAGAAAAAGTGATGCTCGAAGTGGATTCTGGCCTGGGTAGACATCTCTGGTTACTTCCTCCTTTTTCAAGTTGACACTGATTTCATTGAGGACCGCATTGAATACTTTGAAAACTGGAGGTTATACATCTTCCTGACAAGATGTCCTACCCAATATAGTACCTGCAGTTTCTTTCCAAGTTTAACATCACGGCTGATTTGTCGTAATGTTGATTCGGGTTCCAACAAAAAAGAAAGAACAGCTACCACTTTTCTTTGTACGGAAAATTGTCTTGCTCTTAAAACATTTCCACAAAACTTTGGAAATTCAGTTTGTCTGCCACCATTTCAAATTCTTTGTATTTTGAGCTCACTTAATCTATTCTTATACGGAAGTACGGTTCTTTTCGCTGCCGTAAGGCTTTCATCGTAGTACCAGTTGTCTCTCAGTACTTGCCAAACTTCGGTGATCCATTTGGTGACAGTACGAAGTACGAAGTACGACGAAACATGATGCATATGTTAAGTAAAGGAACCTTGATATCGGTAGTGAAAGTCGAGAAGCGAAAGGGTTAGCTGTCTGTTGAAGTCATTGCACACCCGGGATGACCGCTTATGAACGCACGATGCGAATATTTGACTCAAATGAAACCTTAAATTGGGTTTGTCGCAGAGTCTAGTCTAAAATTTTCTCTCTCTCACTCTTATCTCACCTCGAATTGTTACGATTTATGATTTCCAATAGCCACTAAAGAATTTCTCACATTACCACAAATCCAAGTACAAGTCGGCCAAAAATAACCAACTTCCAAAGATCGCATCGTAGTTTAGAAGGGGTTTTATTGAATCATTCATAGAGAGAACGGTACTTATATTAATATATCCAGACAGCGGCCTTTTTGGCAAAATTTTTATTAAATATTTTCCTCTACTCTCTTTCTGACCTTCGCAACCCAGAGTTAACTGTATAACATAGCAAGATTGCATTAGCATGACCTCCATTAGGCCGATCTAGCAAAAATCACCTAAGCTGTAGCTTTAATGTCAATTATCATCGAAGTTATCTAACAATACATCCAGGAAACGGGCACAGGGGTGTTAGAAGAGTAGGTTTGACCAGTATGTCTAGCATCAAAAAGCAAGATTTTTATCTGCCTCAATAATGAGAACGAATTTATACAAGAGACACTCTAGTTACGCGAATCAACTCGAACTATTTTTCTTCTAAGGGTGGCGGTTTAACTCCGTTCACCAGAAGGGAGTCGTTGAATATGTTACTGGCCCCTCTATGAATGAACTCAGTGCTTGTCGAAGTGGCAGATAGATTCGAGCTCTTCGCATTCTCGATAACGTCACTGATGTGGGATTTTTGGCCTTTTTCTTCTCTTAGATGTCAGTATTTTTTAGCAACTTTCTGAGATTTTTACATAAAATTAATGAATTTAGTAAAGCAAAAAGGCTACTCATTCACTTAGAAGGTACTAAGATTTTCGCTACAATTTTTGGACCTGTACATACCTCGATTATTAACAGTGAAGTAATAGATCTTAATTTTTCAAGCCGTTCTAACGAGCAAATCAGTTGGTAGTAGTATCTCTATGACATCATCTAAAATATACTCGAACTCACTTATGGTTTGCGACCAGATGTGCTCAAAAGTGGAGCCTCTTTAACACTAACCTCCGAGGAAATGCAAATAAATATTTCTCCGTGACCATAAATTTCGAAAGAAAATAAAAAATTCCATTAAACCGTTAATTGCACTTGCGGCAACATAATTTAAACAGTAAAAGTTCATTTCAAACGTCAGCTAAAACATAAATAAATTATATGAGAGAGACCAACTAGCCCATACATGCATTATAAATTCACCTCGCCTACATATGTATGTGTGACTAAGGGATATTTATTTGTTTTATGCACGTAAAATAAAAACTTTACTATGTTTATGTGCGTCATATCCTCACAATTATAGCAAAGCCGTCAACTTTAATTTGCGCACAGCCGCACCCCGCCTGAAGTCGGGCGTGCGAGTCATATTGTTTGCGAAAAATAATCCTATTCTAACACAACTCCATTTCGAATGGTCGGTGGAGAAACTTTCAAAACTGTCGAAAAACTTTTCGCCCACCAGCAGCCCCCATCGCCTATTTTCGGGTGCAAAACTAATGAGAAACAAAAACAAAAACAAAAAAAAAAAACGATGTGACAAACCGCACGCCTACTGCAGTGCGCCACATCGGAGGGATCTCACGTGCGGCATTCATTCTCTCATTTACACTCCTTCATTACAGCACACACACACACACACACATACACATACTCACACGTACATACATACGTGTAGAGCTCAATTTATTTCGATACTGGGAAGTTTTGAAACAATTAAAACAATCCTTTTGCTGTGCTGCATTCCACACGAATGGGTCACTTGGCAAATATTTATGATATGCTCACCACACGCCTCCGCCCTCTACTCACCCTCCTCCTGTCGCATCTATGCTCAACATTTGGCTGCCTGCACGCGCTTTACCAGTTATATTAATATATATACATGTGTAGGTGTATGTGTATGTGTGTTTGTATGTGAACTTTGCTTACTGTGTTGTTGTACGAAAAGCGGGTTAACGGTTCAAACATAAAGTGTCACTAAATGCCAGAAGGTGGGTCATATCACTTAATTTTGCTCTGGAATTTTGGGGCATTTAAGCAAGTGTTGCGAAGAAAGCCTCAAGGAAGGTGGCTAAAACAAAAGAAGAAGGTTGAAAAGACCGAGTGACAAATATACATACACACATACATATATGAGTACTACAACCGTTATTTGCTGTTATTAATGTTTAAACACTTTAATTGCATAAGTAAAGAACGGTATATACATGCACAATTGTGTGTATATATGTATGTATGCGTGTCACATAAAATTAATATTATATTAATAGTGTGTGAACAGCAATAAATAAACAATCACTTTTTGGCCTCAACTAGCTGGCTTTTGACCCAAAATCACTCAGGCGACAAGCACAGTGCTTATATTTTGGTTTTACTTTAGGGTGGTTCGAGCATATCCTGAAATTTTTTAGTTTTTTTTTTTCAGAAAGAATTTTCTAAAATCTTTATGTTGTATAAATTCACCGTAACAGGTTATTTAAAATTATTATACAGCGTTATTTAACAGCAACGAAGAATATTTGCGTTTGAAACGGTACTTTCATTGATCGTTCCGGGAAAACGAACGGAAGAAATGTCTAGTCTAGGAGGAATGTTAAGTCTAGGAACCAACTATAGTCAAAAATATTGACTTATCTCCTTAACGAACGTTGTAAATAACACTACTTTGTCAATAGATAAAGCAATGTTCGTCGATGTGTGGCAGAAAACAATTTCGGAGTACAGGACCCCTGAAAAATTCTCTACTCTCCTCAAAGAATTGACAAAAATTATTGGAAAAATATGTTTATGGGAAAATTTTAGTTTTTAACAGTTATTACCAAAATTTTTAAACCGCCGAGTTGCCTGTTCTTGGTCGTTTTCAATATCAGATTACCTTTCGTACAATTATTATCAGAAGAATTACAATTCAAAATGTTGATAAATGTAAATTCAAAAAATTATGAAAAAGATTTAATAATTTACAGTTGCTTATGTTTTGTACAAAACTGTACATAAATATTTGTGAATTTTACTCACGTTTATAAAAGACTTTTTCCAATTTAGTTATTTATAAAAGAAGTATGTTTTTTTCCTTCATAAAAAATTTGAAATTTAACTTCCCTAGGACACGCCTTAGCCTTAGCCGAGGCTCCAATTTGCACAAATTTTTCTACGCACTGTAATATATAATATTTGACCGTTATATGTTACCCCTGTAAGTAGTGAGACTGGAAGAAATAGTAATTTAGACTTTTAATGGTCACCCTAATGTGTTATTGCAATATTGTAATGAAAGGAATATGTCAACATACTTAATGCCCTCTTCAATTGACGTGGAAATAACATTGGGTTACATAAATCGGAGTGGAGTAAAAAAGAAAATTTATGATTTAAACAATTAAAAAAAAAAACAAAATTTAAAATTCAAGCAATTTAAAAATAAAATAAAATGTATAATTTAAACAAATCAAAAAAAGTAAAATTTATAATTTATAAAACTAAACCAAAAAATTATAATTAAACAATTTAAAAAAAAGAAAATTTATTATTTAAACAATAAAAAAGCAGAACATTTTAAATTTAAGCAATATAAAAAAGGAAATTTAAAATTTAAACAATTTTAAGAAAATTATAATTTAAAAAAATAAAATTTATAATTTACACAATTAAAACAAAAAAGAAGGAATTTATGATTTAAACAATTTAAAAAAAAGAAAATTTATAATTCAAACAATTAAAAAAAAGAAAATTTATTAGTTAAACAATTTAAAAAAAAGAAAATTTATAATTCAAACAATTAAAAAAAAGAAAATTTATTAGTTAAACAATTTAAAAAAGAGAAAAAATATAATTTAAACAATTAAAAAAAATTTATAACTTAAACAAGTTAAAAAAACAGGAAATTTATAATTCAAACAATTAGAAAAAAATTAATAATTTAAGCAATTTAAAAAAAAAAGAAAATTGATAATTTAAACACTTAAAAAAGGAAAAAAGGAAATTTATAATTTAAAAAATTTTAAAAAAGTCTAATTTAAACACTTAAAACAAGAAAGAGGAAATTTATGATTTAAACAATTAAAAAGAAAAAGAAAATTTATAATTTAAACTATTAAAAAAAAAAAGAAAATAAAAAAGTTTAAGTTTTTCAAAAATCACGGAGACACTAAAAATAGATTTAACGTTAGGGATATCACTTTGAAATTAAAAAGAAGAATATAGCAATCAATTCCCTGACGATAGGAGGAATAATTTCATTCTAAGACGTGGCTTAAGACGATATTTGAGGTTTTTCTCTTCAAAAATATAAGGATTCAGCATTACTTTTGAACGCCAGTGCCTGTTCGAAGCTTCTTTGCCAAGTCTGCGGAAGCCATTTCAATGCTGATTTGCTTTGATTCCAACAGAAGAGAATTTAACGCGGTACAATTTCAAATTTTTAATCCTTTGGGAATCTGTATTTTGGGTATGTACGCCAAAAAATACGGGTAAGTAGGAACTACGTCTGTTATATTTTGTTTGTATGTATGCACACCTTTTTATACGCGAATACAGAATTTTTGATCTGAAAAGGCTAACACTTTTGTAATCACACACTTTTGCTTCATTATGAATATAAAATCTTCTGATTGTGTACAGTTCTGTTGGGAATAAGCTACATTGACGAATTTTTTTATAAAAGTAAGTCTACTTATATGAAAATAAGTTTTGCAGCACAATTGCATCAAATTACAGGTATTGTGGTGCAACAACAACAAAAGGTGCTGATTAAATAATTCATAATATTTTATAGAACTTTTGATGTTAGTCTTAGGGGATGTTCACATGGAAGCCAATTAAATAACGGGATGTTTTCAAAAACAGCTCGGCAAATAAATTATACTTCGACAAAAAAAATTAGAGGGTCTGCTTTAGAAAAGCATCCACCGAATTCGGGGTTGAATTTGGTATGGGTGAATAGAGGAGGTTCTCCAGATCAAGAATATATAAAAATACACCCACCGCCAATTTATAGTTTTTAAGATATTTGTATTTTAGGTCAAAAATTTAACAATTTAAAGTGTGTAATTTTTTGATTTATAGTAAGTTTCACACTTATTTTATTCACTTTTCATACATTAACACATTACTAAATTGTTTCTACCTATTAGTCTTTGAATAATTTTTGTAAAACAAACATTTATTTTTGTTCAATTCAATTTATTCGATTTATTCAATAAAATTAACTTTACGCACAAAAACTTCCAGGCTAATGGTAAACTTTGGAAAGGTCATATGCAGTTCGTTTCATATTAGCTAAGTGCACAACCTAAGACAGGGTACACAAGAGAAATAAAAATTTGGGAAATAAAAGCAATATAAAGTTAGGGTTTGAATAAATTTTTTGATTATTTAACATTAACACATCAAAGTTGGTATGATCGCTGAAACTTAAGCAAAATGTTGGAAAATCAAAAAACAAGCCACAACAGACTTTCTAGTTATAGCCCATTAGAAGGGTATTAAAAATTTCATTGCGAGATAAAGTTACGAACGGAGAAGTCTTGAGAAGAATGAACAGCAAAAGAGAGTTATTAAAGAATATGAAGAAAAGGAAAGCAACATACCTAGGATATATACTGAGGAACCCCAATATGAGCTTTAGCAATTAATTATCAAGTGAAAAAATAAAGGGAAACGGGTTATTGGTCGACTACAACTATCCTGGCTTCGAAATGTTCGGTAATGGACAGGAATACAATAACTCGGCAACCTCACAGATATGGCGCAACGGAGAGAACAATATGCAGCGATAATAAAAAATATGTGATTTTCTAATATATATTTACAACATCATAATTTAAAAATTTATGGAGAAACGTACATATTATTTAATGTTATGTGGTCACCAATATTCGAATAAAAACAAAATAAAAAATATACTTATTGGTAGAGAAATATCTTATTGTGACAATAATTATTGAATGTTATTTAATTACAATAATATGGCAGCACGTTTGCAACATTACTTTTTGACAGCAGAATGAGACTTTTTCTTTGTGGTGTTTCCCTGGTGTTTGATTAACATTTCGCGTGTGTAGCGCATTTTGTAGGTGCATTTTTTTGTTAAATTTCAGCAATGATTTGATATAAATTCTTGCGCTGTACAAAATGTGAAAAACGCTAAAAAGTGTTGCAATAGTAGATACAAACAAATGTGTAACAAAGATGTGAATTAAACTACGCCACATTTTTGAGGGGAAACAAAATTGCAACACTCCACCCAATACGCAAATCGCAACAACAGTTTGTATAGAAGTGAATATTTGAAGCTGAAAACGCACACAGCGACCAGACAACTAAAGCAGCGCCAACACAACATTAAAATTACGTGGAGCTATACGAAAAAAAAAAAGAGTAGTAAATAAAAACAAAATTCAATTGGCATTATGAAGCGGCAGCGGCCACCGTCATGGCTGCATCTGTTACTTCAACCGCTCCTCTGCTTGTACGCATTTCAAGCACTATGGGATTTTAGCAATGCCATACACCTGACAGGCACCTTTCGCACCGACGACTTTTTCAAAGTGATCACCAAATTCGGTTTCCAAAAGGCCGAAGCGGCAATACCACACGGTGGCTCATTTGGCTACATATATGGCAATATTACAGCCACAACAGATACATTTGTGCAGCCCATTTCATTGGTGGTGCTGGACAAGGTGGCATTTGTTGATTTCTATAGCAATCGTAGTCATGTGGATCATGAGTTGGCGTGTCAACGCATGTTTGCGCATTTGCAGCCGCTAATCTATGATGAGGCATGCAACAAGCAGGGTAAACGGGATTATGTGCGGCGTGTACCATGCACACTTGGTCAGCTATGTGCTGACGAAGATACGCCCAGCAATCTAATACCACAACAACAATTTACCTACACCATAAGTGAGGTGACAGAGCCGAGGTAAGCTAGTGCAGGCGGAAACTGGCAGTTGCTGATAAGATAATTGCGATTTCATAGACAATGATGTTGCTAAAAGTGGAGTTAATTAATTTAAAGAGCGCAAGAGTGCATATTGAATAATAATAGAAAACTCTAAATACTGCGAAATTAATTACATACTGCTTGCTTGGCATATGACGCATATAACAACATTGTAGCTATGGATATATACAGCGAATGCATTTATTTCGTTTTATTGTAATTTTTTTGTTTTGTTTTTGTTTTTGTATTTGTATTTGTTTGCCTTACACTGTACACATCATAAATACCTGCCAGACAACATTCTGTGCTGCTGTGCACCACGCTTTAATATGCCTCTGATTGCAGCACATTCCGCTCCAATCGCACGAAATTATTATATTTATTTTAATGTAAAATCACAGGCGCTCGCTGTCAGTTTATTTTCTATTTTCTATTTTTATTTTATTTTATTATTATATTTTTTTTCTGTAATAAATTTCCTTTCTGAGTTTAGATAAGCAAGTGCATATGTTCATACAATGACATGAATTGGCGAGTTTGCTGCAATTTTCACAAAACATTTTGAACACGTTGAAGATTATGTCCTCATGTATATGCACACAGGCTCTATTATTTTAATTTCATGCATTATTTTGCACACTTATTGGCACATTTTTGTTTACTTTCAACATACTTTTTGCAGCTTACCCCCAGCTGGTTTGGCTGAATTTGTTTTGCTTTTGCTTTATTTGAAAGTACAAGTTTATTATTGTATTTGTATGTTGCTTGAACTCCATTGAAAGTTCAGCATGTGGCAAATTGCTTCATCCGGAGGCTAATGAATCAATTAGATGAGTGCAAGAAACTGATTGTACGGCGCTGGTAATGTAAATGGTTGTAGATTTAATTATATATATTTTTTTATTTTTGCTTGTGTAATATGCGTACATATGTATGTAGCTATATAAGAGTTTTTGCTTATCAGCAATTGTTTTCAATTGAAATATGGAAATTGCTTTTGATTTTTTATACTAGAAAGCTTCTTGGAAACCATTAAGAATTATTCCTCAATTTACTTTTTTATGTGTTTGCGTTGACTCAAAGTGCGCGATACATAGCGTAAAGTACATTATTTTTGTTTTTTAACATTTAATTTGAAAAAAATTTTTTTTTAATATTGTTTTTTTTAATTTAATTTTTTTTTTTAATCTTTTTAATTTTTTTTTTATTTTTTTTTTTTTTTTAAATTATATTTTTTTTTTTTTTTTTTATTTTTTAATTTATTATTTATTTTTTTTTTTTTGGTTTTTTTTTTTTTTTTTTGTTTTTTTTTTTTCATTATTTAATTTTTTTTTTTTTTGTTTTTTTTTTTATTTTTTTTTTTTTTTGTTTTTTTTGGTAGTAACTACTTTGTAGTTTCAAAAATATTAGTTTTAAGTACTATATTATTCGCGATTTAAGTTTAATTTGCATAAACTACAGCCAGACACACTAACATACAATTTTTCATTACAGATTCTGGTATGTGGCACTCACCGCCTGTTATCGCAACCGCAGCACATGCAAATGGCAAGCCTACGATCACCTCAAAAGTCATAATGAACTTAACTATGATATATACGTTGTCAACACGCATCCCAATAACTCCGCCGCACATCCGCTCACATTTCAATTCTCCTTCGATCAGCAAAACTTATTGGAAATGTATATGATATTCTTGCTGGTCTATATGGTGCTGCTGCCGGTGCAAATCTATGCGGTGCGTCTACAAAAACATCCTGTCACACGTCTATTCACGCTTAGCTTGGCCAGCGAATTTGTCAGTTTGGCTTTCATCACAGCACATTTGATCAAGTTCGCCATAAATGGCGTGGGCATGCCGAATATGCAGACAGCGGGCGATATATTGGATATATTTAGTAGAGTATGTTGTGCAATGTTGCAATATTAACATATTTAATTGAATCAATTTAACACATTTTTAGACCACATTCATGCTGATACTATTGCTACTCGCTAAAGGTTGGGCCGTTACACGTCAGCAAATTAATCGCACTGGTTGGATTATATTGATGAGTATATGGGTGCCCTATTGTGCATTTCAAATGTTCCTCTACGTTTGGGATAAGGTGTGTGCAGTGTGCTGGAATTTTGTAAAAATAAAAAAACAAAAAATGTAAACAAAAACATTTACTTGCAGACGGAGGTGGATATTATATCGGATATTGATGAATACCAGACCTGGCCGGGTTGGATTGTCTTGATATTACGGTAAGCGAAAGTAAAGAAAAGCTATATATATGCATAAAAATTTTTTTTTAAAAAATGTTATAAAAATATTATTACAAAAAAGATTTTAAAAAAAATATTGAAAAAATGTTATAAAAAATATAAAAACAAATATTATAAAAAAAAAATTTAAATATCAAAAAAAAAATTTATAAATTGTTTAAAAAATATTATAAAAAAAGTATAAAAAAATTATAAAAAAAAATAAAAAATATTATAAAAAAAAGACTATAAAAAAATCATAAAAAAATTAAAAAAAAATTTAAAAAAAATTATTATGAAAAGAAGATTATAAAAAAAATATTATAAAAAAAATATTGTATAAAAAATATTATAAACAATACAGAAAAATCAAAAAAAAAATATGGAACAAAAGATTATAAAAAATAAAAAAAATAGAAAAATTGTAAAAAAAAAATAAAAAATAAATAAAAAAATTATAAAAAAATAAAAAAGAAATAAAAAAATTATAAAAAAAATAAAAAAAAATAAAAAAAAATTTCAAAAAAATATTTTTTAATATTTTTTAATATTTTTATAATTTTATAATAAAAAAAATTTTTTTTTTACATAGTTGAATAAATTTTGTTTACCTAGTACTTATTCACACTTCATTGCAGCACGTCATTCATGACCTGGTTCCTCTACGAACTGCGCAACACCATGAAATACGAACATTCCACCAAAAAACTGGATTTCCTGCTGCATCTGGGCGCTTCCAGTCTTGTGTGGTTCATTTACTTACCGATTGTCGCCATTGTTGCGCTGCAGGTGAGCCCCATGTGGCGTTACAAGCTGCTGCTTGGCATCACCAATTCGGCGGACTGTTTGGCTTATTGCGTAATGACCGGCCTGCTGTGGCCCAATCGTTCGGGACAATATTTGCTGCTAGCTGGCAACAAGTACACGGGTAAGCGCTTACTATTTATATATTATATATGCGAAATATACTAAATACTACTTTGCATATACAAGGCATGGACGAGCTGGACGAATTCAACGAAGCGCCACATATTGTACGCGAACGTGAGCGCCGCAGAAACTCGCCCGATGCCATTGTAATCGCCAATGGCGAGCTAACGCAAACGCATGCAAATGGTGGCAGCGGCATTGTAACGTCAGTGGGTGCTAACAATTTGCTTGCAACAAATGCTGTGAATGGTGAGGCATGCGTGGAGCTGCTGGATGCAGAAGATCTGGATGCCGTACTCCTGACCGATTTGAATAAGAATAGTCATGTGGTGGCATAAATGTTAACAAACATTGTAGTTGTAGCGCGCAAAAAACTGTACTGTAAACGCTTGTAGTTTGTTGAGTTGTTTGCGGACAAACAATTAAATGGTGTATGCGCAGCGTTGGCAGACAGGTGTAGTGGGCTTGTCTGTTACGATGTGGTAAGGAAAGTCGTTGTGCATCATATGTGATGATTTTTTTTTATGATTTTATATATATATATATATATATATATACAATAATATGTAAACATTATTTAATTATGCGCTCACAAATATGGATTTAGTTTTGTATGTTGGTTTTTAATGCTTACAAAATACGTTTACATTACATTAGCTTCTAGTTTAGTTGTAATATTTACAAAACTTATTTCTATTTTGTGATGTAGTCAAGTGCACATATGCATACATATGTTTAGTAAACAAAAAAAAAACCAACAACAACAACAACAAAAACAACATATATTAATTATAAAATAAGATAAAATAATTATAAATAAAAAATTATTATTATTACGCACTTGGTTAAAATATGCTTTAATATTTGCTATAATATTTTTATATATGTATATAAGGTACACATTTCATATTATATTCGATTACTATTACGATAATTTACATTACTTAGCGTTGTAAGCACTGTTTGAATGCGCATTATTATACCTAACTGGGTAGTTATGTCGATAGTTACTTTAGCGGTAAAGAAAGTATGCAAACAAAATGTTGAACGAGTTACAAAAACGAAAATAAAAAATTAAGAAATATGTATGCTGCAAGTACACAACGATTTTTGCAGCCTTGTGCTATATGGACTTTGTAAAATGAACTTATGATTATTAATGTAACAAATTAAATTTGTAAAACAAGAAAACAAGAAAACAAAAACAAAAAAAAAACGAATATAATAATGAAAATTTAATAAACCAAAAGAAAAAATAAGAGTATGCATTACTTATAGAGATAAACGCATATACCTAAACGAGTGTCAAATTATATTTGTAAATTGCACAATTTTTTGCATATGTATTGTATATATAGTGCGTTAAGCACCACTATATACCGCGCCCCACCCCTAAACAAGATGAAACAAAAACAACAAATAAATAAAGGCAAATGAAGGAAGTTAAAGCCGAAAATGTTAAGTGGTACAAGGTGGCGTAAGAAATGTCAAGTGATAAAAGAGAATATCAAGTATGTCAATAAGAAAATTAAAATACAATAAATTCAGATAAAAGAATATGTGAAATAAGTCAACAAAAACAAACATAAATAAATAAAGTAAAAAAAATGAAATAAAAAATAGAGCAAAAAATAAAATTAAAAATTAAAAAGTAAAATAAAAAATAAATGTAAAATAAAAAATAAAAAATAAAATTAAAAAAATAAATGTAAAATAAAAAATTAAATTAAAAATAAAACAAAAAGTAAATAATAAAATAAAAAGTAAAATAGAAAGTAAATGAAAGGAGGCAAATCGAGTGCTGAAAAAAATTAAAAAAGCAGAAATTAAATAAGAAAAAAATTAAGAAAAATTAGGCAACAGCCAATTATGCTGAAATATAATCTAAGCGAAATTGTAAACCACTGAGGAAGAAAAAAATAAATAAAAAAAATAAAACTGAAGCAAAAAGAAAAACAAAAAAGTAAAAAAAAACCAGAAATGAAGACCGAAGTTTGCAATTTTCTAAAAATCAACGCATAAATCCACACAACAATCCATACGTCTATGCAACAATCACGCGCTGATTTTTCCAAAACCCCAAAGTACCAAGTTTTTAAAACATTATGCGCTGTGGTGTGTGCGAAACTTTGAAATGTGTGTGAGACAAAAGCAACAACAAACATATTTGTATTACAAATTTAATTTTAAGCTGCAGCAACAACACACACACACACACATACAAATACATATACAAAAGTAAATCCAAGCGCAGCGAATTGCAAAACCTTGGTGAAAGAGTGACAAATCCAAACCCGAATCGGTTTATGGTTTTAAGTGAAGTTTTAAACAATGTTTTTAGCGTATAGCCAGTTGCAAAGGTTTTATGAAGCAAGTTGTATTACATACACTCAAACATGTATAGTCTTAAAAGTAAAGTTGGGTTTATATTAAAAAAAAAAATAAAAAAATAAAAATCGAAAAATAAAGAGATCCGAAAATATAGCAAACAATTTTCAAACACTTTGAGCAAACAAAAGTTAGTGAGTGAATGTAGCATATGTATTTTAATTTCTGTTGCTTGTTCTATTTGTTTTAGTATTTTAAAATCAATTTATATTAGATCTGAATTGCAATTAACTTTTTTTTCAATTCTATAACAAAACATTTACCAGTTCAAATATTTTTTTTATAAAACGTGCACGGAAATAAAAAAACTATATATATATATTGTAAAAAAAAAATTCATAATGTGCAATTTAAATACTTTTATATAAAATTTGTGTAGAAATAAAATAATTTTGTGAAAAAAGGGTACCGCAAATTTCATAAAAATTGTGTTTAAAAATTTGTAGTTACTGTTTAATTTAGTGTTTTTCGATTTTTTTAAAAATATTTTTTGTTAATTTTAATATATAATATTTTTTTTATTTAAATAATTTTTTTGAAATACTTTATATAATTTTTTTTTAAGTAATTTAGTATCAGTTGTACTTTTTAAAACGATATTTTGCTTTCCATACATATGTACATAAAAAGATAAGTTTTAGTAATAAAATAATTGAAAAACATCACCTTAGAAATTTAGCATGAAAAATAGAAAATTATCAAATGGTGTGTTTTTTTTAATTGAGACGAATGTAATAATTAAATATTTTTATTTATATATTTTCCACCTGATTTTTTTTTATCTCAAGTTTTATGTTTTGTTCTTTTTTAACTTAAAAAATTTTTCGGCTTTTACGAATTCAAATATTAATTACTTTCCTGATAAGCATTCAAGCCTTCATATTAAACTGTAATGTTTTGTCGCAAAAATTTTAAATATATATATATTTTTTTTTGTATTAATAAAATTGAGAAAATGCAGCAATTCAGAAGTGCTCAAAAATGGAAGTGCGTGAATTTTTACAAGCGAGATTTACAAATGCCGTATTATTTTACTATAAACACAATCAATAAATAAACTTGATATTTTCAATAAAAACATGTTTTAAAATATTTAATTAATCAATAATCACAAAAATTTGATTTTTATTTAAATTTTCAATTTAAGTTAAGACAAAAAATGAAAAAAATGTTTAACTAGTTTTTCAAAAATATAAAAAGGAAATATTTGGAATGTTTTAAATATTTTGTCATTAGCTCAAATAAAAAGAAAATATTTGAAAATTAAAAATAATCTAAAATGTTTAATTAATTTATTTTTATTTTATAACATTTTTGAAATTCTTTCATTCAAGTAAAAAAAAAAAACATAACTCGAAAATTTAATTGATTTCGAATTTTTATAAAATTTATTATTTTGTTTTTACTTCATAAATCTTTTTACTTTTGAAAATATTGCAAATTAAATTTTCAACAAAATTTTCTTTTTTTTACTTCATTTCAAGCTCTTGAAATTTTTCAGTTTTGTTTTTTAAAATTATTATTTTTTAAAAAATAAAATTTTTCTAAAAAAATAATTTGATATAAAAAAAAAATTTTTGCCACGAAATTAAAAATTTTTTACGAAATTTTCACTTAATTGATTTATATTTTAGGCTACAGCAATGTATATTCGGGTCATATCTTTGCGGTTCTGAACATAATCACCTTTCTACGTACATACGTGTGCAAGAAATAATAGTTTTGAAGACCTGTATTTAATTATTTTACACATTTTAAGTACAATAATAAACATTGCATTGAAAAAAATAATAAATATTGAACTCTATTTAATTCAAAGCATTAATATGGTTGAAAAATATCTTACAAAGGTGAATAATTACACCTCAGTGGTGAAAATAAGCTCTCCCTCTAGATATATACAGGAATCAGGCGCTATATAGAGTCAAAAGAATACGTATTAAATGTATTGGGGATAATAGTAGTAGCAAACGAACATTCAAAAAAAGGTTTGGTTAGTTTCTGAGCTTATCCGAAATTAGAGAACTAATTTTGTATTAGATTGAAGTTAAATAAAAGATGGAGACATGTAAAAATTTACTTAAAGAGATTTGCTTACTATATTACCATTCTTTAAGATTACTTTTCCCTCTAGTTTTTTTTTATTGACGTTAGACTTTTCTAACCCACTGTTTTCTCTAATATATAATTAAATTTAATTATATGCTTTTACTCTTAACTTATTTTGCATATCAAATTGCACTAGCACGGTCGTCTTTACTAGTACGAGCAAAAAGAATTGCAGCGAAGCTTCTTTATTGAATTCGAAGAGACCACATAGCATGTAGCGAAGTTGGTGGCAGCTCAGTTGTGAAGCAAATGAATCCAACTAGAAGAAAAAAAAAAAAGGGAGGTTGAGATTAGAATTAGATAAAAATTTTTTCACAAAGATGAAACGGTGTTAGGCGTTAGAATTCAGCAATATCGGATGAAATGGGGGAGCTTTCCTACTAGGCTTTAGTTAACCATCTTTGAGAGAAATAATTGGTCCGCGCTGCGACTAATGAATATTGAATTTGTAAGTGTTAAACGAAGTAAATAGTAGGGAACTCGTAGAATAACTTAGGCAAGGTTCTTCGGTTATCTATTCCCGAAAAGGGATATCAATAGAGCATCAGCTGATTGCTTTATGGATATTTCTAACGGGCTGCAATTGTGTTTGATGTAATATTCTTCGACTCGACATGTCTTCAAAGAAAGAAGAAGCCCTAGAACTTCAAAAGCATAACCTCAGTTTTTTCCTAGGAGGCGTAAACTTTATTGAAGAACAAGTTCTTGGATGTAAATATTTCGATCAAGAGAGTTAAAACGATTAACATTCTATGAAAATTCTGGTCACATTAACGAAATCGGAGAATGTTCTTCTGAGAAGTGGTGTACTCATATAAATTTAGTAAAGTGTGCAATTCATTGTGAGAACTGTGCTAAAATCTGCGTTTTCCTATTTTGAGAGTGATCTTTGATTCAGATACTTCAATAATCAAGTATTTATATAGGGAACCCCTCGAACTAGTTTCTCCAGACAACAGTCGGCCCTATGAACAGAACTGTATTTTCAGCTGAACAAGGACTATCACCACACCAGGATTCTCCAAAACTACATCAATAACAATGCTCTACTGAGTTCTAGAAAGTTATCATCCATTTGTGGCTAGCGAGCTTAACTGTTACTAAGCTGAAAGTATTCAACTCTAGAACCCATAAAGAATTAAAACATAAGGTAATTAATATACAAATTCAGTAATTCACTTATTTACCGCTCTTCTCAAGCTAATGTTCTCACATGTTTGAACCAGTTCGACGTAATATCGCAGTATCTGTCCGGTATGATTGCATGTTGCCAACACCGCATCCAACATACCCATCATCATTGCCGTATCACCAAAGAAGACGGCCGTGAAGAAGAGTTCGTTGGCTTCCAACCACAAGTTCTTCGTCTGATTCTCGCTGAGGAGTAGGCAAGCGCCATATACCGTACGCATATTAGCAGTAAATAGACGCAGCAATAAGGCAGCCAATGTCAGTTCGCCAATTGTGAATATGCGTTGCGTCAGGCGATAACCGGCGAGGTGTAGCGTGGCCAGAGTGTTGAGGCGACAAGCGAAAGCTTCACCAACGGGTCCGCGAGACATTTGACATTGTAGTTCCACGAAGATCACTTGTAACTGTGAATTTACCTCCGAAAAGTGTCTGTAGAGTTGGCTGAATATATAGAAAAAATTCCCCGAGACGGTTAGCATAAAAGTGTTCAACGCGAATGAGATATATGTGATCGGAATGTAATGGGCATCCGTGCCCGGGTGCTGAGTCAAGAAATTATATGCATTCATTATAACAAGAACGTAAGCGAGGCAGAATTTGAAAGTGATGAGGTTTGCCACACGCCGCTCGAGAGTTGCTTTGTGTAGCTCAGTATTTTCACCAAAATTTCCTTCATTTTGTCCATTCGCAGCTGCAATGAATGATTTAAGGCGAGCTTTCAGCATGCAGTAATCCAGATAAGTCGACTTTATGCGCTCTCTTTTGCACCATATCTCCTTGACGAGCACCACCATGAAAAGATTCTTCGTCAGATGTGTTATGCTGTAAGTCCACTGCAATATGAGATCGTTTGTCAGGAAGCCAATGTTGAAGTAGTAATAGCCCGCGTAAGTTGTGGCGAGTACACAGAAGATATGTGCGAAAGCGCTGTGCCCGAGATAAAGGCGTGTGACTCGAAACTCAAGTGTTCTTCGATCCACTGGTGCTGGCAGTAGACCCAAAATGAGCGAGTTGTAATACGAAATATTCAGTACGAAGCGCAATAAACGTGCGCGCAGCATTTTTGCATTCTACTGAAGTGTAAATTGAAGCTTTCAATGCGTTGTAAATGTTATTATTGCAAAATGTTATTGTAATCATTGATAGACAATTTATTTACCGATTATATCTACTTGGCGGAGTTGAATAAGTGTAAAAAGGGGGTTAAGCACAGTGATGAACTGCTGAATACCCCGAAGCAAGTTCTGGCCGGAGAACGAACGTCTATCTCAGATGAGTCCCCCCGGAAACAGACGAGAGAGAAGTGCGATTGGTTTCAAATATCTAGCCGAAGCCAAGCAAAGGAAGGGTTAAACCTAAAAAGATTCAGACAGATATTTAAACTTCCTGGGGAAAAGTACACCTATTAATAGCAATGTCTTCTTGCCAAATCAAAAAGGAGCAAATTTTTCGGATCGTTATATTCACAGAGAGATCACCTATCTCTCACTCTTTTGGGATTGCTAAATGTGGTAAAGTTGGATGAATTATGAAGTTGATGGAATATAGGTTCTTGAATCTAATGAAGGTATAGATAGAACACGGTTGTACTCAAAGTTCTTCAAATTAGTTTTAATTGAACAACGTACCTTACTTTGATTTTGGAAATAATTTGTTAAGGTGTTTTTGCCCCCTGTTAAATTAAAATTTTACGGCTACAACTAGTCGCGCCAACCACACATATTCAAGATTAATACATTTAATAGTAACAAGTTCGTGATAGTTGCATAATTTATGAGACCACACATATTTGCCAAGATGTTTGATACAATCGTCGCCAGGTAGAGAGAAAGTATATTAAGAAGAGAGCTAAGAAAGTGTATTCCATTCTAATTATATCCATTTAATAAATGGAACACAGATGGTCGAGTAAAAGCTTCGGAAAGGCAGGGTAGAAATTTAACGAAGCTGCAAATATTATATTATAGCCATAACGCACACCATAAATGATTAACTAAAACTTTATGGTGTGAATATTTTCAACCATAAAATTTTATAACACCAAAAGCCGCGAAGCTTTTAAGAGCGAGCAGAGATTTCAAGTGCTTCTGTTATAATTAGTAAGAAAGTTCGCTAAAAAGCTGTTCTTGTTGTGAATTTTTTGCCATAATGCATAACGGAAAGTTTAAAGGAAATTCCCATTTTAATATTTTTAGAACAGCTTCTGAAAACGCTCACATTGCATTCAAAACTGTAAATTTTTTCGTCACGAATAGAACTTAGTGAAAAGGTAAAACCATTTAATGATTATGGACATAAAGAACAAAGGCTGATATCAACGTCAACAAAATAATGTCACCAAAGTCTATAGTCTCTAGGCCAAGGTGTACATTTTTGGTGACGTAGATCGATGATAGTGGTTATACTATGATATCAATTCTTCCGTATCGATCCTCGTCATGGAGTCAAAATCATGATAGACGCTTATAACAAAGGTAAAGCAAGTTTTCTGATTAAAGAATTAATATTTTCGGATCCGGAAAAATATAATCCATTATGTTGTTTACCGAAAGTATTTCGGGGTATAGTCGAGCCTCTAGTCGAAGATCTGAGTCCATATTTCGCAAGTTTCGAAAACCGAAGTCCAAAATTTATTAAGGCAAAGAACTGAAACTGTATGTCTCCATAGATTGAAGTGCCTTGACCTCAACAATTCGTTTAAAACGTGGTTAATATACGTGGGGAGCTCTATACTCTGGAGCAGCCTTTGCATTCATACGTAATGCCTTCCTAATTATTCACCGCCGCAACAAAAAGAAAATGAAATTAATATGATTAGGTGTCGCAATGTGGAATCATATTTAACCTTCACGATAATTTCCCTGACTGTCAGAAGTCTACATTTAACTGTCACATAAATTTCTCGGTATAGTAATTGAGTTAGTGACAGTTATCAGAGATAACTAAACTTTCATATGATGGCGGCTAACTTTGATTTCGATTTGAGTATGTTATATGTGAGGAAGTGAAGTAAAGATTTGTGGTGCGAAAGAAGATAAAGTATTTATAAGAAAGTGTGAGCGAGAGCTTGTGGTGTGAGCGAACTGCTGGCATGGGGAAGATCTAGTGGCTTGAATGAGAGTTCGAGATATGTGTGAGAGAGTTTATGGAGTGAGTGTGGCCCTGTGGCTTTGGTGGCAGTCATATGTGAGCAGTGAATATGAGCATTTAACTGATTTGGTTGAGAAGTTCAAGTTCCTAATTAGTTTTATGGAAATCTTATTAGTTAATGTCTAACGTCCGACGCTGTCGAGTATAACACCCGCACACAAATGCGCTGAATTATGTACATGCGCCGAAATATATGCTAATACTAACAACTTACACAATGGCGGCGGACGGAAATTGCTACAGTCAGTATAGTTTGGTCGGCAGTTGGTGCGACGCGTCCGTTCGTTAGTCGCCTGCTGCTAAATTGGCATATTGTGGGTTAGTTAGTAGTTGTCGTTGTTGTTACTGTTGGCTAGGTTGCTGATAACCACATTTGTGTGAGCTTGATTACTGAACGCAAACGCTTAGCCAATTAGTTTCAGCTGAGATAATTCGCATAAGATGCCAAAGGGAAGCGAATTCACTCATCACCGCTATCACTCCGCTAGCATTAAGGCAGCGATGCGGGTCAAGAGTGATAGGTATGAATATATTCAGTTAGTTGTTTGTATGTAAACATTTCCGCCATGGTACAGTAATGAGCGACAGGCAGGCAAATAAACTGAATGAGAACAAGTTACCTCGTAGGGAGAGGTGATGTGGGCAGACGGCCTGTGGCATGATGAGTCGCGCAACAACTATGCCACGTTATGATGCCTGCCTGCGTGACGTTCTTTGACTGAGTGGAAGGAATATTTGGTATCTATGTGGCGAGCGAATGGGAAGGCATCAAAGCGCGCATCACATTGACGCCGGCTTACAGTCGGTTCAACGGCTGTTCGAGGCCTGCTAGGCAGTTTCCGTTAGCCTAACGGGCTAAGTGTAATGACCTAAATCCTTGTGCTTCAATGGGTTCCATGTAGTTGGGCGTACGAAAATTGGCAGTCGTGCGTATAATTGGAATTAATACGAAAGCAGCGGATGCTGCGTCAATGCGAAAGGAAGCAGCGGTTGCTTGGGGGTATGGGGTATGTATTAACGGAAGGGAGGCGTCATAGTACAAATGCCTCGGAAAATAGTTAATGGCAACTCGAACTCCAGCGGTAATGTTGAAATGTCTCCACCTACCTCTAAACGTTTGATGCTGGGCTCTGCTATGCTAAGCGCGCTGAGGCAGCAGCCACATAGCGATTGCGTACGCGCTCCGCTGATCTGGCGCATTTGAGCGTCGTACGTCTAATGAAATAGCACTATTTTTTTTTTTTTTGGTTTTTTCGTTTTCGCCAAATCACACGTTGATGGCGGTGGCACTGCATGGCATGTTCAAATGACCAAATTGACTGCTGGCGGCTAGCGGCTTTTGCTGAATTGTCGAATTTCGCAGATACGCATACATATGTATGTAATGAGGCTAATATTGAACGCTGTTAGCATTGCTATGTGTCATACAATCCACAGGATTTTGTGGGCGCGGGATTGCGGATTTTGAACTGTTCACGTGGAGTTTAAGTGAGAAAGTGCCGACAAAAATTTAAACATTTCAATATAAATATGTCTGTGGGCGTAACGTTTCGGGACCCCGAATTTATAATCCCGAAATTTCGGTATTCGATTTCGGGATTCCCTACATCAAAAGCGGTTTTAGTGTCTGCAAAAAATATTCCATGCAATGAGTATGTGTTTATACATATGTATAACAATGGTCACCACGCATTCATCACCCTACTGATGGCGGCATAGATAATGGCAGTGATTGACATGATTAAGGTTGGCCAAATAATTCACGTGCTAAACGAAATGTGAGGCAGGTTTTAAACGATACGAGCTTTTGTCTATAGTTGCAGGACGACTTAGATGTACAATTTGGATTGAAATGGATTTCCAAAAGCATAGTTAGTGACCTATGAGAGGTTTCCCTCGCAGTTATTCAGAAGGTTTTTATTAAGATAACTCATGAAATATCTGTTGTCAGTGTATCTTTGATATGAAGAAATTTATCAGCCGTTCAGAGGTGGTTCAAAATAATCGGGACGCCCCCTTTGCGAAGAACGAAATGACGAATACCACAAATGGGGCTAGAAACTTGCTTTTCGGATGCTTTTAAACTTCTTTTATTTGATAGACTGTTATTTATTGGAATAAATATAAGGTTACCCTGTACAAAGTCTTTCAATCCACCGAGCAAGGTATTTTCCTTAACATAAAGTTTTGGCTCTAGGCCTTCTCCTAACATATTCAAGAAGCCTCTCAGACTAAGGTTAAATTTCAATTCCAGTTTTCTCCAGAAAATTAATAATTTTTCAGCGCTTTCTTTAAAATATCCGCAGGTACTTTAGTGTAAATAAAGCGTTAATGCCGGCTACCATTTATAAATACAAGATTCCAAGAGAAACCACTGTGTAGCTCTGTGTAGTTTACTGAAATAGTGCCTGTAATTATGATGCCCGTTTTAGAAGTCGCTATTTCTTCCGGTGTCTATCTAACAAACCCAAAGGGGCTTAATCTACCGAACCGGACTGCATTATCAAGGGGCGATCGTCTCTAGAAGATAATCCTCCGCGATCAAGCTCAATCTAACTTAACGACTCTACCACACCACAAGATCTATCGCTTTAGTATTTTAGAATTTTGAATGAAAAAATATTGTATTGGGATCGAGAGCTCAAAATTTCAACAACTTTCTGGGTTGTCCCTTTAGTATAAAGGCAGAAAGTAAGATGAAATTGCACAACGATCCACGCTACAGGCCCCAACTTCACTTCAGCAGATTCGGGCGGAGGCTTCGCAGATTCTTCCACATAGCTTAAGAAGGTTGTTCTCCTATATTGACTTCTTTATCACTGGACGATCACTTCTAGTTGCTTTGTAGACCATCTTCCGCGCTGAACGTCCATATAACTTAAGGGTTGTAGGCTTAGGATTTGAATTTCCTAGAACCCTTCGTTATATTTTCAGAATGAAAAATATATTATTAAGCCAGAGTGTTTCAAATTTATATACATTTTCTTTATATAAGCTAATTTTTTAGTATGAAAGCAGAATGCATGAAGATATATCACGATAATCCATTCTACGGGTTCTATATTACTCCTCGAGGAATAAGCTTCTCTCCAACAAACTCGGTAGGGGAATTTGATGATTATTCTACTTTTTTATGATGTGGTCACTGTCCGGCTTTGAAAGATTGATTAAACAAATTTCAGCACCAAAAACCTCTACGGGGAGCATTTTCGAAGTAATTTTGAAAATTCTGGTCTAACCGCCTTAAATCTTATTAATGTTATTATTGACTTTTTCAAATAGCAAATTTTTCCGCCACCAAAATTAAGCTCAATGATTTGTACGCCCCCATACTGGCGTTATGCCTATCAGCTGCTTGGCGCAACTGTATTTTGTCGTTGGTTATTGGAGCCTGGTAAGCAATAATCACCTGCAGCAGATTACTTGGATAGTTGCCAGGTATGGCGCAAAGTATTTATTGGCAATTAAGTAACGACCACAGTAGTACAACACACACATTACAGCTGCTAGCGCTATGTTTGCACATTTCGCTTAGCTGGTTTCTGAGAGCTTGACAGCAACTGCAATCAAGAAACCAATTTTTCTACTACTCGAAACCGCGAAATGTATTTCTAGACATCCAGATGCTTATCGCTACAAGCAATTTCCACTTCAATATTGCGCGCACACAAGCCACACACATGAAGGTGAGAGCGCGCTTCGCTCTCCGCACCGCCGGGTTGGTCATATCAAAGCGTGTAACGGCGCTGCACAAACTAAATAATGGCAATTGTGTAATTGCTTTGGCCGCTATCATTCGCATACGAACGCGCCGCCACCCACCTCGGCGACTGGAGGCGACGCGCGCAAGCAACAAGAGCTGCAAAATGCATGCCACTTATTTGCACAGCTACTGCCAAAGCGGCGCGGCTGCTATCAATTGTCGACGTTAGTTGGCAATGCGGACACCAAAGCAATGGCTGCGCTGCCGGCAGGTATCGCGTGCAATATACGCGCGGCGGCTGGTGGGGCAAACGTGTGGCGTCAATTGTTTGTCGTTGGCAGCAATAACCCGCAGCAGCAGCAGCAGCAGTAACAGGCGCTATGTCATTTCCTTTTATCTGACAGCGTTTGTCGAACGTGTACCAATATAGGGCGCAGAGCAAACTGCTGTGAATTGTGGCAGCGACAGCACCGACAGCACCGACGGCAGTTGAATGGCTGACAGACGACAGCAATGGCAGCAGCTCAACAAATGCAATGCAAATGTAAGTACTTAGCCAAACTTTAAATGCTTCACACTCGCAATGGTTGAGGGCGGCGGTGGTGGTATTTGCTGTACTGCGCCAGCATCAGTTAAAGCTGTCCGCCCATTTCAGTTCTAATGGAAATTTCATGTTCAATTTCACATGTAAATGTGTAGTGTAATCCAGCAGGTGAGTGTATTCGTATGTGTATGCCTGTATATATGTGTGTATATACATATAATATATGGAGTATGGCTGTGAAAGCGGCATGCGATGTGGAGTGCGCGCTGGTCGGTTAAGGTACTCGTACAGCGCTAATGTTAGCGAAGATTTTCGGTTATTTCCAATTCAACTGGATTTATCTCGTACGGCAGTGTGGTGAATATTAGATTTCCTCCACAAAATCTATACCAAATAATACGTACAAGGAACAGAGAGAGAGAGAGAGATAGAGGCGATAGTGGAGCTGGATGGTAGTGCTTGCGTAGTCAAATTGAGCTGTGCGCTATGGCACTTGATGAGAAATGCAAAGCAGCAAAAACAAAATGCAAAAGAGAAAAGAAAAAAAATTTAATTAAATTAAATTAAATATTAATAAAACGAATGAACACCAAATTAATGTGAAAGTCTTGAGTCTGTTAGAGCTCAAATTGGATAGAAACAAAGTTGTGTTAGCATTGGAAAAAAGTTTTATTCTTCTGACAATGTTAAAAATACTTTTGAAATGCAAAAATGTGTTAACTAAATTTTTTGTTAGGCTGCTTCGCAGCAGATTAGTTCAAGGCTTCTTTTCGGATTTTTTTTTTTATTTTTATTTTTTTATGCAATTATTTTCTGTTTTCCGTAATGTTGTATTTATGTTCATTGTTTCCATTTTTGCTCCCTCTTGCTTTCAATTCAAAACATATTTCTTTCACCATTCTCCGTTATAGCTTCCCTCACTTTTAAGCCTCACTTTTTCTTGGTTATTCCTACTTTGTAGCGGTTTTCCCGTATTTTAATCCCACATTTACTTACCTAACCTTCTATATTTCAACATGTCTTCATAATCTCTATTACGTTCTCTTCTTTTCATTTTTCAATTTTCAATTTCAATTTCAATTTAATTTGCTTACTTTCTTTCTCTTTCTTTTATTCCATTCATGCACTATATTTTCATTACTTTTCATCAGTATCATTTCCCTTCTTACTTCACCACGAAGTTATATCTAAAATTCATTCACTTCTTTATGTTCGTATATTTATTCCCATCTCCTTTCTTTGTACAGCTAATCTTTCCTTTCGGTTTCTTTAATTTCCTTTATTTTTCCCTTTTTAATTTTTTCCTTTTTCATTTCCTTTATTTCTCCTTTTTTCATTTACTTATTCTTTGTTAATTTACCATTTTCCTTTTGTTTAATTTTTCTTAATTGCTTTTATTTCCCTGTCCTTTCTTTTCTTTAGTTATTAAATTTTTCTTCTTTTCTTTGCTTTCTTTTTCTTTGCTTTTATTTAATTTTAAAGATTGTAATATTTTGTTCTCTTTTCCTTCCTTCTGTCCTTTAATTTATCTTCGAATCTCTGCTTAAACCTTTTTATGATTAAAATGCTAATCGTTCCTTTCTCCATATACACCGGTCTTTTTGTTATCTCAGCTTTCCTTTCTCTTTTTAACCGTCTTTTATTTTTCCGTATGTTTCGTTTTTTCTTTCTTCCTCATTGAAAATATGAATGTGGATTTAAATAAAGAATTAGTTCCTAATCTATATCTTATGCAAATTAATCATGGGAAACCTTCGCATCATTGATTTTCCCAATTGACACCTCATTGCCGGTGGATTAAAATTTTGTTAAGTTTTCAGTTTCATGCTCGAATAGAAATTCCTCCAATGCTCACATTCTTTTTCCTTAATTGTTCTATAATCGACTATGTAATTTTAGCAGAAATCCTAATAGTCCAAACAATCGTTTCTACATTCGAAATACCAAACAAAATCAAAACCTTGCAATGTGATTACTTCTTGAGGTCCTTTGCGTTCCTTTAAGTCTTCCGACCTTTCTCAGCTTATGTGTATACGCTGTAGTCATCATAAAGCTCATGAATACCATCGTTTCATGAAGTGCCGAGACGGTTCATAACTCTTTCACAAAATCTTTCCTTCGAATACTCAAAGAACCGTCAGATTGGAACTATTTACTGTTCAAACGTCTGTTTTCAATATAACTGTTAAGTTAAGCTAACCCATTTATGCATCTTCAATAGCATAGGGAAAGGCTTCAAATACTTATATTGTACTATCAGTTGACTTCGTTGGATCTTCAAATTTCAGCACCAAACGGAACACGCTTAAAGAAACATTTCTGCCATAGACCTCACTAAAATTTATTATTAAGTACTGTACAAAAGCTTACTAAATTTAAGGTGGATTAGTTAAGGAACGGAAAATATGTTATTCGTGCACACAAATCCGCCACGGAATGGTGCACCCGAACGGTCGGTTACTCACATGACGCTTACAGCGTTTTACATTACTTGTCGTCTACTACCATGCCCTGTGGGCCGGTTCCTGCCCACACTGCCGACGCTGCACTGACTGGCTTACTGGCGAGCTATACAAACCGCAGCTCTATCTGCTCCACAGCGTTTGCATTCAGCTTTGCTTGGCCACCCCGTACGCCTACAAGAATTACTTGGAGCAATCCATCGAAAAGTTGACAAATACTGGCCGATATCTAACATTCTCCGCGCTCTGTATACTCATTTAGACACGTCGCCAAAAAAATAATCAAACTTTGGATGGAACTTTGGCTCTGAGGCTCGCTGTACACACGTGTATCCTTCACGCAAATGAAAATCATGCCACAATGCGCATACGCTGGCTGTCGACCTACTATTTCTGGACAACACATATATTAACGCCGTTAACCTCACTTTGTGCGCTGTTGCAATTTCCGCAACAAACCAGCGAGCATGTCGCCATGACATTCGTCAGTTGGGCTCAAACAACGTTCCAGGTAATGTTGGCCTACTATACCCTCGTACTGTACTGCCATTTCATACAAAATTTCCAAACAATCAATCGGGAATTGCAAATCGTGCTCGCGGCGTTGGCAACTCTGGCGCTTGGTCGCTATAATGAGACTCAAGTACGTTTACGCATGCTGACGCAACGTTTGCTCCTCTTGGGTGCGGCGCATTGACTCAGCTCGTCTTGCGCTTCGGGCAGCTCACTTTACTGCTCATACTAATTAAGTGTTTCATTGTCAATATGAACGCAATGCATACCTGCGTCTGGCATATATTTCACTTGAGTTCGCTCCACAGTTTGGCCGCCTGTTTGGTGGTGGTGGTCCTGGTGTATCATCGGACTGTCGTGGTTGCTTGCTTCTTGTAATGGAAGTGGCATGATATTGCGGTGGGCCAGTGAGCTCATAGAACTGCGACGCAAAAGAAAACGGCTGCTTATAGTAAGTGGCGGTTTTCAAATTAACGTTTGACCTTAATTTTAACTCTCTTCCAGTTTGATAATATTTCTGTGTACCTCCGCAACGGTCTGCATTATATTGTCTGTGTTTTCTAAGAGTTTGATTTACCCCAATGTTTTAAATTTTTCTTTGTGTTGCTAGTACAAGCCACTGTCTTAATACAGTTCGAAATGATTCGGGAAATCAGTAATCAATAACTAATAAACGGAAATACTGAACAATTTCTTGGTATTGGTGGGTTACTATAGATGAATGGATAACTAGAAGAACTATATCTATTTTGACAAGAATATATATGCGTCCCTCAGTACAAGAATTATTGAATCAAGAACTGTCAAACTTGTATAGTAGCTGTAAACAAAGCCTTCCGTTCCTTTCTTTTATGACATCAGGAACACATTTTTCTGTCAAATGAACTCCAAAAAAATAAAGGGAGTGTTAAGCTCCAAGAGACAACATCACAACATCGCCATAAACGACTTGCTTGAGTGCCCCTAAAATATCGTTTTTTTTCAGCTCTTTTTACTTAGGTCTTTTCAGAGAACTCTAAAATATTGTTCGAAATAAAGAAAACAGACAGATGTTCGGTTGTCCAGTCAAACATAGTCCGCGAGATTAAAACTCGTAAGCGAGCAGAACTCTAATGGATGACGAAGTCATTCCCGAAAACTGGAAAGCTTGGATAAAATCGACACCTTATGAGAGTGTATCTAACGAAGTAGTCAAGTCGAAAAATCAGCAGTCGACCTGAATTACGAGAATATTCCAACTAATGGTGAGCTCGTAAGAAAGAGTTAAATCCAAATGCCGAGCATATATAATCTGTTGAGAGATCTAAAAGATATTTCAAACGTAACTATGTAGAAAGAAACCAAATTGGTATTCAACTTTCTCAAGCAATATATTTACAATTACTGGAAGTCCGTAAAGAAGCTTCTTTGTAATAATTAGAGAAGTTATTAAAAAAATGCTCATTAATTATGGACCAAGATCGTGTTAACCAATTTTTTTAAGGCTTTTGTGAGGATTTTTAGTTCAAGAGTGTCTCACTCAATATTCGCCTTAAAGTTTTGAAACGTTAGTGAATTGCACGCATAACATTGGCTCTTCAAAATTACCCAACATTGTCAAATATCTGCCATGCGATTTCCAATCGACAGACATAGCCGCGACGTCTGATAACCCGTTCACCGAATTCAGAGCATTAAAGATCAATTGTAGCTTGGATTGTATGGAATAAAGTAACGTCCAGCTGAAACCATATATTAATATGATCTCATAATGTCATGTAACACATCATGTAAAAATTCGTCTCAAATTGTCATTTGCTAAGTAAGCCTTGGCCTCTCGATGATCATTTCCGATACTTCTGATCTATACATGCCACAGTTTTGATTTTTAATACAGCCGTGAAAATGTGCTTCTTCCGAGAAGATATCTAAGTATTTTTAAAACATACTTATTTTCGAATTTTCACCTTTTGTCTTGACAAAGAGCGTTCATTTCGCTCCAGAATGGAATGATACTGACTATAATATTATATACCAAGATTTTTAATGGAAAAACTAATTCTTTCAAAACTGAAACCATATGATTTCAAAACACACCAATCCATATGGTACTACTTGAAACAAAATATCGTTCGGAGAACAAGATGGTCCCAGATGTCCCAGAATAAAACTAAGTTAAGCCAGTACCAGAAAGTACAACAAAAATCAGTTTGTATACTTAATTTCAACAACCCTTTCAAAAACGGTTTTTTGGGTCTCATACTCACCTGACGGTACCATAAAATCTTATTCTCTATACTTTATTACGTTTATAGGTCGAATCGCAGATGGGATGAGATGAGATTTAGTTCTACTAGCAGTTCGGAAAATTTACCATTGAGTTTGACCATTGACCATTGATTAATTGAGTTCTACCTCTTCACTAACATTTCTTAAATGTTTTTCGTACGATAAAAAGTTATAAATATTATTACTTTGTGTTATGTGATATTATAAGTATGTTAATAACTCTCTAATTCCAATACATAAGCCATTGAAATTCAATTATCTGCCTGAATAATGTACAACAACAAAGCCGGTAGTTATTAATTATTCTCTTTATGCCGCTGGATTCTTAGCATAAATGTGAATTGACTAATGAAAGTCGATAGTCATCAGAGACAAAGGGTGGAACAAACAATGGAAACGCTAACATTTAATTCTATTGTTATTATGTTTTGTTACTGGCATTGTTCTTGCCGTAGGCTGAGAAACAAACACAAATATAACAAATAAGAAAGGGCTAAGTTCGGGTGTACCCGAACATTTTATACTCTCGCAATGTGCAAGGATCAGAAGCGGGGATATACTTTCAGGTGCTGGCAACACTTTATATTAAAAAATGTTGTGGAAGAATTCAACATTCATTATTCGAAGAAATTATCAATGGATTGCAATCATATTTGGTATTTTATTAACTCATATTACAGGCCATAGACTCATGTACTTTCGATGCTGCATTTTGCTTCGTATCAAAGATATTTATATTAAAATTTACCAAATTAACTCAAGTAAGATATATGCGATATAAACTCAACCAGAGTGGTTTAATGAATATATTAGATACATAAGGAAAAAATCAACAGAGAAAAGGAAATCATTATATTAGGAATAGGGGACTCAGACAATCGAAGCACATTGTGTTTAAGAGAACATATCCATTTAACTTCATTAAAATATCACACATATTGGCCAACATAAACGGTTTAAAGTCAAATGGAAAGTCGGCAATTCTTATATCGGGCATTTTTGGAATAGAGGAAGATCTGCACTGATCACATTAACGTTTTTCGCTTTTCAAGTATATTAGGGAACATGTTTTCATACAATTTCGTGAAGCTAACTCACACAGTGACCGACACATTTGGCATAAAGTCTGCTAGAATAGCGAAAATCATTATATGTAGTATATGGGAGGTGGTATAATTCGTGGATAATTCGTGGACCGATTTTACACACTTTCGGGATTAAACTGTGGTATATCCAATATTACACGTTCACTTAATTTTGTTAAGATATCTTACAGATTTACCGAAATATATGGTATAAAGTCTACCGGAAGGTTGAAATCCGTATATTAGGTATATGGGGGCTAGGGGTAGTATTTACACGATTTTCACCATTTTTGATAACAAAGTACACTATTATTATGGAAAGATAATTCTCCAATTTCATTACAATATCTTACAGATTTACCGATATTTTCGGTAAAGAGTCAGATAGAGGCGCTGATGTTCATTTATTGGGTATCTGGTGGTTTCAACTATTGGTTTCAACTATGGTTTCGATTTCAACTAGTTTTAAGCATTAGATGGCAAATCTTGAACGTACTATTCGTGGAAAGCTTTATTCCAATATCTTAATTGATGCTCGATTTATCTACTTTAAAGTAAAAGAATCAGAAGAAACTTAAAATTGTGTTATATGAGAAGTAGGCAAGGTCATGTACCAAATTTCGTTGAAATCGGTTAAGGCGTTCTTGAGATATCGGATTTGTCCTAAAAATGGGCGGTGCCACCCCCGTCACAAAAAATTTACATGGATTCCTATGCAACCCTTCCGTATCATATTTGCTGCAAGATTTAATGTTTCTGACTTGTTCCTTCAGCGAGTTATCGCACTTTAAGTAGTTGTCAACATAACTTTTGTATGGGAGGTGGGCGTCGATATTATCCGATTTCACTTATTTTCCCAGTATATGAAGAGATACCATAAAAACTTAGTCGGAGCAAGTTTGATTGATATAGCTTTAACGGTTTTCGAGATATATATATTTAACCTATTGGGAGGCGGGGCCATTCCCAATTTTACAAAATTTTTTCTTCGCAAATGCCCCGCTCTACTAGGTTCCTCTGTGTCAAATAACACGTTTATATCTTAATTTACTGCTTAGTTATATCACTTTGTCTGTTTTCGATTAATGGCATTTTGTGGGCGTGGAAGATGTCCAATTACGCCCATCTGCAATGCCAACCGTTTTACGGTGACAAAAAACATGTGTGCCAAGTTTTATCAAAATATCTCAATTTTTACTCAAGTTATCGCCTGCACGGACGGACGGACGGACGGATAGACAGTCACTCGGATTTCAACTCGTCTTTTCATCCTGATCATTTATATGTATATATATGTCTATATCTAACTCGTTTAGTTCTATGTGTTACAAACAACCGTTAGGTGAACAAAACTAATATACTCTGTAGCAACATGTTGCGAGAGTATAAAAACAATTCATACGAATTAATCATATCAGTAGTATTAGGAAATTAATTATTTAGAGTATGCTGGGTTAGGTTGATAAATACCGTTATGTGCATACTATATATATCGTATGTAATTCAGTTATATGCCGGTAAATTCATTATATAATTCATGTGGCTGCGTGGTGTCGTGGTTTTATGGTGGTTAAACAGAAATATGCGCGTGTTCATCGGCTACCTTGTGGAAGTTGTGGTTCCATAAATTCTACGCTTGCGGCAATTCGCCATTATATTAATATGCTATTGTAATAAGTGATGTTAATAGTTGAATTTATGTGTTGACTTGCTCTGTGATATCTTTTATTAAAGCTAAGGCTATCTCATCTAAATCATTTCCAAATCAGTACTTCTAAAAAATGAAGACTTCATGCATTTGGAATTTTGAGATGCCCAGCTTAAAGCTAAAGCTCTTCTAGTATTCACAAATTTGTCTGGGTAATTTTTTCAAACCCATACTCTACCAAATATGAGAAATTCACTGAAAGTAACTTATGCTGTAGAAAAAAATATAGTTCTAGCCACAAAAAACTCAATATACGAAGGCTTCATGATAAATTTTATACAAATTCTCTTATTTTACCATGGATGAGATATTCAACTGCCTATGATTTCGTTTCCAAATAGATCTGCGAAGTTCCACAGCTCGAGAATCATGTTCACAAATTCCCTTAATGACACCCACATCTTTTGAATTTCTTATTTATAGTCTACAGTTATGTCCTGGACACTGAACGAGACCTTATTTGAAAATATTTCCCTACAAAAGCTCTAGATCCAGAGATCGATTATATGGAGATCATATGAACAAATTAAGATCCTCTTTAGATAATTGGTTTCTTGAAAAGCCGTTAGTGCTGAATTGTTGCCGACGAGATGCCTTGGATCGTCCAAACTTCTCTATCATCGTCCCTACTGTTGTTTAAAAGAATAGTGGCACAAATAGAAAATTTTTTAGACATTTCATACTTTGATGTTTGATACCCTATAGTAGATTATTAGGCTTAGCATGCATATTATTTCGCTTTTTTGATTTTCTTTATCTGTCAATTATTCTTATTCATTCATCTGAAGAAGGTAGTTTCTGTTTCGAAATCGTAAAAATGTGGAAGAAGAACTGAACTTGAAGAACTTGAGTACACGGTATCGCAAAAGTTCATGAACCTATTGTATCTTTGTGAGTTGTATGCTCTCAAATTGTTAAGCTCACGACTTGATTTTCGATTTTCGGAGGAATATTCTGATCAACGAGGAGGCTTCCAAAATATAACTGTAATTGTGATAAGATATTATTGAATTATATGTAAGTTCACGAGTCTTTGCGAGGATCCCGATGTCCTGAGCCTGCAAATATTCTATGATCTGATAAAGCTTTCTTGTACAGAACTTACCGGATTACATATGATATCTGGTATGTTTACTAAATGCATACTTTGAAGGATAAAACAGTAAGTGGGTTTCTCCTCTGATTCTACCAAGTGGATTCAGCCTATAAATGCTTATAGATGCTTCTTGTCTTGAGCGGTTCCCACTGTTATTTTTTTCGATTTTATCTTGAAAACACTTCTTGAGAGATTAATCGAGATGTTTGGTATATTTTGCAGTTCGCTAATACTGAATCAAGATACTGACCGAATATGGTGCACGGAAATTTAAGACAAATCGAACTCAGAACCGCATCTGTAGCTCTAAATGCGTGTCAGCCAGTAAAATTTAGAGAAATTAAAACTCACCTAGCAAGATTTGTATAAGCTCAAGGGTTTAGATAATACCCGTCGTTAAATACCGAAGCTCCGAGATGAACAAATTTCAAAAATCTATCAGCGTTATGGAACGGCTCTTCACTCATGTGATATTTCATTGATAGTATATATCATACTGCAGATAAAGATCAATAAAAAATTAAGCTAATAGAAACGTACGAATATAGGCATTCTCATTTTCTAAATAAATTGGGATATTTAAAAGTTTAAAAAACTTTAATAGGCTTATTGGAAGTTCCACGTATATTTTTTATTCATATAAAATTGTATGAGTACCGTTATATACACAAAAATGGTAAATAAACAGTTCAGGTACTCTCTACGATTGAATTCGAAAAGGCCGAAAACTTGGAAACGTAGAGGACAGCAACTGAGATGTAGAGCGAAGGACTCCAGCTGTAAATAGCGCAAAATAAAATATTGAAATTTTCAAATACGACATTATTGCAACACACCTGCTGCTCCAGCTCCGCTTGCTTGCCGCAGCCACTGATTACACGCACGTAGCGGCTCCGTGGATGCATTACAAGCTTGCATAATACCCTTGACCCACAACATCAACAACAGAACAGCCGTGAAGAAGAGTGCAACCAACAGCGAACTTTTGACATCGTCCTTTGCACCGAATTTAATACGAGTTCTAGCGCAGAGAAATTCCGCAAACAGCTGACATTCCAATTGCGCTTGCGCTAAAACAAACAATAAATAAGAATTGATAAGCCATATGATAAAGTTTATACTAAATGTTTAGTCATATGACCTGCAAGTATCAAACAAAAGGTCAGCGCTGTCGTGCCTTAACAGTAATTTTGAAGTGGTTCCAACTCGGAAGTTCTACACAATTTTCCCTAGTCGACCTATATCCAAACTAAAATCGCGTGTTGATAAGGACCAGGTGGCCTCTTCATGCCTAATTCAGTCAACTAGAATTCAGTGTTTAAAGAGGGCGAAGTTTCCTCGGCCTTGGGATGACTAAGTGATTAAAGGTATGGCTGATTCCCAAGTGATTCCAAAGTTCTGAATGCAAACATGCTAAGAAATTACCCAAAACCCTTACGCAAGAAAAATTGTACTTTAATATCTTACATTGCAAACTCGGCAAAGGCTCTGGAACACATCACCAATTATTTCGGCGATTTACTTCGATACCAACTAGTTTATCTGGGTGGCTGTAGGTGTGAAATCCAAGGTATTTAGCTTTAATTTCTCAACGGCACCTTTTTCCAAAAATTTCGACAATTGGCAACCAGTAATTGGTTGTATTGTACACTTCAATTGTACAAAAATCGATTAAAACCTCTACAAATATTAAAAGACGATCTTTTGTTATTTACCTCGCGCCAGAAAGACTTAGCGACTACGCAGGTACTGATAGCTGACCAGCACCGGTAAAGCCAAACCATTTAGTAGTAAACTGCACGAAACCAGCATATCTTCGACTTTTTTCCATTCTGCTGATACTGAAAGTCTCCTCTTGCAAGTTCACCCGCTTTAAAATTCTCTGCGATTCCGTTGTTGCCAAGTAACCGAAGTCATTTAGTCGGAAAAGAGTTTTATATTGTCACAGAAATATAATTTTGTTTACTATGGACAAGTAAATATCACTAAGTTCTCAAATTCACAGATCTTAGAAAATTTCTTGATATCGGAGGTTTCATTTCGTCCTACATCTTATAACAACTGGCGTAATTAGTTAAAATATAGGTGCATTTTTATTCTAAAACTCTCCTCTGGAAACGGAAAGATTTCATCCACCTTGTCTCCATATAAGGAGGGTAATGATTTCCGTTCCTCGTAAAATAAGTAAGAAATCGGTCGATACTTAATTATACATTCCCTAACCTCCATATATGAACATACTAATTTCTTTTTGACTTTATAGTTGATAACTCAGGCAATAAGTGAGATATCTTGATGAAACTAGGTAAGCATATTATACTTCGCATATGGTACGATTCATCACCAAAAAGGAGCACTATCAGACCGTGACCTTATGTGATAACGATACTTCTTTTCAGACAGTTGATTTTACAAAAAAAGTTTTTCTCGGTTATCCCGTTATATTTCTCCATTTTTATATTCGTACAACTTGTGGCAGTCCAAAATTGGCGCTTCCTCACTCAATTTCTATAGTTTTTACACCTTTAAGTCTTCTTTTACTTCACGTTCTTCATAACTATATCAAGAATAATAATTTTATTGTTGAATAAATATAAGGTGCAGACATACTTTATACTAAATACGTCTATACATCCACATACAATTACCTGATCTAACAGGTTTAACCAGCGTTTAAAGCAAACAAATCGTTATAAATGTGTGCGTGTGTGTATGTGTGCGGTCACATTGCGTGCACGCTCGTTTGCCGTAACAATTAAGGTCATTTGTTTGTTGCATGTAAACAATAAATTAATTTTCCCAAACCCCTTTTTCCCCTTATCCATCTACTCAGTCAATGTCCATAGCTACCGTGTGCTCAGGTAAATCCTTCCGCTGTTGTTGCACAAGCATTGTCCTTTTTATAATTTCATTGCCATGGGCGAGCACATTCAGCCCATATTAAAATTTATGCATGTGCACGGGAGTGTGTATGTGTGTGTAAACACACTTGTCCATACAAATTATTATGGCCAAACAAGCGTTTGTTTTCATGTTCCTATATTAAGATTTTCCCTTTGAGGTGTTCGTAATCCTAATTAAGTTGATGAATTATAGATTGGCATTTTGCCAAACGAGCATACCATATAGCATACATACATACATATATATATATATATACATAGACATACATATATGTACTAGTCACTTATGGCGCCGTACATGTCCAGTCTCGCCTTTGCTGTAGTGTCTTGCGGCGCTTGCTTGCCACATGTGGCATAAGCCGCCTTTGTGCCTGTCTGCCTATTTGGATATTTTGCTATGCGCTTACGTAACATATACACACGCAAGTATGGCCCCTGATTACGGTTACCGATTCGGTTTTTCGTCAAATCCCCTTTGTTGAACGACAGCTGAGCTGCCACATGCACGTAGACTAAAATTCTTAAGCATAACTTAATTAACGGCATCAGCTAATGATTGAATTAGTGATTGGAATGCAAGTGGGATCTGTTGAGAAAATTGAAAATGTTTTAGGATTATGTACGATATCCTGCGGCTGGGGTGCTAAGTGGCTCGTAGGCATTTTGATTAATTGAAAAATCTAAGTGTATGAGAATAAAATCCATTAAAGCTGTGTATGGTCAGCCTTTATGTTAGAATACAAGACGTGTTGCATACTTTTAAGGGCAGTGGTAATTGGTTCGTGTACATGGATGAGTATAAATTGACCGTCCTTAAGAACGGACAAACATTTTGGAGTGTGCGGTACACAAGTGCCTTCAAATATATCGTAAAGTGGTGCTGAATTACCACAAGTGATCCTTGACCCCAACCTGAGCTTTTGTGTTACTTTAAGCATACCCCAAATTCGTTTATTGGACTTTAAAGACTTCAAACCTCTCAGGATTATAAATTGTTATAAGTTTACATGGACTCTTTTGGAATTTAATATTGAAGATGGGTTCCCTGATATACCTTTTGGAGTCTAAGCAAACACGGCTTTAAATTTTGGAAACAATTACCAAACTTTAGCCGGCTTTCAAACTAACTTTCAAACTTTTCTTATACACTATCTAAAAAAAGTGACTAAGATAATTCCTTAATGTTCATAAAATCAGTGGGAGAATAGACTGTTAATAGGCTCTCTTAGTTGTGTGGCTGCGATCGAGCGAATATGCCTCGAATGAAGCTTATGCTAAAGCTTACCAGTGGAAAAACCTGCTAAACGAATGGCTTGTATCGTTGACATCGTATGGTACAGGATAACTGAGGAAGTCACGCACAGCTTGAATGAGTGGAGACCGAATGTTTGTTTAATCATCCGAAGTCTCGTACTTTCGATAGCTGAGAGATTTCGAGAAGAAATATATATGATCTAGAGGCAAGAATCAATAGTTCCCAATCTCAAGGTAAAAACCTAAAGATCCTTCTACCCTAAGACATTTAGTTCAGCGAGGATGTGAGGATTTGCTACTGGATAAGAACTCCTTTGTATTGATCGGATGCTTCAAACATTGTGAGAGATTTCAACGATGTTGGAATGCTGCAGCTTTTTCTTGAGGATATTCCTAAAGGTTTTTATTTCTTTAAAATGATGTAGACTGTTCCTACAGATTTACCCAGGAGAGGCCTAGGGAGAAACTCAGAAATAATTCGGTTTGGGGCAAAATTTTCTCGACGTTGGGAGGGTGAAGACCTTTCGTTACTGCAACGATATTTTATAGTGTCTTTTGGAATTTAATTGTCATTCCATTTGAAAATAAAGTGAGGAAATTAAGTGCGAATTATGTCGATCACAAATTGAATTATAAAGAATAAGACCCATTGATGGATATTAAATGGTTTGGAGACCACGAAATTTAATAAAGTAGCTCCACGCTAAAAATCTACTACAAAAGCATCGTTATTACTGTTTTTTTGTTCCGATTATAAAGTTTTACGTTTAAATATAGAAAGGGGTACTCTTCTTTCAATATCAGTAATCCTTTAGAAGGATATGTTGAAAGCCAATATGCACTTTCGGCATAAAAAGTTTTAGATCTCTATATTTGTTGAATAACCTGATGTAAGACATTCCCGAAACTGCTACGAGATAACAGGGATGTCATGGGAACTTATAACCTCTAGATACTCGCTACAATTAAGCAAGGCTCAGTTAAAGACCTAGTTAGCATATAAGTTACCGGCAATAATTACAAACGGGCCATGATATAGTGAAGGTAAGTTCAAAGTTAAAAGAAAACAAAAGTTAAAAGTTAACAAAACAATAATTTATAGATTTGTGCTCTACACTCCATCTCTCCATTTTCAAATAAACTTTACTTGGATATAAACATTTCGTAGCTACATACAATACAATTACGGGCATTAAAATTGCCTTTAAATACCTAAATATTTTTCAGTCTGACCTTTGACCCTGTTTGCCCCAAATCTTCACTTCGCGCTTCACTCGTTTATCTAACCTAATCGTTTCAAGCGTTGCGCACGAAAGTGAAAGTTCTTCCCTCTCTCCAGCTGCGCCGCCCCGGTCCGTTCTTATTGTAAGTGCTCAATAAGCTTAATGCTCAGCGCTTATCGGCTGCTTAGCTAGTTTATCGCAACTTACAGCTTCTTCCTTTCCACTTTCTTTGTCATTTTCACTCTCCACATTTCCACAAAGTGTTTCACCTGATTGCGCTCGTGTGCCGCTGTCGCTTTGCGGTTGACTGCTCGGCTATACTCTTTTAATCGCATCACCGTAAAATCAGCAGAATTGTCCGACTGAAAGGTTACGCTCGAGAGCGGAAATGCGTGTAAGGATAAATGTACATATGTATGTATATGCCGGAAGAATATTGTAAATGCTTGTGTTTACATATATGGGTACTTTGACAAGACTAAGCCACCAACAACAGCGGGTGATTACAAGCCCCGTGGTAATAAGAATAGGCTTACAACGCCTAGACAAACACACACATGTCACCACATACAAACGTGCGTGCAAAACATTCGCTTAAATATAGCCGAGTAGCATAAGTATACGCTCGTCAACTTCTTTAAATTTTAATTTCAACTTTAGAGCCATCAGCAGCCTCTCGGAGCCGCACAGCACACAGCTAGCGCTGTTATGCATGGCTCTGATGTGCAGTGAGATGGATCAGCGGATGTACGTCCATCGGGCCGTTGGCCGGTCGCAAGAGTGTGGCTACTGAGCCGCATTAATGGCTCTGCGGTTGCGTGTTACGTTGCTGCTTAACGCACGAAACCGCAACGTGCTGGCCGGCTGCAATTCCCCCTGATGTTGTGATGGCGCGTACAAGCATGAACGCCTCAACAACAGATAACCCTCAACGGAAGCGGAAATAGTGAAATGCGCAAGGAAAATGATGACATAATGGTGTTGTTGTACACCTACGCTCCGTTGCACGCAGTTGTTATTGGAGCAGAACACGCTTGAATGAGCGGGAGTTCGAGATTGTTCGCGGATTTTGTGGTAAATGAGAGTGCTCGCAAACCCGGACTTAGACTGCCTAAGTTCCACTCGTCCTTACTATATGTATTTACAAAATGTTCCTTATTATAGTAAGTTCCAATCATTTCTCAAACAAAACATTTTTGAAGCTCGCTTTTGTGTTACTCAGCGAAGCCCTATTCGGTGGTTCTTAATAAAGCCATCAGTTTTCGTTACCGTTGAATTCAATCCCTTTAAACTGTTATAATCATCCCTTCGAGTAAAAAATAGGGTATTAGTTGATAAGTAAAATAGCTATAAATTTTTAAATATAGTACTGCTGAGGCTTAATTAACCGTAGGTAATAATAGGTGCTCTGGAACCAAACAGACTGATTTCGTGTGAAACCGCAGAAGAAAATGAAAGGAGAGATAAGAAACTTAATATAATTAATTATCTGTAAGTAAATGGACGAAATGCTTCGAGCTTAGTAATCGGATAACATTAAGAAATATTACAGACACGAGGAGAAACTCGTCAAAACAACTAACGAAGGTATAAACTTCAAGACACCGTTTTTATAAAAATATTAATCTAAACTTAGACGTAATTAAAATATGTGTAGAACTTCAACACTATGCGGAAAGTCTCGAAGCCTTACCAAATTAGGTAGATAATACAAATCAAAAGTCCTGCTGAAAGGAGGGTTGATATTTAGGCTGAGGAGGTTATAACTGTCTCAGTATGTATCATAATCAATATAAGCAAAGTAAGGATTGAGAGATGTCTCCGTAGCTATCGTTTTTGGCAGCAAATCGGACACTACAGCGCTCTCCAATAGCACGTCTAGTTCCAAACTAGTCTAAAATTATTTGTTTACATTCAGCTCTTATGTTTGGTTATCAATGTAAACCAGAGTTGGCTTCCAGATCTCTGAAGTATCGAATAAAATGAGAGCATATGGAAGGGCTTTTAATACATTGTTCAAGGACCTAAACTTTTATATGTACTCAGTTGAGACACTTCGAACTGAATTACCGCTAAATATAAAACATTAGATAATAGAGCAATATAAAGTTTAAATCAGGTAGAGTACCTTAGTTACCCACTTGCTAGAAAGGACTTAATTTACCGCCTGGGAAAAGTAAGTTTTGAACAAATTCGAATTGTGAAAGCATGGACGATGACAATATTTGATAAGTTGTCAAATGCTTGTTCAGCAGAGAGAGGGAGAGAGAGATAATGAGAGGGAAAAACAAAAGGAGACTGCAGGTGAGAAAGAGAAAGATAGATAGAGAAAGAAGTAGACGCAGAGAGATAATGAGAGAGAAATAAGCAAATAAAGCGCGTATGAGAAAAATAACTTAACTGTCGTTTTAAGGTTCAAAGTACTCAAGTTCTAAATAAAATCCATCAACACATATTTGCAAATATCTCATCCACCTCCCTCTCCGTTTTCCTCTTTCTCGCGTTTTCTCCACCACCTTTTTTATCTCTGAGCGAAAAAAAATTATGGGTATAGTCTCCAGTATACGCCAATTCTTTGTTCATAAAATCAAGCCTAGCTCTCCTAGCTTCTAGCTTTCTATTCCTATATTTATGAGTGGAACCAACAACTGTCGCCTTAGTGCAATAAGTTCATTTGGGATTCGTGTTTAGTTTTTATGCCTAAAAGACTTTTCAGGCTACTAGTAATTAACTATAGAATATAGTTGACCGGAACTTGTGAAATTTCTTAGTAATTTTTATATATTTTCTTTAGGGTTATAAAGTTGAAGTAATACTCGTTTTATTTGAGATGTTTGCCAATGCCTACCGAAAGCGTAGTATTCTTAGGCCACTGGGGTCACAACAATCCATTAAAGCGTATTTCATTAAAACTCCGACGTGATGGAGAAGTTCTTCTTCATACTACTCTTCAGTTCAAAACACAACGTAGTGAAGGCTCAATTCGAAAAAAAAAACTCATCAGAAGAACTATTTGCTGGGCGCCAATGGGTCAAGAATCCAAAGTCGGGCGAAATGGATAACATATGTCATTGATTATCGCTAAAAATGAATATCTTGCATGTAAGTAAGTAGCTTGTGCGTGTACAGTTATATATTTATATACAATAGATGTGTATATAAAAGCTAATACAAGCGCTATTAGTCGGCTGCTGCTGCTGGTGGTTGCGAGCGTAACTTACGCGGAGAAGATTGCTAAAGCATTGTTAAATTGGAAAAAAAATAGTAACAAATATATATATATATATATATATATGTATACATATATATACACGTATGTATGTTGTACATACTTGTATGTGTATAAATAGTTACATGGAGCGACAAATATAAATGAATGCCATTGGGGCTGGTGAATGTATGTGCGCAAAGTGGCTTGTGACATGAGACATTCAGATATATACACACACAAACACACACACACATTGCCACCATATGCACATAGCAATTGGAAAATGTCCTGTGCATTGTCAGGGCCATAAATCATTCTCGTTTAATTAAACTGAACTCTGTGTGACATCTTTGCAAAGTTGCTGACCTGCAACACACGCCAGCCACCCGCGCGCCTCTCGCAACGGCGCCTATAACGCCCACACAGTCTGTATACATACATACATACATACACACACACATGTTTGGCGTCTTTTGCCGCATTCGCGTCTGTCTCGTCCGCATTTCTTCGGTGTGGCACTTTTGTAAAGTCATCGCGTAACGAAGGTTTAACGCCTGTGTGTCTCTGCTTGTGAAGCTCAGTATATTTGTGTGTGTATGACTACAGACATGGGGGAGCATGCCACCACTAACATTGGCGCTAACGACAGAAACTTGCCGAATCGTCTTTAGTGGTGACTGTAGCGTTTTTGCTACATCCACCTCTTGGTCACCCCGCTGTCCACCGCTGTCTTTGCGGCAATTCGACTACTGACCGACCCGACCGACTGACTGCATGAAACATTTAAGTTTAATACATTTATTATATATGCATACATACACACGTGTGTGTGTGTGTGTCCAAATGCTACTGAATTCAACTCCGCAGCGACAAAGCTCAGCTATGTCAACTTCAATCCAATTAAATGCTGATTCCCAAATGACCTTCAATTCATTTTAAGTGTTGTCCACTTCTACCTTTATCGCTTCACTTCCTTTCGCACATAGTTTGCGCACATTTCGAAAATTGTCTTTTCCACAAAGTGTAGTTTCCTCGCTTCAACTTTTGCCGCACTACTACTTTTAAGCTTTCCAAGCGCACGTGCTTCACGTTTTCACCATCAGCTCGGCTTTTAATCGTTTCTGCACATTTTATTTGTATTTAAAACTGTAAAATTTGACTTTTATTATAGCCTATGGTTTGTATAGTTCCAATCATATAACAATTTGCCACAGTTCTTGCTTATCTTTTGGATTTTCTTTCATTTGCTCATGCACAATCTCCACTTTGCCGCTCTTCAATATCTGTGTTCCTTTTGCTTTTCGCTCACAATTCAGTCGCTTGTAGCGTTTGAACGCAAAATGTAGGCTATGAAAATTTATACTTACTCTAATATGGAAAATTAATATAGAAGTGGGTTCCATAAGCAATTATGTTAGTCTACTTTTGGGATTTCGCAGCCATGCAAATGAAAACTAATTCCTTTTGCCATTTCGAAATTTATCTATAAAGTTTAATGAAAATATTTGTTTATCACATTTAATTTAATTCCCGTAGCGCCTCTTTCTGTTTGTTCGAAACATAAAATTTAAGTGAGGTTAAGTTGGCCGAAGCAACTTTGCAACTGCCTTAGTAACATTAGAATGCCATTTTCTTACTTGGGAAAATGATTGTTTAAGTTGTTTATAGCCTAGCTATTCAGACATTTAGCTATAGTTGAAGACTATTACCTCGATTTTTTTAAATTGAGACATTGTTTAATATTACCATATCTAAAATCAAAATGGAATTCCATTAAAGGTTGGGATTTTGAATATATGTATGTTATATTTATATATTTATGTCCATTGGTTAGACATTAGTTAGAAAGACGACAAGAATAAACTGGCCGAAGTAAATATCTAAGGAAGGAATCTTGTTATGTAATGCTTTGAGCGGCAAAAGTACCAGACAAAGAGACCTTTAACCCACAGTAGTAGACATAACTGAAAGTTTTTTTTTAACACACGGTTCACTACGGTTCCAACCATTATTATGAACTACGAGCACTAAATAGGCAATTCAATCGATATTCTCTTGCAACAAACGAAAGTATACTAACCTGAAGGCAAGTGATTACAGATCTACTTTTCGGATAACTACCAACTTTAAAAATCGTCCAAATCAAGTGTCTCAGACTACTTTTTGTAGTTTAGAAGTAGAAAGTGCAGAACCTTGGAATCTCAATGGCAGTCGGGTCGGGTCGGATCAGGACTAATTCACCTTGAATTTACGAGAGGAATGAAGGAAAGGGCTATTATCGAAAATAGTGCGCAGAGTAATACAAGACTGAATAATCTTGCACATACCTGCAATTATTTTTGTCGAATGTTATGAAGAGAATGGGAAATGCAAATTCATTGATCCGCATAAAGGAAATGCCGTAAATGCTGCGACAGAGTTTACGTGACTTTAATCTTGAAACTAAAGCAATTTCTCTCCACTATGAAATCTATGAAGCAACTGGCTTATATCAGTATAAAAATAGAGGTCAAGACTGTATACATTAATGACTTCGATTCGCTACTTGTCCGCTCCATAAGCTTTAGCTTTGCTCTTCAAATGTCAAAACATTCACATATGAAAGCAAAAACAAAGTTATATGTTGAACAGAGGTCGGCACGAGACTGTGTAAGTGAGCGCGAGAGTAAAGCAACCCTGCGAGAACTTTCTATTTCATTCTTTCATTAAACAAGTCTTTTCATGCTACTTTAACAATTTTGTTCATATTACTATTAAGAGAAATGTATTGGATCTTAAAAGCAGAGAGTTACGGCAGAGGTTTTATTCGGTAAATTTATTGTTAATCGTCTTGGGGTTGTGCGTTCGAACTCTTACGTCAGTGACTTAACGTCGTGAGACTCTTTCGTGTGTTACTTGAAAGAAACGATGTTGTACGAACAATTCATGGATGAATATTGAGCAACCCAATCGTGTGAGAGAGGCAGAAATTGTATGACGATTTTTTGAAAACGTTGTTAAACGTATGCCTGAGGACATAGTGTAAAATATAAAATGATGTCTAATATTTAAATGCAATAAACCAATAATGTAGTGAGTAAAATAAATTTGTGTTAATTTTTTGAATTTCCCGAGGCCAATACTAACGTTTCGATAATCTACTTTCAACATTTTTTCAAATGAAAACTCACTTAGATATATGGAAGAGCATTTCTAAATGCGAAAGTGCCAAAATCCCTGACCCAAATTTGTGTATAATTACTACAAACACCGTTATATGTATGTGCGTGGCGAATGTGCACGAAATCAGAGTATGCCACCAGATAAATCGAAACAGATCCGCATCCAAATTTGATATAAAGCACATAATCCTTTTACGCTCATAATTAAAATGTACGCTATTTCGCAACTAATACACCGCCATACATAAGTACATATGCTTAGAATAAATTCCAATTGCAGTGAATGTAGGGATGTGCATTAATTAATGAATTACCTTGTATGCAGGTGCTTATTTTCCAATAACTATTTATTTGTAGATGATTTACGCAATGCATTAATGGTGTTATTTATGCCGATGCCCAGCAAGCTGAAGTGGCCGGCACACACATGCACACATAACGGTGCATGAGTGCTGCATGCGCATGCATGTGTGTGTGTGTGTGTGTGTGTTGGTGTTCGGCTGTTAAGTGTACCAATTTTATAAAATTTTCCTCTTTAAAACCACTTTCCACAAAAGTTTGCAACACCAATAGCCTTCGAACAGTTTGTACATTTTTCGAGTGTTGTAATCAAAAATACTCGACTCATGAAGCACTATATATGTATATATGTATGTATGTGCAAATTATAAAGGCTATTATCGAAGTATGACGCTTCAACCACAACCAACCTATGAGTACAAATGTGTGCCAAAGTACTTGCAACCCGCATTAAAAGCCTCATATAATATTATATGCCAAGTCAGCAAAAATTTTACAAATTTTTTTGCTTTACTAAAAGCTTTAAATTTTCACATTCGGATGCAAAAGTTTTAGACTCCTCTGGGATTAGGTTAGATTTGATTTGGTACTGTTAAATAAAGTACGACGAATGAAAATTCTGCGGAAGAATTTCTCTGCTATTCTAGTTACGAGTTCTCCGAACGGAATAAAACCGAACATAGCTGCGCTGCTACGGCGATTGAAAACCACTTGGATTTACGCGAGGCACATAAAAGGATTCGACACTTTTTGGAACGAATAACCAAGTATCCACCAGAATTATGGGCATACGCAGCAGCTCGTAGAATTTAGATATGATCGTCACGATTCAAAAATCTCCAGACTTATTTCCATGGAGAAAAGCAATTTTACTTTAATTTTAGCAATGGGTTGTCTTCAAGGAACAACCCTACCCAATCTTATGGACCTAAACTTTGACGAACGTTTATTCCTCAGGACGATCCTGTCTACTACTTAACGTTTCATTCCCGCTGGAAGAATAGGGAAAATCCGTTCGAACCGAACTAATTCGAAGAGCCGACAGCTGGTAAATCTCGAAGCACTGACCTACCGCAAAATACCTATCCAACCAGAGGTAGTGCGACGTTCTGTCTTTATACCAATTAAGACATCGGTAGTCATTCTGAAGTGGAGATAGAAAACTGTGCGACCATTAAAAATAAAATATTGATCAGCTCAATCTCATACTACCTGTAGAAATATATTTTTATACCGACTAAGTGATACATAACATCGTTCTGCTGGACTCATGTGTTATTCACATTAATTCCGTTTCGTTAAAATTGCTGGAATTTAAATCAATCGCTTTAACAACTTCGTAATGGGCTAAAGACGTTTTGTCGGAATATAGCCGTTAAATCTTCAGGGACTTTTTGACACAACAAGTTCTATTTTATAATTGTCCAAGTGTAAACTTCCACGGTCATACCTCCTACATTGTTCTTCTATAATTAAGTGATATACATTCCATTTCGCTTAACTCTAAGCCAAGCTTTGGTTCATAACTATATTCGTGCGGTTTACCTAGAGATGGCATAACTTGATTATTATTATATCGTTCCAATATTCTACACATGTGGTGGTAAGCTACTGCTCCCATCCCCTTGTGCATCTCTCTCAGTATAAGTAATATTTTGTCAATTGTCATTTTTGTCATATATGTCGAACTTTGTGCCTAAAAAAGTGTTTTTACTGCTTTAATGTGAAGAAAACCTTAGCCCTCAGCCGAAAGTCATCTTATTTTGCATCTTATCATCTTAACTTGGTTTGCATAATTTAAAAGTGGTGGTCCTGGGAGCCAAAAAAATGGTGAAAATGAGGAACTGGAAGCATTACTCCACTACTCGATGAAGATTGTTGCCACACACAAAAAGAGCTCTCAGAATCTTTAGGAGTCACTCAAGCTGCGATTTAAAAGCTTTTAAAATGTTCAGATGTTCAAATGGATAATACTTTGAATAATGCTATTCTGCATGTTCTTTTTTCTTAAAAAAAAAATTCAAATTAAAAAAAAGACCCACGAATATAGTTATAGACCCAATTGAAATCTGCAAATGACATAAGTTTTATAACTGGTGGAAGTGGAGTGCCTCTGTAATCTGAACTGGTTTCCTAGGCTCACCGAAGTAAATTGATTATTATTTGCGGAATCGGCCGTTCAAAATTTGCCCAGAAAAATTTGGCAGACTTGGCTGAAAAAATATCAATGCAGATATTGCAAGCGATCTTTGTTCCAGCCAGCGAAGAAGCTCTATATTAGTAATGACTTGTGTTGAATCAAATTAAGGTATGTTGGAGGCTGAGTAGATTTAAGTTCAAGTTGAAGTAGTAGTCTAGAGTCGATACAGAGTCCAACAGAGCCAGAGAATATCTCTGACCTTGAGTAAAAACATTGTCCTCTTTTAGTAAAAAAGTTAGAAATGTAGAGAGTATTTATTACCTTCATGATACTTGATATCCCAGAGTCTTCTGTGTTAAAGGTATATCTAATCACTATGTCTTCAAAGACTCTCAAGTTTGTGCTAGGTTTTGATAGTCCAATGGACGAATATCTTTACTACATTATGACATTTCAGTGTTCAGAAACTCAACTCAACCATGTATTTTAAAGCAGTTTAAACCTAAGGACAGACCTTGGTAGGGATCAGTTATTTAAAAGGGATAATTAAAGTGTGAGCCTGTTAGTTTCGTTATGAATTCGCAAGGCAGACGAAGCCCACGATGACAGTAATTTTGGTTTATTGGGTGTTAACGTACTCACACTTGTTCTCTCCATCTTTTTGTGCCGCTTTTGAAACTGGCATTTAGATATGTGCTCATTGCCATACAAATATTTGTCCATGTGATATATATAGTATGGTATGTATATGTAGTATGGTATGTACATATATATATATATGCATAAGTCATATTGGCATTCCACATTCATTGGTCGTAATTCAATATTGACAGCAAGCATTAATTTGGCTGCATAATTAAAATCGGATATTCTCAACCAAAATTATTGCAAAATATTCGCACAGCTAATTGATGCGCAAAATTCAGTCATACGAAAATGTATTTGAGGCAGCAATTGCGTGCACATCACATGATTCTATGCGTGTAAACATATCTAAGTGTGTGTTGTTCGAGTATGTGCGCATGGTTTGGACCAACTTGCTTCTAAATATGGCCATAAATTGCTCTATAGTGTATACTCATATGCTGCGAATATTAAGTTGTGGTGCATTTAAATGCGCCCGAAGGACGCGCTCACTCTGCGAACGTTTGTGCTTAGTTCGGTTGCCGTTAGTTTGCGGCCTTGGTTGTGTGTGTGTGAATTGTTTCAAGGCATTGCATAGTGGAATGGAGTTACTGAAAGGTGTGTGAATTTCTGCTTTTGTGGTCATATTCGGTGTGACGTCAGTTTAGCAAAGCTCTGTGAAATTGTGTCTTCTTAGAAAGTTTTAAATTATCGACCAATAACGATTGTTGCACTGAATCAGAAGGAAACCGAAGCATTCAACGTAATATCTATATTTTCGCTCTTTGACTCAAGGGATTAAGTTACTGGAAACTGCTCTAAAATACTTAAGATAAAAAGACTACAGGCTAAGTTATTGCATTTTGTGACTTCCAAAGCATTGAATTATAGAGATTGTATATAACTAAAAGCAATATCTCCAATAAGTAATTTTGGAAGAACTTTAATCAGTCTCTCTAATTCTCCTAATTCGTCCGTACTCAGTTCCCCATATTATTTCCGTTTAAATCAATTCTAATAAAACAAAAAAATCATGATGATGTTCATTATCATCCTTGACAGCTTCTCACCATACTGTCATATTTTCTTGTCGATCTAGTCGCTAACTCACTCAGTATCATCTCAAGTACAGAATTTATGGTTTTCTACTGGAATAATTTCACTTAAATAAAGAAGTACTCGAAGGTGTTTTGAGGGGAACGTATATCGCAATTTCCCTTACAGTTAGGGCTGCTTAACCGAAATGGACCCAGATTTATGACTTCATATTTGGATTTATATTTGGAGAAATGCTCTCGCTGGAACATTTGCGCTTTGGGTTATGTTGCGTCTTCGTCATATATAATTGGATCGGATGGTCTTACAAGGGCGCCATCAGCAACAATATTTGCCAAAGTTAAATCAAATAATTTCTTAAACTCTTTCTAATTTCTTTCTTTCCAATTTCTTAAGTATAAGCAAAAGGTTAGGTTGGGTCAATACTATAGGTGGAAGGTGGTGGTGGTGGCAGTTTTCAAAGAAAGTTAACATATATTTTTACCATACAAGCCTCTCTTATTATTGCTTCTATTGAATTCTGTCTTGCAGCGTTCTTAGTAACATCTTCAAATTACTAACGTGTTTAGACAATATCTCAAACTTAATCACGCTGTGGAACAAACTTTCAAGACGTGAAAATTTTAGGAAAACTACTGTTATGTTTGGTCAAGGCTCATGAAGTGCCACGGAAACTCCTTTGAATCAGCATCAAACACTCCTGTGAAGTGGTCCCATGTTTCGTTTTTCGTCCGTAGTGAGCAAATGCGGCAGCTAACGCCGCGGACGGTTCTCTCATGCATAATGTTTCATGCAAGATATGTTACACACCGACTTTTGAGATACAGTGGGCATCTCAGCTTCGTGGCCTACCTTCAATTGACGGTGTGTCAATACGATAACGTAGACCTTTGTATCGTTATCATCCGCGGTAGCCGTTTTCGGAGCACTTCGGCGTAGTTCCTCAAAAACCGATTTGCGACCAAGACGAAACTCGTTTAACTAATTTTCGACAGCCGGCATTAAAGGAGAAGGGTCGTCGTCTTCAGCAGCAGCAGCATTTTCCATTTTTTTAAACCCCCGTACATGCTTGTTTCTGCAAGTGGAAAAAAAAAGAAATACGATTCCGTCTCGGCTGAAAGTAGCCATCTATGAAAACACACCACACGATAGCAAATGCCTCTTGTGATTGTGGCTCCATCGGACGGTGAGGTTAATTACTTACCTTATTTGTTATTTGGTTATCCTCAAGGCTTGCAAACTTTTCAAAAACATTGTAAATCGATTATTTCTCTAAAAAATTTATTGAATCTAAAAGTTTTCAGTACGTAATTGAGCCAAATGATTACAAACAAAATTAATTTTTCTACTTACTAAATTGTTCATAGAAAATTATTTATACCATAAATGCCCGTCTATTTCCCCGCACATGCATTATTTATTGTTTACATGGAAAATCCACAGTTGCCCATCACACCACAGCCATACTAATCAACATATGGTACAGATATACCTACAAGCTTCCATCAACAATCGACGATCAATCAATCAATTTCAATCTCTTTGCTTCCGCTGTTGCTCAACGTCCAATGAAGCCGTTTAAAGGGTCCAGATGATGCCGCTCAACAACTGTCCGGGCCATAAGCTCAATTCAAAGATGAATGCGGGAGTAAATGTCAACTGGGAGGAGCAGAGAAGGGCGTCAAGACAAACTGGCATGAACGGACTAACACAATCACAAGAACAATTGCAATCCATCGGTTGAATGATAATATGTTCGTGGGGTAGAAAGACTTGCAAAACTTTTCGACGAGCACATTTACGATTCGCACATAGCCACACACACACACATGCACATACACATATGGACTCATGCAGACAGGCCAATTAAGTTGTTTGGTGAAACTTTTAATTATCGTTTGGCCAAGTTGCCCGATCTGGGTAAACAATACGAGTAAAAGCTCATGCATAAATGCAGCTGGGAAGACAACACTGCTCTTGCACATATTTATGCACACATTCACACACACTAATGCATACGCGCATAGGCAAAATGTTTTGTCAGTGCGAAAAAAGTTATGGCCAAGTGATAAAGAGCCGTATAAAAGCGTACTGATTGATGATTTTCCGCTTAAAGTGCATGAACTACGAAACAGACGGTGATAGTGAGCGATTAAAGGAGCGCAAGGCAATGTAAGTGATTAAGTAGTGAAGTGAAGAGCGTGCACAAGAGTTTGGTAAAACGGATTTTGGAACAAAACAGACGAACCTGAACTCTGAAAACAGTTTTTGTGGAGAGTTATTGGATGTGAAGAAAAAAAGTTAGACCAAGTTAATCTAAAAATAGCGAACTGCGAGTTTTACAACTAACTTCGCTTACCGAGGATCATCTTAAAACCTTAAGTAACTGGGCCCAGCTAGTAATTATTATGGATGTGGTATATTACTTAAGGGATTAGGACAGTCCAAGATTATCAAAACATTGATTTTTTTGGCTTAAGGCCTTACTTTAGGGCCTTGAAAACCTTTTTCAATTGGTAGAATAGTGAATTTGCTGTAGTATTGAAGCGTTTGGGTCAGTCAGTTTCAGCCCGCAAAACTTTAATACTTAATGAAAAGTTATTGTCAAGCTAAAAACTCACTTTACTGGCATGTCTTTTGCGGATTAAGATTCCGTTCTTTTATTTTGTTGCAGATAGCAAGATTTAATAGAATCAGCGTCGCTCATTGAGGCTCTCCCGAAAAATGTAATTTCAAAGATTGGCCCAGTAGCCACCGTTTTGTATCAAAATGTCAATATAACACTGGTACACAGTATTCAATATTTGTGGCGATGAAAGTTATCCTAATGGTTCAATTAATTTATCAAAATACTTTACAAAAAATTTCTCTCCTATTTTAGCACCTTGTAATAGAAAATTACATAGGAATCTCTACCAAAAATCTCCCCCGACGATAAGTTCCGACTAAGATCTGTAATGAAAAACTTGATAAAGTGGGAAAAAACCGATGAGAGAAGACCGAACGTAGTGAAATATATAGTCGAAGCCTAAGTCCATATCGACCCTATTGGGTGAAAATTTGATATAACTTAGTTTTAAAATTGCTAATGACACTGAAACTGAGTGACTAGTGACAACTTACAAGGGATATATGATAAGTGACAATTGACAGGAGACAAAAAAACTTTCGAAAACTAAAAATAAATTTGATCAGCATTTTAAATATTTAAATTAGTGAGCTTCACAAAATTTGTGTGTCCTTTTACAAGTGACTAATGGGTGATTTAAATAAGGAAAACTACTTGCAACCAATTACAAATGACAAATTAAAAATGCGTCAATGTATACTAGAGAGCTATGCTATAACATCAAAAATAAAAAATAAAACTACTTTTCCTTCTTATATATATAATTATAGCCCCACGTATTAAAAGGAATCTACGGCGTTGATCATGCGATATCTACCAATAAGTTACCATAAACCATTGCTACCAAACGGACGCCATCCGCCGATCGATTGGCAACTCTATGGCTTTTTTTGTTCGAATGGTTGGCCTCTCGCTGCACATATAACCAAAACCCGTTACATCGTTGATATATTGGTGACCATGATGCAGTTTATGTCCGAGAGCATGGTTTTAATTGGCGAAGCTGTAGTCATGTATGACAATGTAGATAACATCAGCTTTGTCTGTACGGTCTTGGCACCGAATTTGATACTGTTCGAGATGATGTTGCGCGCTTATAATATTATTTATAGGCGCAATAGTTTTCGAACACATGTTGAAGAGTTCTACAAGAAGATCTATATACAACGGTATGCTATAACCATTAAACTGGACCTTTTTTATTTCTGTAGCAGTTTTTTTCAATTCTCCACTTTCTAGCACCTGGAATCCGGAGCTTTTCGAGAAGATCCGCCGTCAACATTTGCCCACCAAGTATTCGACATTCACCTACATTATCACACTGGTGACGTATGTCTATGTGCCGATAAGTGGTTTAGTCAAAAATGAACGCTTGCTACCTTTTCCGATCAAATTTGGTTTTGATTATACTGTGCCTTGGCCGCGTTATGTAGTGTTTCTTGCTATGTCGATTTGGACGGGTTTTGCCGTTGTGGGCCCCTTGATCGGCGAAGCCAATATGCTGGCAATGCAGATATTACATTTGAATGGGCGCTATTCATTGTTACTGCAGGATCTACGCAAAATTTCTAGGGATTCTATTGCCGAGCATGAGCGTTGCAAAGATAAAGATAATATGTTGGTTACGCAACGCTTCCGTTGCCGACTATTCGAAATTATTCGTCGAAATGTGGAGTTGAATGACTTCGCTAAGTCGTTACAGGAGCAATACTCGTTTCGTGTATTCGTTATGATGGCCTTAAGTGCGACCTTGTTGTGCGTTTTGGGATTTTTAACCGCTACGGTAAGTTAAATTAGAAATTAGGCGAAGATCGACATTCCGAAAAGAGTTTACGACTTAGACATCGCATGAATTTAAGTCCACGAACTTCCGAGATCCTTACTACTCCGATCTAGCTTTAGGAATTAGAATAAGGAGTTTGAAGATCCTACAGCATCCGTTATATCCATAGTTTTATCGAGATTAGTAAACCCAAATTTATAGCACAATATTGATTCGTCTAGGAGAACTTCCCTAATCTGTTCGTATTGGCATGCTTTTAATTATATCGTGTCAGCGATTCCAGTAAGATTTTTGGAATTATTATCGCTAGGATAGAGTTGAAATGAATTCTCTATGAAAGGAACGATACCTCTTCAGAATCAAACATTTTCGAATGCTTGCTTTATTTCCTATTTAGTAGACTTTTCTCAGTGAGGCCCCTGTACGTTTCGATTAGCGTACTCAAATCTGCTTTATTTCTACATTGGCTACTTCTTCTGTTTGAACGCCGTCAGTACCTTCCTAACAATATTTGAATTTAGAGGCATTATTCTAGACATGCAAATCTTCCATGCGCCGGAAACTTAAATCCTTGCTACCAAGTAATGAATTGTGCTACCGTTATATATTTTTCAGCTAGGACTAACTACGCAGAATATTAGATTTGTAAGTTGGATCATCGGAAAGGTGGTTGAACTGCTGATTTTTGGACGCCTGGGCACCACTCTCTCGACAACAGTAAGTATAAAAGTCTAGCAAAGTGCGGAAAAATTTATAATCTTAATGGGTTCTTCTCTGCTCTCATATACATATTACCGTCACAGACAAACATACGCTCAAGTGTCTTTCATTACTCTATCATATTGTCAAATGATGTAACATGGGTGTTTAATTAAATATTCACTTTCCTTGCAGACAGACGAACTGAGTACGTCGTATTATTGTTGTGATTGGGAAGAGGTTATATTTCACTCAAGGGATGCGGAGGAGAATAAGAAAATAATGAAGCTTATAGCATTGGCGATACATTTGAATAGCAAGCCCTTTCGTTTAACTGGTCTTAATTTCTCCGTTGTGAATTATGAGACGGTGGTATCGGTAAGTGCAAGTAAAGAAGATAACAGTAATTTACGCCTACTTACATACACATTTATGATTCTTCTCCTTTCGATTAATTTGATTACAGATTCTGAGAGGCGCAGGCTCTTACTTTACTGTTATCTATGCTTACAGATAAATAGTTAAAAAGTGACAGGAGACAAAACGAGAATTAAAAAGAAAACGAAATGAACTATGACTGAGTCTTGAAGGCAGATAAATAAAGTATAATATTAGAACATGACGGGTTAATATTGTGAGAAAGAGAAAGCGTTTCACAAGTTCAATGTATTTAAAAGTAGACATAAATGTAGTAATAAAAGAATATTATTATTGGAAATCTTCAAAGGTAGTTTGAAATTACTGAAGATTGGCTCATGATGATAAATTCAATTTAAAATTTAATTCACAAAAATGTTACTAATTTCGGGCAATTTGTCGAATCGCTTTCGAGAAATATATTCAGTGCGATATGCAGCGATCGTTTGGCTTTTCTAATGGTTAATGATTGTTGCAATTCCTAAATGATGTCAACCAATTCTTCGTATAGTTTTGTTTACAAAATAAGGGATCCCTCTCCTCTTTGCTACCACTGACAGTTATAGCATCGTCATCAAGACTGAAGCCTTTTGGTAGAATAAGAAATCAGACAGGACTCAGCTAGTGAAGCTGGACGACTCTAGCTTGCCTTTGTCGACAGATGGTTTGATGAGATGATCCTAAGAATGTCGATTAGGAATATAAGGTGAAGTGTAAATAGATTTTTGTTATTTTGGTTAACTTGTCGGTTTGAGCGTTGTCCGAAATTTAGCATCAGGAAAGATACGTAGTGCGAAGCGCCATTTTACAACACTGAGATTTTGAGTTCATTCATGAGATATTAAGGTTTGTATTTGCAATGATTTGGTATTTTATGGTATCATCCTGCCTTTCGTCAGATTCTAGCCAGAATCGGGCACTTCCGGAAAGTAAAAAGTTTTTCTTTGTTCTATTAGAACTCATAACTTCTTCAATAATTGTCCTAATGGAGACGTTTTCCTAACATCTTACATCAGCTTGCATTCTGTTAGTCCCGTTGACTTCCTGAAAACTTTTTGGGAGTCTAAACAGATAGCAGTTTTTTTCATAATCCAGTCTTTAACCCACAGGGGCCCTCTCTTTCTTCTCTATGCCAGGTGCTAAAGCTTAAAAAATGCTGACAGAGCTTGATAAGTGTGAAGAGCGAGAAACATTTACTTTCTCACAGACTCAATATATAGTAACTGCCGCCGTATGCCGCACTAACTCCTCTAGTTCTCCTTTTGATAGTTTCATGAAATATACTGTACAGCTAATTATAAGCTGTTTCACCACCACAAAGCCGTTAAGTGAACTTTTTAAAATGTTTAAATTAACACCGAGAATGCAAAACTCAATTTCAAAACTGCTCTCAATGAATTATCAACTCCTTAAGTTCTAATTTATAGTACTAAAGAGTCCAGAGAGCTCAGTTCTCGTGCTCTCAGTCGTTAAGAGAAACGATATAAAGTGGCGCTGACCCTTCTCTATGGATAATACTCAGAACTCCGTGAAGTCCAATATATGGTGATCTGTGGTGAAAGATTTTTCCATAGATGAATTATAGGTTAATTGATTAGGATCGCGTTATAAAATAATAGGTAGTCGAAAGTCTTACGTGCTCAACCTGAGATAATTTTGCGTAAAGTCCAACAGATGCGAAAACAATTATGTTATTTACTATATTACATTATATTATATTATATAGTAGTATACGGGAGCTGGGGTATTTCGTGGTTCGGTTTCACCCACCTTTGCCATCAAACTATAGTACATCCGTATTATACAATCGCTCAATTTTGCTAAGACATCTTGCATATTGACAGATATATACGGGTTATAGCCAGATGGAAGTTTGAAAATTTTATGTTAGGCATAGGGAAATTATGGCATCAGGGCACATTATTATCAGAGAAAGGTACTCCCTAAATTTCATTAAAATATCTTACAGAATGACATATATTTTCGGTATATGGGGAATTGAAAAGTAGTCCGGTTTCGACCATTTTTGAAAGTGAGTTGATATAACTTGAAGGCATTTTGAAAAGTTTTATTCAGATATCTCTTCTGGTGTTCGATTTATATATATTCGGGATAACCTTACTTACTGATTTTAGCTGAGATCAGTTTAGTACTTGGTTAGATGTGAAAATTCACCTAAAAGAGAACGGTTCCAAAGCCATAGTCCAATTTTTGCATCGACTAATGTGGAGTCCCTCCGTATCATCTGTTTTGAAAATTTAATGCTTCCGACGTGTTTATTTAGTAGTTTCAGTAATTTTCAACATAACCGTTATATGGGGAATGGGCGTGGTTTTCAACCGATTTCGCCCATTTTCGCACTATATAACAAGGTGTTAGAACTGTTTTTATGCACATTAAACCTCTTAGGGGTTGGGGTCACTTCCGCTTTATAAAAATTTTCACAAATATTGTACTCTATTGCAACAAGTTGCGAGATTACAAAAAAAAGAAAATGAAAGAAGAATTCAGTTGCCTTACTCTCCATTAGTCACCACTGCCTCCCTCCTCTCGCGCTCTAAATGGCGCCAACACCACTAACTCGCTCACGTACACCGAACAAATAAAAAACAATTATGACAGTTTGGCAGGCGCTGCTGTGGGCAACAACATCATCAACATCAACAATAAATGTGGTAGCAATGAAAACTTTTCGTTTGCGGGAAAGCGGAAACAGCCAAGCAATTGTGTTAAAACCAGTATTGTTGTTATTATTGTTGTTGTTGTTGTTAAAGCGATTATTGTAGCGAGTTAATAACATCAATATTATGTGCAGCATCGATTCAGAGTGCTCAAAACACCCACACACACGCCCATACATGTACATACATTTATATAGCAAATAACGGTACATTTAGACACGTCTGGGTGTGAGCTGGCAGACATGAAGCTACAAAAACCAGCAGTTGTGACAACATGCACGCGTGCAAAAGTGTTTACTGAGTTGCACACGTACACTTTTGTTGTGGCCAAAGTGGCGGCAGGTGCGTGTGTCGGTGCGCGTGTGTGAGCCACATGTTCTTAGCTGCAAACCACATACCCAAGTCACACGCAAACACACACACACACACACACACACTCATAAGACTTTCAATTCAACAACGACATAATTTATATTTGAGAAGTTATGCGGAGTTGAAGGCGAGAGGGGCGAGGTAATTGTGAATAATGCTTGTTTGCCAAGAAATGGTTGAGTTTGGGTTTTGCTTTGGGAGAAAAAAGACGGAACACAACGAACTTTTCGAAGCATTATGTTCATTCAACACTTTATAAAATTTGGGCGTCTCTTCCGCTTTCTAATACACTGACATACGACAAATACTCGCTAAAAGTGACAACGGAAAAGGTTCCACCATTGTAGAAACAAATCAGAAGGTCACAGAGTCATTATCAAATTGGGTTTGACTGAAGTTATGCACCGTTATGTTCAACATAAAGCAAGAGAACTTGTAAACCATGTTTTGATTGTGTACTTTCATGCTGATCCCTCATAACAACCAATGCGGTCCGATAAATAATTAGCCTATAAAAGGAAAATGCAAACTTTTGGAAAAAGTTGTGACCAATTTCTCAATATATTCTCCTTTTGACTCGATACAATGGACTTCTCGTAGCTCCAACTTTTTCCAACCGTCTGAAAAACCCGTCTGAAGATCTGAATTCTACTCAAATTTCTGCCCGATTAGCGACTTTTCAAGTTAAGGAGCAAAAAGAAGTCATATGGAATCAAATTTGAAGAACACGGCCTTCCAGGCAGCTCACTTTGGCCTTTGGCCCAGGTAGTCGGTGCAGATCACACCTCGTGAGTACCAGCGATGACATTAACCTTCCGGCCGATTGGTTAGTCTTCACCTTCTTTGGGGCAGATTCGCCGGGTATGCACGAAGCGATACAGAATAAGCCTTCAAATTAGCCCTAAACAACGTCAAACACTACTGTGAAGTGGTCTCACAACTGCGCTTGTTGTTCGAAGTGAGTAAACGCGGAATTATCGTACCGATAGCTTTTTCTGCCCAATATTCCATGAAAGACGTTGCCCAACCGATCTTTTGAGATGCCTACGCTTTAAGCTATCTCGTGCATTTTCAATTTGCCGCCCGCCATACGAAATTATGGACTTTTGTCACTTTATGCTCCATGGTAGCCGTTTACGGGGCACGGTAAAACTCGTGAAACTAATATTTGTAGGCGACCTTCGAAGGAGCGGATTCACTTATTCCCCTTCTAAAAACAAAAACCGAATCACACGCTATTATTGCTTTTTCTACTTTTTCGAAAATTCGCGACACGCCGGCTTCAATAAGTGGTCAAAACAAAACTACGAGTGCTTTGGCTTAAAAATTTGACAGTAGACGACTTTGTATTACACGGTAGTAAGGTGGAAGTAAATGGAAGCTGCACATATAAATCCTCTGACTCGGAATGAAAAGTGAAGATTTTGAAATTCAAAGATCTATGGACTTATTTAGCTCACGTTGAAATCAGGTATACTTAACTTTATTTTAATACTATAATACTATAATATTATAATATTATAATAATATATAATAATAAAAAATAATAAAAAATAATAATAAATAAAAAAAAATAATAAATATTAAAAAATTATATATACTTAAGATACAATAGGCATTGAATAGTCAAATAATTTGAAATATATCTTACTGTATATTTGAGGAAATTATTTCATTAACCATCGGAGAAGTTCGCATATAGAAATTTCAACGAATGAAACGAACTGCAGGCGCCTTAAAGGATGCCAACAGTACTCGCATTTAACCTTTAAAGCGACGTACAAATTCGGCAGCAATATCTCAGCTGAACCAACAAGTTGCTAACTTTCAGCCACATATTTAGCTTTCTACAAAAGTTCAATCAATCGACGGTTGCGCCAAACAAGTGAGTGGCTGAGTAAATGAGCTCGCTTGAGTGCCTAAACGAGTGTGTGCATGGCAGCGTGGCGCAGAGAGTTTCATGAGTTTCACATATTGTTGTGTAAGCACATATTATATGTATTAATATATGAGTATATAAAAGCATTTCCCGCTCCTTTCTTTTGTGTGCCAAGCAGCTAATCGAAAGTGGATAAAGTTTATCATTTTTTGAGGTTATAAATAAGTTGCTAACGTGCTCTACGCCACTGGCATACGAAATGAGGCACTCACTACTTAACAACTCTAGATATTAAGAGGAAAAAAGAGTAGGAAAAGACAAACAAGCAACAACCACAGGCATTCAAAAATGGCACACACACACACATATATATATATATACATACATCACAGAGTGCGGCAGGAATTGTGTTGCAGGAAGTGTGTCAGGTTAACACAGCGTCAACCACCAGTGTGAGCAAAGGGGGAACCCACACGTACATGCCTCCTGGTGGAAAAACATAAATATAATACAAATACATATATCTGGCTGTTATTTAAGATTTCATGTCCGCAGATTAAACGGACATTTGATATGGGCAAAAACTATTGGGTAGACGTCTGGCTTATATGAGCGCCGTCCGTCCGTCAAACAACTCTGCAGATTGTTTATCGAATACTTGTAGGTTTGCTTTATTTAAATGCTTTTTTCATCTGACAGCTTTGAGTTGGGTTTCAACGTCAAATTCGAGAAATCTAGAAATTTGTGGGTTTCGGTGTCTCATGCCTTTTATTACGGTGTTGTTTTGCCTTGTAGGCTCATTTAAATGTCAAATGTTTGCAGCTTATAGATATTTGTCTGACATTTTGATTGCAATACCGTTATTTTGTGTACCACATACTTGTTGTTTCAGTGGAGAATTGTTTATTCACTAGAAATTTGTGCGCAGAGATTTCTGTTTGGTAAATTCGTTTGGCAACGAGAGTGCGGAACGAAAGGAATTTTGATAAATTAATTTTAGATATCGGTACTTGCGTTGATTTTCATGTTTCTCGATCATGCCAAAAGATTTTAAATTAGAAAAGGTAATGTAAAAGAATGTGCGCTAGTAGCGGTTGGCCTTTGTCAATTGTGGAATGAGACCCCCCAAGTACAAATTTTACTTTAAAAGGCTTTTAATAAAATACGTCTGCCGTTCAGGGGCAGCTTAGAAGATGGGTTGCCCTATATTTTTTGGGAAACATCAAGTTATGAGCCAATAAAAGGAAGAAATGAGCGTCCAGATATTCATATATACTCGTACATAGGTCTGCTGATGACGGCGATCAAAGCACTTAACTAACTCTCTCAACTAATTACTCTGAATATTGCTCTGGTATTTCATTCCAAATATCAAGTTGAATAATTATGAGGTTTTTGGCTCAAACAATGGAAATTTAGCGCCCACAAAAAACAATTTCTAATGGGACATGTCCTAGAAGATCGCTTGTCATCTCTTCGTTTCATAAGCTGTTATCTAATGTAACCCACTCCTTCTTTATATAATTCTTCCAAAGTGGAGGGCCCTCTCTCTCTATCTTATTCATCTCTGCATATTGCTCTCTTACTTACTCTGTATCCGATAGCATGAAATATTTTGCTCGTCGTTCACCAACAGACTCATTAGCTTCATTAGCTCCATTTGCTTATCCAAGCTAGAGTTAGTGAAGAACTGATGGCAGGGTGCAATAGTAATTAGTACTTTCTTTTAGGTATGTATTTAGGTATAAGTATTTCCATATACGTAAATAGAAGGGCGGACATGCACTCGCTTTTTAAAATCATAGTTAACCCTTGAAAAAAGACTAAGGTAAGGGAATGATTAAAGAGAGGGAGTTCAGTTCGAAATTCTTTGAACTAGAGTTCACTGCTATTTACTCAGCAAAGCCGCATTTGATCAGCAAGGATGTCAGCGGCAGTTTTTTTTCCGTCAGGGATTTCGCATTATTGAAGTGTTTACCAACAAATTGAAATCAGCCGGGAGACTTGCAAACCACCACATAAAAATTACACATAAAATAAATTAAGCTCGCGAACTTCCTCCAGTTCGAGCCCAAAACCGGAATTGGGGAAAATTAGCTAACGGTAAACAAATCCATTACTTGACACTAGGACTGGCTGACTTCAGCATACTTTCTGATATAGATCAAAACAATGGATGTTATAAAAATTTACTTAAAGGAAGAAGACTAAAAAAAATATTATATGAGTAACTCAAATACTTAGAATATTATCCAAGAGAAGAGAACATTTAAAAGATGTAAGCGATGGTTACTTGTTATGGATATTAAAGGGTTCAGTCTGCTACAGGGTCTAGTGGACCTATGATGAGGCACTTCTTCTTCTGACTTTAGGCTGTTTATAAAAGTTTTTTAAAATATTTTGAACACAGCGCCATCTATTGTTTCTTTCTGCAAAATATGTCTTAAAAATTATTTAAAATGTGATACTTTGTATTTTTATGCACACATTCCCACAAAGGAGGTTTTTATATTAAATCGAAATGATATTGGGTGTGAACAATAACCACCGTGTAGAAATCTGGCAACGCTACCAGCTGTAAAATTCTAAATTTTTTTACTCTGTGAATTATGTGCATTTTTCTACATTAATTTGTTATTTCATTCAATTTAATTATTTTTAATTGCGCATTTTTTGCATGATTCATTTGTGAGCTAAGTGATAGTAGTTTTTAATGCTTTTATTAATTATTTAATTTTTTTAATTTCTGTACCAGGTCATTTTTCATAATATTTTGTTGCTACGTTGCCAACCATAGCAATTTGCTAGCGCGTACACACATTGTTTTTGTTTTAGTTTCTGTTTTTCTATTTATTTATTTCATTTTTCACCTTTCATTCCTCATTCTCAGCTCTGTTGCGTGTTGTTTTTTGAGTGCCTCAATGCATCTCGAACTCCTCGTTATATTTTCTCTAACATTGTTTGGTTTTAAACTTGAATTAATTTTTTTGATTTTGTTGCTTTCATTTTTAATATTAATTTTTATTATTATTTTTTATATTTTCTTTATCTCTCCTCTCCTTATGTAATAAAAGTCTGTATTCTAGTGCGAGTATTTTACTTTGTTGATTTGAGAGCTACTATGGACCCGAAACTGAATTTCATGTTAATACAATGTCTTCATTTTAACACAATGGTTTTGAAAGCTGGTTTTGAAAGGTGTCCTTAGTTTTGTTAAAAGATGGTCTAAGTAATTTAAAAATGCATATGTTACCAAAACACTTTTTACCACTTTGGTTAGGTCTATATTAGATTATGGCTCTTTGGTATGGATGGTATGGAACCCTAGTTACCAAATTTATTCTGACAAATTAGTCCCCGTTCGAACATAATTTTTACTTTTTGCCAAAGGGCATTTCCGATGGGATTCTAGATTTGGTCTTACTCCAAACACTAGTCGTCTAAAGCCTATTAATCTGCCTACACTCACTAGCCGTAGGGAAATGCTTGGCATAGTATTCTTAGTGAAACTCATGAATGGAACAGTTTGTAGTGCTTTTCTCTTGTCTGAAGTTAAATTTAATATACCCTAATGTTATGATCATGTAGATCAAGTTTTGAACTAAACGAACCATTCCGCCGCGTATGTCACGATTTTAATGCTCATTCCAGCACGTTTGTTTCATCAGACCCAATTTTCAACATTAAAAAAGCTATATTTTTTCACTAGCTCTTGAAGTTTTCGTTCTTCACCTGACCTCTCGACACTTAAAAAACTCTCTTGCCTTTCACGACTCGACTAATTCCACAAGTATGCAGATTGCGCTACTCGCGTCGGTTGTGCGGGAGGAGGGTAATAACAATTGCAATTCTCTTTCTTAAAAGTGTTAAATTCTAGCTTTTAAGACATATCAAGGTTCAAGGTCAAGGCCAAATTTGAAGCAGTAGCAGTTCGGCAGGGCTGCCACATCGCGTACCAGATTTGAGGTATTTTTAATGCTTTGAATGGTGTTCACATTTACAATCTGCTGCTACTCCCTTTAAGCACATAAATTATTAAAATATAAATTCAAAAATATTTATTAAAAGTATTTTGACAGCAGTGACATCTATCGCTTGCCCCGTATATGCACATATAGATGCTTTAGCCTAGAACGACTTCAATAGCCTACTTTCCACGCGTGTTTGCTGCTTCACAGCACACTTTACCGCAACCCAGCAGCCCAACAATTGCTGCTCCTATGTAGTACGTTTTGGGTAGTTTTTATTTATCCAACATACCTTTTGACAATTTTTATTACTTTTTAATACTTTCTTTCACTGCCAGTTTCCTAGTGCTTTTTATTACTTCTTTCTTGAATTTTTTTCCTGCTACTTTTCACTTTTACGCATTGACCTCACTTCAAACTCCAATACATTTGGGTTTATCTGTATGTATGTAAGTATGTAAGTGTGCGTGCGTGTGTGTCTGTGTGTGTGCGCCTCGATTCCATGCACACATTTTGTTTGTGTAAAATCTTTCGTGCAATTGAATGCGTTTGCAAAAGGTTGCGTATACGCCCTGTACACTGATAGCAATTGTTTGTTTTTGTTTCGGTTTTGCTACGCTTTGGCTTACTTTAGATGCACACTGCTGCTCCGTTTTCGTTACTTGTGCTACCTTTTCCGTGTGAAAAGTCAAAAGTTTTAGCTTTCACTCAACTCTTATCAAGCTCGAGCTCAAAGCGTACAAGCACAGCGCTGCCACACACACATATACACGCATACACACATACACGCTCGGGCATAAACAACTTGTCGGCAAATTTCCTTTTGCATAAATTTTACAGTATCTCGTTCGTTAAGTGAATATTTCATTGGAATATTCATGGCCTGAAAAACCATGGCAACCATGAATAAGGCGCACTGTGGACGATATCCTATTGGGTAGGTGTGTGTGTATGTTTGCTTGTGGTGGTGTTTGTAGCTTCGAAGGTTGCATGGTTAAAGGAAAATAATAACAAGTGTGCGGAGGGGGGGTGGGAGCGAGGGTGAGGGGGTGAGCGGCCACACTTTGATTGCTGGCAAACGAGGTTAGTGCAAAAATAAGATAACTTCTGATTTAGTTTGCTTTCTTACGGTCTTACGATTGCTTACACACTTACACACAAGCGCTAGCGCATATGCATGTTGACTGTTGTATATTATTTGTCAATCCTTTTGCTGCATTAATAGACTGCTTCTTTTGATGGACTTGTTTCAATATTGAATGTTATTGACACGACTCAGTAAAAACCGCAAAGTAAACAAAGGCAAATGAAGGCAAACACAACAGCGCATAAACACATACACACACACACACACACACACACATACATACATGAGCATGCACTACAGTCAGCCAGGCAATAGCAGTGGAAACAATTATAACAACAGCAACAATGCATGTTGTGAAAATCAGTTGCCAGGCAGCAATACAAATTGGCGACACACACACACACACACACACATAAATGAGTGATATATGTATGCAAATACAAAAATATGCACGTGCAAGTATGCTGTCAAGCAAAGTCAACTGGCAAAGGAGCTTGCGCTGAATATCTACATCGACATCGGTGTCATTGGCAATAGTAACAACAACAACAATAACAAATGTAGCACAAGAACAATAGAAATCATAGCAGCAACAGTTGTTGTTGAAGAATTAAGCTATTGTTTGCCCAATGTGAAAGTGGTATGATTTACAACAACAAAAGCAATGCCTTCGAAGCAAATCTGCACATCTGCACATCCGATATTTACCTTTCTTCGCATCTGCATAAATACATACTTACTTAAATTGACTGCAGAATCCAAATAACAATGCTGCTTTCAGGCTCGAAGTAGAAATTGCTTTAGTCGAAAGCTTCTTGCATATAAAATAATAAATTTTAAATTTCAAAATTTCTATAAATGCATTATATTTATTTTTGGGAACCACACTCAATATTATTTCAAACTTTTTCGTAATTTTTCTTTTTTTTAGTGTTTTGAAATCCGTTCAAAATAGATTCACAAGGATATCACTACCGGTGCAATTTCAAGTTAATCAAAAACAAGTAAGACAGCGCTAAGTTCAGGTGCAACCGAACATTTTATACTCTCGCAATGTGCAAGGATCAGAAGCGGGGATATGCTTTCAGGTGCTGGCAACACTTTATATTAAAAAATGTTGCAGAAGAATTCAACATTCATTTTTCGAAGGAATTATCAATGGTTTGCAATCATATTTGGTATCTTATTAACTTATATTACAGGCCATAGACTCATGTACTTTCATTACTATATTTTGCTTCGTGTCAGAGATATTTATATTAAAATTTACCAAATTAACTCAAAAGTGATATATGCGATATAAACTCAACCAAAGTGGTTTAATAAATATATAAGATACATGAGGAAAAAGTCAATTAGAGAAAAGGAAATCATAATATTAGGAATAAGCGGCTTTGACCATGGTCCATACCGATTTCTTTCATATTTAGCGCGAAATTACATTTTGTTTAAGAAAACATATCCACTTAATTTCACTAAAATATCATACATATTGACCCAAATTAGCGGTCTAAAGTCAGATGGAAAGTCGGGAATTCTTATATCTAGCATTTTTGGGATAGAGGAAAATCTACACTGATCACATTAACTCTTTTCGTTATTCAAGTATATTAGCGAACATGTTTTCGCCCAATTTTGTGAAAGTAACTCACACAGTGACCGACATATTCGCCATAAAGTCTGCTAGAATAGCGAAAATCATTATATTTAATATATCGGAGCTGGGATAATTCGTAGCCCGATTTCACACATTTTCGGCATTAAATTATGGTATATCCGATGTTACACGTTCACTTAATTTTGCTAAGATATCTTACAGATTTATCGAAATATATGGTATAAAGTCTACTCAGAGGTTGAAAATCCTTATATTAGGTACATGGGAGCTCGGGGGAGGGCTTACCCAATTTTATCCATTTTAAGCACACGTACGCACAGTTATCAGAAAGAGATCACTCATGTATTGACCGTTATATATGGTATAAACTTTACGGGAATGTTGAAAATGGTATATGGGGGCTAGGGGAAGTATTTGCCCGAACTTGGCCATTTTTGATACCAGAGTACACTATTATCATGGAAAGATAATCCTCCAATTTCATTACAATATCGCACAGATCTCTCGATATTTTCGGTAAAAAGTCAGTTGGAGACACTAAGGTCCATATATTGGGTATCTGCTGGCTTGAAAATTTATCATCCGATTTCAACTACTTTTACACATGAGGTGGCATATCTGGAACGTACTATTCGTGAAAAGCTTTACTCCAATATCTTAATTGATGCTCGATTTATCTACTTTAAAGGGAAAATATCGGGTGGAACTTAAAATTTTGTTTTGTGAGAATTTTCAGAAGTAGGCGTGGTTTTTCATCCGATTTCGTCCATTTTCACAATGTGACAAAAGATTGCGAACATAATGTCACATACCAAATAATCTAGTCACTAATTCTTGGGACACAAAATTAGTGGATGGTGTGGAATCTCAATTTCTATTCAACTATAAGATAGTAGTTAGATTCCAAATAAATTGTTGATTTCAAATTAATTAAAGGCCTCAATTGTTTTTTGATTTACACTTAATTGGAATCTTGACGCTTGTATTGAGTAACTCTCAGTCTTCCTGGTGGCTTAGCAGACGCATCGTAATGATTTTTCGAATTCAAATCAACTTGTCTATATTAAACTACCTATCTTCTTTTATGTTTGTCACTTCATAAGATATTTGCTAGTTATTTTTTCTATTTTATCTTGCACTTGGACTTTGTTTCAGAGGCGCGTGGAACTTCGATTTCTATAAATCAGTCTTCAAACGAGTGACAGTTTCGTATATAATACTACTATCCTCCGATCCTTTTGAATATCAACTCTTTTCAGTGAAACAGATTAGGTCAATTCTTCTTTTTTTCTTCTTTTTGCAGAACACTTGATCCATATTCTCAAATAAAATTGGATTGCTGCTATCTGATGCTGTTGTTGATAATCTAACACAACACCATTTCACTAACTCAATTCACACAAAACTGTCTGCAGAATGATTAATACTATGAAAGCAACAACAACTGGTCTACAATTTTCTAAGAAATCGCTCATAATGCATTTACTGTTATGCTTTTCCTAAAAGTAGACAATGAAATTACTTATTCCGCTTCTTGAGGAGCCTTTAAGAGATTAATCTTATTATTATGGTTGGCGACCGACTTTCTGGAGTAAAAGGTAGATCTAACCTGGAAACATGGTTAAAATTCTACCTCGGAATACAGACCTAGACAATGAATTTAAATTACACCCTTAAAAAATATGGCATATCAGATAGTAACAGAGCAACCTATTAAGCCTAAGTCTTTTTAAAGGAATGTAAGTCCACTCTACAAAATAGACAACCAAAAAGATTTGGCTATTTTAGAAGAGGCCAAACAGAGTACACCAAAAGGTTTTGATCCTTCAACGAGAATATTTCAAGTGAGCTCATTTTAGGTTAGATCTCTTAGAAATAATTTCCGAAATGAAAAAACTTTTCCGAAAAGCGTAGGCCAAAAACATCAAGACGAGCGAAAATTGAAGAAGAGAAGAGAATAGTTAAAACAGAGTCTAATAAAGCGCCGCTTACTTACAAGGCGCGCAGTCTTTTCTGCGGGCATGTTGGAGTGCCTGGATAATTTATTTGCTGTGAAAATTTCAGTTGAATCGGAACCGTAGTTTAATTATGACCACAGGTGGAATTTAGACTAATGGAAAAAGAGTTATATCGGTCTGTGATTGGATTTTCTTTGAAGTTGTGCGAGAGATATGAAACAGTAGGCATCTTAAAACACTACGCGGATCATATGTTGGTTAAAATAATGTGCATGAGATGACTGTCGGCGCTATGGATCTAGCCTTTGCTCACTCTGGACAACAAACGCAACCGTGAGATCACTTCACAGCAATGCAGCTGCTTAGGCGGAATCCGAAAGAGTTTCTGCATCGTGTCGTGACCGTCGTCGGAAACATGGATCCGCTGGTAGACATTAGAGACCAAAGAATTGTCCGAATAGTGAAGTCCACTACCGGCGATTCTGTTCCGAAGAAAGCGAAGACTGTCCGACCGGCTGGAAAAGTGCTGGTCGCCGATTTTAGGAATTCACAAGGCAGATCACGCCTATTTTTCATTGACTATTTTTACGAAATTTTCGTTTTCATTTTGCTGGTTAAAACTTATCGGACCGTCCTCGTATATTTTCGTGGTTAACGGCAATGTTTCTCGGCTACTTTGTAGATTCCTTCAGAAATCAGTTAAGACGAGCCAATATTTAACACATATTAAATAATATGTTATAGAACTCTATTCCTAGATACTTTGAGCATATGAACCACCCTTTTTTAGTGCACATGATACACCATTCACATACACACATTACCTAGTACGTACATTTGTTTTAAATTAGTGAAGCACTTAACATTCAATCGCCTTTCAAGTGTAAATTCGTATGCTTTTGCTCCAGTTAGTTGCCGGCGTTGCGGTTATAATGTAATTAGTATCACTTTTGTGCTAATTGTAATACCAGAAGCAAATGATGTGCACCCACGCACTCACACACCCTAAAATACTAACATACACACGTACACATGGCCACACAGGGGCGCAATCATCAGTAAATATGCAAATAATGATTTATTTGCTATTGCAACGTTATTTTAATTATGCACAAAGATTACAACAACAACAAGTATGTTATTGCAAAGAAGCATTCTCTTTAACCGCAGCTGTCATTGGCAACTGCACACACATACATTTACATATACATAAGTACAACAAATACGATTTAATTAGGTATGCATTCATTCGTTTCAGGGAACTGCTACTTACATACCTGTGTTTTCAGCGCTTGCGCCAATGTTGCCACCTGTTGTAAGGATGGTGTGGTAAGTAAATCAACTCGTCAACACTTCGCTTGCCAGCGAATGACATTTAAGCGTTTCGAACCATGACTTCGCATGAAATATTGCTGGCAGAATTAAGACTAAAGAGAAAAATAAATTCTGCTAAATAGTCTAAATTTCTCCAGCTATCGAAAAAACAAACAAATATGCCAACTGGTGTTATACCGATTAAACAAAGCGGGAGTACAGTTCTCTCTCGGCGCACTTAAGTAACATTTTATAAGCCCCTCTTAGTATACTAGTTCTAGTGTAGCATGCAGACGTGTGGGACCTAATTGTGTTCAATGAGGCAGCTCTTGGCTTGCCCGAACTAATAATTTGATAATTTGAAAGCTGTGTAGAAACTTAGAAAGCGATCCAGCGATTTATGAGATTTTTTGCTAAATTTACTAATAAATAATAAATAACAATAAAAATATAAAAAATAAAAAATAAAAAATAACTAATAAATAATAAATCAAATTTCAATAAACGTTTCTTGCAACTTATCGCAAGTTTCAGTTCAAATGATAACTTCTTGCAAATATGTATTCCTATTTGGAAATAACGAAAGTTTAGCAGAAATATTAAAAGAAATTTCATCAGTTTTCCAATCGTGACAGCTTACCGTTAACTGTTACAGTTAAATTTCACTCTAAAAGCACTCAAAAAGAGAGATTATTGAGCAGACAAGATTTACAAGTCTGTTTCAGAGTGGAACCCAGCGATCGTAGGAAGGATTATATCGGCCACTTGTTAGAACTTGAGGAACTGTTTAAAAAACCGCACCAGTTTTAGAAATCCGCACGAGCTCCGTCAGCCATGAAGGTCCTTTGAAGCTCTGATATTGTCCGTCCGAGTACCGCCCGCTTTACTAAAAATGTATATGAGAGTTCGCCTCGATTTTGCCTTTTCGGCGCTTTCACTCTTCGGCCTACCGAACCCGAACGTACGCCACTACGAAGTTAGCTTTATGTTACTGGAAGTGGTACATAAGTACAGTACCGATACATAAGTATTATTTAATAAAAAACTCTGGAAAATTTGGAGAAATTTCACAAAAATATTTCGAGTAGAGTTGCCAGTCCATTAAAAAAATAAAAACTAATGAACAACACTACAACTGCAGAGTTGCGTGGCGTGCGCAATTCAGCGAAAATCTCCAACGCTAACCGTTCGAGGCCTGCGCCACACAAAAACTACACAATTTTACGCCAAAAATTTTAATAGTTCAGTTATTTTTCCAAACAATACACAAGCAAGTGGTTACTACAGAGAACGCTGTGCGTAGCACCAGTGGCCGCGGCGAAGTGGCGCACGCGAAAACCGGGTCAAGTGAAACTTTGTTCTCCATGCGGCTTTCTGCTTCTCTACTTTTACGCCATTCATGACTTTTGTATGTTTGCTGCATTTTGTTTTAATTGTTCGTTGTTGCTTTTGCAACTATATTTTTGATTCTCGTTTTAACAACCATGTTTTCAATTTCTTCTTTCTGGTTCGCTCTCATGCACTTGACTACTTTTGAACAATGCAATCGAAGGGTTTTTATTTTTCGTAATTTAAAACAAAAAAAAAAATATTTTTTAATTCTTCTTTGCTTTTTCATTATTTTTTTATATGTACTTTATTTTTTTGTTTTAATATTTTATTTTATTTTATATTTTCTTCAAGTGCGCTTAATTGTACGCTGCGCCGCAAATTGCATTGTTTTTCGTTGCCCAAGTTCCCAACGACGGCGAAAATTGCAGGCGTAGCGTTCTGGCAGCTGCTGCCGCTTCGTTTGCGGTTGTTGTTGGCCGCACGACAGCAAGACAAGCAGCACGCTTACGCCAACAAGCCAACGCAAACTAAAGTTTTTTACACCAAACTGCACTTGTTAACCCTTCCTGTGCGCATTTGCAATTTTTTAAGCTCTTTCCACTTTTACTGCATACATTATATATATTTACAGTGTATGCGTATAATATGCGTACAATGTGTGCACACGCTATGAGCAAATGTGTATGCGTGCTTTGTGGGTGTGGGTGTGCGTTGGCAAGCTGTGGCCAAGCAAGCGCCGCAACGCTTTAAATGGATATACAAAACCCGCTCGGCTGACAATGAAGCCTTTCCAGCTATATAGGTATGTGTGTGTATGCGTGCGGATGGAGCTCATGCGATTGTTTCCTGTGGCCTCGTAAGTTTAGCAACCTCTTAAAATAATCACCACACAACAGTGGACAGTGTGGGTTTGTTGCTGCTGTTTTTTATATTAAATAAGTGAGTTTATGCTTTCATTTGTTATTTAGAAACTAGAAACCCCTTAAGGCAGTTAGGAGAACGGTGTTTATTAGTTGAAAAATAACTAAAGGAAGGCTTAAGTTTAAAAATGCATACCTAAAGATGGTGGATATGGACTTCTACTAGGGATCTCGAGCTAAAGCTCCAAGTATTGATTTCAGATCATCTAATGACATCGTCATTATCTATGAAGCAGAGTAAACGAATCGAAAACCGAGTAGATGAATCAGAACCAACCAAGGAGCTTGGGCACATATAAGCTCAGCTTGATGTATTTTGAATAATGACCACCAACTCTCAAAACAGTTGACTAACTCTCAAACGAAGCCGACACGAATACGACGAAAATAAAGTTATAACCGGAGAGGGGATTTCGGATCGACTTCAGTATATTCCTATTCGGAAGAAGATCGGGAGTTGCCAAAATTATTTATTAGCGGATTTGGGTCTTAGTGAACAAGAATTGTGGAGCTCTCAGTTGTAATCATAGCCAATGCAGAACTAGATTTCAAAGTGTTTCTTAGTGAACGCTTTTTTTGCTACAAAAACTCCCAAATGGTTAGATTGTAGCGACGCTATGTGTCATCTAGCGGATGACTGAATAAAATGTCTATGACATAACCAGAAAATAAAGTTTTGGGACTTGATCGTGTACGACTTTTGAAGTTCTCTGAGGTGATCCAAGTCTTTACTAACAGTAGACATACTCTGTGCTTAAGATAGGAGGGCTAAAATTTCAAAAACAAAAAATTCTTCCATTGACTTTTGACCGAAATTTCTGTGGAAAACGGAAAGTATTTTTACTGTTTCTATAGGTTTGGGCTGTATCTAAAAAATGCCTTCAAATTGTTTAAAGAGGCAAGCATATCTCAGTTACATCACCATCGATATAACATAAATGTTTTTCAGGATTTCTTCCATTTGGGAACCATCATTAAATCTCACTACACGTGTGACCTATTTTAAAGTCTATTAAGTCTATGTCAAGAACTGTTAACAATACAATATAGCTACAAGAGTCACTGGGGTCTTGGTAGGCAATTGAACAGTAAGTTACTCTCCCGAAGTAATACTTCGTAAGTCTATTTTAACAAATCGTGGAGGAACTTCAACGACGAGAACATCCGATGAGAAACCTTTTGGAATATCAGAGCGAATGATTAACAAACCATTTAGAGATATTTACGTAGTGGCAACGATGAGTGTCGCCTAAGATAGGATGAGATGGTGTATGAGCTTTATGATGACTTCTATTCAGTAGATAGCGAAGTAACAATCAGCTGAATTAATGCAGAGTATCTAGCTCTGAAATTAAAACTGCGGTAACAGTTGGATGTAATAGAAGAAGAGATAAGCCCCCTCAGCGTCGAAAATACCAAATGGGAGAAGGACACAACTTTGTTTATTGTTTGGAATTTTTGCCAGCCACCAAAGAGAAGACTGACGCGACATCTTCAAAATCGTTTAGAAAACGTTCCAAAGACCAATTAAAAGAGTATAACATAAAAATTAATAACGGATGCTATGACTAATGATTGAATATTGATGCACACATAATTCTGAGACCCCTTGATAATGTTTGATCGATTTCGAGGTTTGCGTCCACTCCTGTATGGATGGATTAAATCAAGGTCCATATCAGAGCGCCAGAGTGTTACAGGAGTGTTACTTGCAGGAGACCGCCGAGTATATCATTCTCTTAAAGTATATCATTCTCATCGGAAGTAAATCTTATTTGCCACCTATTTTGCTTTACGAACATAGTTAGTGAGGATAACAAGAGAGCTGGCTAGAAAGAAGAGTAGAAGAAATACTACCTTGAATGCTGGCAATAATCAGATTTGCAGACAGAAGCTTGTGGATTGAAATTCTACAGCCTAGGTATTCAGATACAGTTATTATGTTCAGCCAGTGCTAGTTAGTTTGAAATAGCTAGAAGAATACCGAAATATGCCCGGCGGGCTTTGCTAACAAAGGTTTCAACCAAGAAAGGGTGGTTTCGGTGACCAACATTAATGCAATTTTATTTTTTATTTTTTATTTTTTATTTTTTTGATTATTCTTCTTTATTTTAAATAGGCGGTGAATTTGTGCAAGTACATAATTAATGTACTCATAAGTCACTTTAACCACTGAAAACATTATGTTGAAAATGAATGAAAATTACAACAGTCTGGCCACAACAAAAGCGTGTATAATTATTTATTGTAATTAAATTTAAATACACATAAATTTAGCACAACGCAATTCGCTTTCTAACATAGCAGTGTTGGCTTCACCGCTTGCAGCAAGAAATTCCACAAGTCGCCAAGCATTGTAATCAGCAGCGTAACCTACTTTTAGGCGCTCATGCTTTTTTACGACAATGTAGCTGTACGCAGCACAAATAAGTATTGTTTAGAAAGCATAATTCCCCAATTCCGATCCCCATAAGCTACCATTTAAGCACGCTACCCCAACATATTATGCAAACACACGCACAGGAATACAAGCAGACATAATTTACGCCCATAAAATTTGCATAAATATGGGCGAATGGGGCAACGGACTGGTGTGGCGGCTAAACGAGATGAAGTGCAATTTCAACATTGCTTTATGGAGTAAACGAGTAAATATAAATCGCTGAAAATGTGCTATGAATAATATTTCCAGTGTCAGCAGTCGCATGGCATGGCGGTGTACACGAGTGCGTGGGGAGTGGGGGGCGGGTTGGTGCCGGCGGGCAAGCGCGTAAATAAAAACATATGCGCATGGAGGAAAAGTTAGCGTTGCAAGAAAGCCAAATTATTATGTCACGCCCTCGCAGTGCGTCCGAGGCAGCAGCGTATAGCTTGCACTGCGCTTCCAAGCGCGGTGTGCGACGCGGCGGTGCCACTCTTCCCCCGGGTGTGGTTCGGCAATTTCGTGTTTCTAACCAAAAATCCGAGATATTTTATGCTGCAGTGACTTTGTGATTGCATTAAAATGCATATTCATAAGTATATGCGTTGTTGTTGTTATTGTTGCTTTTGCCTTATTTTGCTTGGCATATTTTTGTGGCATTGCTATTGCAATTGCGCTAAATTGTTTCATTTACACCCCACTCTACAGGCACAACAGCTACAAAACACGCGCAAATAGTTTTCGGCGCATTGCTCTCATTACCTCCATGAAGCCTCTCTCTACTGCGCTCTTTCTCTCCGTCTATCTGATTTCCCTCTCATTTTAACTTTTTGCCTCGGTGAGTAAACAATATACTATATATATTGTATATACATACAAAAATAAATTAATGTATCTATTTGTCGGTTTTTGCTACACTTTGGCAACTCTAAGCAGCCAAGCGATCAAACAAACACCAGGCCATTGCTACAAATTTTGCGTTTTATGCCCAATTGCTACAAAAACAACGTCGACGTAACGATATGCAGTCACTAAATAACAACAATAATAACACAAGTATAACAGGAAATTTTAATTGTTGATTGCGGGCGTCGAGCTGCGTTGCACAGTGGGTTGATTGGGGATAAAAAGCGGTTAAAATTTAAATACCGATAAAATTGTAAATAATTTTGTTCCAATTTTATTCGGCTAGATCTCCAAATTTTCTTCAAATTTTCAAAGATATCTTCTTCTCGATCTTCTACACTCTGCTTGTTACTACTTGGCTTATTTTAATATTTTTGAGATCCCTTTGGATAAACACTTCGTTCTTCCTTGGAAAGCTACCTAGGTGCTCGTTTATTTTATTTTTTTTTTTGTTTAAGGAAATTATACTCGAATATTTCGTGCTATACTGACTTTGTCCAAGAGAGAAGGGTCTATAAAAAGGCTCAAAAACGATTTCTGTTTCATTCTTTCATACGGAAAACGTTTGGAGAAAATGAGAGGTCATAAATAAGGGTCTCAGATTATAGGTTACTTGCAACTTAGTGAGAGGTTTGGAAGTATTATCGGTTTGGGAGTATTTTATTTCCGTACTCTATTAGTATTTCAAACAATGTGTACAACAGAAAAAGGAACTTAGGATTCACTGTCAAAAAACGACAAATTTCATGTCAGCCGATATTTTCCTCATATATTAAATATGATGGACTAGAGTTTGACATCGATTTCGGTTGTTCTCGAAAGCTTGCTCTTATTATGCAGCATGACGAATTATTTCCTGAAAGTTGATTATTTGGTTCGGTTGGTCATAAAATGGTGATAACTTTTGGTTTTACGAATCTCCACTTATGAGGAGTGAATTTTTTAAGATTAGTCAGAGCTTTGGTTGGTATAATTAGTTAGTTGGTTAGTTAGTGTTAAGTTGGCGTAGATCCAAACCAAGCACTTTCCGATTATCATCCATGATTTAAATTATCATTTAGTCATTGCTAATAAGAGCACTAAGCTCGATGAGATAGAATCCTTTAAGTTTTTCAAATGTAGTTAACCAATTTTAATCGCATTTGTAGGACATAATAAACGTACAGTCTTCTCTAATCTTTTCTATCTTTATCCATACTCCGTTAAAAAAAACCAAAAAAGTTGTTCTATTCGTCAGTAAGTCCATTTTTATTTAGGTTACGTTAAATTTTTAACATTTCCTTTGCCTTCTTGCTCGTTATAGCTGATGTTTTTATTGTTTGAGTATGCTTAATTTTTATCGTGCTATTTTTGTGGTCCGAACTTTGTCAAATACATAATTGCTGCATTTATTTCGAAACGCATAGCGTTTTTCCTCGTAAAACTTTTATTTAGTTGCTTTTTGTTTTCTCCCTTTTCCACTTATTTGGAATATGTAAATCGGTTTCATCTCTTAATTTCATTGCTCCGTCACATGCAGTGATTAATATTGATGAGCTGCGTAAATATTTCATATTTTAAATGTTGGATGTCAGTGAAAATGCGACAAATGGGAATACAAGAACTTGCACGAATGGGGAAAAGCATTTATAGATTCAATAAATACGCAAATAATATTTGACGAATAAAAATATAAAAAAATTTTTATTATTATGCGTTCAAATTTTTGTTTTTGTTTTAAGCTTTCAAAGATATTATTGAAACAATTTTAGTATTTATGACGTTGGCTGTCAGTTGTTAAATTAATAGAGTTTGGTTTGCATTTTTTATAGAAAGGCGAGTCTTAGATAAAATTAACCAATTTTGTGATATCAAAAACTGAAAATAGTTTTACAGGTCACTGTTATATATTCAGGCTTCAAAACTAAACACTTTTATTGTAGTAACAATCTCGGTGATGGTTTCGAATTTTTTATGTTAGTTTTCGTAAATGGGTAAGACGCCTGCACCCGTGCACTTTCGCACGGTAATACCCATTCTACTATCTAGCGTTACTGGATCAATTTAAAAGTCAGAAAGGTTCATGGGGAAATATCGAAACTGTTGAATTTAGGGTTAAGTTTTACAATACACCCACTATCATATTTAGATCACCTTATTCTTTTCATGATCTAAACCTTGAATTTTACTTATCCTAATACGACAAAGTAGTAGTAGTGGTTCTGTGTGATGTTTAGACGATTGTGATGCTCAGACCTTTTCTATACAATTGGTACAGAGGTTTAATATTGAAATTTTTGATATATTTGATCGGGGGATTTAGCATTGAACCATGTGGAGATAAATTGTCGTCAACGCACCGCTATACAGTTTTATATTTGTTTTGGCTGAAGTTGGATCACACAGCACAGACTTGCCGAAGTTCAGGTTATTTCTCGAAGAAACGTTAATTAACATTGAAGATGGCTTAGCTGAATCAGTTTCTCTTGGAAATCCTTGTAGTTGCAGTAAAGAGCTCAGTGATTACATATAGCTTAACTCATTCTTCGAGGCCTGCATTCTAAACCCGCCCGAGGGAGAAGCTAAGAAGTATTTCAAATTTGGGTCCCTGATATGGCAACATAGAACCTGATAAAACCATCTTAAAAATCATATTCATCAGTCACTCGGATGCAGGTCAAATATATTAGAAAATTCAAGTTCCCGGCTAAAATCGAGTTGAGTTTGGTGCAAGCTTTAGGTAGAGCAGCTTTATGAAATATCTAGCGGAAGCCTTTGGCATACGAAAATAGTTATATTTACGTATTTCAATACATCCAAAATGTATTTCGACGACTGGTGGAAGAAATTTTATGCTTTGTAGACAGAACAATTTTAGAGGGTAAGATTTGGAGCTATGCGACCACTTTCGACAAAAAGTGAAAAAAAAGATTTTCTATTTCCCACTACAGGTATTGGCGACCTCCTTCAGGAAGAGTGAGAAAGAATCCGAAAAACCTTAATTAAACATAATTATTGGGTCAAAGGATTTTTGGGTGCCTGTTGGAGATTTTAGTACCAATATCGAAGGTATCTTCTAATAAAACAAGGTATTTTACCCATATAAATATACCCATAATTGTGGTCTAAGACCTATAATAAATTTTAAGGAAGAAGAGTAAATTTATATCGAAATTTCACAAAACATGGTACCGATTTTCGAATTGAATCGTCTTCAAGAAGTTATTATACAGTTAGCAACTCTTTACAACAAAAAATATAAAATCAAAATAAATGATCAAAAATCAAACTAAAATTTTCAAAAATAAAAAATGTTTATTAAATTGTCAATCTTCTACCGAATGTGCAATAATAAGCTGAGTCGCACTTCTCTACGCTACAAATCTAGTACGGGAAAAGACTCCTTATGGCTCACAAGAGCTTACATTGGTGGAGAATGGTTGGACGCGACCAGCGGTGCCACATTCGAAGTCCGAGATCCAGCAAATATGCAAGTGATCGGCTGTGTGCCCGACATGACTGTAGACGAAGCGCAAAAGGCGATAGATGTCGCCACAAAAGCCTTTTACGCGCCCGAGTGGAAGCTGATTACAGCTCGTGAGCGTTCGCAGTTGCTAAAGGTTTGTCGGCAGCAATATATGCATATAATATGTCTTAGCATTTTCGCATTGATCTCTCCGCAGAACTGGAACGCCTTGATTTCGCAGCATGGCGCCGAATTGGCTGACATAATCACAGCGGAATGTGGCAAACCGTTGACCGAGTCGCTAGCCGAGGTGGCTTACGGTCAGTCGTTCGTCGAATGGTTTGCCGAGGAGGCACGACGCATCGACGGACAACTTATTGCCAGTTCGATGAAGAATCAAGAAATGCTTGTGCTGCGAGAGCCACTTGGTGTTGCAGCGCTCATTACACCATGGAATTTTCCAATGGCGTTGGTCTTACGCAAAGCAGCTGCGGCTATGGCGGCAGGTGAGTGAAAGCAGCAGCGCTAGTATGAAATTCCAACAATTTAAGATTAATATTTTATGAAATTTGCAAATTTCTGGTTTCTGTCTTCCTATAGGTTGTACTGTCGTCATCAAGCCTGCCGAAGATACACCACTTACCTGCTTGGCACTCGCTAAGCTTTCCCAAATGGCCTGTATACCTGCCGGTGTTTTCAACGTGATCACCACGAATAAAGCGCCAGCCATCGGCGAATTCTTCTGTCGAAGCCCACAAGTATGTGGCATCTCTTTTACGGGCTCCACCGATGTTGGCAAATATTTGTTTCGTGAATCTGCCGGTTTGCTCAAACGTGTCTCGCTAGAGCTTGGCGGTAATGCACCTTTCATTGTCTTCGAATCGGCGGACATAGCTAAGGCTATCAAAGGTGCAATGTTATCGAAATTTCATAATGCTGGACAAACTTGTATCTCAGCGAACCGCTTCTACGTGCAATCGACAGTATATGATGACTTTCTAAAACAGCTACAACCACAAGTGGAAGCTCTAAAAGTTGGTTCGGGACATGAGCAGGATGTGAAAATTGGCCCACTCATTAATTTAGCGCAACTAAAGAGACTTGAGTCATTCATGAAAGACGCGCGCTCCAGACATGCGAAAGTGGTATGCGGTGGTAGGCGTTTGCAAGACCTGGGTGAACTCTTCTACGCACCCACCATCATTACAGATGTGGATCGCACGGCGCGTATTTACCGTGAAGAGGTCTTTGGCCCAGTTATTACGTTGACAAAATTCGATACCGAAGACGAAGTTGTAGTTAAGGCAAATAGTTCACTACGTGGCTTAGCGGGCTACTTCTTTAGTCAAAACTTGCAACAAGTATTTAGAGTGGCGCGAAAACTTGAAGTCGGCATAGTAGGCGTTAATGTGGGATTGGCATCGCAAGCGGAGGCGCCTTTTGGTGGTATTAAGGAATCCGGTATCGGACGGGAGGGTGGTCATTATGGCATCGATGAGTTTACCGAGATAAAATATATCTGTTTGGGTGGATTGAAATACGATTGATTGGATTCTCGTGCCGTCGAAAACGAACCCATGTGTATGGGGTGAAGCTGAAGAGGAAGAAAATTAAAAATAAATAAAAATAAAATATTTAACTTTAACATAAAAACTATAAACATAATTAAAAAAATGTTTTAATCAGATAGAAATAATTAAAATAAATACAAATAAGGAAAAGCTAAGTTCGGATGTAATTGAACATTTTATACTCGCGCAATTTGTGAGGCACAAAGAAGGTGAAACATTTTCAGGTGTTGACAAACTGTATATTAAAATATGTTGCAAATGGTTTTAATATTCGTTATACGACGAAACAGTAAATGGATTACAATCATATTTGGTATCTTACTAACTTATATTGTAGGTCATAGACTCATTTGGTTTTATTGTTATATTATATATTGTTATATATTGTTTATAGTTATACTCTGCTTCGTCTCCGAGATATTTATATTAGAATAACCTAATTAACTCAAGGGTCCTATATGTGAAATAAGCACAACCAAAGAGACGAAATTTAATATATTGGATATATGAGGAAAATTTCAAGCAGCGGCGTAAATCCTAAATCATATACTATATTAGAAATATGAGGTTCTGACCTCATATTCATTTTAATCGCTAAACCACATTATGTTTAGGAAAATATATCCACTTAAATTCAATAAAATATCACACATGTTGACCAACATAAACGATTTAAAGTCAGCTGGGAAATCGGAAATCAGTATATAGGGTGTATCGGGGCTAGGGGATATCGAGACTGATTGCATAAACTTTTGGAATTACCCCACTATACGTGAGAACATGTTTCCATTCATTTTTATAAATATAAATCACAATTTGACCGATATATTACTTATAGAGTCTGCTAAAATGACGAAAATCATTATATATGGTATAATCCCGTGACCGATTTCACACATTTTCGGCATTAAACTATGGTTATCTGATATTTGACGTTCACTTAAGTTTGGTAAGATATCTTACATATTAACCGATAAATACAGTATAAAGACGAACAGAAGTTTGGAATTCTTATATTAGTTTCCCATTAACTAGCGGTAGTATTGACCCGATTTTATCAATTTTTTGCCTCAAGTTACATTATTACTAGAAAAAGACTCTCTCTTAATTTGATTAAAATACGCTATAGATTGACCGATATATATTGTATGAAGTCCATTGGAAGTTTGAAAACCATACGTTCAGATACGGTATATTTGGTATGTATGATTAGATATATAAGAAAATATGCTTTCTGAATTTTATTAACATATCTTACACCGATTTCACCGATATCTTCGGTAAAGGATCAGCCATATTCACTGAGGTCTACATATTCGTTAGCCGGGGGCTTGAAAAGTTAAGACCCGATCTCGACCATTTTTCGACGAGAGCTGGCATATCTTGAGTACACTACTTGTGCAAAGCTTTAATGAGATATCTTGATTGGTGCTTGAGTTACATACTGAAATGTGAAAGAATGAGATGGAATTAAAAATTTTGTCATGTGGGAAGTAGGCGTGGTTGTAATCCGATTTTCCCCGGAAATGTTACACACTAAATTTTTGGTGTGTATTTGTGGTGTGTAAAACTACTAAATTGGTATAATAGTTCCTGAGATATAAGGGTTCAGATTTCCTTCTGTACCAACTTTACTGTCAAATTTAATGCTTCTGGCTTTAGAGAGTTATCACACTAAATCTATCGTTTTAGTAGTTTTCAGCATAACCGTTATATGGGGAGTGGGCGTGGTTATTATCCAAATCACGCTGCATGAGGAGTTGTTGGAAAGGTTTGTCCTCGGCAAATTTGGTTGTTATAGCCATAGTGGTTTGTGTGAGATATACATTAAACCTATCTGGGGGCGACGTCACAACCTATTTTTCTTAACTTTTAAACCACAGACAAACACAATGCACTTCCACTTACCAACAATAATTAAGTGAAATTAAAATTTTTTCTAGTTTTTAATTTGTTTGAAATCATTTATTACTAATTTTACATAGTTACTCTAAAAGAATACAATATATATATGTACTTGTATATATTATACTTAACTACATACACTTTTTGCTTTTGTTTTTGTTTTTGTTTTCACTTTTCATTTATCAATTCTTTTATTATGCAATTTATATTATTTATGTTCCTTTTTCTTATGTTCCTTGTGTGCTTGCTTAATTGTTTTTGTTGTTTGCTTACTTATTAATCGTAATAGATATTATATACCACTTAGTGACTACAACTATATACTTTCTCTGCTTCTCTCCGGCGATTTATTTTTATATAATTCTACTTGAGTTTTTACAATTTTTATTCTCAATTCAGAATTTGGTTTCATATTTTCAACACACGAATTGTGTGCTTTTGTTTTCGGTTTAAGATTTCTCAGCGCTTGATTCTCAGATTGCGGATTCGCGCTTTGAGTTCAGGAAAAAGGGTTTCAGAAAAGAGGTGGTAGTTTTAGTGAAATGCGAAACAAAGAAAAATAAAACGGAAATAAATATTAGGTCAGGTGTTTGAGTTTCAAAAGCATTTTTTATCTTTTTAAAATCGAAAAATAAAGACCTTTGGGTAATTACACAAAATCGGGAGAAAAAATAGCGAAAATAATATTAATAAGAACCGGTTCCAACGCTGAAAGAAAGGTATAGGTAATCTTAAAGTGATATTACGTTAATTGTAGACAAAAGCAACCGTTTGAGTCTGCGCAACAGACAGTAGATGAATTATTCTTCTTTATTTATAGTAAGGAGAGTGAATTTCAATACAGATATATCTATGTCTGCATACATGATTCGGGTTTCCGAAATATTTAAACTTTTATACTCGCACTTTCCAGAATCTTAAAATTACAACCTTTTATTGGAACAGCGATTAGTTTGAACAAGTAGATTGAACTTCCTTTTGGAAAAATGCCCCCAAGGTGGTTTTTGGTATCCTGGAATAATGGCCGAAATTATGGTTTTTGGAATGCGACACGCGTTATCGTCCATAGTTTTTTATAGCTTAAGATATTTTCAGTTCTAAACGAGTTTATACCACGAATAAATTCCGATACGTTCGAAACGAAACTTTTATTTGATACAATTAATTTTTCGAAAATGAATGTCGCGATTCGATCCATAAGTAAGAAATATCTACTTTCTAAATTTTCAAGTCATGCTAGGAAAATTCGCAAAGAATTTTTACTCAATCAGAATGAATATTTAAACTGAATCTCTCCCATCTCCCCTCTCACTGTGAGTAATTGCCAAGCGGAGAGCCAATTTTAAAAACCTTTATTTAAGACAACCTCAGTTGATTAGAAACCTACGAATTGAGCATCCTTATAAAATTTTAGTTTATTTATTTATCTCGCACACCTTGGCTTTAGCGATGGAAGGTTCGTTGAGCTTAACATAGCCTAACTTTCATGCTCAGTGCGTACTCTGCAAATCATATTCTACGCATATAAATTAAGGAAAAACAAAAATAAAAACTAACTAATAAAAGCAGATATCTAAAGAACACAGGTTTCGAGAAAATTAAGAGCATATTAGGACAAGGTCCATATTAGGACAAGGAAGGGACGTACAAATTTAGGATGCATATTTTATCACCGGTCAGTTAGCGGCAAAAAAATAAAAAAGTGTATGAAAAACCCAATTTATAATGAACGAAGAAGTATTTTCTCCGGAACTAAAAAATTTGAACTGACAGTAACAAGCTTATTTTATTAATTAAATTTCTCTATTTGGTTTTATGATAAGTTTTTATTATTTGAATTTATTTTTTTATTATCAAAACAATTAATTTAATTATATGCTAATCTTTTTCATAATATCAAAATATTTATTGTTTGTCTATTAAAAATCACAAACTTCTGTGAGCCATTGGCAGTTCATTATTTCAAAGACGATAAATGAGGAATATAAATTTGTGTGTTATACATACTTTTCAAGAACACTGTAATTTGTGGATCACACGATTTTAATTATTAACTTACGACGCCCAGCATTTTAGGTCAAATGTATTTAAAATTAGAATACTTATGTGCTAAATAACAGGTTCACTGCAAAATGTACGAACTGTTAAAGCAAATTTGTAGACAAAAAAAAGTTTTGGGGACTTAGTGTGTGCGAAGAACCTAGATACACCTCCCTAGTTTTTCGATAAGATCTTTAGTGTAGTTGTGTGATTAGCATTACAATCTTCGAACGGGATTTGCTGAATAGAATTTAGTGTGACATGAAGGACTTTGATGAACTAGTTATAGATAAATAGGACAACTGTTAAGGACCTGGCTTGGCTTCCAGTTTCAACTTCCGATGATGGTGAACCTCCGCATATTTTTCTGACATTAAGAGACTTCTAATATACCGCCTAGAGCCCTTCTTGGGCGTTTGTAAACTTATAAGGTCTTTCAATTGTGGTGACGTTAGCAAGACTTTTACTATATGCAGCTTCATGCCTAACATTTGAGGCAAAATAGAGATGAAAAATAAAGCAATTACTGAAGCGGTGTAAGTTTCAACTACACCTCTGGACCTTTCTAGGACAACTTAAGTTTAGTTAAGTGACGTAGAACACTTAGTATACTTAGTTTGAATGACCAGTAACGCTACTGGAGTAAAGATTCCTTTAGTCTGTGAGCATAATAGTGCGTTTGGTTTTTAGAGATAAGTTTATCTTGGCAAAATATATCATGGAAGAAGAGAATGGTCCTTCAAATTGTATTCACATTTTTGGCCGATATTCCTTCCGTGCAGATACGTCTATAGTAGACCACAAATTTTTATAAGATAGTTACTTGTTATCAAAATACGCTACATAATTTGTTTGTGGGTTAAAGTGTGAGAGACTAGGGCCGCTTGACATTTAAGTTCTTAAGTATAATTTTGTGGAACATAGTGAAAGAAAGATTTGGCTATCAAAATAACAACTTATGGTGTCGTTCCTTGAATGAAGAACTACGATCCTCTTATGGACCAGTTGAATTACAGATCATAGTTGTATGATAAATGGACCTTGCAAAACATAGACATCGATAAACCTATGAAATAATTAGCACCTGAATTAGCTAATTTAAATTTGAAATGGATGCTTGTACGGAATCTTTAGAACAAACTCGAACAATGGGTTAGATATACTGACTATACAAGGGAACACCAGTCGAAATTGAAATGCTCGACACTCTAATATTGTATTTGCCGAAATGCTGGGTAACTCATGAAGTTGCTTGTGCTTTGTGAGTCTTCAGTGACGAACATTTTACATAAGCCCGACATTTTTGCAAATATAAAAGCTTTTAGCAATTTAGGATCTACTTGCGTTAAACTTAGATAATTCTGTGTCCACACTGAGGCCTAGAACAATAAAAAACAAACCACCAAGCATATATTGATCTCTTATTAGACTTGTGAGTATATAAGTGTTAAAGATCTTATGTCAAAATGTAACCTGATTTTGGCTTTACACACTTCAGTTCCAACTAAATTGAGGTGCAAATATAAAAGTCTAACTTGGACTTTTTTGCCTACTCACCTATGCGTACCTACAATTAGAATTTCTCATTTATTTATTAATTTAATGCCTTCGCAATTAATACTTAGCAGGCAACTATTTTTCGCTCAGTGGGTATTCCAAAAAGGTACAATACTTAAGTGTAAAAAATAAAGAAAATCGAACAAATGATTGCATATATATATTACCTCACACACTTTTACACTAAAAATATATGTTTTTTTCTGAATTAGTTTGCTTCCTCGGTACGAAACAAAGTTTATTTGCTTTGCTTCTTCTTCTACACTACCGCCAATAAACGGAAGCATACCGCTCATGCTGTGCCTGCCCCGCCGCGCACAACTGCTATACGTGTGCGCCCAGCGGTTTGCCATACAACCAACACTCGTACCTCTAGTAACTGCTATGGTAGGCGTGGCCAGGCCTCCGACACATGCGACACAATATCGCTACGAACAGCGTCAGCATTAAACTCAGACCTAATGTGATCAATATCAGTTTGCCATATGGCAATTCGCTGAGCTCTTGACGCAGACAAATTTCTGGTGATTCGTCGTGCAACACGAGATCTTTGTAGGCGTGTGCACGATGCAGCAGACCGAGTTGCTCCAAATTCCACTCAATGTGCCGCGTTAGTTGAGCCATCGTCGAGATGTGCGTCACATTCGGACAATTGTCGACACCGTTACACAGCAGGTGACGCGGTATGCAGACCTCTGTGTCGCCGGGACAGCGGAAATCACAGCCGCCGTCCTGCAGCAATGACGATGCCAAACTACCGTCGGGATTGCGTGGCAAATGGAACAGTTCGGTCCAAACTAAACGAAATGCATTCTTGCCCGGCTGCCCGTCGCCGCTATATTGTATTAGTACCGGTAGTGGTTCCTGATCGGCGCCGAGCGCACCCAAATCCGCTGCCGATAGTATGGGTAGATCACGCGCCAGCGAGATATTCTCCGGGCACATTATGAAACGTGGTTCTAACCGTCCCGCGAGATATACCTCAATTTTGGCGCTCTCACAAGTGCGATCGCCGAAGCGTGCCTTCTCCAAATTCAACCATAGATCGCGTTGTGCCGCTACTTTCAGTTCCCAAATGCACTTTTCGCGACGATAATGATGCTCAGGCACGGCGGCCATTGGGCCCGCCGCCATCGCCAATGCTTTCTTATATGGAAACACCAATTCACCATCGGGCGAGGGTCCCAATGTTATGGGACCACATAGCGGACCGTGCGCAAACTCATAAGACGCCTCGAATAGTGGATTGGGATTCTTGAAATAGGACGTGATCGCATGTTGACCCTGCACGATCATTTCGAGATTCATTTGGTCCGCTGAGGAGATTACGCGCACTGCACGCGGTATATTATCGCAGAAGCAGGCAAGATTGTTTTGGAATTTCTCACGCTCCTCCCAAATGACCAGCTTGTCAACGCGTTCTTCATGACAACGCGTACAGGCATTGTTATTGTAAGGCATTTCCTTGAATGACACTGATGTGACTTCGATTACAGCGCGTGCATATAGTCGCCGATCAGTAACGAACTTGTATTGGCAGCGTACATCTGAGCCACCGGTGCGTTTGAATATTAACGAATTCATTGGTGAGCGTATTTTGCCACCCGGATGTTTCCAAGCGTACATAACCTCATCGCAGAGCGTGTTCGGCACTGGATCACCGAAGCGTGTATTATTGAAGAAGTCATAGTGTGCCCAGTAGTAGAGCGATGAGCCACTGTAGGAGCCCGTTTTCGAATCGAATTGCACGTACAGCGAAGGACTAGTACTCACGAAGTCCACCTTTTCCATGGGTCGGGAGAATGTGTCGCAGAACGTTTTGATGATGCGCGCAGGATCGGGATGATCTGAGTCGTAAATGGTTAGTGATTCACCGCAGTCGCCGTCATATTTGAGTATTGGCGACTCGATGCGATTTATGCGGAAGCTGCAAAGAGAAAATAACGAATATGAGATTGGTTAGGGTTAGGAAATCAACCAAATAGTATCTGAATAAGGCAAACTATATATAATATTAATTTAAATAGATCTTAATATATATACAATGCATTAGTGGAAGGATTGGAAACCTGGGAGATGTTGAGAACCTCAATAATATTAGAGAAAGATCTCCCTGTAGCCTTCGGGGTACGGAGAGGAGAGTCTGTACCGTTTCTGGCAACCGTGGATATATGGAAGAAAACAAATGCTCATTCATAGAATAGAATTGCTACTACCTTTCCACTGCCATGGCAACTTCCGGGCACGGGATAAAGATAATTTAGTAGGTCCCCACTCTCGTCGGAGTGGGATATATTGGGTTGTTCGGAAAGTCATTTCGTTTTTTCCCGCCAGAGGACTTAATTACGTTTTTTTGAAACTAACTTCACACTTAAGCCCCATAACCATTATATGTCATGAGAGCTGATATTGCAAGGCTTGTGTGTGAAAAAGTTCTATTAATTCTACCCAGTAGTTTTTGGTTGGTGCCTTTTTAAATATGGAGAGCAATAAGCAGCATTTTCGTCATATTTTACTTTTTAACTTCAGAAAAGGTAAAAATGCTGTCCAAGCGAGAAAAAAATTGACGGATGTGTATGGAGAAGGCGTGTTAACAGTACGCCAGTGCCAGAACTGGTTTGCAAAATTTCGATCCGGCAATTTTGATGTCGAAGATGCACCACGGTCTGGAAGGCCGGTCGAAGCTGACAAAGATGCGATAAAGGCATTAGTTGATGCAAATCGGCGAATCACCACACGAGAGATCGGTGAGAGGTTAAATTTGTCGAATTCAACTGTTTATGGCCATTTGAAAGGCATGGACTTAACCTCGAAGCTCGATGTGTGGGTGCCCCATGTCCTTACCGAGCGAAATTTGTGTCGTCGTGTTGACGTGTGTGATTCGCTCCTCAAACGTCTAGAAAATGATCCATTTTTGAAGCGGATTATTACTGGGGACGAAAAATGGGTTGTATACAACAATGTTAAACGCAAGAGGTCATGGAGCAGAAAAGATGAACCGGCTCAAAGCGTGTCAAAAGCCAACATTCACCAAAAAAAGGTGATGCTCTCCGTTTGGTGGGATGTCAAAGGAATCGTTTTTTTTGAGCTTTTGCCGGACAATACAACGATTAATTCAGAAGTCTATTGTCATCAGCTGGACAAATTGAATGATTCACTTAAAGAGAAGAGGCCCGAATTAATCAACAGGAAGGGTGTAGTGTTCCACCAGGATAATGCGAGACCTCACACAAGTTTGGTCACTCGCCAAAAACTTTTACAGCTTGAATGGGACGTACTGCAACATCCACCATATTCTCCAGATCTGGCGCCTTCCGACTACTATTTGTTCCGGTCCCTGCAAAATTTTTTGGATGGCAAAACCTTTACCTCAAATGAAGATGTCAAAAACCACCTGGACGAGTTTTTTGCCAGCAAGGACCAAAACTTTTATGAGAGGGGAATTATGTTACTGCCAGAAAGATGGCAAAAGGTGTTGGACCAGAATGGCCAATATATAATTTAATAAAATATTTATTCATTATACGAAAACTGTCTTTCATGTTCCCCAAAAAAAACGAAATGACTTTCCGAACAACCCAATAGAATTAACCTAAAGATTAAAGTTAAGGCTCTTGCTTTCACAAGAAGTTACAAAAGCCAGGAGTAATTATTTTACCGTAACACAAGTAAGACATCTGTTTGTTAAGACCAGAGCCATCTAAGCTACGATACGACTGACTGATTTGCAGTTTCATTGTAAGTGAGATGGGTTTCGACATCAAGGCATCAATTGACGCTTTTTTGGTAATTTTAAAATAAAAAAAATTATGGATCAGTGGTTACGAGGTTATCCATTACTCTTATCTCTGACGCAAATGAAAAAAAACATCATTTCAAGGCTTAGGCTATACAGTTGCCATAAAATGGGCTTAAACCCCATTTAAACCCTCGTAAATTCATATGTGAGTCACAGTATTCACGGATTTTGTTGTTTTAAGACGCTTTTCTCTTCGTAATTAAGAGATCTATAGAAGAAAGGTGCCCTGTCATAATCGAGTAGATGAAGAGAGCATATCTGAAGGAGGCCATAGTAAAAACTATCTCCGGAATCTCAAGAGTTGGAGACATAGGTTTCTCCCAAATGTATTCTATATATACATTCTTCAATTAAATTGATCTAAGTTTTTGTAAAGTCACTGAACTTTATACCCCATCTAGCAAATTTGAGCTTCTCAATTTCATATTCGCGATTAAGTTTAATGTCATCCTGGAAATTGTTTCTCTTGGCAGTGCCTTATATAAAAATTATTTCCAGCATTTTCTCCAAAATAAACAAATCTGGTATTGTTCCACCATTGGCAGTACTATAACAACAATAACCAGTAGCAAAAACTTCATACTTCAACCACTAGTCATGCTCAGTACGCCCTTTCCCACTTGCTGTGACTTCGCCTTGTTGCCACACTTAACCGCCTAAAAATATGCAATCATTCCGAAATATAGAGCAGAGTATGAAATCTGGTAACCGAAATAGTGCGTCCACTTAATTTCCACTTCGTCAACACAAGCTACGAAATGGATGACACTGCAAAAACCAGTTAGCACGACCGAACGATAAAGTGTCGAGGATGTGGTAACGTAGCCCAAGGAGGTTTGCGTGTAAGAGTTTTTTTAAAAATGAAATTGCATAACCTATGACACAAGCACCAATCCAAATTTATATAGATGTATGTATGTAAGGTAAATGTCAGACGGTAGTTATGTGCTAGAGTATGACCACTCAATCGGCTCAGGCTCTACTGTGAGTTATATAAGGCTCCAAAGCCGCATCTTCTGCCCCTAACGCCAGAGCGTAGAGCTCGGCCTCACTGTGCTGGCCCTAAGCCTATACTCTTGTGCCTACAGGTGCTAGCGTTGATTGGTAGGTAGTCAAGCAGCTAGGCGGCTTATCAGAGCACATGGAAACCTATGAGACCACACACATTCTTACATATAGATATGTGTATGTATTTGTTGGCTTGCGGCATGGTGACCCTTCGCCATTGCAACACGAAATTTTATGAACAACATCGCATGAGAGTGGAATTTTTTGGGACGCAAACCTATATGTATATATCTGTGTGTGAGTCTATGCATGTTTGTGTGCTACATATCGGCATAAGCCAGCCACCTACAGACTGGATTATGAGGATGTGCAGCAGCGCCGGAGCTCGAAGCGGCATGCAGCAGGCACACGGCACTATATAGGTACTATTTAGTGCTAGACTCCTACTCCGATTATGTCACGTACAAGATGTTTGTGAGGCTGCTTAACTTAGTCCTTTCTACACAGCATATTTAAGCAGCCTACACCTAGTAACCGTAAATATTTTTGTTGCCCTCGCGAATTGAGTTGACGTAACGTGAGACGTGCAAATAATGTGTAAATTAAATTGTATAGCTGCCTTGGAGGTGCTGTGTGTTGAAATTGAGAAATTCGGTAAATATTTTTTATTTAAACTGATTCAGTTTCTTAAGCGGTACGTATGGAATTTTCGAAATTTATGTATTTTGTTGCTAACGATTTGTGTCATATGATAAAACTATTTGGTTTGAAAATTCCCTTAATTTTCCTATGTGGAACGTCTGAAATTTTTGAAACAGCAATACTATGCAAAGAACTATATATTTAAATTGTTTTTGGAATAAAAATTTGCTACAAAACTGGAAAGGAACAATGGGAATTTTCGAAACATGCATACTTTTTGACGCAATTGATAACAACAGTTTGTTAGTTATTACCAAGTACTCATAAAAAACATTCTTACATGCAAGTCCGACTAAATTCAAGAGAATTATTGACCTAAATTGCACAAAAATTTACTAAAGTAGAATGAAGCTTTAGTTCTAGCTTTAATAGGAACAAACAATTTGTAAAATTTTCATACATGCAATGAGGGTACAGCAAGATTAAAGAGGGAAATACTTTTTAAGAAATCAAAATTGGAATAATTTTATTTTCTTGTAGTAGAAATGCTAAAAAATCGTTTTACTATGTAATTGACTCGATAGAAATATATAAATAAAATACATTCTTGTAAACACACCAGCTGTTGAATTACAGAAAATGAACTTGCAATAGTTTTAATAATTTATTTTAATATTTCAAATTGAAGATGCATTAAAAATTTTTAATAATTTCTAAATATGAAACGTGTGGGATTTTTGAAACATCCCGGTTTTTGTTTATTACCATTAAAATATAGACAACTATATATGAATTTCCCAAGAATTATGAGTGTGGAACGTGTGGAATATGTGAAACACTTAGAAGGACTTAGACTTAGAAATTTAAAATACTTGAAGATTTAAAGAAATTTAAGCTAACTACATATGTTTTAATCAATAACATTGTTTAGGTTTGTCGAATTTGAAATTTTTATACACTTTCGCTGCCTTCAAATATTTTACTGTAATTTAACCAATTTATATTTGGCCTTTACAGCCTCTACTAGCCTCTTTAGGTAATTCAACAAGCTTATTTTGAAATTGTAGTGCATAATAAAATATTATGTTATATTTTATTAGGCAACGTTAGGTAATTGTATGAATGGCTGCGCCCATTTAGCGTACAATCACCACGCCTCCATGTTTTCCACTCACCCACATTTCACACTCACATTCACAATGTTTTGTTTGTGCTCTAATATAAGTTTTATGCGGCAAATACTCGCAAATGCGCAACATGCCGAGCGTGTTTACATATTTACATATGTTCATGTGTGTGTCTGCGTATATGTGTGTGTTATTTGTGTGAGTGTTACGGTGCATTGCTGGTGTCTCAGTTGTATTGGCTTACTCAAAATAGCATTTTTGTGGTTGACTGCCTGTCTACCTGCCAGCTAGTTGGCCCGTTTGTGAAGGCTTTAGTAGCTGCGCTTTGCCTTTCATCATTGCCGTGGATCACGAGCGAAAATTGGCTTAAACTAAGTTACTGTTATTATTATTATTTTCATTTCATTACGTTTACTAGCTCCATTTTGTGCGATTTTTATCTGCAATGTGAGTACGTTATTTCAGTTGTTTACTTAGGTTAGCTTTGCAAGTACACAAACACACACATGCACATATACATGCACACGTACATATATGCATATATACATAATTTTCAGTTTTCCGCACTGCACAAGAACTTTTTCCAGGGCAATTGTAGTCACGCGCTCCTACTCTTACATACACTTCAATTGTACTTGCCACATGTGGCACATTTAATACACGTGCCACACATATACATTGTCATACACTTGCCCTGGCTTTGACTGTAAGTCTGCTGAATAATAACTACATACAAACGATAAGTTCCTCCCTCTGTCCATAGCTTAATGTTGCCGCAATACTCGCTTTTGACGTTCATGCTCGTAATTGAAAAAGTTTTTGTCATCTGAATTACTGAGTTGCACCGTTCGCTGATGGCCCCACCGTTCACCAGCTCCACTGGCACATAAGTGGATTTTCAAAGCGCTGACTTTGTGTTGTGGCGCTTCACTGCAGATTTGCTAATAATATACTCTGCATTTTGAATGTACCGTACGTATGTATATTATTTTTGTGGTAATATTTTATGTGGAATTTGTAATAACATATGAAATCAAAATTCTCATATTTTATTATTTTATGTGCTGAACAAATTTTCCACGTATATAATTACTATTTTCGTTTTAATAGAAATAATAGTATTACATTACATTGCCTTATTATAATCAGATTTATTTAAAGTGTAATTCAGAAGGAAATGTTTGCAATTAAAGAATTGTTTTTAACATTTTTAGGTTAGTTGATATTGATTTCAAAACAAATTTGCTATGAAAAAAAGTTATGAAAAACTTTAAGCAGTACTGAATTGTGATATTTATTTAATTTATCAAATTATTCCAAGAGGGAAACCATTGGAAGTTTCGAAACGTTATCGAAATACTACAATTCAGCTTTAATACCAACCAAATTCGTATAACTTGGAGGTAGATTCCGTAAAGGCACGAATGGAATTTTCGAAACAGAGCAGGGAAGGTGCACTCACTTTATGTAGAGATTATAAACATACTTCTAGATTATATTATATAAAACATATGTACACTATTATTAGTACTCCCACCGAAAACAAGTGTCTAAGTGCACATCAATATTGTTCCTCCCCTTACCTTCGCTCTCCGCTCTCGCACATTAAAAAGTTTTATTTTAAGATAATTCCAAACACTTGCCAACCAAAAAGATAGTATCATTTTCGTAACTTTTTAAGCCGGAGTAGATTTTAAATTATGAATTACCATTCCCAGCTCTATCTGTCTCTCTCACACACTTTTCTTAAAAAACTTTCTTCTAAATACAAATATTTATTTGCAATCACATAATTTGTTTTCTTTTATTACTTTGTTTGAGCGAAAAACTTCTGCCGGCGGCATTAAGTTTTATGACCATGAAATTGCTGCTTCTTTTCTGCTTGCCGAATGCTGCTGCTGATATTTGGCAGCTGATATAGATGCCAATTTCGCAAACTTAATCTTCGCTACTGGCGAGTTTGGTTCTGGTGAATTTGCTTTAATTCGCAATTAAGCTTTTTATCTATCAGTAGAGTAGTTGAAGATTAGGTATGGTTGAATGGGGATATGAAAGAAAAGTGTGAAACTAAAAATTATTTTATGGGAGATAAGTAATCATATTAAGGGGCAGATGATATTTTACATCTGCCTAGAGTTTATATTCGAATTTAGAGTGAATTTTAAGGTAATTATAAACGTTTCGAAAGAAAGAGAGATTTTTACAAGTAATTTAAGTGGAGTAAAATCGATCGCTTGGTTACGTAGAGGCGTAGAGACGTAGAGGGTTGAAGAAGTGACAAATATATTTACAATTAATATAAAGAATCGCGTCTCACATAACCTTAGCTGTTGAAATTGGGGATAATCAGTATTTACTACTGAGTTTTGTGCGTTCGGAACAAATGGAATTTTCGAAACAGCCCAAGTAACTATAAAATAAAATCAAAGTACTCTATAAAATATTGATATTACAAAAAGCGAAGAAAATGTAACGTACAGCTGTCTTTAAATGCTAAGGAACGTGTGGAATATACGAGATTTTGATCGATTTGTATACAGTATTGTTTCCGTTACTCTCGTATATTTCGTTTCGTATATTATTGTGTTATTATGTTTCATTATTTTCTGTACATTTGCCAACATTTGAAGTAATTGAAATTACCTTGAACCTTTTAAAATCGCTTGACTGAGTCATTTTAATATTCATGCATATTTATTCTACCGAAACGTTGAAAATTTATCGATAAAAATGTGACAATATCGCTAAAAAATACTTGGATACTTTGTTGGTTGAATGAGTGGAATTTTGGAAACGGTGTAATATAAGATTACCGCAACTTTTATCTATTTACATCTATTTATATATTTTCCTGATAAAACAAAAATTTTAACTGCATCGGAACACATGGAATTTTCGAAACATTATATCTTCACCTTACACTATTATGTATTTGTAAGAGAATGTGCACATATAAACATTGGTTTTTAATTTCTTCAGCAAACTTTATAGAATTCAGCGCCAGAACTTCTTGCCAGCAGCCACAACCACAAAACCCAGCCGGCAAACTTAAAAATTAGAGCTAAACTTTGTGAGATGATTAAAAAATGAAACCAGCCAACCAGACGTCATAATATAACATACATATGCCAGTGGCAGAAGCGTTTGGTTGCAAAGCACTGCATGCTGGTAACAATTGTGTTTACAACAAGCAACAGTAACGAACAAAAGTAACACTACCATTTCCATGAGCGCAACTTGAAGCACACCAAATGTACAAATAAGCTTACAAGCCAGTTTTGGGTAACTGTACGGAGGTGGCAGCAGGTTTTAACAGGGAATATTTGGCAAGAAAATAATAACAACAAACGATTATGCAAACTTCGTGCTCATCTTTCTTGTAGATATTTTGTTAAAGTGTCTAGACAGTCGGGGAGACGGCTTGAAAGAACAGGTTGTGTTGGAAATGCCAAGGTATTCATGAGGTAGAGTTGAAGTTAATATGAACAGGGCATCTTGAAATTCAAATCTGAATTGAGTACACAATGACCTTATGACAAAACTTCCATTAAAAATTACCTTCAACATCATATTCAAAAGAAGTGATCTAAATGAGCCTTACATATGGGCGTTAAAGGCTAAAACCCAGGGATATATAATATGGATCAATTTACTGTAGAACAGAACTGTTTTAGGAAAAGAAATTCACGTGAGGTACCATCTTCTGAAACAGCTTTCATTCACTATTCTCCAACTTCGAGCGACAAATCGGAGGGGCAGGGTTATCATGTGCAATAACTCAGAAATTCCATGAGTACATTTATCAAATAAAAAGTGCAAAAAGTTATTATACATTATATTATTTATAGATATTATACTCGAAAATTACCAATAATTTTTTAGCAAAGGGTTGCCATATTGTATATTCGCGAGTACATATAAGCACTTCAGAGGAATCTTTTTGAAGAATTTTACTTTACATCGTTGAATTTTTCGCTTTAGTAGTTACTTTAAATTAGGATTGCCACTTGACTGAAACTTCATTTAATTAATGCCGATTGATGCTGATAATGATTTGAAAGTGATAGTTTCATACCGTAGATGTAATGGAACACCTTTCTACGAACACACCGTTGAATTTGGTGTTGGCACCTCTTCACACATTGCTTTTATTTAACTGAAAAGGCATATAATGTACACACAACTTACTGATGTGAATTCCAAAGCTTAGTATTTGCCTTTTAATTTACGAATAATTTTATACAGTGTTGCGAACTTGAAAATAAATATTTGTGAATTAATTTATTGAATGCTTATAATAAATATTTTATAAATATATATGTAAGGAAACGTTTATTAACATAAAAGTTTAAGAACAAGAATTGTTTACTTTAAAGAACTTTTTTGGCTTGCCAACTCTTTTATATTTAAGTAACTAATCTAAAAAAATATATATTTTTTCCAGCTTATATAATGCGCAATACAATTTACAAATATGAATACAACTACAATGCAAATTAATATGGAAATATTAATGTTGTGGTTTTTTGAAAATAGATTAGCGTAAGATTGGCGAATATAACATATTCAGAATCAATAAAAAAGCGTTTGCGTTATGTGTAATAGTACGTAAAATAATGTTTATAAATATATGAAAATTTAAGAAAATTCAAGTGCTTGTTCGACTTAGTAGAGAAGTTTTCAGTGCAGAGTTGCCACGGTTTTTATAATAATAAGCTTTCGCGTGCCAACTGCAAGTAGAACTTGCAAAAAATTTTTTTTAAGCTTAACATTTATTGTAATTTATAAAGAATTATTAAATCAAAAAACCTTATGTAGGGTTGCCAACTATAAGATTTAGTATTGAAAATACCATATTCAAAGAAAGAATTTTATGTGAAATATTTTTAATCACTCTGTATAAATGTTTTGGGTAGAGTTGCCACATTTTTTTTTTTACTTAAAACGAACAGAAATTACGCAGGGTTGCCACTTGTCAACTTTAGTATTGAAACTACTGTATTAAGATTTCAGAAGTTTGAATATGTTTAAAAACAAATGTGTAAAATTGTTTACAGAGTTGCCACATTTTCGAAAAAACTAAATAAAATTTTAATAATATATTTCTGTAATACATATATGCTGCATAAGCTGCCCGACAAAAAAAAAGGATGCAAAAATAATACTAAAAATTAAACAAACTATACATCGACTTCTTTGTATTATACTTATACTACTTATACTTATACTTATTATACTTATACTACTTATTATACATACTTCTTTCTACCCTATACTAACATCTCTTTCTGATAAATAATGTTGCCTTTTTGATACTCATACATACACTTGCATACATAATAACTTTCACTCGTTTGTAGAAGTAATAGTGTTTTCAAGTTAAAGACAAAATGTCACATAAATCTTTGTCTGAATTCTAATTAAAATACTTAAGATGACAATGGAGTAACAGCGAACGCTGGCAGACGTGCGGCCTGGCAGCACTCGCAGAGGCATTAAAGCGCGCCATTAAAGAGCGGCATTCAAAACAACTACAACATATATACAAATGAATGTGGTTTGCGTATTTATGCACAGTTATTGTTGGCTATGCAGACTTGTGCAACAACAGATTGACGTTGCATGCAACAATAAGCATTGTTGCGCCGACTGCTGAAAATAGCGTTTAATGTGAATTGTTACTACATTGTTAAGATTGCTTTCTGCCTCAATGCCACTGCGCCCTCTGCTGCCCACTCACTACTCTCCCTCTCTCTCTCTTTCCTTCTCTCTCGGCACTCTGCCTTTGATTGCCCACAGTATTTCATCTGCTTCAGCTTAACTTAAGCTTTTTGTGGTTTAGATTGCTGTGGCATTGAGGCTGATATTTAAGTTTGCTCATACTCACAAGTAAATCTGTTCGTTGATGGCACGCTCGCAAGACTCTAACTTAAATGGCTAACAAATAATCTTGCTACTTTACTTCGCTACAGTTTGAGGCATACTTTTGGTTGTGACAGTGAATTTTTGCATTCAAGTATGTATGCTTTGACTGCTGCTACTGCTGCTGCTTCTTCTTCTTCTTCCCTCGACTTTATTAAGAAATTGCATAATAAATTCCTGTCGAAAAGCGTAAAGTTATAAATAACAGTCACCACATTGCCACAAAGCGAAGATTTATTGAGATTTTAGAGCTACTGACGTGCTTTTCGGCTGACTCAACTGAGTCGGCTGACTCAACTGAGTTGGCTGAGTCGGCTGAGTCGGCTGAGTCGGCTGAGTCGACTGCAACATTATACCAAAGAGTGGAGGCAAAATATGTGCACTTTCTGGAATTTTTCACAAAACCCAAGGCGTTGGCATAATTAATGCTACTTTATATGTAGTGGTGTGAAAATGTTTTCAGACTTACATTTGTAAGGCGCTTAAATAAGGCCATGTGTTAATATAAAAAATGTTACTCATACGCAGTGACGACTACGGCGAGGCAAACATTTTGTGTGCTTTTGTTGCTGAACATACATAGGTTGGCTATTAAATTTGATGCGTGTGTTAAATATGCACTACACAATTAACTAAAAATGAAAGAATTAAGGCATTCAATTCAATAAATGGCCAATTTTCAATCTACCGCTTAAGGTTTCGCCTAGAAATAATAAAATCAATCAAATTTGTTTATGAAATATTCGCTCCGTGTTGTAATGGCCGTACAAACTTTCTTTAAAAATTAAATGTTTCGAGAATTCCATTCGTTCCTTTTTCGTAATATATTACCAAATAGTGGAACTATGACGTTATGCGCAAAAGCGGCAAAAGAGTCAACACTAAAACACTTCCAATTCGAAAATTCCAATATTTTAATTTCTTCTTTAATGGACCATTTTTGGTAATAATTAATGCTTAGTTAAATTAATTTATTAAATTATTAATTAATCTCAATTTCTTAGAAGAATATTTAAAAAAATTTTGGTACAAATGCGCCATCGTAATAATATTTCTTATTAATCTTTACAAAATACTTCTGTTTCGAAAGTTCCATACAAAAATTCCATTCGAAATAAAAGTGGCATATCCATGTGAAAATATAAAATGTTTCGAATATTCCAATCGTTTCGTGAATGAAAATATCAGCCTTACTATTAAAATATTTGCTTATTTTGCCGTAGAAAAATTAATTGAATTCAATTTGCTTATTTTGTAAAGGTGAAAGTAACATTCAAAATCTAACACTACCAATTAAATATTTCAAAAAAATATTTTTTTTCAAACTCAACTCTATTTCCACTAAAATTCATTTATTAACATTTTTTTTTTGTTAAACTGACTTATGCTTCCACATACATATGTATTTACAATAATCTAAATCAATTGGGGTTATTCAATATTTCTCATACGCTCTGTTGTACTCTACGTATTTATATTTATTTATTGCGTAAATTTTTTAGCCGTTTCAGCAGAATATATTAGATAATCTGAATTTTCAATAGCTTACTAACTGGCAGTAAGTATTACAGGAACACTTACATATGGAAGTAGATTAAACATTTTTTAATACCTTAACACTTTTTATGTGCATAGAGAAATACCTTACACATATGCAGTCATATGTCCAAATATTTTGTGTATTTTATAGCATTTCGATGAATAATATGAAATATAAAAAATCAATAATTAATACAACTACAATTGCATGGTGAATTTTTATTTTATATGTAGACACATGATATTTTGAGCTTTACAACCAAAAAAAAAAATACAAAAACGAAAAGCAAAATTTAATAAAAACATGGGTTGATAGAAGTGAAGTAAAAATATGTGATTATATTAATAAATATGAATTAAAAATAAATAAGATTTTGATAAAATTTTCCCCGTAAAGAAGTGTTCGCTTTTCTTAGAAAAGTTTAATTCTTGTCACTCACTTATATTTGTTAATAAATGAACAATAATTCGTGGAATAAGAAGAGTATAATAATTGTGTAAACTGTTTTAGAAAATATTATCATTACTCTACAAAAATTTCAATGTTAATATGAGGACTAAAAGGAAAAGCTGAAATTCGTCAGCAACAAAAGTTGGAACAAGCAAAAAGTTTTAATTCGCATAGAATTTTTTGCATGACATTCTTTTAAATATTGACTACGTGCAATATATGTTTAAGCAATTTATAACCTGCACTATTACTGTTATAAAATACTTTTGTTTCTAAAATTCCGTTCGTTCCTTGGGAAGTCAAAATGTTTTATAAGTTATAGTAAGCTATATTTGAATGTATATACCCAATGCAAAATATTAATCGTTTCGAAAATTCCAATCGTTTCTCCATCGAAAATACCATGAAATGGAATGAAATGTTGAAAGGAACGTTAAATCAGTATTTTTAGCCCAAAAGTATATAATATATTGTTTTCTGCATAAAGAATTTCTAGAAAATCAGCCGCATACCATTTACCAACTCCACCTTTTGCTCAAACTTGAGTAGGTGGAGTTGGTAAATTTATTTAATTTTTTTACCAAAAATACATCAGAGTTGCCATTGTACACTGGCAACCGTAATCAACTCCACTTACCTTGGGAAATATAACCGGACAATTTCGCCCGTTCGCCCTTTAATGTGATAACTGCACGACGTATTCGGTGGATACCAATGAGCAATACTCAAAAATATGCCCTCACTGGCGCTGCTATCCTTCAGCGAGTCGGAGCTGAGCAGCCAATCGCAAATGCCATGCTTGATGCCCGCCGTCTCGACGTGACCGGGCCAATTGCCGACATTGAAATGGAAACCAGTGTTGAGCAGCGGACCTGCCGGTGAGGTGACGAACTCCACGTACATGTACTGCGAGGTGCCTGTGCAGAAAAGGAGAGAGAGAGAGAGAATAATATTATTGATGAACAATGGAAAAAAGTGAGTGCGCAATAAATTGCATAAACATGAAGAACTAAGGCAAGCTGCGTGTGCGCCTTGTCGGCACAGCGCGCATTTCGAATTTTGCAATTTCCCCGCAACAGTGAATGCGTGAATTTATAAATATTAATTGCATTAGCCGCACAATAACCGAACCCAGTGATGGCCGTCAACGCAAGCCGTACAACGTTGCAAGGTTGATTTCAGCATTTATGGCTTTGCGGCAAATGGCTGAACCTAGTTGCAGGTCCACGCGGTCCACACATTTGGTGTTTGGTGTTTGGTGTATTGAAGTTGTTGTTGCTTTTGTTCCACATGTTGTTGGTGGCGCACACTACACGCAAAATGAACGGCCATTTAAATTGGCATAACAGCCTATATTGCGTAATGGTGTTATACCAACATCAACAACAACCACATTCGTCGCTCGAAATTGCAACCCATTGTGTGGTTGTAGTGAACGTATCACATTACTACAACTCCAGGCAATTCGGTTCAGTTGATGAAAGTTCAAAAGTTAGAAGAAGATGCACTAGTTTTCATCGCTGGGTTCCCTAAGTAGCACCTTTTTTAGATTTTTTCAGAAAACTTAGAGCATGAAAGCGGCCTTTTTTTACCATGCTATTAAACGAAAAACGAAAAACTCTAGAAATACCGAAAAAAATTATAGCAGATCGACTAAAATACGGCGATAGAGATTTCGGAAAGGTTACCGAAAGCGGTGAAAATGATCCCATCACATCTAATTCAAGAGATCTGCTCTTACTAGGAAAATAATCGCCAGGGATTGGGTTATAGATTTTGCGAAACAAAGTAAACGATAAGCCTCTAAATTTCTTTAGACCCCCAAATTAGAACACCTTACTTTAATTAAGTGATATTAAACTACAGAAGTCAAAAATATTCCCGAAAACTGTTTTTGAAAAGTATAAAAGGTATAAAAATTAGCGAAGGTTGGGACGTTGCCTGTATTTTAATTCTGTCCTCTCCACCTAAAGAAGGCCATTACTTTGGTTTCGTTTGATCCATACTTTCATATGAGTACAAATCCAAACGTTCACCGTGGGTTATGAGAACTTATACAAAGTAGCAGCGCAAGGTATGACTTACGATCCCGGACAAGCAGTCACAGTTTTATTTTACCAGTTCATATATTTGAGAAATATATGAAACATCCGAATTTTAACAATCAGACTGAAAAGTTCTTATCATTCTGAAGTAAACCTCTATTTTGGCAAAACTCAACTTTTTAATTCAATGTAAGTGACATCGAGAACGATATATAGATTATCGGCCTTCTAACTTTCCGATACCATACGGTGGTCCAGTACGAAGTACGATTAGTCCAGTTCTGACAACGGGATAAATTTACTAGGATGAGGTACGGAGAACATGGTGGAGATAATCGAAGCAAATTCATAACATTTGCTAATTTGTTTCATTGTGTGACCTAGTGATTCCTTCGATTGTGTGCTCACTCACTTAACACAGAGTTTACATCGTACATCTAAAATTTCATTAACAATTTGTCTAACATGTTCCCTTAGTATCTTTTGAGTGTTAGCTAGCTCATTCTAACTCATTAGTAAATAAAATTTTTTCCTTGGATTCATGAATGTTTTTCTTTAGCATCAGAGATCGCAAATACAGTTATGCTCGAGAATTTTGTATAGCTAATCTGGTTGAGAATTAGCGAAAGGCAATCATATGTGAATAAACCTCTAACTGATCGGGCATAAAAATGAATGCCGAGGAACGAATTCTTGGGATAAAGCCAGAAATCGAAACAAAGTTCTAAGCCGGAGAAAGAGAAGTAAGCCAAAAAGATGGATATATTTAGAACTCGATAACCACTGAACGTTTACTACATCCATGATACCTCAGACATTTTTGAGCTAACTATATCACGTTTAAGAACTTCATGTCGTTCTAAAAAGTAACGAAGCAAAATATATTTGATATGCAGTCTTATGTTGTTGAACCAGATATGTAGGCCCACTGTGATTATATTAGAAACAAGTTCAGTCCTAGAATTCTAAAATCGCAAAGAACTTCTCTAAGTGAAAACTTGTTTCTCAAATGAGTGATTTTCACATTTCCATCACGTGAATATCTTTATCTACAATATATATAAGTCATAGCCTTCTTGCTCTAAAAAAAAATACAAAATTTCCATTCACTCTTAATAAATACATCATTCATACTGATGCGTAGCACTCCCCTATGGAATATTAAACATGCATACAACAACAACAATAACCATAAACATAAAAACCAAACCAACAACCATAACACTAATTAGACAATGGAGTAATTTTAGTGCGATCTAATGCTTGCCATGCCGCACTTTGCCAAAGTCAGCACAAAGAATAAGAGACGAAATGGCAATTGCACAAACAACAACAATGACAATATGTGCAGCACAAAAGTAATTTATTATGCAATTTGCAGATACACATGACCAACAGTTACAGCTGTCACAGCGAGTACGAACGCCACATTCATTCTCATCAACGCACAAGAATTGTGGCAATTCCACGGCGTATACGTAACATTGTTTCGGGCGCTCGCATATGCGGATGACTTTATGTGGCTTCGGCGTTGTTATAGCAATTATTGTTGCTAATATGGGCATGTGCACATAACGATTGGTGGTATGCAAAAATGAGGAAAATAAATGGAAGTACATATGCACATACATACATATATAAAAAAAAGTTGTAAACAAAATGTGAGCAAAAATCTGTGGCTTTTTTTACATTTAATGTATTGAAAGTGTTAGTAAAGGCTACACTTTAAGAGTGCCGTAAATATTTTTTTTAGCTCTTCCTGTGTGCCGCTAACTGAATTGGCACCCACTGATACCTTTGCCTAGAACAAACAACACGTTCGATTCAATCATTCGCACCCTTACTCAAACATCCGCTCACTCATTCACAGTCGTTTCGATGTGGCAATGACTTTTACCCGCTGCCAGTGCAAGTCCATGCATTTGAAATTTCGTTATTACTCGACGCTGTTGTTGTTGTTGCAGCGCCTACCCCTACATTGTCAACGACGCTCTCATCCGCAGCGCTCTTTTGTCTTCTCAGCCTCTGCAGCTGTTAACTATTCGTCCATTTGCCTCTCATTTGGTTTTATTGTTGTTTTTGTGTTGACTATGCTGATATTTGCTATTTCCCATTTCCCATTTCCCATTTACCAGCTGCCAAATGCCATTTACCATATTTTGAAATTTAGTTTGATGCACAGAACTCGCTTGACATATGCTACGCTTGGCTCTGTGTATATGATGCACTCATAGAAAGATATTTGTATGTGTTTGTGCTTTTTGGTAGTAGTGCATAATTGAACAATTGAGCCGTAATGTATGGCTGTGGACTTCTGTTATTTTGCACTCTGGTGTTTATATAAGTGTCACATATGTATGTGTGCAGAAAAATTTAAAATAATTTTCAAATATCAAATTGCTGATATTTTCGTAGGAAAAATCATGCATTTTGATTTTCGAAATTGCTTGAAAAATTTCATTAAGAAATTTTCTAAATATCAATAATTGTTCCAAAGACATTTAAATAAATACAGGGTGCACCAACTTTTACATCTGAAATATTGAATACTTTGAAAAACCAATGATGGCATGTTTTAACTGATTAGTACTATTTTTGAATGCAATACAATAAAGCACCGTTTTTATTTGGCATAATACTACGATCCTAGGATATCTGGTATACACTTTGTTTTCTAAATAGTTCTATAAAAATAAGCCAGAACGAGCATAATCTGTAAATATTGGTGGCCAGTCAATAGCACCTCTTTTTGTTATAAGACATCCAGCAGCAGTTTGACCGAATGCTAGTGCACGTGTTTGATAAATCATTTGATGCTTTTCAAATCCCTGAAGGCTTTCTAATGTGCGCTTTGTTGCTTGTTGTAACTTCAAAATGCTCAATACATGAGCTACTTATAAAACCAATTAAACGCCACTTTGCCATGAATTTGTACAGCTCCTGAAATACGAAGGAGATTCACGTGGTGTTCACGACTGAGCACATACATATATATGCTTCCTTGTCTTAACAAACAGGTCAAATATTAACAAACTTATAAAAAAACTCGAACTGTTGCTCTTCTCTTACAGCTCATATAGCCTGCATGTTATGAAATTTTGGAACACAACCAGATGATCGTTGAAACCCAACAACAGACTCGAGGTTATGGTTTTCGTATTAGAGAGTAATTTTTAGGTTATGGTTCCAGCATCGGTCGATACCTTATTCCGATAATGATTCTTTGATTAGACTTTGGATATATAATATATATAACTGCAATATATAGCGGTAATGTTATGCTTCTTAAAATCATTTCTATTCAACAGAGCTTATTTGTCAAGTACAGGAAAGTCAAAATATATCTTCATAATACAAATACGACGATATGTAGGATATGTAGAAGGTTTAAAACTGGTCCCAAGATTAGAAAAAAAAAGTCTAAAAGCTGTGACTGTATGATGGCTAAGAGGGAGTTCATCTATCCATTATGTTATAATATACAAAGAAAAAGGTATCTTTTAAGGTATCTTCCTTCGTTCCAAAGCAAACAAAAAGAAAATTTATACTCACCGATAATGCTAAACGGAAATTTGCCCAGCCCACAAAATTTGCCAATAAGTGGTGAATGCTCATCGCGACCATCATAGACGGCAAGCCAATCGTAGGGGCAGTGCTCCTTGCCGGAACCAATTGGTCGTATGGGACAAGTCATGACATTCTCGCACCTGCAAAGAAAAAAAGAAAAAGAGAAAGTGAGAATAAAGAGTCAAAATAAGATTAGAAGTTGCCAAGAAGTTAGTAGACGTAATAAGTATGTACGAATATACCCACTAATGTGGGCGTTTTGCCGACACATAAAATATGCATTTAATATTGGCAGAGAAACTGCGCCAGTTATGCGCTCAACAGTTTAGGCAATCGCCAGAAAATGGTTGTTGTGGGTACAATATGGCTTGAGTGTGCTTAAGGGCTGATATATTTATAAATATTGAACGCCGGTGATACAGTTAAAGCTGCTTTGCTTTCAGCTGGAACAGGAGAGAAAGGGAGAGCATATGAAATTAAATTGAGTATCAAATAAACGTATTTGCATTCGAATAATCGCAACAAAGAATATTTGACGAAATTATCTTGACTTTATCGCAATAAATTTAAAAATTTATTAATATAGTAAATTAATTTTAACGGAGTTCCTCACTCATTACATCCCCCAAATCTCCAAATGTGTATAAGGTATAAACAATGTAAACACTACAGGGAGATGCTACAGTTTGGAGTACAATACTGAGTATAAAGAGCGGGGGTTTGAAAGAGAGAATGACAACTTTTTAAAAGTTGTATGCCGAAATAATTTACACGATACGGAAACACTACAAGCTGAGAATATTTAAAAAAAAAAGTTTAAAAACACATATTTTAGCAGGCTTGCCACCTGTCTAAAAATCAAAAGCCATTAAATTGTTAAGATAAATTATTTATTCAAATACAATAAGTTTAGCAAGGATGTTTAAAAAGAAACGCAGTTGAAAATTTTTTTAAACATGGTTGCCACTAGTTGGAAACTTTAAAAGCAATAACATTGATAATTTAGATAAATTATTAGAATATGCATATCAAACTTACGAGGTTTAAGAAAGTTTTCATTTGAAACTATTTTTAGTAGGGTTGCCAACTGTTTCACAAGTTCAACATTGAAAATTAAGATGAGAGTTTTACTATAATAACATAATAATGATATCAAATTAAAGAAGGTTAAGAAAACGTATAGTTGAACATTTCATTAAGTAGGGTTGCCAATTGTTACAAATTTTGAAAATTTAAATAGGTGAAATGATTTCTTTCGTTATGGGTATCAAATTACCGATGATTTAGAAAAATGTCAGTTGAATATATAATTGAGTAGGGTTACCAAATGTTTCAAAATTTTTAATTTAGAAAAATTAAATAAGAGAAACGATTTCATTCAATATTGGTATCATACTACAGATGATTTAGAAAAATTGCGGTTGAACATATTATTGAGTAAGGTTGCCGTCTGTCTAAAAAAATAAGTTAAAAAAATTGGATTAGTTAAGCGATTTCTTTCAATATGGCTACGGAATTAAAGAGCTTAAAGAAAACGTACAGTATAAAATGTTTCGAGCAGAGCTCAATTCTGTTTACATAGGCGCGACTATCTTGCCAACAGTTAGGAGTCAATAAAGGGTAAAAAAGTATGCATTATAATGCATTGTTCGCCTGCTTTTATTATTAAATAGGGCAAAAGCGAAAACTCTCCTTTATTCTCTGACTTTTTTAATATTCGCTGCTTTCATTAATGAACTGTTAGTATATATAGATTTTAATTAATCATAATCAGTGGCTGTCAAGCTGATTTTTACCACACCCTTTACAAAATCAATGCCACAAATAATAGTGAAGTCAGTAAGACATATAAACCGGAAATATTTTGTTGGTGAATGGTTAAAAAATTTATGTCGTCGTTGATTGAAATGCTTAACTCTTTCCATATAGATATAATAGTCAAAATGCTTAACTCTTTCCATATAGATATAATAGTCAAAACATGGGCGAATTATCGAATGCGTTGCTGAGCGTCAGCTACATAATCCTATACACACACATATTAATTACATATATATGTGGCAATTAATGCATTCTTTTGGTACTGTTTTTCCTCCTATGCCACTGACAGCCATTTCCTCTTCCGCATTAGTTGTCAGAGCAATGGTATTTTATGTGCTATCATTACTGTACTGCTTTGTATACGGTTTGGCAACAAATGGCCGCTTTTATGATTAATTAACAACGGGAAAGAGATAATTTTTGCTATTATAAATCATAATGATTGGGACAGAGTACGGTTAAATTACAAAATGAAAATGAGCGCAAAGGTCTTGTAGCGACGACAACGTAACGGAAATGCATAGCGGCGCATAACGACATACCATAGTGCGAATATCAATGCGAAAATGAATGAGTTCAAAAAATAATAATAAATATTATAAATTTAGATAATATAAGGAGCATGTATGCGTATGACAGAGTCTGCCGCGTTGAATGATGGAAAAGACGAATTTATCGCTATTTGTTGTTGGTGGGTGAAATTACTGACTGAGACGCGAGAGTTGGTAATAAATAATGGAAAATTATCGATGTAATGAGAGAGAAAAAAAATCAAATATGTTTGCTTGGAAAAGATAAAATGCTGGCAGGACTTTGGAGTGTGTCTTATCGCAGTCATTAAGATAGATAGTTTCTCCTTAAATTCTTTGAATGGACGTTTTTGGAAACATTATTGATATAGAGCCAATTCTGTGATAAATGATTAAATATTTAATATCACTCTCCTTTTCCGAGTTCTGAGTCCTGAGATAGGGCATTCTTAAATCAAATTCTAAAACATCTTCTTCATCAATCCAATTCGGAGATTGAGCGATTTTAAATCATTCACTGAGAGAGAGCAGACTTCAATAGGACTTTGAGATATACTATTTATATCCGTGCTGAGATAGCGTATTTTTGGCATTCTGAGATCTTTCAAACAATTCTCGAAATAAAGCTTCTTAATTAAAATTCATATTATTACATAAAATTACACTATTCGACAAATTTTCGAGAAATATTATTTTCTGAGATAGCGCGTTCTTCAATTGAATTTTAAGACACAACTTTGTTTGACAATTGAAAATTTCCGATAAACTACAACTATTTCTTAGAACCGAAAATATTTTTCGTAGTATTATTCTATGGTAAGTTCTGAAAATTTCTAACAAATATACGCCATTTATGAAAAGAAAACAAACTTCTTCAAGTTTTCCGAGTTTTAAAATTTTTTTAAATATATATATATCCAATCCTACATTAATTTCAAATAAAAATCGCTCAAAATTGCAGTCAAAAATGAGCTATTTTTAGAGACAATTTGAAGTTTTTATATCAGGTGGCAACACATAAAATTATAATTTGGTTAGCAATTTTTTCAAATGGCACTAACTTCCCAATTTTTTTGTAGAAAGTTTAAAAAAGTGGACTTGGACGCAGGCTGTCGAAGACTTTCAAAGTTTAGTTTGTTTAGAAATTTATCTTTAATTGGTTTTGATTATTTTGAAACTCAAAAAAGGGTGGCAACTCTATGAAATTGTTTTGTAAACCGCTTTTATATTTTGTATTAGACGTCAAAGTAGAAAAGTGACATTTCATATAAATATTTCTACAAATAGCAATGATTTCTTACCATGCAGCATTTTGTAATGCTCGATTGTTTGAAACTTTACAAATGGTGGCAACTACTTTAAAATTTGCCTGCGTTTAAGCTTTCGAAAACTGCTAAAAATGTTCAGTTTTAGGAAAATTCGCTTCAATTTGTTTAGTTTATTTAGAAGTTTAAAAAAAGTGGCAACGCCATGTTTTGTTTACCACCTCTGTATTTTATAACAGATGGACATATCAAAGAGATTTATTTCGTATAAACTTCAATTAACTACTTATTTTTAAAAACATTTTATTTTAAGTCAGATGGCAACTCTATATAAGTATTATTTTTGTAAAAATAAAAAATGGTTTCGTCAATTCAAATGTCATCCTAAATTTATTACATCAATCGTATACACATTTTTAGTATTTAATCCATATATTTTTCTCTTCAAATAGTCTTCAAATAGTACATATATATACTATATATGAATATGTACGCAATATCTGTAATTATCTCCTTCAATATTTTTGTAAATGTATATATACAAATGTACAGTTATGCCCGCTGTGCGCCAGAGCGATCTCATCAATTATGCCTCCCCAAAAAGTTGGCGAAAACTTTGCCACATCAACAGCGACATCAATAACAACAATAACAACAGTGAACATTAGCTGAAATACGCACAGAAATAGCACATACAGTAGCGCCGTAATTGATGTGTGTACACCGGTGTGCGCGGGTGTGTGTGCTGTTACATAGTTTTGAAAATGTATAACGATTGCTTCGAGAACTTTTTGTTATCAGAAGGCATTGATCGGACAGCTACAAAACCGTTGGGAAAATAAACGAGCGCAAATTATTTTTATGTTGTTGTAGCTTTCATTTCTTTTGTCGCATGCAAATTTAGCATGAAGAAGAGAAACTTTTTAGGGGTGTTAATTATGCCGAACTCTGTGTTAATGCGAAATTAATTTGTGACGCATTTTCGGCTCATTTATGGGCATTTTTATTTTCGGTTTCAAAAAAAAATGTTTTGTGGTAAGTATATATCATAAAAGAAAAATATTTGGCGATTAAGTTCACATTAAAGTACTGAGAGAAAAAAAAGTGTGGTAAACAAATTATTAGAGACAATTAATTAAAAACTTTATTTAAGGAGAACTTTGGTTAGGCTGTCATTTCTCTCCTCTTCTGCTCGCCATTATTCTGAGCACGCTCTTCCAACATTAATGCTAGTAGCAATTTCTCTCCCACATACTCTCCGACTTGAAAGCGAAGCCCAATAATCTCGTTGTTCACTAAAGGAATTGCGACAATCAGCGTAAAAACGAAGGCTTAGACAGTCAATCACCCCAACACAAGATATATAGGGGAATATTATGGTTTATATAAAAATGGCAATTATTGCAAGGAGGTTGTTGGACAATACTGGATCTTATTTCGATTGATTAATTTATGGTTATACAAATCTAAAATATACTTACTTAAAACCCTTTTTATAATGGAACTTATTGTTAAAATGAACCGATTGTAAAGGGGCGAGAGTACAAAGAAATATCCCAATTGGAACCTCCATAAAGATTTTTGGCCAACAGTTTGAACAAGCCTAGCTTCTCTACAGTCTCCATGAATTATTTCATCTATGTGACACTCGGCAGCTTTATTTGCTATCTAATACAATCAAGTGTAATATCGTAAGATGTATTATATGAGAGTGAGACCATCTAATTTATTCACTAAATAGCTCGCAATCATTGTTATAAGGCTGAGGTTTAATCAATTATTTCGAGATATACTGATTTAGTGCAGTAAAGAATGTCTAATTAAACGCTCTAGAGGTCGAGGTTTTCCTACAAAGGCAGCCATTATCGACCTAAATTAATCTAAAGTCATATGGACTCGTAAAGGGCAAGGTTTAACATATGCTTCGAACGAAGTGGTTTTCCAAAGTCGATTCTCGAACTTTGTATGAATTAATTTCAAAGATGTAGTTTCTGGAACAAGAGTTTTAATAGATATGAATAATATGAAGATATTAGAAAAGTCAGTGAGAGAAATGAAGAAATATCAAAGCAATTTCACCACTAGAACAAAAGTTCAGCCTTACATAGAGTTCCACCTGGCAAATTTGGAGCTATATTCGGACTTGTTACGGAAAGATATTTGATAGAAAGATTTTTGATATAGGCAGCGTCAGTTGATTTTCTGAGTATGCTATCCTAGAATAACATGGCATGGAACCTCAATTGCTTCGAATAAACCAATGTGACAAGGTGGCTCATTTTAACAAACAAAAATAACAAAAAAAAATAACTAAAATATGCTTACGTTCCACAACAAACTTGAGTTAAAAGTTACAATAGTGTTATTGAAGTGCTTAAGAAACTCTGAGTTTAACTTAACACTAGCAGTCTAGTAATCGGCGGAGGTAATGTTCAATTGTGCGTCCGGACTTTTTTTCTCAACAAGGGTTATATTTTCACAAACCACTTTGATTACAACCAAAGTTGGTTGTGTTTAAAGTGAGTTAAAAGCAAAATTAATGCTAAACTCCTTATTACTTTAATTAGCCTTAATGCCCGGGTTGCTTTTTCATAAACACCTAAAAAGTAGTGATTTGTATGTATATGTAAATATGTAAATGTATTAATATTACACTCCTTGATGTTTTTTTTACAGCTAAAATCAGGGTTGCATTTTCATGAACACCAGAAAGTTTATGTTTGAGAAGAGTTAAAAGTTAAAAGTTATCTTAAGTTGAACTTTAAAGTTTATCTTAACCAAGTTTTCTTAAGCACTGCTAAACCCCATAATGGACAATAAACTCGGCAGCTAATGATATATTAACTCCCTAAAACTCCTCTATCAAAATATATGTAAGTCTCTTATATGTAACCATCTTTCATATTGAACCCAAGACAATTTAGAATATGCATTACTTTATCTATAACCATAACCTAACAGTCTTTTTAAACACTCCCAGCAAATTTAATTTTAGGAATTGCATTGCAGCAAAAAAACTCACCTAACTCTCTTTTGAAAATGAAATCTCAATCTTTCAAAAATATTTATTTAATAAGCCTTTTATATTAATTTCGTGAGAAAATAAAAATAAATTTGGAGAATTTCCATAAAACGGCGAAAAATACGCGCATTTGTATGCATGTGTGTGGTAAGCAAAAAATGGAGAAATGAATAAATGCAGAAAACAATAAAAACAAGGTTCAAAAAAGTAAAAAAAAGCGTAATTTATTTTAAAATATTTTCCTTTACAGGATGAGTAGCGCAATAGATGTGCGGAAGATACAAAAACAACAAGCAAAAAGCAAAAAGAAAAAAATGCAAAGAGGAATCACCCGAAATAGCTGTAAACAACGAGGCTGCGCAGATATTTGCATACCGACCATCCGCTTTGTTTATTTTAATTGGCGCACGTTCAACAATTTGCTACGAAAGGAGCAGGGAAAACAGTAAAAAGAAAAGAAAATAAATCAAAGAGTGACCCAAGTCGCCAGTTTTCTCTCGCTACAACTGGCGACTGCACTAAAGCCGAAAGAGTTGTTGCGCTTTGATGGTGAGTTTTTCTTCTTTTTTTTCTAATATTTTTTTCTAATATTTTTTTAAATATTTTCCAGAATATTTATGCGTGCATACCCCACATTTTTTTATTACTATGTTTGGCCCACAGCCTGACCAGAGAACAGAGAAAGAAAAAAACGAAAATTTATTACTCTCTAATTTTCTTTTTATTGCTGGCAACCCGCTGTCATTGAAAGGAACAAAGCAATTTAGCATCTTTTCCGTTATTAGTAATTATGATTTCGTCACGTTTGGAATATTGAAGAGAGTTACCCTTTTGCACACAATTAAACACAAACAAATTGTTTTTAGGACTAGTATAGAACTGGTTTAGTTTGGAACAGCATGGTTGGGAGTACTCAAGTCTATGAATGCACACAGCAATGTTTGGAGGGCGAGAACAGTAGTTCAACTGCAATAACTTTGCTCAGAAGTGAAAATGAGAGTTGACAGTTTCTCACACGAAACTGAAGACTGAATTCGATATTACCTGTGGGCCAAAGAAGGAAAGGAAAGGAAGATCTATTTGCCCTACCAAAAACAAGCGGAAAGTAAGGAGAGCCAATTTTCAAATAAGGGCTTATTTTGAATTGTCTGGTTAGTAGTTTCCAATAAAACTAAGCCGAAAAACTTTTTTCGAGTCCGGTCCAATTTTTAAGGTCGCAGAAATCAACAATTAGACTCTCGAACAACTTTAATTGGAGATTTAAACAACGTGTGAGAATAGGTTCTCTTATGACATCTTTCATTTCTTACTTAATGCCATTAACCGAACCGAAATCCGTACGATTTTTTGCTTCATTATATAACTACCACCAGATCGTTCCTTTTCATAGATCAGAGCTCGGGAGCAGTTAAATATAGTTACTCCGAGTTGGACGTTCGCTTCGCAAATGCCCAAAGGATTATTCAGAAGATCATACCTTCATTTTGTTACAACGGTCGGGTCTACGTAACGAGTACATTACCAGACTTATATTTGTTCAAGTACTGTCACCTCCGGAACATAACCCAAAATTATCTAGGGAGTTTTTTATGCTTCCACAACAAAAATCGTCTGGAAATAATAAAGTAGTAAAAATCCTGAGCTCAAGGATAACTTCGACAATGATTTCCAGCAAAATTGTCCAATAATCATACTTTTTCAGCCAACAAGTGCCTCAAATTGGCTCTTCCTCGATTACTTACTATTTCCGAATTGCAAGAAGTGGCTTGTAACTAAATTGGTTAGAACGAATCGACATCATATTCAAAATCATTCCTTCAATTGTGTCTTCTCAAGAATATACATCAAGAATATATATCTCAAAAAGTCCACAATTTCCAGTTAAAATTTACTCCAAAAACCATTATTTTAAATAAGAACCAATTAACTGACAATTTCTATGTATACTTTCTTCTTTGTAATAGTGCTAACAAAACTGTGTCGTAGTAAGGCTAAAAATTCCACCGAAAAATAGCATGTAGGAATAGTATCGACTACTAAATGGTCTTCACCTTTTCATCAACGACACCGAATTGAAGTTCGAAGCTCAAACACAAATTCAACGTTATTTTCGTAGTGAAGAAAAGGGAGATGAGAAAAATTTTCGTCCAATTATAATCTCGATTCCATATTAAAACAACCCCATTTAAATTTCTCTTCATAGTTTCTTATTTTAAACAATTTCCTAAGGCTTAAGTGAATAGTCTCCCCTGCAAATCAACAGTCCTCTGAGTACTTGTACTCGTCTCGATTGACCTCATTTTTGGTTAAGCGTATCTATCCACTTAACTTCGCTTATTTGGTGAAACTCAAGTGCAGCACTAATTAAGCGCAGCAATAACAGATGCAACAACAACTGCAACATAATTAAATAAGTACGAGCATTTATTCAACAAATACTTGTGAGTGGAAAGATTATTTGGGGAGTTGCAGCCATTCAGTTCTCTTTGGTATACTTTTTTTTACTCTTATTGGTTCTTCTGAGGCATATTGGTGTTAGGTGGGTGGTCAATAAAAGTAATTGCTCCATGGCGACAACCTAATTGAAACTTGGCGGAAATTCTACGCAAATTTAATGTTATTCTATAAATGGAGAATCGCAAGAGTGTCAAGAAACATTTAAAAGACCGACGGGTTTATATTTAAATATATGTTTTTCCATAATTTTACATTTTGTTATAAGCAGTGGTCAAATACTCCGGCCCCATTTATTTGACAAGAAAAAGAAGTGGTTAAACCCTTCATTAAAACTGACTAAAGTATTCTTTCAATATATTTGCAATGTACACATATTTGAGAACCTGCCATTAGTATCAAAGAACTCTCAATCGCTTTTCGGAAGTTCGGTGTATAACTTCGCTAAAATGGAATGCCATTTTATTACCATAGTTGGGTGTGGAACTTCGATATAGTCTCCTTGTTTTTGAATTCTTTTGAAGAAGATAAATCTAGCTCAGTTTGCAATAAAAGAGAGCTTTTCTTGCTTAAGATTAAAGGCTTTGAAGATTCACAGAACCTTCAATCATTTATCGATGTTGAGGTTACAAATTCACTAAGTTTATATGTGATTTCAATAAGACTCAAGAATACGTTGATTTCTAAGAGTGATTTCCTTTACCTCACAAAAATAAAATAGGAACCGGGATTTAAAAAAATCTTGAGGACTTCCTCAGTAATTTTCTGAACCTAAGCATTTAGTACGTGTTAGTAGGGGTTACTGAAATATATTCTTTAGATATAAGAGCAGATTAGAGATTAAGTTCGTTAAGGCCGATCGATAAATGATTAATATCGCTTTTGAATTAGATTGAGCAAACATACTGCCGCCGAATTTGCTCTAAAGAGCGTTCTCTTAACGTTAGTATATTAAACCAAGACTTTCTTTAAGCAACTCTTGATATGCCATATATATAGAGATTGATCGACATGGTTCCAAATTTCTGCGTCTAATTATTATGCAAAAAAAAAAAGAGCTCGTGTAGAACGTGAAACTGACAAAGGCAGAGGAGCCAACTTAAAAAGAGTTCCCCGTGTATCACCAAATGGTTTGGTAACTGAATGACATTCGAATCACAAGAGATAGTTCTACCTTGAGGTGTAGGATATAATATTAGCAAGAACAAATATAACACCTAGATGCTCTAAAAGTCATAAAAAAAAAGATTCTGGCTCATACTTCTTTTGAAAAACTCGACATTTAGATTTTATTTAGATATATATGCATATTTTAGTCTACTTCTTTTCTTACTTTCTGATGGTCACATGAATGAAGATAAATTAGAGTAATATACAATTGTGCACCCCTTCCATCTCTCCTGCAACAGTAACTGAGCTGAATAGTATCGTAAAGAGCAAAAGAGCAAGAATACCTGAAAGGTTTACGCCGATCAGACGTGGTTAAGTCGATGGAGGACTGCCATTTAAATATATGAAAATATGTACTTTTACACCCACCCACGCAACCAGCGAGTGCCATTAATTTTATCACCAAAGCTCCCCCTTGGCTGTGCGTCAAACAATAAGAAGAGTAGAAATTCAAAGCAGATGGTATAAAATTGAAGAAATACACAACACACAAGAAAAGGCTTGTTGAAGCGAAGCAAAACGAAGTCAACGGTTTTGAGGGAGTGCTGCGGAGGACTACGAACACACATAGGTTGAAATGCCGACACCAATACACATATACACACATCCGTATTTATATAACTAAATAGGCGCACTTAAAACCATCAACTTGGACGTAAAATACACGCAGAGGTGAAATAGCAATGAAAGAATGCTTGGGAAAAAGGAATACCTCGAAGCAGGTAAGTTCGTATGCACACACTCGTAAAATACGCGATAAAATGCCGGCGATAAGTGTGGAGCAAAGACAATCCAAAAAGCTAAATAGAAGCTGTGAATTTGAGTTAGCAGAGAGCGTGTAAGGAAAACGAAAGGGAGGACGAACGTGCATTAAGCTCCTGCCAGGCGAGTGAAGGGCTGCGGGTAATCGAGACAAATGAATGTTGGAGGAAATGTTACAACAACCGGAAGTTCGGCAGCTAAATGAGCAGCCAGTTGAGAAAAAATGTTGTGCAATTATGTAGACACGAAATGTTTCTGGCTATATGGCTATCTGGTGTATATGTTTTGTATTTAAAAACTGAATAAGTGTTTCTTGCTGATAAGATTTTTAACTGAGCGTGTATGAAAGTGCCTCATTTTACAGGATATTGAAATTACATGGGCCAATGCAATATCAAGGTGTCTAAACACTAGTCGCCTTCGAAGCACCATTTCTCCGCTCGTTAATTTTGAGAATGTATTAACGCAAGGTTTCAGTCTTTTTGAACAGCTATTACTGTTTGTTCGATTCGTTACTCTGCTACGTTTGTATCTATTCTTAGAATTGAGTGTAAACAATGAAGGAAAAACTACACCCAGTGGGTACTGAACCGAAAACAAACTGTTTAATGAAAAACGGAGACGCATTGAAAAAACAAGTAAGGAAGGGCTAAGTTCGGGTGTAACTGAACATTTTATACCGCCGCAAGTTGCAAGAATCAAAGGCGGTGAACCATTTTCAGGTGTTGAAAAAACTCCAATGCTATATGTTCACATAATTCCACTAAGATAACTTATATATTGACTATATATATATATTCGTTATAAAGTCAACGGGAAGTTTGAAAATCCTTATTTCAGGTAAATGGGCGATAGGGAAAATCATTACCCGATTTTACCCTATTATTATCCATATTGTTATTAGGCTATTATTATCAGGGTAAATTTTTCGTCCGAATTTCAATAATATATCTCACAGATTGGCCGATATTTTCGGTAAGAAGTCAGTCATAGGCACTGGATCTACAAATTGGGTATATCGAGCTTGAAAAGTTTTAATCCGATTACGACAATTTTTAGATGTGACATGTCTTACTCTATAGGTACTATTTGTACAAAATTTTATTCCGATATCTTCTTTTCTGCCTGATTTATATACTATAAGGCGAAAGAATCATATGGAATTTAAAATTGTAACACGTGGGAAGAAGCGTGTGTGAGATGTGGAACTTCAATTTGTCCTACTTTCACAGTGTATGAGGAGATGCCAGAAATACTTGCCCTGAGCAAGTTGGGTTCGGCTTTAGTCATTTGTTAAATATTAACATTAAACCTATTAGGGGGGAGGCTTTTCCCACTTTTAAATCAATTTTGGACCCTAAATTTCCATTCCTAATCCAATTATATGTATTAAGTAGTGGTTTTATATCCTGATTTGTGGCTTAGTTACAGCATTTTATAGATTTTCATTTGCCAATGCTCCTATTTTGCCCATCTGCAATACCAACTTCCTCAAGGCGCCAGTGAGATATCTCAATTTTTACTCTCTCCCAATATGTTGCCACAAAGTATAATAGTTTGTTCACCTAACCGTTGTTTAAAACGGTTGTTTTATAACTCCTAAAACTAATCGATATAGATATAGAGGTATATACATATAAATGATCAGGATGACGAGACAAGTTGAATTCCGGTTGACTGCCTGTCCGTCCGTTCGTCCGTCCGAGTGTCCGTGCAAAGAATAAATTTAATAAAAATTGGGATACTTAGTTCAAACTTGGTACAGTCTACATTCTATACATTCTCTGGCACTATGAGAAGTTTTATATTACAGATGGGCGTAATCGGAATACTGCCACGCCCACAAAATGCCGTAATCGAAATATTATGAAAGGTTATTACGCAGTCACAAATTAAATTAGAAAACTGTCATTCAGTAGTGGGCATTAAAGTGGGGGGGGGGGGTAATTTGTGGTTTAGTAGTTTTAAGAAAGTGGGTGTGGCCTCGCTCCCTAATAGGTTTAATATACACATCTCACAAACAATAAAGCTACAGCTGAGAACAAATCCCCCAGACGGTGTAAAAAGGGGTAAAATCGGATAATAACCACGCCCACTACCTATATATAACAATTATATTATAATTTATTTAAAGTTCGATAATTCACTAAATAAATACGTCAGAAGCATTACATTTCACAGGCAAGATGGTATTTCAGTTCAAGTACTTTGTTGCTTCGCTAGTCGCAATTTCTGGCAATTTCTTAGACTAAAAGACTCAAGCATTAATATAGCTGAGAGACTGCTTAGCCTACATGTATTTCTCAACTAAATTTTGGTCTTAACCATAACCTCAATTTAAATACGGTTTGTTTGAGATGGTTATCGTGCTCGGTCTCAATGGGATGTCTAAAAGATTCAACTTTCAATTACATTTCTCAATATTTCCGCATAAGAACAGAATTGAATTCGTAAAGCTTAAAACAATAATTCAACGTCATGCTGAGGAGAGAGCATAGAAGAGATATCAGCTCAATCACATTGCTTCGAATATAGCGAACGAAGTTGGCTGAGCTGTGAGCAAGCATGTTTAAAAATCGTTTCGAAATATAAATACTTGTATAACGGTTGCTATATTCATACACAGACACAGCAGTGAAAATTATTGCAAAGGCAACACCCTGGGACTAATTAATGAAATTCGAAGCAACCAGTATCGCCTAGTGGCACATGAACTTCGAATAAATTTTCGCTCAACAACAACAATAAAATCTAGCAAAAAAATAAAAGGATACTGAGAAGAAGCAATATCATTTGTAAAGCAGAAAATGTTGCAAGAACGGGACTTTGAGGCCGCTGCAAGTAGTAGTAGGCAACAACTAATAGTCAGGCATTTAAGAAAGAATATACAGACGTGCAAAGGTTGACATGCAACAGACACAACACAGCGAGCGAACAATTCGAAGGTGAAGAGCAAAAGGGAAATTACAGTTACGATGCAGTGGACACTAGGTGGCGGGAAAGGGAAAAGCATGCGATAGCAGGAGATACAGACATGACAGCACAGACAAGCCAAGGCACAGCAGGCAGACAGACAGACAGTGAGTCGGATAAGAGAGACGATGAAGACGCGGAGAGGGAAGAACATGGCACAGGGACGGACAGAGAGACAGACAAAATGTAGAATGCATAAAGAGACAGGCGGGAGAGGCTTTATATTTCCTATATATGTTGATAGGCTCTTTATACTAAAAATACTTGCGTATGTAAGTGAACAAACAGCGGCTACAAAAAAAAAAAAAAAAAAAAACAGATAAATTATTGCGAAGGGTATAAGGATATTCAAGGTGGTATAAATTCATTTTGTATGCAGATGGCAGCCCCTGCGTGTCTGCGCAAAAACCTTCTACTCTCCGCTTACATACATACGTATATTTTCTCGTTATTTTATGGATTCCTTGGTTGGTTGGCCATTTCTTTTAATTTCGAGCATTTCAGGTATGCAAAGCACTTGGAGAAACGAACAAAAAGACAGAAGAATACAGAAAAAGTGCTTTGAAGTTATGCCGTGCAGCTGACCTTAAGTCTATTCCCATTTTGTGCCATTCATATCTAGCAAGGAAATTATGTGACGCTCCGGAGTGTGTGCCTTGCTTTGCTCTCGTTTTGTTTGGTGATTCAATAAATTGTTGCTTAAAAGAGAGAAGAAAAAGAAGCAGAGGCGACGGCAAATTCAAAGGCAGACACAAGTCATGCGCCACTGGCGACACTGCAAAAGCCAATCATAATGATTATTCGAGTGTAAAAGTGAATTAAAAAGGAACGAACGTGTGGAGTAGCGAAAAGGAAGCTGAAAGGGAAATAAGAACAGAAATAAACTAAAAATATTTTCGAAAATTAATATAAAAAGCTGTGATCATCAATATATTTCATTCTTAAATTTTATGGTTTTAGTATTTATTTCGGTAAGATTGTAACTTTATACTTATCACCATAATAACAATGGACGAGAGATCTGACAACTGTTTTAAAAAAAAGTGGAAGAGAATACAGGACAGACTTTGGGACACAAAACCAAAATTGAGTTCTCGAAGAAAAAATCGCTTTCCTTAATATTATCACTCAGTGCTGGCGCGGATGCAAAGTAATTTTGGTCCGAAGTTCATCGCAAGTGATCCAGTGAACTCCTCGCCCTCAGCAATATTCGGCTTTCTCTAGTTACATTTCGTGTGGTTAGGCTAAAAGCCTTACCTGATGTTAATTGCCGCAGTTTCTGGGAGTCGACGAGGTGAAATTATATTAACACCCCCATTAGAGTCCAGCTGATATCATTCGCCATCCAGCCAAACTAGATGAATTTGAAATTAAATTAATTTGCAATGTGTTCCAGTTGTTTGGAAAGTTTTCCTGGCATTACAAGTGACTTGTCTTTAGCTGTAAGAGTTCGATTTCCGTATCTAGTTCAGTCGTAGTTCACAACATCAATCAGGTGGCTAAACTATGCTTGTATTGAGTGCAAGGAATAGTCGATCCGGTTCGAAAGAGAGCGCAGAAATGGGATGAGTGCAATAAATAGACAACTCAGAGTTGTATTATTGCATAACTGCAGTTTTACCATGGTATGGAAGGTGGTTCCGAGAGGTATAAAACTTTAATAATACTAACTAACTAATTTAAAGCATGCAAATGTCAGTAAAAAAAAAGTACTTGAGTGGAGTTGACCGCTCTGGATAGTTATAATTATACCGCCGATAATTATATTTATGTTTTCATAGCTTATTTTACATATTAGAAAAAAAAGGTTTCTGAAATTTGATTTACATAGCTTATGCTTTTTTCTTTTTTGTTGTGTGAAACTAAAATGCTTATAAAATACTAATGAAATAAAAAAAAATTCGATGGAATTAGGCATATCTCTCCTGACGCTACCTTCGACCGGTTAAAAGGGGTTCAAAAGCCCCTAAAAAATTAAATTTACGTAAAACTAATTTCACTGATATTTTATTTTGTTAATTCCCGCTCACTTGAGAATTATACTAAGCTCAAAAAATAATAATATTTACATTCCCTTTTATTAATTTTCGAGTGAAAAAAGGACGAAATTTTTTCCGAATCTTATTTGCAAATTTATGAAATTCGAAACTCGTGGAGATTTCAATTTGCCATAATAAATTATTTACAGTTGCCTCCAAACTAAGCGCTTTGGCGCAAACTTCATGGTTAGAAGCTGGAAAAATATACGTACGTATGTATATATTAAATCGGAATATATATTATTGAAATGAACTCCGACTACAGTTGCGTGCCTCGAATTTTAGTTTACTTTTAATTCAATTTGCACTTTTTGTTTATCGCTTAGAACTTCAACAGCAAAATTCGAAATAATTTATTTCAGTTGATTTAATATTATGTTGAAACAACTTTGAATTTATTTTGAAAACCTTAATTATATTTTATTTATTGTACTACTTTTTTTTTGTAGTATGTCGAGTTATGCTATGTTAAATAACGGTATTTTGAAAATGTTATTTTATTATTGCTAAATTATGTTCTGTTCTATTATCCTCATTACTTTGTTTTATGTTATTATGTTATTTTTGTTACACTATTTTATGTTGAGTTATGTTTTGTTCAGTGGTACGACGGGATACCAGATTCAGAGTATGTCGAGTTAAGTGAAATTATATTGCGTTGTGTTATGTTGTCATGTTATGTTATTTTATGTTGTGTTATATTGTTATGTTATTAACATAATGTTATCCTATGTTATGTTATGTTATGACAAATTTTGTAAATTTACTTTGGAAATATGTTCTGTTTTATGTTATGCTATGTTATGTTATATTATGTTACGTTATGTTATGCTACATAAATTTATTTTTAAAATGGTTATTTTAAATTTACTATTTATGTAATATACTGTCGTGTTACGTTATGTCCTGTTCCGCTATTTTATGTTATGTCATTTTGTTTCAATTATTTAATTTTTTTGAAAAATTTTAATTTAATTCACTTTATTGTTTTTGTTCTATAAAACTATTATTTATAACTTTTAATTTTATTTTATTGATTTTTTTTTTGATTTTTTAGTAATATTCCACCCCAACATTGGCAAACATATGAGACTAAGTCAACTAACTTTCGCCAGCTAGTAAATGCAAACAAATAAATTTCTATGTAAATATGCAAAACTTTTACTAAACACACACACACATACATACATACATATATACACTCAAATATACTGCAGTTGCATAACACATGTGCGCATTAGAAAAATACGTTTTTTAATACGAGTATTTGCAAATGACTGGGGAATTTTTCATTTTTTCTGTTGCCAATAGCAGCTTCATTACCTAACTGCTGCAGTGTATATGTGTTTTCACGTATGTGTGTGTAATTTTTCGAAAATCATTTGTTGCCGTTAAGAGCGCGCTTGCAATCCACTTTTCGCGTTTTGTGCTCAGCATTTGCGCATATTGGATGGCAGCAATGCAAATTATGCGAATTTTAAGTAAAACTTTGTTGCGATTTTTCATCGCTCTTGATAACAACAACAAGAATAGTGAGAATAGCTGTAAGCAGACGAAGCAAAAGTTTCTGTCCTGACTTGTGACTGTGCGCCCTTCTGAACACGCCAGCTTCTCTCCAGCTTCCAGCTCTCTCTCCGTCTCTCTTCCATCTCACTCCCACTTTTTCACACTCCAGTCCTTCGCTCTTTTTGGTAACAAAATAAACAAAGTTTTCCCCCCACCATTTATTATCAATGAGTTATATTACTATATCATGATATGACCGAAAGTATAATAAAACTTTTTATGTTGCCATTTCGCATCTCATTATGACTCTATCGATATCCAGCTTATGCGAAACTTTTGCGCGTTTCTCGTACTATACACACACACATACACACACACACACACACACACACATACACACATACATATACCCACACATACACACATGCATACTTAATGGTTCGAACTCTGCCGTTTTCTTTCTTTTTTTTTGGAGCTGAACTTATCTGCATTACATAAGCAAGCAAATGTAGCATACTTTCCGGCGTTGCACACTGTTCGCCTGCAACAATTGCAATTATCATGCACACACACTCACACATATACCGGCGTACTTTTGTTGTTTGTTGGCACCGATTTCGCGTGAATTATTATCAAGTTTTGACAGCGAAATCAATGGCATCGCCTCTTATGTGCGCCCGTGTGTGTGTGTCTGTGAATAAGAAATTTTCCATACCGCCTGTGTGTATGCTTCGAAATAATACGCGCATGCAGCAAGTGATTACAGAAATGCTGAAACTAATGAAAAGTTGATGCAAACGGCAAAGTTTCAACGGCATATTCGAAAAAATTTGAAATCAAAATGAAATGGTTCTTATGTTGATGTACTCGTATAATATGCGAAATGCATTTTAATTTGCTTCAGGTAGTTTGAGAGAAAATTAAAGGTGTAGACGATCACCTAGGTTTAGACAGTTTTGAAAATTAAATTAAGAAAATAAAACGAAAGCAGGAACTTTTTTGAATATTTAAATTTTGCTAAGCTTTGACAAATTATTATCGCAAAATACAGAAAAAAGTAGGAATTTCTTGTAAGAAGAATTCAACATTTAGCCGTTATTATTTTTTTATTATTATTTATTTTTACAATTAAGCATTCATATTGAGATCCGCAATTCTCAGAACAGCCACGACTAGGTTACCTCAATAGACGCAGAATTTATACATGGTCAAAGGCTGTTACTTAAGGGGTTAGGCTAGTTTAGGATTTAAAAAAAATGCTTTTTTTTTGGCTTAAAGTACATTTCAGGCTCTTAAAAACATTATTCAGTTGTTCAAATTGTTTGTCTCTAGCTTCAGCTAGTAAAACTTTCACTTGAAATCCACTTGAATTTTTCACTGTGAGTTCATAGTAATATTGTCTAGTAAACTGCTTAAAATTTTTTTGTTACTATCGCAGTTTGTTTTATCGGTTTTTTCTTCAGTAAAAAATTAAAAAAAAAACATTTTTGTAAATGCGCCATTTTGCGAAAGGCTAACATAAAGCTGTAAGAATATGTGCCGTACTAGCAAGTCTTATATACATTAAGGTGCCGTATTTTATTTCATTTCAGATAACACGTGTTCCTAATATCACCGTCGCCCGTCAAAGTCTACTTGAAAACGGTGATTCCGAAGTTTGGGCCAGTAGCCGATATTTTTTGATCAAAATGTGAATCTAATAAAATATATATATGCTCAAATGCATTTATAATAAAGCCTGAAAGAAAGTAATTCCTTTCCTTTTTACTTACGCTTGGAATAAATAATAAATGTTAGGCCTTTTTTAAAGGCTCTGGGCTAGCATTGCGTCTTCAGCAGCATTCCTTACTACGATCTCAGGACTGTTGTAAGCTACTACAACAACAGCAACAATAACAAAAACGTCAATTTCTGATTGTTTTCTAGAATTTCCAAGAGTTTAGTCTAATTTAAACTAAAATTTTTGGAACTACTGTAGAAGTAGTCTGGAAAGAAGTGAGCAAAGACGTGACTATAACTGTCTGAGTGTGAACTCCCGAACGGCAATCGGCCACAAAACGTAACCTAACATATCATACCTTCATATACAGCTTGACGTTGGATATAATAACTCAAAGTCGACCGTAGTTTCTGAACTTTGTTCACTTCTTGTCAGCTTACCTCAGGCCTTGAGTTATTTTTCAAAAATATGCTACATTTGGCATATGGAAGTACATAGTGCGAATAAAAGTTTATCCCCTAGTCAAAAACGCGAGTTTAGGTGTCCGAATTTGCCAACTAAACTTCAACATATCCAAGTAAATTACCTGGTAGGTTTTTAATAGAATTCAAAGGTGAATTGGACCCGAGCGCCATATTTTCTATAACTTCTTTCATACTCAAACGCTTAAGCAGGGACAAAAGTTAGCGATTGAAGTAAGTAAGGCTTCAGGCATGACAAGCAGCCACTAGCTGTTGCTTAAAAATGGACTTCAGATTTTATAAACATTATAAAATTTATTATACATTATATAAATATTCCATTATAAACATTTGGACGCTGACCGGAGCGCTTAATCTTCCCTTTGATTTCTAGGTACCGATAATTTTTTAGTGAGAATAAGCGAGTGAGAAGAGCGAAACACGAGTAATCAAGGCTCTGGGTTAGTTTAGCGTGAGGTGGGGAATGGTCGGTATTCTATTTCGGTCGAATTCCCTTTATGGAGCATGAAAATGCTCTGATTGGGGCGCGATGCCATATTTTTTGGCAACTAACTACTTTGCTCTCACAGATTTGTTTGAATACTTAAATAAATATACACCTGTTCGCACATATTTATCGTTAAATCAGGTTCACGGCTTCCCACTTTGAACTTACTCATATTACTTTTGTGTGCGTTTATGTGCAGGAAGCTTACGAACACAGTGAAAGGAGCTCGTTAGCAATGAGATACTTTTTATTACAATTTATTGTCGTTGCTGACTTCTCAGCGCTTTTGCTTTGCTTTTATACATACATTCTATTGTTATTCATATATATTTCTACAATGTATTTCTACAATATATTTCTATATGTGTAATATATATATATATTTATTAGCTTTTCAACCGACTCAGGTAATTAGGGTGCTACAATTACGCACTAATACTTTGGAAGACATAAAAGGAGGCAAGTTGATGCGGAGTGGAAGCACAAAAATAAGTAGAAAATTCTGGCAAAGGAGCCATGGAATACACTAAGTAGCGTAATGAGTACGCTGCGAGACCACAAAGCATAGAAACCATTCAACAAAGCATATAAAAATAAAATTAAAATAAGAAAAAAAATTTGGGAAATATGAAAATCCAAAAATATATAGACTACAGAAAAATATAATTTTTGTTGTTGTTATTTTTGTATATACTATACAATAAAGCAATAAATTTCTAGGCAAAATTGCCACGAAAGCACATTCCTGAAATCATTCCGAGCACCAATATGCAGCATCGTTAGTCAACATAACAATAACGGTGCAAGGGTGTATTTGAGTGGCGGTGGCGGTGATTGAGGTGTAACGGCAGCATGTTGAACATTATTGCTTCTCCTCCCCGCTATTAAGCTTAATGTATATATAATATCTCACAAATTACAAAAGCTATGTCAACCGAGCTCAGCGCAAACATTTCCTTCTGGCATTTATTGATACAGTTTGAAAATGAGTGAAATCGAATAGAACCACGCCCACTTTCTATGTAACACAATTTTAAATCACATCACATTCTTTCACTTTCACACAATAAATAAATGAAATGCCAATGAATTCCGATATATACCATTTCACGTCTTAAAAATGGCCGAAAACGGATCTGAACTTTTTGAGGCCACCCAATATCCAATATGAAGACATCAGTGCCGGCTGGCTGACTTGGCTGTAAAATATCTAAATGAGATAAGCTGACATCTTTTTCTCATACTTATGTGACCTGGTGCTAAAAATTTATAACATCTGTTAAGTACAACCCCCAATATAGTTAGCCCCAATTTATCTAAGATAAGATTTTACAACTTTCAGTTGACTTTATCCTTACCCAAGATACCCAAGGCGCCATATACTATATTATAGGTTTGGTAAAAAGAAATCCACAATTTTTTCATTAAATTTAAATTTCTATTTAGCATAGTTCGAATGATCCAATTTTGGTCAAATATACACCGTTACATTAGATAACTTGTTGCCGTTTTTGAAGTAATTTCCCAACGCTGCTCTCATAGGAACCTTCGTCCCTATTGGCAAAAAACTGGGACCGTCGATTTTCACAAGCTTCTTTGAGAATTTTTTAGCAGCAAAATCATTCGTCATAGCCAGTAAGAGGTAGTAATCACTTGGTGCTGCAAGATGCTACTGGCTGCTACAGGTCTAAACTGTAGGGTGAACTGTAGGGGTCGCAAATAGCCTCTCAGAGCTTCTGGTGAGTCCTTATTGATGTTTCTAGCTCGATATTGTACTGATGGAACGTGAATCCGCTAATATTGGCCAAAACTGTCCGCTTCTGGACGTATGCTTCCTTCAGATGGTCCAATTGTTGACAATACGAGTCCGAATTAGGAGTGACTACTAGAGGAATGGCTCATAATAGATGATTCCCTGCCAATCCCACCAAACGCAGAGCAAATCCTTCCGGACCATCAATCCTGGCTTGGCCACCATTTGCACGGGTTCCGTTCTCACTTGACAACCGGTCTCCATTTTTCACGTATGCTCAAACAGTACTGAGTCCAGGAATTACAAAACTGTCTGAGAAACTCTTTAAGTACGAAATCTTGTCCTTCTAAAGCCATATATCGATACCCGAGCGCACCTATACAACGCGAGTTACACATTACTAAAGCTATCCCTTGGAAAAATAACAGATTTACTTTTACTAGATTTAATATAATGATTTTAGATTTTCCAAGTATAATGATTTTTCGATAATTTGACTTTATAATGAATATATTGGTCAATATATATGTGATATTTCAAAAAAAAATTTGTCGATATGTTTTAGCTTTAAGTATGATTAAAAGCAGTCGAAACCTTTGCTTGGTCCTCATAGCCCTAATGTAACGATTTTCACTCATCCGTTGACTTTCCTTTCATGTACAAAATTTATTAAATTTCGTTCTTTTGGTTGAGTTCATAGCGCATATATCTCAACGGAAGTTGTCTCAACAAAATTAAGCGAGCATATTTCGATTTTGATCATTCGGTAGTAAAAAATATAGCTATTGTACCCTCCCACAACACTAATGTGATGAATATTGTGATTTGTGTTAGTTAGATTGCATTTAAATAAATTAAATAAATAAATAAATATCGGATATAAAGCATAACGTAGTAATGAAACTAAGTGAGTTTATGACCTATGGTGTGAGTCAATTTGATACCTCCTCGCTCTCTCTCTCTGCCACTGATCTTTTAGTTTCAACCGTCACTGTCAGCTGCCGCTTTTGTGTCGTCCGTCGTCCGTCTGCCGACTGCAATGGCTCAGCCAAAAACGTGCCAAAATGACAAATTACCAAGTGTTAACTTTGCGTTAATTTTGGCGTGTCTCAATGCAGGCTGGCCGGCGCACACATTGGCGAATGCATTGAAATGTCGCTCATACGCCGTGACAGCTGGCATTGTTACATTTCATTCGCGTATCATTCGCGCCATTTGCCCGCATTCATTGGTGTTAGATGCGGCGGAATGGAAGTGCTGTTGCAATGCCAATGTGCTGGTGACAGCCTAAGGCCCAAAAGTTGGCTATGCGCTGGACGCACAAAAGCAACTAAACGCCAACACACACATGTCACTGCGTGAGTTTGCAGGCAGCAGTTGCAACAGTTCATTTGCTTGAGGGACTGCATGCTTCTATTGTTGTTGGTGTTGTTGGTGTTGTGTGTGCCGCAACGATGATTTACTGCCGTTGAATTTGATCACAAACACATGCGAGATTTTGCTTTTGAATTTATTGAAAAAAATTATTCTACGTGGATTTCAAATTAAAACAAAAAAAGCTTTTGACAAATGGCGACAGTTTGGGAGTGAGCTTTAAAAAATTATTTGTGTTCTAGTTTTCATGGCATTTTGAACAGCAAAATATTGATTACTTTGCGTTACGCTAGTAAATTCTTTCGTGACCAAATTGCTTGGGAGGGTCGTGAGTACCGGTTGGAAGTATTGCACACAGAAGCGGCGACAAAAAATTTGGATTTTGGAGGACTGCAGAGGTTAATTCGTAATTGCTTCATTGCCTGTTCAGGACAATTTCAAAACTTAATCAGTTCTAACAAATCATTTTATAATAATAAAGTGCGAAAAAAATTTCACAGCAATAATAAATTAAAGCGACTAGTTTGTTATGAAATCGGAACTAGTTCAATAATGTTTACAAATAAGTTCTATAACAACAATGCGAGAAAATAATCCTGAAGTTTCGAACGGACCAGTTAACGTTGTCGCACCGATTCTAGTTCAGGCCTATTTTGGAACTAGTTCGAACATATTCGTGAAAACTTCAGTCTAAGTTCGGTACCACCACGTTACTAACATGTGACCATTTCGAAATGAGTTCGTTGCTACCCCAAAACCTATTCAATATTATTTCGTAACTAGTTCAGTTATAGTGGCACAAGATTTCGAGGCTAAGACGTGTGTAACGAGTGTAACTCGAAATCTTAACACATATGATATTATCTCATTTCTGATGCCTTATTTAAGAGAAAATAAACTTTAAGGTTAGTGACGTGCTTTCCGTCAAAAGACGTCTGAATCGAAGACATTGTTAGAGAGCAGCTCGTTTCTAGTGCTGGTCGTATGTGAGTAGAGGTATTTCTTACGAAACATTTAATTTTTTGTTTGGCATGAGCTTGTTCGAAAAAAAGTTGCTTATAGTAGAAGATGATTTTTCTTGACTGATGACGGTTCATCTTCTCTGTGCCAAAAAAAAAAGATTAAAAAAGACAAAAGGCTGGTCTATTCTTCTCCAAACTATAACTTTTAGAGAATTATTACTTTTAATAAGACATCCCTGGTAAACGAAAGCACAATAAAGTTCAGACTGAAGTATCGATGAAGTTGCTTATAGGGAGAACCATAAGGGTGCTCTTCGTCTTCTACATATTTTAATTTGTAGATACGCTTGAAATTGAGAGGAGTTCAGTTCCCTATCACCTGAGCTATAGAGAGAACGTTAAAGCGAACGAGTAGAATTTTTGGTTCCTCCAACTTCTCTGCATCTCAGAGGCTTCTCAGACACATTTATCATACTTCAAGGCGTAAGTGATTAAGAATCCTTAATTATGAAATCATTTTACTATGATTACGTTCATAGCTTAAATTTCGTTGTAGTTCACAACCGTTTTTCAATATATTTTTCATATAACACACTTCAAGCTTTTAATATGCTTTTACTCTATGATTTTGTAAAGCCGAAGACCATTCATACCTTTTACACTTTAATGAAAAATACTATTTTAACTTACCGCTGTCCGTCCACTGCGAACTGCTCATTCTGCAAATACAATTTTATATATGGCTGACGCGTATGCAATTTATAACGACAGTTTAATGCGCGCGGATACAGGCCTGGATATGCGGGTGATTGCACATAGCACGTTTGCAATCGGCAGTCGCGATACTCCCGCTCGCAATAGGAGCTGCAAAAGAGAGAAAAGAGGAGATAAATTAAATACATATATACCAAATATATATGCCAAAAAATGTTAAAGTAAATGAGGCGTTAGAAGACAAGGTAGACAAAACTTTCCCAAACACACTCAACTTGAATAAACGAAAAAGAAGATTAAAAGAAAAAGTTGAGGAAAGCGCCTAAAACCTGAAGAAAGCGCAGCAAAAGGCGGGCTAAATGTGTGGCGAAAAATGGCTGCGTTGGCGACGCGACATGATTTAAAGCGCTCGAGATAATGCGCAAATGATATGCGAGTCGGCGCTCGGCAAAAAAGAGACAACTTCGGATAAAGTGATTAAGGTAAGCAGAAGAGTGTTACATACATTTAGGCGCACGCACGTTTTTCTCAATTCTGCTGCCTTTTTTTTACTCTTTTAGTTGAACAAAATGTTGCCGTATAGAGCAGATGAAAAAGCAACTTCGCTGGAAAGTGCATCATTTGCTGGAAAATTTTCAGCAAATACTTTCAACGAAAGATTGTAACTTCGGCAAAAATGCAAAATTCATAAATAATATGTGAAGTACTGGAGGGTTTGTTTAACAAATATTTAGAAGTTTGGTTGGGAACATCTCCTATGAAAAATTAAACAAAATGATATAAATGAAAGGAAAATTTTGACCACATTAGGGTGGTACATTTTGTATATTTCATTTAAAATTTTCTCTGTCAAAAATTTTGTAACGAAAAATATTTAAATTGCGAAAAACGGAAATATAATATGCAACAACTTATATAGCTATTTGCATATTAGGGTGGTGTGTTTTAACGCATCAATCATGCTTTTTTTAAATTTTTAGACAAACCTATTACCTACATAAATGTAGTACTAGAAAATGTTCGGTAATAACAGAACTACAAAATTCTTCATAACATTAAATATATATCAACATTAGGGTAAGCGATTTAATAATTTCAAATTTGTTGTATGAACTATTTTTGTGGAAATAAAGCCAAATAAATAAAGCCAATTTTGTAACAACTTGTATATACATGTGTCATGGTAGTATGGAAAAAAATATGTCAAATTATTTTGCAATTAACAAAAGATATAAAAGCTATATAAATATTAAGGTGTGTTGTTCGGGTGTGTTTGTAGTTCTGATAATACTTTTGGAGAATAGAAATGGCTTATGAAAACACTTTTAGATATCAAAACATGAAGCAGAATAAACACAAAACATTAATGTGAAGTAAATGTTAGGGTGGAGTGGTTTTCATAAAGTATATAATTTTTTTTATGTATATATTGTTCTATTGTGCTAGTGAAAATGGAAGAAAGCAAGTGAAATCGCCAAGTCAAAGGAAAAATTAAAGCGAATGTAACCATAATACGTGTCAAAACATTAGGGTGGTACAGTTTAGCAGAAATTTTTCAGATTTACAAGAAAGCAACATATATAGCCATTCCTGCTGTTCTAAAGATAAGCTTACAGTACGGTGGTTAATTTTTTCATTGCATATTTCTTCGTTTTTTTTTTCATTTAATTTTTTTGGTTTTATTTAATTTATTAATTTCTTTGAAATTTTAATTTTTTTGGAGTTTCTTATTATTTTATTTCGTTTTAAGGAACTTGTTTAAAATTCCCATGAAATAAGAAAAATGTATTTTTAGACACGAGGGCTTACATTAGAACGGTGTTTTGTTACCTATTTATTTTTAATATATTTATGCAGCTTTTGGAACACTACGTTCGTTTTCAATGCTTCGTTGAGTCTATCATAATCAGAACAAAAAATTAAGAATAAGATGAAAGACTTCAAATAATTTACTGTGTACCCTTTTGGTCCATACCCTTAGGTCCGTTTCTAAATATTTGCACAATTTTTTTTATTATTAATATTTCTTTCCCAACAAACTATCAGAAAAGGTGATGAATTTTAAATAAGAATATGTCTCCTGCAACGAAGGAACTTCATAAATTTAAAAAATGTGTACGGTGAGAATACAAAAGTAAAAAAAAAAAACAAAAACACAAATAAAACTGCAAATAGTAATAAATAATAAAATATTTTTCAATTGCCGTCAGCTGCTCGAAGATTGAATATGAAGCTATATTCTATAAACACGCACAAAATCCTTTACAGCCCACACAGATATACACACACACACACACACACACACACACACACACACAAACATGCGTGTACTATCTATCATATTTCTCTATTTTTTATGATTTCTATTAGTTTTGTTTTGTTGTCAGGAATTGTCGGAAAAGTAGTGATTAGTTTGTGAATGCAGAATTTATGTGTGCCTGCAGCAAAGCAAAGAAAACATATTTAATATCCTTTATTATGCCATTGTAAGGAACCACCGCATACACGAATTTGTATATGTGTATGTATGTATGTATGTGTGTGTGTGTGTGTATTGGCACTCGCACTTAAGCTGCCAGTCGTCCTCTGCCATAGTTGGAAACGATTTCTTTCTTTGCTCAAAGCAAACATTGCAAACGAGTAGGATGAGTTGTCGTTGTATTGACGTAGAAAATCGATATTAATATTAAGATAAGTCAGCTAAGTATAAACTGATAGAAAGCAAATTCATTGTTGCTTATCAACTCGATTGGTAATTGAATTTTATTTGAATTGCTGCAGATATTTATATATATTGGTATGTGCATCGCATTGAAAGCCAAGTTTAATTAGTTTGAATACAGTAAAGTGTACGAAGGACAAGTTGAGTTATGTGCGTATGTGAGTGTGTGTGCGTTTTATGTATTTTTATGTGGAAGCTGTTGAAAGCTGTTAAGTTAGGCGGAATTGTAAAATGATTGAGGATGGCGCTAAACTGGTTAGGGAGTGGAAATAAGTAGAGAAGGATGTTAAGAGATGAAGGAAAAGGAAATATAAATGCAATTGTAGAGGAAATGTAGTTTTATAAACGAAAAAATAATATACGTAAATGTATTTTAGGTATAATTTTGTATTAAAATAGTCTAAGGAATTTCTTTGCAATTTAAATTGAGCACTAAATCATGACTTGTCATTCTTAGATTAATTGGAGTTGCCACAAACAGGCTTAAACAGTTCTAAGTTTTACTTGAAAGTCTCAGAAAAATAATTAAAACCCACAGCACTATATATATGGGCTGTGATTAGGCTCAAATCTGGCTTTATCTTCTATCTGTTCAACTTTGACTTTACCAGAATGGTAAAAAAAAGGTTAACAGGGAGAAGAAAAAATTCTGCCCCTCTCTAAACAAAAGCTTCAGAGCTCCAGAGCGCCCTGTCGACAGTGTCACTTAAAAGCGATTTTTCCACTTTCCGGTAACCATAAAAGAATAGTGCTGAAGAACTCAAAAACATCATCAAAAAAAAAAAAAAATATTGGCTTTAAATACCACCCGGAACTAACGCTCCTGAGAGCATAGAGAGCTTATATAATAGTTGGCAGTCTCAGTTTGAATAGCTGAAAAATACATTAATCCCAGACTCCAATTTAGAGCATTTTTGTAATCAATTTATCTCATCGATTTTCGATAAAAGGGGAACTAAATAGTGAACTGAGGCTTTCTTCTCAACAAATTAAAACCTAACTTCATAAGTCTCTTATTTTTTTCAACCCATTCGAGAATTTAGAAACTGTAACAATAATAATAAAATCGCAAATTCATTTGTGGATCATCTCTATTAGGTTCTTACCCATACTAGGCCTCACATCTTACACCCTACACCTCATAAGGCTCCTAATATTGTCCCACAAATGAAGACTGCTAAGAATGGAAGTTGTATATGATCGACTGCAATATTTTATGAGGCGCTTTTCCAGAAATATTTAATTCGAAGATTTACACTGCCAACTAAATGGGGACTGTTATTATTTTGAAGAATGATAATTTTCAAGAAGACACTTTTAAAGTGCCCCAAAGCTTGAATATTCTTAGGACATGCGATACGAATGGACAGCCTTAATATTGATAAGTTATATTTATAGGAAAGGAAGTCCAATAAAATATTATATTTGATTCACGAGACTAGAAGAAACTCTATGCTCTAGTTCTGGAATTGTCTTAGACTGTGTTGACATGAAGAAAATATTTCCATAAATGCTCGGGAGCTGCCGTCAGATATGCTGTGTTCAAAAACCTGTCACTAAGCCTATTGCAGTTCAAACACAACTTATCCCTAGATGGTAAAACCAGGACCCAAGATCGTAAAATGGCCCTTGAAAGCTGGAATTTAATGCCCACTCTTTTTTCAAGCCTTTCTGCTAGTTAATCAATGAATGCTGAATTTTAAGGAGCTTTCCTCTACTCATTTCATATTAGACACTTGCTTTTAAAGTGCTGATCATTAACTGAACTCCTTTTATGGTCTATGGTAACTAGTTTTGCCAACTTTTAAACCCTTAGCACAAATTCGAGGACCTTATTAGGTTATTATAAATCTAATCTAGCATATTGTTGAAATACTCTAGAAGATTTTTTGCACTCAAAATTTTCTTGGCATAGACAATATATGATCTTAGTAAACCTTAATTTTGAACATGTGTTATATCTTTGGATGTTTTAGGTTTTCAGCATTGCTCAGCTCAGCTCCTTTGAGTAATAAAGGAAGAGTAGACTTGTGTCACTATTAAAGTACATAAGATAAATATTTTCCAGCCTACAAAAACAAAATACCTGCCATTTCTAACCAGCTTCATTTTTTACTTCACTCATTTCATCGCACCGTTATTCAACTGTTTCATCGACAGCACCTATTTCAGCGCCGCGCTCTGCTGCGCATCGTCGCGCTTAGCAAAATATGATTACGGCAGCGGAAAGCACTTAAGTTACGCATAATAATAATAATAAAATTAAATTATTGCCTTGCAGCAGCAGCAGCAGCAGCCACAGAGGCACAATCGAGCGCAAGCAGCTATTGAGGGATGCTGCAAAAGGTCACAGCATGCAAACAGACAGACAGACGGCAGGCAGGCAGGCAGGCAGCTAAAGTGTTTTCTAATGCGAAGATGCCACCAGTGAGCACATACAGTTATTTGTTGTGGCAACGCTGCTACAAACAATGAAGCATTGCCAGGCACTAACTGCTTATTGTGTGCGGAAAGGCAGCGTACCCGTGGCGTATACGCAACATTTAATGGCGAAACACAATTTACTTAACTAAACAGCAACACAGGTGCTTATTTATGCGCATACATAAATATATATACATATAGCAAATATAATTTGCACTGATGTTGTTTGTTTAGATGTGTGTGTGTGTATGTGTGTGTGTGTTGGCTGGCACTTACCCTTGCACCACTTCGCCCCGTCGATTGGGATACAGTTCCGGATGTTGGCCATAACGCAAATAAACTTCCGTTTGTTGTTCAGCACGCGAATCAAACGTGAAATATGTCTGCAAAAATGGAATGGTAGAAGAGCAGATAAAGTATGAATTGAGTTTGGCAAGCAAAGTTTGATATCTTAGTATATATGTACGTGTGTTGGTGTGATTGAAGGGCGATATGCAATTGAGTAGTAAAAGTTTACAGAACACAGCAGCTGTGTTTAGCACACAACCCAATATAATATATATATATATATATATATATATATAGGTGCTTATTTATACCCAGCTATATTTTTTCTCGCTTTTTCTGCATTCTATTCGCTTTTCAATTACAATTTGCACATGTATTTGTTTACATATAATACAATTACGTCCCCAAACCCTCTTTCAATTTCTGTCTACTTATGTAAATAAAACGTAAATTGAAAATTCTTTTATTACCCTTATAATGCAGCACTTATGCATGTACAAACATAAATTTATACTTATTCATTTATTTATTTTTATTTTGCTTCACTGTTAGGAAGGGGCATATGCATACATTCATGCATATATATGTATATGTAAGTAGTACTTGTTTATAAAAAATACAATATATAGATTATGGCAACAGTTGTATAGGCACCGCCAATACACATATATGTATATATAAACAAGTACTTATAAATATAACTGCAATATAGAACGGAAAGGAAGTATTTGAATTGACATTCTGGGGGCAATAGAAGTGCCAACAGCTACAAAGAAGCGAGAACTGAAAAAAGTATGACTATAATGATGTTCGCAAAAGCAATTTGTAAAGCCCTTACTCCCAAAAGCAATGTTTAAAAAATGTCGGGATCCCGAATTTTTTTAAAGTTATTAAAAAGTATTAAAATAACCTAAAACAGTGTTGAGTCACGTCTATCATGTTTAAAAAATCGGGATCCCGAAAATGCAACATTGCAATTTTTACTGTTACAGTTTTTTACAAAAGTTTTTATTGTTCACATAACAACTATTATTTCATTAGGTAAGCATTACTTCAGATTTTTAATAATCGATTATCTTGCCCTGAATCCGATATAATCCACAACAGTATATTATAATATATCATGAATTTCAAAATAAACACATAATGGGAAATAGGAACAAATATTTGAAACATGGTAGCAAACAAGCAGCTTCAAATATAAATTCGTCAGACTCAAATTTCTAGGTAGATAAAATCGGCATCCCGAAAATATGGGATAACAAACTTATTTAGTTCTAAGTATACATAAAGTATAGTACTGAAGGTAATATGTAATATATTAACAAGGAGTTAAAATATATTACTTAATCCCGAATATATGGGTCGAAAAAATCGGGATTCCGAATGCAAAGATTTGTAATTTATGCTTAGTCAAATTTTTTCTTTTAGTTTTCGAAGAAGAAGTAAGCTTGAAATGTATTTAAAATATGAACCCCATAACCCCGTATATATCGACATAAAATCTTCGGAATTTCAAACTCATGAAATAACTACGTTTCTTTCGCTAAAAATGTTTCATACATATGGTGTTTTACTTTAGCTATCTATTTATTACATATTTTTTATATTTTGTTATTTAGTAATTTAATTAGATCCATTTTATTACCTTTATCCCGGAAAAAGTTTACGTTTGGTATAAATAAGGTTCAAAATATTTGCAGATGGAGACTTATATGTATGTAATTATAGTGTGAAAACACTAATAATATAAAAAATATAAATATAAATATAAAAATATAAAAATCGCTGATCCCGAAAATCGAGACAGAAATATTCGAGTTCCCGAAGTTAAAACTTTTAACAACATATGTATTTAATAAAATTACTTTATAAATTGCTTATTGTCGATGTATTATACCCAGTTTTTACTTTTTATTTCTTTTATTTCTATTTCGAATTTATCATTCTATCACAGATCCCGAGAAATGTCCCAAACTGTTTGATACATATATGACTGATATGAAAAGTCTAACGTACAACGCAGGTAATTGGCTGTTACGTTCGTTCAAGTGATAATATAATATTTATTCGATGAAATGTTCGATTAATTGGAATGAGAAATGCTTATTTCATGAAAGCGAAAAGATAGCTCTTTAAACCGCTCTAGTAATCGAAGTGCAAGAATCATTAATGCTTTCATGAATTGATGAAAACGAATAAAATCAATTGAGTTTTCTACAGAAAAATTCATTTTAATTACGCTAATTGCATGGCATTGCATTGTCTCCCCTTTGCAGCACAAAAAATAAAATAAAGCTGAAATTTACTCGTTACTCGTTGTGATGCTTCCCAGAAGGCGATTGTTGTGATAACACAATATGACTAGTGTTAAGTGAAAAACATACAAACCGCATTAATTAAATTTACTTCTTCAGTAATCAGTTTAACCTCTAGCCGTTGTATGTGTGTGTGTATGTGAATAATGCAGCTCAACGGAACACTATTTAAGCTACTAAATTATAATTATCCGTACACCTTTCTGCACTTTTACACCATTTCTTGGAAAATGATAATCCAGTTGGTGTAACAGTTGGATGCTGCGAGTAGCTGTAAATTACCAGTGTGGCAAGTGACTATCGTGTAACTGTATGCGTGACATATGTGTGCATGTGTGTATTTGCACACACAACCGCTAATAAAGGCAGCCCAACAAGTGGTTATGGTTTGTGTGTGTGTGAGCATGTATGCGTGCGTGTGCGTGTGCAGGTATGTATGCTTGGAAGAATATGTATGTAATTGAAAGAGAAATTGCGTATGTTTATGTGTATGTTTGTAAATAAATGGTGTTCTTACTCCTTATAATACATAATTAGTAGAAGTTCAGAATTTCTTTTATAAACATATATACATACATATAATACTATACCAACAAATATAGGTATATATGTGCTTATATACACACCAACACACTAAGCGCAGTTGAATCACACTTTACTTAAGCAGTGAGGTTATGTTATTGTCGGCCCCTATTTGCAAAGACATAATAACATATTACATATAAGCATACATATAACATCTAATATAATCCATTATTTTTGCATTCAATTGGAGGTTTTATTTAGAGGTGTCCATCTTTGAGGAGTGCTGCACAAATACTGCGTCAAGCAATTATAGAACTACCTGAGAAGTTTTTCTAGTACAACATCTTATCTTCCTAACGCCATTCAGCGTAATCCTATCGCACTTATACAACGCTAGCTTATTTGATTACTAAAGCCATCTATTGGAAAAATAATAGATTTCTGTTTACTAGACATTATATGTATGTATACCTTCTGTAAAAGGGATTGATGGTATTCTGAACTCAATATCAAATAAATATAAAAAGCTATTGATGAATTGTAAAATAGGAAACAATATTTAAGTTTTATAAAGCCAACGGCGAACCTATAGTTAGAACTTAGAACAATTGTGGGATGAGTTAACTAAATAATTTTGTTCAACAAAATTCCATTACGCTTTCAATATTCAGTGCGCTACTGTTGTGAAAAATAAACCTAAAAGAGTTAGGGAGTTGCCACCTGTAAAAAATAATAAATCGAAAATAATAAAAGTTCAGTAAAATGTAGTAAACTGTTTAAATTTAAGGAAGCATGCATTTGAAAATATTTTTTCAGGAGAGATACCACCTATTTGGAAATTTTACTTCCATAAAATTTATCGGATATACAATTACCTACTGCTAACTACTATATGCGCATCAAAAAAAAATATAAACAAAAAGCAAACAATTGAAAATGGAGAGTGTTGCCAACTAATTTAAAAAGATATTCAATGAAATTGTAAAATATTTAAAGTATATTTTACATGCAATCAACTAAGGTGTTTACGATGATTTGTGCTGGAGATATTTTTAAAGAGATTGCCACCTTTTCTTGATAAAAAAGACATATCATAAAAAATCATTATTATAATACTGGCACTAAGTGAAAGATAATTTAAAAATATTCGATGCACATGGAAAATTTTTCAATAAAATCAGCAGTTAATAAATCGCACTTCAATTATTGCAAAACTCTTTCCTTTTATCAAAAAAGTAGTTGGCAACTCTATTTATTACTTCAAATTTAAACCGTATTTTTTTTAATATAATATATGTATATTGCTGTACTCTAGTTAAGAGGTAACCCTGGACTTTTAAACTGGGGTTTAAAAACTTTACTATTTTATAAACAAAATTTCAAACTGGTTGGCAACCTTATAAATTTCCTAAGTTTTATGTGGCACCATTTGCTGATGGTTAAACGACAGATAATTAAGAGAGAATTAAACAATGCCAAAGTTTTTTCCTATATAATTTTTATAGGAAGCTACATAAAAACTCAAATTTGATTTCAGCATATTCCAAAGCAACCAGTTTTTGAAAATTTGATTGGGAATTAAAGGTCCAGCTGACTAAAATAAACGATGAAATAATTCGGAAACATTTGACTCAGAGTATATAACTAAGCTGAAACACATACATACAAGCAAGTTGTTTATTATAGAACTATTTTATATTCAGCACCTAACTTCCTTTTCTATGCATAAGACTCGACTACTCATGGCAATAAACCACTGCCTACGGTGCACAACGCATATAAATACAAATGTGGGTATAAGTATATGCATAAATATATACATGTAATAATAACTGTGCTAAGAAGGAAGCATTGCCAGTCATATTAGTAATTATCCAGCTTTTCACGCTGCACTTTATTACCTCTACATATCCTTTTTATGAAGACGAGAGAAGAGAGAAGAAGAAAAGAAGGTGTGTACACTCAGTAGCGCACAAAGTCCCCAAGCATGCAGTTCTTTATTGCATTCATGTCAACATCAATAATGTTGTTTGTACCGTTATACTCGTAAGTACAACGAGGTGCCACTAACTCATTCATTTTCATTCTCCTCGCATAAATAGTTTGCCCTGTTTTTCCAATAGTTTGCCGCTAAGTTTGTATTTTCATGCGCAGCTTCCACAGCATTTTTCGCCTCAATAGTGAGGTGTTTTTGCTCCATTTTATTTACTTGTTTATTTAAGAATTGTGGTTGGTCTTGAAAGATATTCTCGGAAAGGTAGTAAAGTGGGGTTGGCAGTGCACTAACGCACGCAAGTGAGTTGAGCTTGCCTGCTCGGTGCACCAGTTGATTACCTTATTCACTTGCTTGATTAACTATTTTTGCTGCACTTTTACACCACAACAAGTTAAAAAGAGTTTAAAGCTCTGGAGGAAACATTGCTTCTTCTTACATAATTATCTTATATATCATTGCATTGAATTCTTTAAATAAGTTTAAAAAAGGCAGGCATATGTATATGATGTACATGCTTTAAATTGAATTATTTAAGTAGCGAAAATATGAAAGCTTCAGTGTAATAAATTGTAAAAGCTTTCACAAAACCACTTTTTATTAACCAACCACCACACTGATTTGTAAGCACAAGCTCCTCTCTCAAAAGTATTCAAATAAGAGAAATAGGCAGGCATACTGATCAAACAGCTCTCAATTGAAATCCTTGAGTAGCAAGAATCTGAAAGCTTCAGTGAAAGCTTGTAAAAAGGTCTCTGAAACAAGACAGGCATCTTGTTTTAAAAACTTCCAATTGAAGTAGCCAATTCAGTAGCAAAAATCTGAAAGCTTCAGTGAAAGCATTTATAAAAACTTGCAAACAAAAAGAGTTTAGAAAAATAGAGGCATATTCATCTAAATGCTTCCAGTTGAAAAATTTTTTATGCAAAAATATGAAAGCTACAAAGAAAGCATTTATAAAAGCTCACACAAAAGTTCATACTGCAAGAGCTTTTCCCCACATTTTTCATGCTGCAGTTTTGACAAGTCAACAAAAAGAATATCTATAGCAACAAGTTTATGAGCATATTTCAATCGTCTTCTAGATATTAAAGACATGTGTTTAACCTTATTTCAAGCCGAATGGACTTAAGATACATCCAATTAATGTTTTACTTATTAAGAGTTATGGAATGAGTACAACAGAGTACCAATGTGGATGCTCAACAATTCACGAAGCTTTCACTGCACCTGACAAGCAATTTACCAAACCACTTTCTAGGGAGGCAAATAGGTGGGAAGGGCGATCAAAGGTGAAGAACGCTTAAGCGGTTATCAGCGTGTCAGTCGTTTTGTGCCGCTGTGTTTTGGCGTGCAGTGGTGACCATCGTAGACCTTCATGAGTCTCTCTACACACTCGCTATGCTCTTTTTAATTCTGCAAACGGAGCTGCGCCGCATGACACTAGAGTACAGCTGGTGTTGCTATTGCAACATGTAATGGTGTTTTTGTTGCATCAATTTTCCGCTGTGTTTTTTTTTTGTTTGTTTGTTTGCATACATATCCGCAGTACTTATATTGCAACGTCTTTTGCACCTTAATAGAGTCATAAATATTTATGAAAACTTGTTTTCACATTTTCATCTATCCTATCCACTGCTTCGTGCACGCGCAACGTGCAAATGCTTCATTTGCGTATAGCTAAGTGTTGTACGTGTAATATATTTACGTAATGTGACGCCTACAGATGACGGCTGATGCTCCGGCATTGGAGAGTCTCTGGCGCGCATACTCTATACCATGTAGTAAGATAATACTATGAGTTAGGTATATATAAAATATATGGAAGAGCGAACGACTGCTATTTTTAGGATATTAGCGAACAATTGCGTGCTTGGATGGCAAAGAAAATAAGACGCCATGAAAGCAAGTACCAGCTTGTATATCCTGGCATGTATTTTCTTCGTGATGCCAGCTAGATTGTTTTTGGGTAGATTAGTTGTTATCGTTAAATACCATCATATTGTTTGTGCAAACTGATCTCATCAAACAAAAATTAAATTATAAAACTCATAAATATTAGCTTAAAATTCTCACACTTTGCAATAGAGTTTGCGCAAAATGTTTGCACAAATTATTGTTTTTTTGTACAAACCTAAGGATTTTGATTCAAATGCTTAAAAATTTTTACCGTAAATATAATCTCTATTTCAGTTACAAGTCTGCAGTAAAATTTGCGCAAACCTATGATCTCATCCTATAAATTATTGGGTCTATAACTGTATTCCTGCCGATTTTCAAGAGATGATGTAACTTGATTATTACGCCATTGTTCCAATACCCCGAATGTGCGTTGGAAAGCTACTGTCTTGTGCGTCTTTTTCCGTATACATCATTCCTTTGAAGTATAAAAAATAACAAAATTTTTCACTCAAATATGACGCGTTTTGTGCCTGAAGAAATGTTTTGCGGGGAGTTCTTCCTCATTACTTTAATATGAAGAAAACTTCCGAAAAAACCGAAAGTCAAGTCACTTCAGTGAAAGTTTATGGTGAACATACTATAGCTGAGCGAACGCGCCAAAAGTGGTTTGCACCATTTAAAAGTGGTGATTTTGGCTTGGAAGACGAAGAAGGTCCTGGACTGCCAAAAAAGCTTGAACATGAGGAACCGGAAGTTCCTTGTTGTCAAACACAAAAAGAGCTCGCAGTATCTTTGGGAGACACTCAAGCAGCCATTTCATAACTTCTAAAAGCAGCCGGATAGATTCAAAAGCAAGGAAATCGGGTGCCATATGAATTGAAGCCAAGAGGCGTTGAGAGACGATTGTGCTGGTCAGAAGTACTACCTGAACGCTATAAAAAGAAGTAGGTTTTGCATCGCATTAAGACTGGTACTAAAGAATAGATCCATTACGACAATCCGAAATCCAAAAAAGCATATGTGAAACCTGGCAAACTTGGCCAACCAGCCAATTCAACAAAGCCGGCAAAGCCGAAATTCGGTTATCCATGATGCCAAGGTAATGCTCTGTGATTGATGGAATCAGAAAGATTGTATTATGAGCTTCTAAAACAGGATGAAACCATTAATGGAGACGCTACCGACAACAACTCAACTTATTGAAGCGAGCGATTGCCGAAAAATGCCCGAATTTGCGATTAGACACGAGCCAAGTTTCCATCACGACAACGCTTGGCCTTAGGTTGCAGGACCGGTTAAAACTATTCAGAAAACAGCAGCTGGAAATGTTTTCGTCACCATTTTATAGCCCAGACCATTCCCCTTCTAATTACCATTTGTTCCGGTCGATGCAGAACGCCCTCACTGGAATATGGTTCACATGAGAACAGGGTATCAAGAATTGGCTTAATTCATCCTTGCACTCCAAGCCGGCGCAGTTCTTTTGAGATAGAATCCACAAATTGCCAGAAAGATGGGGAAATGTTAAAGCCTCAGATTGGCAATACTATTGTAGATATTTTTCTTAAATAAACGTTGAAATTTTGAATTCAGACGGAAAAATTAAGCAAATCAAATTTAAAAAAAAAAACCGGTTCATACATAAACCTATACAACATAGTACGGCTTCACATTCAACTCTCCAAAGTTTCAATCCGACTTTGAGGCGAATAATGCAACAATTCAGTCCCTATACCGGACCAAAACTCTGTTTTCATTTTTATCTTGATGAATTTTGGCTTCGGATTTTCGTTTTAGAGCAAAGCGACTCAGGACCTCAGAAGATGCTCTAGTTTGCTGATTAAGTTTCGATTACTCTCACGAAGCACTCTATTTTAACCAGCGGTGGAGAATATGTTCATTATTTTTGGGTGAGAGGTTGAATTATTAGGATAATAATTAAATATAGTGTATAACGCCAATCTCCCAGGGTTTCAGATATCGACACATATTTGAAATTAGTCCAACTAGTCTATTAAGTCCATAGCTAGTGTGAAAGAGTTTCGACAACCATTTTTTATATGGTTCAAAATGAAGAATGTGGACTCGTAAATTGTATATTTATCTGACATACTTTGGTCAACAACAACACTGATTCTGACTCCGAAAAACTCTCCTTTATGGCCTTCCTTTAATTCTCAAAAAGTGCTTTGAAATAAGGAAGAGAATACTAGACAACTACTGACTTCAGGTCAGATAGATTTGTTTAGTAGTATCTTCGAAAGCTGTAAGATTTCTCTCCGACTTCAACATGAACTTTTCTAAGAAAGCTCTCACAACATCCGGCAGGAGCAAGAAAAAATTACTGGAAACAGCTAGTTTTCCAGTAGAAAACATACCTTAAATTCTGTAAGAAAAAGAAGGAGCTTCGGTGAAAGCCACAACTTTATGTAAAAATGTAAGGAAAGAGCTTTCAGTCTCTGTAGCTGAAAAAGGTGGGCCTTCTATGTAAGAAAGGTATGAATGGGATACATTTGTTATTAAGATTCTTATATATTTCAACACTATAGCAACCCATATTGCGCATCAAGCTGCCGATGCGATTTTCTCCTGTTTATGCATGACCGAACTGCAAATAGCGCGAAGAAGCTAAGGTTAGGCATAAAAAAATTATACATACAGATATTAAAGTAAATGTATGAGATATCAGATATGTATGCAGAATATACTTATATATCACAACACAACCGTGAGTTATTCTTATTATATAATTCGACTAGGGAGCGCTGTTGGCGCTACCACAAGTTGCGCCACTCAACCTATATGTAATATGTGTATGCCTTATTTTATTTTATATATATATATATGTATATACCTGTGTTTGTCTGTTTAATGTGTTAATATGTTTATACCTTTTCGTGTATGTATATATATACCTGAAAGCTATTAAGATTATACTTTCGCTACCAATCTTACTCTGAACTGCTGTAGACTGCCTTAGACTTTTGCTTAGCAGCCTCTTTACACTTCCTTTTGCTTACTTTAAAATTTATAAGCATTCTGGTGTGTCTCTATGTACACCTTCTATGTGTGTACGTGTGTATTTTAACATTTTCTTCGCAGAAGTGTGAATATAAAAGCAACGCTTCATGTAGTATGCGCGCTGAGTAGTTTTCAAATGTGTGTGTGTGTGTGTGTGTGTTTGGCTCTCAAATATTTTTCCTTCATTTATATGTTGATGCCAGATATGGCAATGTTTGTTGTTGTTGTTGTTGTTGTTGTCAACTATGTATGCAACCTTGTTGTTATTATTTTTTCTCCATTTATTTAGTTGCTTCTATTCACACAATAATTTTTTTCTCGCCTTCATTGTTGTTGTGCACTCTCTTTTGTATACATGTGAGCGATTTTTTATGTATTTTTAACATGAGCACATCAACACTAATACTGCTACACACATACACACACGCGTATGTATAAATATTAAGGTGTGGGTGTATGTATGTAGGAGTTTTTGAGCGTATTGTGCGCCAGGCAGAGAGTCCAAGGAGCCGTTTGGAGTGTGAGTCGGACCATGCAGAAAAGCCGGAAGGAAGCTACAGGCGTCAAGTCATTGAACTTGCCAGGTGAGTGTGATAATCCAAACAACATGCATGCACATATGCATCCATATGTGTGTGCGTGTGTGCCGGCGACGTGCATTTCATTGTGAATTCTTCACTCACAGCCACTCGTATACTTGTTTCAACTTTAAAATGCACGTGTGTGTTAAAATATTCGAAAGCACATATGTATGTATATAGATAGTGTGTGTAATTACTTAAAAGCTCTTAAAGCTTTAAATTTATTTGATGTTATAAATGGAATTAATTCAATTTTTATTGAAGTTCCTAGAATAGTTTCAAACTTTCTTACGTTTAAGTTAACTTTCTCTTGAGCTTTTAAGCTTTTTTGTGTATTGTGTAATGTCAATAATACAAATAATGAAAATGTTCGAAAATATAATAAAGCGAAGATAAGTATCTATGTTCCTTTAATTCTTTCAATATTTTATTTTATTAAACTCATAAACCTTTCATTTCATAAATTGATTTGATCAACAGCATAGTCAATATAGTCAGCTTACGAACTTCGAAACAAATTTTTTGAAAAGCTTCAAATATTTTTGATGTATTTCAAATCAAATATTTCTGCCTCAATTTCTCATCGTTACAAACATTCGCATTTTCACCACAACTCGCTCGAACAGTTAATAAATACTCAGCTTGCAACTTTCATCAGAAAGCGCGAAAAAAATTTAAAGCTTTGAAAAGCACGATAACCATTATACTCTAAGTAAATTTTTGTTTCATTTTACGTTTTCTTCATTTTTCAACGGGTTATGGTGATGATTAAGCTCAAAGCGTGGCACTTTTTAAATAAGCTTTAATTTTTGCTTAGAAGCAAAACTTTGGGATGTTCCAGCTCGTAACATTTTTGATAGCTACAGTAGCTTGGTACTTTATTGTGGAACTTCCACACTCGCTCTTCGAGTACCTATACTTATAATTTAACATATAGCACTGTTTCATAAATAGTTTCTGACTTCAAGGAAGTAGAGTTTTAAAATAGGTTGAATTTTTTGATATGGCGTTTGATTTTAGATGAGCTTTCCCGGGCTTTTTCGAAAAAGTTTTATTCGAAAACTTTTGTCTACACTCGCTGTGATTAACACTTCTACCAAGGTTCTTATTGTGACTCCATATTATAAAATACCTATTCAAATTGCGTATTAAATACGTAAGGTAGGAGCTTTCACTTTTTTTTCATAAGCAGGTATTTAGATTTCAAACGAATGTATAAAGCTGCAGTGAACCAAAAAGTTTAGTCTTTACGCGACTGAAATCACTTTTTTTGCTTGAAATAATATTGAGCTTTCGCTTTTTTCATGCATTTCGCAGTAATTTCTAATATTACTAATAGCTTAGATAAATTGACAGTTATAGAAAAGAAAAAGGAACAGTTGAAAGGAAATCAGCTATAGTTTCTGCATTCCACGAACACTGTGCACTCCATTAACTTAATCGCCTTCATCAACAACGTCCGCTTCTCTTAATTAATGTTTTATTTTTGAGCTTTCAGGAGTATACCTTTACAAGTAGTGGAAAGCTTATAAACTCTTTACCTTAAATGCGTCCTTTATCGAACAAAAAAACAAAGAAACAAAAAAAACAAAGTAAAAAATCATTTAAAGCACCCTACAGAGCCACTGATGAGCACCGCCACAACCAGGCATATCATAACTTGTCCATACAAAGGAGAAAGAGCATGAAAATGGGGAAAAATGTTGTCAAAGGGTAGCTGGTAGCTGGTAGCTGGTATGGGGTCGCACAATATAACAGCAGCAGCCGCTTGCTGGATCATCAATTGACAAATGGTGTCTGCTACAGATTGGTCTTTACACAAACCAAAGCCCCGCACTGCTGTTCGACGCTGATGGCTGGACCTGCGCGTCATGCTACTGCCCTCTGCATGGCAAAGACGCAATGCAAGCGATTATTTCCGCCAATCAAATTCATACATGTGTTTGTGTGTGTGAGGACCTGTACGTGAGGACCACAGTCCTCAGGAGAAGGTGGTACCAGTAAAGTATGCGAAGATACAGCTGGCAGAGATTATCCACTTTTTGATGGCTTCACAACACGCTCTTGCCCGCATGAATAAGCTGCGCGAATAAATATGGCACAATACATATTAACAGTTGCATAACGGTTATCTTTGATGATTCGAATTCCCCCTACTTTCACATCTTTTTTCTGTATTTTAATTGCCTTGTCCGCTTGTATGCGCAACTGCTAGCCAGGACACATTCTTTAGCGGCATAAATTAATGACTGTTGCCGCTTTATGCAGGCGCACGATTCATGCTGATCCACTTACATGCATATTTACACGCGGAATGATAATTAATCAATCGGCAGTACTTTATGTGCAACTGAGTTCAAAAATTTTCATGCGCAGGTAAAAGATTTGCTGAGGAAAGAAATAAATCTTATTTGCTTCAAAAAGCACCCGGAATGCTGGTGAAAGAAATAATGCAAAAGCTTGTACCGACCAATTCTTTTTTGAATTAAGTTAATTAACAAAAACAAGAAAGCTTTTAAAAGCTTCGTTAGTGTAATTTGTACTACGTTCCTCGTAATAAGCTTTTAAAAGCGTCGGCAGCACAATGTGCATTACTTTCTTCGAAATAATTTTAACCAAATAACTTTTTATAACCTTAATTATAAAAAACCATGAAAGCTTTTTTTTCTGCATGCTTTCACCAACTGACTCTGTACCTGTTTTTTTAACAAAGCTCTGTAAAGTTCATTTCTTTTTTTCAGGCTTAATATTAATCAATTAAAGAGCCTAATTAAGAAAAACCAATGAAAGCTTTTTTTTCACAAGCTTTAGCCATGTTGAATCTGTCCTATTTTTCCATTAAAGCTCGATTATGATTTTCTAAGCTTTGTAAAATATATTAATATCAGCTGGTTATATATTATGTTTACCTGTAAAAACTAAAGTTCCACTGTAAGAGCTCGGTTAAATGGATGCTTGTAAGTCGGAAAAAAATGTTGGCTAAAGCAAACCTCTTAATAAAGCTCTAATATGAATAGTGCTATAACTGGGGGAGGTTTCTGGATGTCTTCCAAAGCAAATATTTACGGCGTTATGTTATGCTTAGGGTTATGTTTTACGGTGGGTATAAAAAAAAGGAAATTCTAGCCTACATTTCAACTGCAGACCAATGTCCTCAAATTTTAATACCGTTAACGTTAATATGAATACTTATGAAATTACCTACATGAGAGCTCTTCTCTTCACTGCTTTCATTGTATAAGTGTAATATTGAAATGTGGGCAAAGAATCAAAAGTAAAGTATATGTGAGAATATATTGATCCGCGAGTGGCGTGCTATTATGGCACAGGGTTGCGATAAGAAAGCCTGTTAACGGTTGCAATTCAATTTCACCTGGCATAAGTATGCACACCACTTTATACATAATATATAATATATATGTTTGTGTATGATGTCTCATATTGTCATATAAACATTTTGCATACGTCGTTCGTTAACAGCCTTGATGGCGGACCTGTTGTTGCAACGTATCTGTATGTTGCATATCATATATCGATGGTCATCGCGCTATGAGCAGCTCTTCATGGGCGTTAATGACATGTGTCAGAGGCGTGTCAATATTTAATAAGTCGGTTGCGTAAATGACATTTCGCGACTAACGATGTGGCGATGGCGGCTGCAATCGCTGCGTAGGCGCGGAGCCCACGTGCATTTGGTAGTTTACAACAATCTGATGCGCCCCATGAGGAGAATATATATTTAAATTTGGGATGGAAGCTTATAGCTTACAGAGGAGGAATTGGGCGCACGTATTTTATAGCGCAAGAGCAGTGGTACAGGGCTTATTTTAAATAATAATAAGAGTGTTTTCATTTTAAGTTCTGATACAATGGAAACGAAATGAATCAACAACCAAATAAACGATTTTATTTCTTTATAAATTCTTCATTTCCATAATTTTGCTTATTATTCCACTGTTCTGTACCACCTTACCTTTCGGTATTATCTTTAAACAGGAAAATATACAAAAATTTTAGAAGTGTTGTCTACATTTAGGTGCATTACTAATATTTTAGCAAAGTCACATACCTTCAGCTTACCTAATTAGGCGAGTGATTGCGTTTTAAGCGCTATTTTAAATATTTATCGTATAACTTAACCCACATGCCTGAACATAGTCGATGGTAGTGCTTCAATTAAGTAATTTACCCACTTATTTGAAGCCATAGGCAAAAATAAAAGCAATTATGTACAGAAAACTGTTCTTAGTTTAGTGGGGTATTTGCTAGAGTAACAGTATGAGTTTTTGATCTAGCTCAAAAGGCAATAGCTCCTAAATGAGCCTCTAATTAAATATGTCAAAAAAAATGCGAAAAGCTTTTCAGAAGGATAATGGGTATAAGGAAATTGGAAATGGGAGCTCAATTTTTGAAAACTTTATCAAAGGTTAAGGTAATACTCAGCCAAAGTTCAATGGAAATTTTATTCTCCACCAAATAATGTGGTTAGTGTAATACAATACAGTTAGAAATCAGTCAGGATGAGAGTTTTACCCGAGTAACACTTAGAAATAAATAAAAAATAAACTCTATTATGAACTCTTATAAGGGGGAAAAAATTGTAAGAGCCAGCAATGAGGATACTGTTCTGGTATGGTAAAAGATAAGAAAGCCCTAATGAACTTTTAGTAACCACACATTCCCCAATAGAAAACGGTATCATGGGAAATGAAGCCTTCAAAATCGACTTAAGTTTTTTTACCTCGATACCCTGATTATCCGTACTTAAAATAGTTCGAATGAAGTTGTCGATCAAACAACTCAGAACAACATGTTTTTCTCAAAGTTTTCTTTCCAAGCAGGTACCTCAGATATCCACTAATGAAAATCGAAGGAGAGATGTGGTGCATGCTTGGTAAGATCATGAGTTTGTGGAAGTTAAGCTCGCGCTGATGATGACCGGGTAGTGAAGGAGTCAGATTCATTTACTAAAAACGAGCATTAGATCGAATGATTTCGATTTTTGATCAAAATTTAGCTGGATATCTCAAAGCTCATTTGGAATAAAAATGTTCAATATTTTTTTATCTTTGCAAGTGATCCAAATAACTATAGTGATCCAATCCTTACTCCAATAAAATCTGCAATTCAGCATGCATCATTCAACGTCAAGTCGCATAGCATCATTCGAAACTCAAGGTCCCTAACGACAGCGAACGCCACCTCTTATCATGCCATCACCGCATTAATAACTACATGGCAGGCAAATATAAGGAATGTGGCAACGCTGTGTTCGTGACGGCAGCTCACCTGAATCCCAACGAAGCGCGCGCTAACAATAAAGCCATCAACGATGCTGTACACCGCTTACCCCTGCTAAAAAGATGTCAACATTTCACTCTCCACTTGCAGCTTGCAACACACAGATGCACATACACACACATGTTGAGTCGTTTTATGTCATCATCATCGCTATTTACCGTTTTGCCGCACGGCATTACGTTGTTAATTTCCCGTCGAATGTGATCGAATAAATTAAGAATCAGCAACCAGCAGCCGACAAGTCACTCCAACCAGCGCTAGCAGCGCGGCAGGCAACAACAACAACAGCAGCCTTAGTTGTGCTTATGCAACCAACCAACTAGCCACCAGCCAGCCATTCATCCACGTTGACTCATCAGCAACTGGCTGTGGCAGCGTCAGGCGTGCACCGCCGGCACCAAGGTCCTGATGTGATGTGCGACGCGCTTTCACATGGATTACCGTTAGTCGACGTGTGCACCACTTTATTGCATTTATTTGCGGATATCATTTCGAGTTATTGATTTTCGAATATTAAGTTGCTATGCACACACATACACACAGCATAATTATATTGACACTCATACACGCATACGCGCGTTCATGCAATTGCGGTTGATGGCACACGTGGCGCGCTGTGGCAGAGCGCTTGCAACACCGCTCGCTTATTGCTGACAATGATGCAACTTTGTTTCAATATATAATTACATGTTTAAATACACACAGACATACACATACACATACACAGGGCTTATTTGCTTACTGGGTGTGTGTGTCTGTGTATGTGTGAGTGCAGCCGCTCATTGTGGTTATAATACAATATTTTCATTATTTTCACTTCTCGCAACCGCTAACCGCCAAATGGCCGCCACTCTATGACAGCCAACTAACCAGCCAGACCAGTTGAGCAGCTAGCCAGACGGTCGGACAGTCGAACAGTCGAACAGTCGGTCGCAACCGCAGGCAGCGGTGTAGCAACAAATATTGGTTTAAATGACATCGCCGTTGCCTTGCAATCACACGCACACACACACACACACGCTCATGCTCACACTCTGGCCTGTCATTATCTTTTAACTGTTCACTTTTCATTGAAATATTCATGTTTTGTATTAATAGAGATTTATGATATTAATCAGGAAAGGATTACCACAATGTTCGCTTGTATGCATGTGCGTGTGAGTTTTTCGTTAATGGCAATATTGACACTGTAGGAACATGAAGTATCCTCGAACTGATTTCCACCTACATTCCATTTGAGTTGGTTAGACATGTTTTGGAAACCTCAATTCAGTATAATTCTAACCTCAAAAATAGTCACTGAACGAAGTTCATTAATAGAGTGCATCAATAATCACACACAGGGAACAGAAAAGCCTTTCAAAAGCCACGAGACCAGTTTGCATTGGCGTTAAAAAAACGTATTTATATAGACAGAAGTTTGCACCGAAATCATTATACCATATCTTTTCAAATGGAAAGAAATAATCGATAGAACTCTACATTGATATCTATCGATCTCTATCGATTCGATAAGAATAAATCTTGACTAATTAAGTTCGTCCTCAAATGCGTGAAAAAGGTCTTTACGGTTACTCGTTTTCCAGAGGACAGCGCGCTATGGCTCACTCGGAATCTAACTAATCAGTTTCTAAAACAAGGAATCACTGGACATCTGTTGTCAAATGAGGTCAAATTTACTGGCCACAGATATCTCCAGATTTGATTATATTTGACCATCTTTGGTATCCGTAGTAATTGAAAGATATAATTTGCTCTAACCAATAAGTACTCACACAGTTCATTGATTTTACTCAAATTCAATGTGCGAATTCGTTTTGTATTCAAAAATATACATTTTATAGAAATAAATCATTGTAATAGTAAATGCAAAATATTTTATAGGACCAAATTATCTCAGTTTTCAAAGCAGCGGTCTTTTTTAAGTTACTTAATATGCTCCTTTTAAATATACCGAACTAATTACTCTCTCTCGTAAAACCAACCGAAGATATTATCATTATGATAGGACATCAGAGGTCTAAGAAGATGTTAATAAGCTCATCAGCTTGCGTGGTCTCGTGACTCGAACCTCTAACTCTCGGTATAAGCCCATGCAAACTCCTTTCCACTCTTTTTATGCTCTTCTCAAAATCGATTATACGAGAGTGAAGAGAGTTTTCTCAATTTATTCACATATTTAACTAAATCAATACAACTCTCCGAAGATTTATTTTACATCTAATTGAAAAATTTTTTTAATTACAAAAATAAATTAGAAAAACTGTTCTGTGTCAAAAAAAACACTATCAATTTTCATACAGGGGTTGTTACAATATGTACACATGACAGCCGATTTTGTAATTTTTTCCACATATTTTTTTATTTATTTTAAGCTCTTTTTTCGTTTGTTTCGCAATTCTACATACAGCTGATTTTTAAAAACAGTTTAAAATTTTGCAGTATTTTTTAATGTTTATTACTTTACTTCAGAGTTCATTGTGTTCATTAGTTTCTTTGTTTTTTTTTTGCTGTTCATATATTATCTGATATTGCAAAGAATTTTTCAAAGCCGTTGAGGTTGTCAAAATATTTTGTTCTGAGGCCCGGGAAAACTGCACAGAAGACACGCTTTTTAGAGCCTCTAAGACTATTTATATAATATGTCATCAGGCTTCGCCACAAAATATATATATTTCAGGCAGGATCGAAGATCTTGGAATCGAAGTAGTTCGCTTGTAGGCTTTTATTCAGCCGAAATCATTCGAATCGTTGCAAAACGACAACAGGCTTATCTTATCTCTAGTAAAAGAAAATAAAAGAAAAAAGTAAAAGAAAATATAAAAATATATATATATATATATTTGAATATTTCACAAGCGCAACTCACTTACAAAGCTTTCAATCGAATAAAAGCTCAACAGAAGTTATTGAAGAACTTATTTGATATTAGCGCAGAAGGCTGCAAAAATAATAATTCCAAATAAACTTGAGAGAAAAAGTATATAAATCTCATATTTGCACTAATTGACGATGGTTCTGGATTTTGTGGTTTTGCATGTCCAAAGCAACGCCTGCGGATAGGCTATGCTTTTTCTAAACTTCCGAAGTAGTCTGTATCTTTTCAATTATTTCGATGTGTTTATTATGCTAAATGAAGTAGTTTGATACATTTTAATTAAAATTCATATTTAGTTTTTAAAAACCATATCTTAAGTGTATATATATATATATATATATATATGTATATATAAATGATATTGAATACGAATACGAAACATTGATATACTTGCATAAAATTTTTTATTTAACAGTTTTAATAAAGCACATATGCACACACATATACATATATATATATATGTATATATAAATATATTATATCTATAAATATATAAATTTATACATATCTGTATATATTCTTTCTACGCTAAAAACATATTTATACATACACAAGCAGTGAAGGATACAAGCAAAACTTAAAATCAATGCCTTTTATGAAATTCATTGTTCATACATCAACATATTTACATAAATTATGCATGTACTGATGTGACATTTGCTCTTATATATAAGTCAGACTATAAATGTACATGCTCGTATTCACATAAATATATAAACACTTATTTAATCATTGCGCAGGTGTTAAATTTAATTAAATATTTAAATGTAATTTATTGCTGATTTTTAATGAAATTCATTAATTAATTTCTGAAGGATTGTCCATTTGGTTAACTAAATATGAGAATGGTAATGTGCATATACATATGAACATATAAATAATATTTTGCATATAAATATTGCCTTTTCGGTCTCGCACCTCGAACCGTTAAATATTTCGGTAATTAAATATTTTCACATGCTGCGCAAATGGACCTGAATGCTATGCAACATATCACAGTAGTGGAAAAACCAAATATTTTCCATGCAATGTGACAAGTTCCAAAAAGGTTAGAGAAATGCCCTCATTAAAATGAAGATATATTATTTATTTGGAAAATTTTTGTATAGAAAATCGATAATCCAAAATATTGTTAAACCTTTTTTAAGCTTTTATTTAAGCCATGAAGACAAATCGTAGACAGATCATTGTAGCCCGGCATCATTATCGAGGAGTTAAGTACGATATATAATCAAATTCAGTGCCCATAAAAATACAAAAAAAAAAAATATAAAAAAAAAAACTGACCGTCTCTATTAAAAACGCTGTTATACCGATAAGGGTTAATTCATTCCCAAAATAGGTTGAAATGGTCCATAAAATGATTTTTGGTCCACAAATATATAATATGGCTTCTCAAGCCAAGGTTTTTAAAGCTAGAATTAAAATTTTTCAAAAGAAAAAAATGGATAAACTGAATCAAAATTAAAGGAAATAAATGATTAACCGTCTGAGAAGTGCAAAGATGTATTTTGGACTTTGAACGAAAAGTGGAAACTCATTTTGATCTCAGTAAGTGAAATTAAGGGATGTTTCCGCCAGGCATGAATAAAAGAAAGGCACTGTGAACAGGGCGCTGTTTCAATCAAAACCAGTGGGTGTAAAATATACTCCGACATGGATGCAACGGTGTACTTGGACAAACTCAACTTTCACCGAATTTTCGTTTATCAAACTTGAGTGGTAATTTTCCGAGCGGATCTAATAGTGCACTATATTATTGATCATGTAATATTTAATAACAAAAGGCAACATCGTTAACAGATGCAAGAGAGAGCAAATTCGTCAACCGAAAAACCCGTTATGTTCATTATTGGCGTTGGTCAGAGCTACTCGAGAAAGAGTCGAAATGGATACAAAGCAATGGATGGATCTGCGCTTAGAACAGTTGGGAGAGAACAGATTTGGTTCAGGCATGGCAAGATTGGTACGAAAGGTCTATCAAATAGGTCAAAGAAAAGTATATATGGATTTATATCCACCACAACGGATCATTGGTGTTTTTCCATACAGGCAAACTTGAAATTGAACTTGCTACGAGTGTAAACTTGAAATTTAGTGAAGAGTCTTTAATTTTTCTGCGAGCTCACGGTTCTGGTACATATCAGACGTAGGACTCTGCGATCATCTCTTTACCAGCTATCAAACGCGAAATGGCTCTACTACTACTACTACTACTACTCCTACTACTACTACTACTACTACTACTACTACTACTACTAGTACTGGAGTTAGGTAATTACACAACAATTACGCAACAGTCAGTTCTACGTAACAGAAACAGTGAGTCTCAACAAAGTGGTGAATGTGATATCAGGAAGTACTAAAGTCGGTGTATTAAAATGGTGCTCCGGCATTAATTGTACCCAAGATCTTGGACTATGGACGGTACTCTAGCCAACTAATGATTTTCGCCTACACATTTTCAAAAACATCTGTGTACTATTTGACGCCTAAAGGTATGTGAAGAATAGTAGAGATGAAACTATTATTTACATACTTTTAGGCAGAAATATAGGTTATATGGGCTAATTGTGCTGGAGAGAAATACCAAAAGGAATAGCTAAATTTCATTTGGCAACGACAATTTTAATGCTCTAAATCTCTTTGGCATTCCAACTGAGATTCATTGATTTGCCTTTTTTATTAAGATTACTTTTGTAAATTCTGCTGTACAAGTTATTATTACCATAATATTTCCCCCCCCCCCCGCCCACCACTTACCTGATCAGTAAAATTATCAGTGTGGAAGAGCACTTTGACATAGTTGGTCTCACTGATAAAGGTCTGCGGCTGCTCGGCCTCACCACAAAACATGCCGGGCTCTCGGCGATTGGAGACATCCGTCTTCGCATTGCCATCGACAATCTATTGAGAGGAAAAATAAACAAACAAATAAAACAGAGCGCAGGTATAAAGATAAATATCAATGAAATGAAAATGAAAAAGAAAAAGAAAAATGTGAAGTCAACAGTAGTGACACGAAGCGGTGCCCTGCAATATATTGGTTGCTCCAAAGTACTGCCGCAATGGCGAAACGAACCTATGAGTTATAGAGACGTGCATAAATTTCATAAATGTTTATTTTCCCTACTTTGGCATATGTGATTTTCAGCAATTCCATGTGCCTCCATACTTCATTGCAACGCTTTTTCTATTGACTGCGTGTTTGCTTTACCTCGCAAAGGAAAACCTATCAATATTGCTCTTGCTGTGTGCTTGTTGTTGCGGCTATTTTTATTGAGCCTACTTTAAGGCGCTCTGGAGTGAGTTAATGGTATAGAGCAAAGTAGTCGACTTGCATACGCAACCTTATATATCCAAGCATAGTTTTAGGAGCACATTTTTACTTAACTCTTGCCTCAGCAGACACATATGTCATAATTTACGTGGCAGGTCTCTTGGCAGAAAAAAATATTAAATGAAAAATACTATTCACTGTCGAATACTCAACACAAAGTACCACTACGAGCGGCAAAGTAGAGCCGCAAAGAGAAGTAGAGAAAAAAAGGAAGGGCACTTGTATGTAAGCATGTGCAGTCTCTATATGCGCTTCAAGTGCTTTTCACTGCTGGCCGCTCCCACAAAGCTGAGTACTCATAAATTACGGAATGCATTCGCTCGTTTTTGTTGTTGTTGAATTTTTTTTTTGCAGCCGGACGTCGCGTCCAATGCGCTTGTCCGCGGCCATAAATCAGCTTTGCAATGGAAGTAGTAGTTGTTTTCGAAAAGTGGCGCATGCATATGAAGCATTTGAAAATATTGCATGCTTTCAGGCGGCGCAAATACAACAAAATAGTGGAGAAAAAAATGCAAAATGTCTTATTTTGTACATTGTGTGCCATATGTTGCTGTTGTTATTACATTTACAAAAAAACGTAACAGAAAAACACACAAATAATCTGTTTACTTGCGCGAAAATATTTGCTAACGGAACTTTTAATATTGGCTCGACACGCAAAAGTATGCCATAAATTGCGTTGAGTGCCTGCTATTATGTCTGTCTACCGCTCTCATGCTCTTCACTCTCTCTCTCTACTAGTCCAGTAGTTCAGTAGTTTCCATTTGCTTCACCACGCTCCACACTCACCTGTAAGTAGCCGCCCTCGCAATGTGTTGCATTCTGTAGTGTGCCAACTTTAAATTTTTTAAAACGCAACCGCAATACAAAATCGCGTGGGGCACCTTTCAGCGTGCGGAACCGGTACCAGCAGGTTAATGGCCGGCCCACATTCAGGCTATTCACCTCCGGCGAACTGACATCCTCGAAGATGTCCACCGTTTTATTGCACTGATCCTTGGTGAGGTCCGCTGCGCCGCTGCCTGCAATGAGGTGTAAGCAAAGGGTAAATAAAGTTGAGTGCCAGGAAGTGTGTGAACAAAAGCAAGTATACAAGTATGTAAAGAAAAGTGTAGAATTCATATGAGGTTGACATACTTTTAGGCGCATTAAAAATGTTGTTAACACTTAAGCCCCCAGAGTTGTTGAGTTTGTGCGTGTGAGTGGGTATATTATACTTTCAACACAGAAATTTATATAATTTCTTGCCTCGAAGACAAAAGCAGAATTGTGTGAATAATTTTAGCTTACTTTAAAGGGTGATACACTCAGTCTCAAGATGCAAAACTTCATCCGTCGCCGTTAGATTTAAATAAATGTAAATAAGTTATTGCAAATTTATGGAATATGTTTGTTTTATGAAGCTTTTTGCTGCAAAAGTCCTCAAGGTTCGTTTAGAATATTTTTGAGAAATATATAAAAAAGTTTCAGCATTTGGTGATTCCCTTACACCTGGTTCAAAGCGTTAATCCCGTATGGCAGAATTTGATCGCAGTAAATGTAATGGGCTTGGGAGTATAACCGTAAAGGAGTATATTTTCTCGAACCCTTTAAGTTAGATTTTGATAGCAAAAACTTTAGCTTAAATGCACTCTGCCCAGCAATAAAAGGGGAAGCGGAAAAAGTTACCGGAGTATAAAAATTAGATAGCCTTGTCTATGAAAATAAGTATTATTTCCGAAGTGTCTGAGGCTTTATTAAATTATTTAAACTTCCAGAAAGCCGGAGATCTAACGCCGTAGCTCGGAAGTGCTTCAGAAGCCAGACAAGACTTGAAGCGAGAAAACTTATCTGATTTTCACATTTTTTTTTATATCTCATCAATTGAGAAGAAGTTCTGAATCATTAGCATGCCAAAAATTTTATTAGTTGCTCACTTTTAGGCGCTGATGCGTATGCAATGCTTTCACAGACAAAGCACCAAATATAATTTATATTGCCTACATTTTGGTAATGAGGCCATATATAGTCCTACTAACTTGAGAGGAGTTTAGTATCTCTTAAATTAGGGACGCTTAATAAAAAGTAATAAGTAAACTGTGTTAATTTGTAATTAAGACACATAAATGATAATCTGCGCCCATCCAAATTTTAGCCAATCAAAATTTTAGTGACTATATTTTCCTCTGCATACTTTTAGCGGTGGAACTGGTTTATATGCTATCTAGTGAGGCCCTGTTATCATGTTAAAAAGTAGAAAATTGAAGCTCTAAATGAAATTTCGAAACAATTCTTTCTCATTGAAATGTCGAAATTCAATTAGAACGAAAGCGCCATTAAAAACTGTTAGCGTAAAAACTTATGACCAAAAATTAAAAACGATTACAACAAACTTCTCCTCCGCACACTACCGTAAGCTTTTCGGAAAATTGCGAACATTTTAGCCCAATTTTCTCGCACAAAAACTTTCCGTTATTAAAACCTCACCTAGTTGTCAGCCAAAACCAACAAAAATGCTTTGAAAAAAAATCGCTGCATACTTTTGTGCGCACTGTCCGCTTTTCTTGATTGTCATTTTCATTATTAAGCGAGCAGCAAGGACATGCTGTGCGGCGCGAAAATTGCTGTTGGCTCCAACTGTCCAATTCAGCTTGTCCGATTATTACTCAAGCGCTATGCAGCGGCGGGCGTTCTCCAATCTTTTATTTTTTATTTTTTTGCCATTTTTTATTTGCGCTGTAGAGTTGCATGCACGCTATTTATCGTGGCGTTAGCAGCCAGCTCATCATGATTTTTCACTTTGTGCTGAAAAGTGAGTTGGTTGAGAATGAAAATAATAGAAAATAAAAGAAGCGTCTAAAAATTGCAACCACTACGCCCGCATACGCTGCCATTTTTTAGCTCCTTATTTACATTCGAAAATTCGTTTCATTTCAATTTTATATTTTTTGTTTTGTTTCGCAGCGCTTTTGCAATTCAGCGTCATTACAGGCGCTCAGCCGGTCGCGTATAGCATACCAAATTGTTTGCTATTTGCTGTTGCTGTGCGCTCCATTTTTCTTTTTTGCCCTTCGCTGATGGACTTCATCATTGTCCTTAATTTATTTTGCGGATATCACAAATGAACAAAAGGACATTGTCCTGAATTTGTGATTCACGTTGCCGTCTTTTATGTGGTGTGTTTTGGCCACAGAAACCGCGCGTCGCGTACACAAAACCGCTAGCATTGTTCGCCGACTTCGTGTAGTCCCCGAATTGGAACTACCGCGAATTCCACTCAACAACTTGAGTTGGTGACTTGAGCGTTTGTGTCGCTCTGCCGTTTCGAATGGCACAAAGAAGTGCCGCAATGTTGGCAGCAGAAGAAGCAATCGACGTGGGCGAGTCGTAGCAGCGGCCCAAGCTGATACCGTCCAATACCACTTTCTTTCTCTCAGTCATCCTCTTTCTCTCTTACGCACACTTCAAATAATACTAAGTCGCGTGTACTTCAAAATTTACAAGCGCTGAGTGAATTTTGTCCAACTTCATTTTGCCTCTCATCACTAGAATAAAATTGAAATTGGAAAAGCTCGCTGTGAAAGAAATGTTAGCAATCAGCTTTTGGTATTGAGTTGTGTGATGGCAAGAATGTGACGAACGGTGGAAATAGTTTGCTAGTTTATTACTTGGCGACACTCTTTGGTTTGTGGGAGCAGAGAGGAAAGCGTACTGGGTTAAATTGTGTTTTCTATGTAAAAATGGCGAAAATATAGATTTAGTTTAACTTTTCCAAAATACATTTTTAAAGTTAATAGCATTTACGCTTCTTCTACAGTATACACTTAGTATACTTCTAATCTCTTTGTTCGTTTCATATTTTTGCCATCCTTAAGACTAAAGACAGGTATTGAAAACAGTTTTAATATTTCTTGAGTATATATATATATATATATATATATGTATAATAGTATATATATTAAGTATTAATATTTACTACAATGACTTTTAAAAACCATTGCTTTGCTTATGAGTAAATGAGAAATCAAATTTAAAAAGTTTCGCTTTAGTTTAGTTTTAGTTCAGTTTTCAATAATTGGAGATTCTCTCGAAACTAACCTCACATTTCACTCAAGTTTTGTGCTTATAACAGACTCTCTTAGTCATTTCGTCGCGAAACACGCACAAATTGCTTTTAGAAAATATAAGACTAGCACGAATCCTAAATTATTGTTGTTGTTGTAGCGCAAAAAATATCACCCAAACAATTTTGCCACAATCCAAGGTCCGATAAAAATTTAGGAGCATTCCGGTTATCTAAACCATACTGGCATTTGGCTCGAATTCTTCTTTTTTACCTAGTGCTTCAAGTAACAATTATACTTTTCATTTTTTAAGCGTTTGTGCGAAAATTGTCTTCAATTCTCTACGCTCTCTTTTCTGCAATCATTCCTTCCTCACCTTCATTCCCTCATTATTACGCTAATTTATTTGTTTTTCTTTCAACTAATATATCTTATCTGATCAACGATCTAAACTTATGGCATTTCAATTCATATCATATCACATCTCATCATAATGGACCGCTGCTTTATCACGTGATATCCTATTGCATGATATTATCAACTCAACTGATATTTAGGAATTTAAATTGTAGATGACTGCTGCAATTTTCTACTTCATAAGACGTCACATCATACAATTACCATCACTTCACAGTCACATTATATCAAATTACCTCTTATCATATCTAATCAAATCATAGAATGCGTTCCAAAATCAAATTAAGTACAGGTCACAACCCTTTATGTCACATCAAATGTCATCAAGTACAACCATATCACTTCGAGTGACATCAAATCACATCAATTTATAGCACATCGAATGATATGATATCCATCATCTATTATATGATATGACACTAAATCACTATATCAGAATAAATGGCATTAAGTCACATCTCTTAAATTATATAATAGCAGACTGCTAAATTTAAACACATTAATTTACTTTGCCATTGAATGGCATCGAATCTTGTTCTTTTAGCATCATGTGACCTCATCACTTCAAGTGATAGCTTACCACTTCTACTTCACACCACATGTTAATATTCATTAACAACATCACATCGTATCATTTAGCGCCAGACGGCATGAAATAAGATAACTTTTGGTCACATAGTGTGTTGGATGATCACCTCATTGAATATCGCACACACCACCTGGTTTTACATCACATTCAAATTCAATTCACCTAATTTGCAAAACTTATTCGACATTAAATCATATCAAATCTCAATTACATCACATCATTGATGAGATTAACTAAATGGCATGCAGGAGTATGATATCAATTTAAGTCACATAATAGGCTGATGAACATCACATCAAATCAAATTCATTTACATCATATTATACATAATCATCATACGAGCGATATTAAATATTTTCAAATCTTAACTTGTGACCTAAAATCACATCACTTCATATCAATCATATTACACCGCATGATAAGACATCACTTGACTTCGCACTTCTCGAAAATACCTCATTTCACTTTAAATCACATCAAACCGCATCAAGTCAGAATGCACCCTATCGATCAGACCATTATAAAAGACATCACAACATACTAACATACCTATGTAACAATACTTTAGCATTCAGATGCTAGCGATCTCAGAAGGAATGCTAAATCGCAAGCATATTTTGGAAATTTAAATACTTTGAGGCTTACATATCGTAGTTATATATTTATATATGCAATTGATTGTTGATAGTAGCGAATCAAGCTTTCAATAACACCAAGTGTTATTTTGGTCTCCAATAAAATAATTTTTTAAAGGCAGAAGAAGAAAGAAATTTATTTAACAACTCATTTGTAATAATTTGAAAAATTCAACCAACCACTGCCAGATATTCTTCTCTCGCTCACTTTTCAAAAAACTCACATTTAAGTATTTAAAGTAAGCTCACCAAATTGACTTTCGTCGGCTTTTAGGCGCTCGAAATAACATCACTTTCTTCGGCAATCGGCTTAAAGTCTGAAAAAGTGTGTTTATTTTCTAAAATATTGCATTTCTAATTTGTGCTTACATACGCATAAAAAGCACACAAGGCAAATACAGACAACAGACAATAGCGACAGCTGTCTGTAAATAAATGGTAAGCATGCTTAAGCGCCTAAAAGCAGAACAGAAAAAAGCGAATGCGCTGGAATAATTTATCATCTCACACGCTTGTTTTACTACCAACCGCGTGCATAATGAGCTACTTTAGCGTATTGGCTACCGAACTTTACAACAAATTTCCATTTAAAAATCGCGAAGTATACATATAGGCGCAAAATTGAAAATTGTGTGCCCACAGAGTGCGCATTAATAGAATTGTTTTGTATTTTTCCAGTTTTCTTTTTTTTTTTGGTTTTTGTGTTTTTGCTACTCTTTGCAGGCGGTTGGGATTTGTTTGAGCTGGTGCTTAGTAAGTGCTTAGAAGCGATGTTGCACCGGGTACACAAATGTACTGTTAACATTTTTTGCTCTACCCAACGCGATTGCTGCTGTTGGCGGCACAAGGACCTGGGCTTGGCCAGTCGGTATTGACCGCCATGGTTTATCAGCACCTTTGCTCTAGCACAGCGCAACATTTGCTCTCAGTGGGGCCATACATAAACACAAACCAACCAACTCCGGCCAACTTAATAATTCAGCGAACTAAAAACAATAAAAAAAATACCAAAAATATCCGCTTGCTTGCGATAATATGGCACAGCTCACCAAAGTTAGTTTGCAGCCATTTAGCATATCGCAGTGTGGCGAAGAGCGCAACCGACCAACCGACCAACCGACCAACCGACCAACCGACCAGCCAACCAGCTGCGCTATGTGCCAGCAAGCACTGCAGATGGCAGTGTAAGCAACGGTTTAAAGTGGCATTAACTGCAACATAACGGGCATGACAGTAGCGACCCCGAGATTTACCTATTCCATTCGAATTGGAGTTTCGCTACTGCACAGCTATTCCATCGTCCATCGCTCGGTGTATATGCCTGTATGTGCGTGAGTGTGTGTGCATTCAGCCTTCCATTTCAATGTCACCGAATGCGTTTCACCTTATCACTTCGTTTACGGTGGTCACTGAGGCGCACAGCGGTTGTTATGGGTCAGCTGTTTGCACCTTGTGACCGCTTGTCTCGCTCCTCTGCTCTGCTGCTCTGCTCTGTTGCGACATGCAATGCACCGCGATCCGCTGAGCTTTCTTGCACATTTTTGGTGCTGATACGCTGATATATATAATATGAGAACCTGTATGTACAACTTGCAAAATCTGTTCTGGAATTTCTGTCGGACACGCTATTTCGGAATTTCTTCTCGTTCTCCATTTTCGTAGTTATAAAATGGTAAGACGCATCGAAGGCAGTTTTATATGCACCTCGAATACTTTTATGCTTCAAATCGAGCATATTTTCGAATATCTTCCATCTGTTTTCCAAAGGTGGAGAGGTTTTCTCAGAGACATTAAAGTGTATAAGAAAGCATACTCTCCGCTGTTTGTTAAGGATATTCTAGGCGTCTAATAGACCTCGGTCACTAGGTCCGTCTGACTTTGTCACCAGTTTGAAATCTGTAGTCAGTCAGTCAGTCAGCTTTATGCGCCATAGTACAACTCTCGTTCGCCATTTTTCTACATCCAAGTGACAATTACAGAGTTCTCTTCTTCTTAGTCAGTGCTAGAGCCGTCTGAAAGCATTATCGATAAAATCCACGAGTGCTAGACCGTTTAGCTGGTTAGTCTTCACTTCATCAAAGTCTTCACTTAATCGGCTTTTGACAACTAGAAATTACGAAAGCCTTATTCTCTCATAGATAAGATGTGAGAAATAAACCGTGTTATTTTAGTTTTACTTCAGCAAGACACTGTAGTCTACAACGGCGCTTTCTTGAGAAAATTTTGAGGTTATGCATTGATCAAAATTCACAGTCTTTCAAAAAGAATTTTCTACAATCGTCATGCAACAAACACTTCAAATGCTTCCTTTATCAGACAAGCTGCATATCAACTAAATGAACTAAATGAAATATTGAAGACTCACTTCAAGCTGATTTGTAGAGCTCGCACGCGAAATTGAATAATAGGCCTCCCTTCGAGTTGATCATTGGAACCTGCTGCTGACCTTAGACTTATTAGGCATTCCTCCGTCCCAGCAATATTTCAGGTCTTTCTCACATGCTCATCTCAGACGAAATCCATATATACTCTCACCTGACGTTGCTTTTAGTTTGTGTTGCAATACACAATGCCTTAGTTAGTTGTAGCGTATATGCTCTGAATTGATAATCCTTGAGCCTTGATCCCTGAAGCCGTGTGCTCCGTAGTCCGTAGTTCCTATCTACTATTTCTCCCCACTTAAGTTGAGGCTTGTTTGGGGTCGCCAAGGTACAGTTTGGTTGAGTTCGGAGCAAATGGTGAACGGCTTCAGAGAACAGGCTTTTCATTCAATTATTAACTTATCCTGGACTTCCCAAGCCAATTTTGAGGCTTCGCCCACTGCTTCTACACTTCGAAAACACTGACTAAGATTCTAACTCGAATTAAACGATCAACAGTCAATTGCGTCCTGTATTGTTCGACCGCTTGGAATAACCGAGTCAACACTGATCTGCTGTATTTTACGGACATTTGACTCCTCATATTCTGCGGCCTAGTTCTCTTCTTTGCGTGTAAGTCTGTCTAAGCAAAAAATTTGCTTTACTTTACTATTCCTAGAGACACTACTAAAAGAGGAAAGGTAAAGACTAAAAAAAAAAACGTACAGTATACTGCCCGGTTGCAACGAACAACTGACATTACAACAACAACACGCGATTATCCTGCCAACCGTGATCGCTGTCCACTGTCGAAGCTGAGTTTTTGCAACTCTCTAACGCAAACACGGATATACAGCGAGTCGGGGGATTTTAATTGTGAAAAGGATCCAAAAGTAGAATTTGTGCATTGTTTTGAGGTAAATTTTTGGGGACATTTTAATTCCGTTGAATCAGTGTCAGTGTGCGGGCGGAAACAAGCGAAGCACCGACGGCGGTTTAGTAGTTGTAGCAGAGGTGATTGTTGTAGTAGTCGTAGTTGTTGTTGTTGTTGTTGTTGTTGTTGCTGTATTTGTAGTAGAAGTTGTATTTTTTGTAGTAGTAGTAGCAATAGTAGTAGTTGTGGTATTTGTTTTTGTTGACTTAGCAGTTGTTGTTATTGTTGTAGTAGTAGTATTATTTGTTGCTTTTATCGCAGTGGTTTTCCTTGTTGTTGTTATTGGAGCACTAGTGGAAATTTTTGTTGCTGTTATTTTAGCTGTTGTTGTTGTTGTTGTTGTTGTTGTTGTTGTTGTAGTGGTGATAGTCGCGCCACCGCAGTTTGGTCACCGCAAATACCGCCAATGCTAACCACACTCACACACACACACATATATACACACATACACACATACATACAAATGTTTAGACTTGCTTAAATGCAATGCTACATGCCGCCGCTCACACACTCATACACAAACACACATATACACATGCATATAAGGTAACTAGCCGCCTGCCTCATGACGCACGTCTGTCTGTCTGTTTGTCATGTATGTGTATGTGTGTGCGCGTCTGTTTTCCACTTCGCACCGAATTACTCACACATTCAATTCAGCGTGGCATGTTGCAAGTGCGACTCAAATGAATTTACTTAGTTTTATTTTAATTCCATTTCGGTTTGTTGGATTCGCTTGTATTAGTTTATGTTGCGCTTTGTTCACTCGCTCGTTTGCGCGTTCGCTCGCTTAGCTTGGCATTAAAAATATGTGGCAATGTGCGATTGTGTTGCGATTTAGGAATATGCACAAAGGGCGACACACTCACACACACACACATATATATATATATATATATATGTATATATATATACAGCGGAAAAAAATCGTTTCACAAAACACTAAAAATTCAAATTGAGTTGACTAGGCACATGCCGGGCATGCATTCCCATCGCCACTGTGGCACTTGACAGCGTCAACAGCGCTTTGCCGCACACAAAAGCTTGCCACAACAGCAGCTTAAGTGGCAGATAATGCCACAGTAGTAGTGGTAAATATTTTTTTACTTACTATTTTTGTTATTACTACTGGCATTATTGTTGTTATTGTTGCTATTGCTGTTGTTACAGTTTTCCGTTTTGTTGCCGGCGCTAAGCCGGCATAGAAATGCGTTAGTGAGCGTCGCTACCGAAGCGTTGCATATCTAAAGGCGCTTTAAAGGTAATTGATGCAATTTATTTAGGCGAATAAGTTGCAGAGAGGAATCCAAAAGAGAAAATTTTTATTAAATGTTTATATATATATATAAGCCTGCATAGATGTGTTTTAATAAAATTGAAGCGGTTTACTTTGTTCAAGTTGCGGATTTATTTAATTTGTATTGCAATCTTTGCTTTGTTTTTGCATTTAGCGCTCGGAATAGTTGTACACAAATTCAATTACTTTTGAGTGGCGTTATTTAACGGTATGGCAAGCAGATTTTTGAGGGTATGCAAAAGATGTACATAGGGCTGCTCACAGTGGGTGCAAGAGAGCGTAGAGCATTAAATGTAATTTAAAAGGACAAAAATTTGATAAAAAGAGTGAAAGGACAAAAATGGAAAATAAAAATATATTCGAAAAAAATTTCAGAAATTTAAAGAACCAATATAAAATTATTAAAGTTTTCTTTAAAGAAATAAGTTAAGCTGTCAGGCTTAGATAAGAGTTTGTGCGCATTCGCCTAAATGTAGGCAATGTTGCGGTATGTGTCCTCGCTAAACACCGTTACATGAGTGTGATGTAATTCGGTTCGGTAACAACGTAATAGAAATTAATGCTTTAAAATAAATTGGGTATTGAAACATGAAATCAGAGAGTGAACATAGTGACAAGTGTCTTCAAGCCCACCTAACACCATGCTTTCTTTTTCAATAAGATCGGGTTTTCATTCTAGAAGTTACAACTCTTATTAAGCTCAGCAAACCACTCTTACAACAAGTTCGTCCTCCGAACACTTTCCCCGCAAGTACGAGGGCAAAGAAGAAGCCATAAGCAGCTAACTCAGCAATGTAGGGATTTGAGTAATCAGGAATGTAAATGAGAGCGGGAGTGTTCCAAAACTGTTTCCATTTAAGCATGCAGCTTTCCTAAGTCTCTCATCAAGCTTAGCGATGGGTTTTAGGCATTTCAGGATACTTGATATAACCTAAATATTCAAGACTTTAATTGCCAAATATCATGCCCCTAGATAAGTATAATTTCATATTTTCAAAAATTGATTTCCAAGCAGTTTCAGCGCCAAAGCGTGTTGCCTAGCAATCTCCACAACCTAGTAAATGCATGACAATGATTCTTTAAGAAATACGATATTTTTACAAATGAAAGCTAAAAACAAAAAAACAAAAAAAAGTACAAAAGCAAAATTAAAAGGACACCTCTGCCTCTGCGTCACATTTATGCAATTTGTGCAACAGTCAGCGAACCAAGAAAAACAGTTATAGAACATGAGATTTACATTTAAGTTTATTTGCATTTACTTTTTCTCGCTTCAATTTTAGGCGCGCGCACACACACGCACACACACGCACACAGTCATAGGTAGGACTTTAGATGGTGACAGTCGAGCAACGAGCTCACTGCCTCGCTCACGACTGTTGCTGCGTGGTGATCGTAAGCGGTGCGAGTTAGATGGAAATGCCGGAAGTATTAAAAGTACTTTACTACTTTTGTGCGAGAAATCTGAATTGCCTGCGTTGAATATAAGAAGCTTACGGGATAAGGCATGACGGAGAGCAAGCAATATGAAGAAGTGGAAAATAGTGGAGAGTTAGAGGGGAGCGCAGCAGAGAGGCAGGAAGATAGCGCAAGAGATAAAAGGCAGTTGGTAGGATTGATATTTGGTCCGCCGCAGACACAACAGTTAAAGAATTACACGCACACACGCGCACACACACACACAAACGCACAAATAGTTGGTTATATAGCGCTTAACTGAATCTCTATGTGTAGGTGTATGCAAATTTTACATGTACATACGAAAATAGAAATGTAGACAATCAAAAAATAAGGCGGACAACCAGGCAATGAAGCGGCTTTGGCAGCAATGCGGACGGTCAGGCAAGGGAGAATACAAACAGCTACTTTCAGAAAGTGCTAGAGTAGCAGCAAAGTGCGCATACAAATCATAAACGAAATAGAAAAACGAATGAAAAGGCAAAATATAAAAGCAAAAAGGAAATGCTCTGAAACAATAGTTGGAATTTGTGTTGAAATTGGAGTTGCCATATGAGGCTGCGCTGGTGGAGTCGTTGCAAGCAAGGCCGTTGCCGCAGAAATTCCTTCACTTCTATATGTGCTTCCGCTTATTGTAACTATGCGCAATTTTTCTGCGACTTTTCATGCTTTCATAGACGAAATAATCATAGAGTTGGTTGGAAATATTCGCTTTGACATTTGCGTGCACCGTGGCGTATGAGCGACAGAGAAATGCAGAAGTGAAACATTGGTAACTATATGATACGGTAAGTGATTTTTAATGAAGTCCTACGCTAATTTAAGTTGAAAATATATTTTTGAATAATTTAAAAAAATTAGAAGGAGAAAAATTTTTAAAACTTGATTTCAATACGTTTTTTTTATTTAAACGATATTTTTATTCCTGATTATTGGAGAAATATTTAACGAAAGTAAGCGTCTTATATAGAGTACACAGGGTGTAATTTTCATTATCTACGCTAAAACCATGACCTGATCTAAAACGGTTTCTCTTCAAATAAGGGCGTCATACTGCGATTTTCCACGTTTTTAAAATGTATTAAAACGTAATAAACCAATACGAACTAATCTACCATAACTTAACCATACCATCTAAGGCAGACCAAAACTACGGCCGAATTAAAATTTCGGTAAAAAATCTGTTCCCGGGAACAGTTCCCAATAAAAATCTGTTCTCGGACACAATATTTCTCTTAATATTAAGTGCGTTTAAACATTAAAATTCAATTCTGTACTATCGTGATTCCAAACGTTTTTCATTCCATGCCAGTTACTTATATTTCTGTTTAAACTGTTTTCAATATAATATTGCATTGAAGCAATATCTTACATGTGTTTCAAAGTTTAAACAAAGTATGCTTACGGACGAAATATTTAAAGTTAACTAAATATTTGAAAACTAACATAAATATGTTTATGTGCGTAAATCTGGAAAGGCCCTACTATATACACGTGCACACGTATATATACACATATACCTACTGCAATTGACACAAATTTAAGTTTTAATAAAAATTTGTGTTGAAAAAATAAAAATGTGTCTAACGGAATGCAATTTGGCTGTTTTTACACGACATCTCCTTCATTTCAGTGGTAAAATATAACTGTTCTCACTTCTTCAATTATACAAGTAAGTACATATTTTACAATTATAAGTTTTAAGTCGGAAAATCTTATGTGAATACTAAAAATTTAACTGCTGGTTAGTCTGGACTACTAGTTTAATAAAATTCAACTGTTCCCAACTGAACTGTTCCCAGTCCCAATTTTATTTGTTTGCAGTATGATATATATTTGAAACTAATTTCATTAATTACTGCGTTTTTAGTTTAAAATGTTGCAACACCAAACCGTTCCCACCCAATAAACTGACATTCTAAACTGAGCTAAACAAATATTTTTCATTATCGAAAATCTGTTTCAATAGGATTCGCAACTTATAAGTGGAATAGGCCAAATCGTCTATCTCAAAAGTCACAAAGCTTTGGCTCTCCAGTTGCTTACATAAAATATTTATAAATAACTACAATTAATACATGTAAAAGTGCCCCTAGCAATGGACATAAATATTTATGCATACATATATATGTATATACATATGTTTGCACGTTTCTATGTGCGCATGTAATTCTCGCCATTCATCCTTTAAGCTTACAACATAATGCCCCCTCCCCCAGCCTACCTAACAATAAGTCAAACACGCGCTCAGTGTCTCCTGCCGGCTGACTGCCTGCCTGCTTCAACTCCGTCCGATAGTCATACTGTCACAATACAATGAAACTTTGATAAATTAAACAGATTTATTACCACGTTGCCACTGTTGCCATCAGCCATGCCACCGACGCTCAACCACGATGTGCACTGAGGAGCTGTGCAGCTACTTCCACTGGGCGCAATGTTGCTTGCCGACTGCTGCTGCTAGCAAATCTGCCTTCAGCTGCACACAAACATACATACGCGTATATGGTATTCCTTCGTGTCACATCAGTCGCCTGTCTGCTTGTCGTTTCTTCCTTTCGGCGCTTTGTTGTTGTCCAACTGGTATTTCTCATTTTGCTTTCGCCGCATTTCTTTCGACTTTCTTCGCCTTCTCCCCCCTCCCATCGCCACACATTCGCCGGCGGCATAGTTGACGCTGACGTTGTCACCGATGCCACTTTTGTTATTGTGTTGCTGTTGTTGTTGTTGTTGTTGTTTTTGTCATTGTTGTTGAATTTGTCGCTGCCGGCATTTTTTATTTGCCACTGAGCTTCTTTCTATCAGACAATTGTAGCAAGCCGGCAAACACTTCTTTTGTCTTGTTGTTGCTCCAGCTAGCTAGCTGCTTCAGCTCACACGCTCCCACACACACACACACACACACACATAGAGAGAGAGATAGCTAAGTGCTAGCTGTGGTGGCTTTGGCATGTTATGCCTTAAATTATTCCGCTTGACAGTCATACTCCATCTTCCGCCGCCGTCTAACCGACTCGTCATTCAATGTTACTCTTGTGGCTGTGCTGCTACAGACCGCTATTGCCTGCTGCTTGCCTCTGCTGTTGCTTGCTGGTGGACGTCGCCAATTTGTTGTCCTCCATTACATTTCTGGCTTTGCGCATTTACTTTTTGTTATCATTAATGCTACTCAAAGTTGTTGTTGTACATATTGTTGTTGTTATTATTATTATTGTTGGTATCTTGGTGCTGTTATGTTTTCGTTTTTACATTCTATCTCATTTAAGTGCGATTTTTTGTATTTGTGTGTATGCGTGTGTGTGTATGTGTGCTTTCGCATCCTGTTGACTGCTCATCCTAGTACTGCTATGTGTGTGTATATGTGTTGGTTAATAGCATCATTGCTGGAATACTTTACTTAGCCTCTATCCATTTTATTGTGTTTGGCATTAATCTTTTGATGTCACATTACTCATAATCAGTAGTGAATAAATAAATGCCAGCGTTGCCACCTCTCAGATACTCACATATTTCACCTCTACATTCCTCGGAGCGTATATCGAAATCTAATGCTTTTATTAAAAAAATTAATATTTAATTGTTTTCAAAAATCAAATTAAAATAGAGTGGAGAGCCAAATCTCGTGAGATTGCTGAAAAGGCTTGATCTTCTCGCTTGCTAATTGTAGTTTATTATTGATCAAACTCGAAGTATTTGTGCTGAGTAAACTTCCAGCCTTAACGCAGGTTTAATATCCAACCCCACAAGACTGGATATTTTTATTGACCTTAGTATAAGTTCTTTGTGCAGGATGCTGGATTGAATTCCCATCAGCATTTCAATTCCCAATTGTGCCTTTTTCCAAGTTCTAAAATCAATCCTCTTAACAGTCTTCTTCCGGCAGTAAACTTGCCATTAAGCTGAATTCTAAAAGCTGTAACCCGACTTCGAAAGACTACTGGTTCTAAATGAGAGCCAAGAACTCAGAAGACTAGGGCTTCAAAAAAAGTAACGGAACTTAGTATCTGGAATTTGCATATATAATAAAAAAATATGACATTTTTAAAAATGGTTCTTCACTTTACTAAAGTCTTTTATGTTACTTCAGAAGTATCTGTTAGAAGCGCTTAGGTCGAGAAGACCGAAAATATTAAGCCCTTATGCATGGAGTCTTAATTTTGATATAGTATTTATATATTATGTTATTATTTTTTATATATATTATACAAATTTGTTATAAATTTGATCCTGTAAGTGGATTAATTCAAACATATCTGCTTTAAACTGTCACCAAGTTCATATATGGGGACAATATCACTTACGTATAGAATAATCTTGGGCTTTCATGTGTGTTTCTTCACAAGAAGATATCTTTTTAAAGAATTATATTAAAAAGATTCTCATTCCTATAAAAAAAAAATTTAAAGAGATCTATTTTTCAGAATAACAAATATTCTGCGGTTACAAAAGCGTTCCAATCATTTATCCAAATAATGTTCAAAGGAAAAACTATTTATGAATATGTTTTGAAATCAATTCATGTCTTTTCAAGTAGTTTTTTGGCATACCAGTAACAAAATATAGAGAATACGTCAACGTCAGCAACATCTTATATGCCACTGTAAAAAATCCTATTCAATAACCTTTACCAACTGTAGCATAATTCAAAATACGCCTAAATGTAGGCAATGTTTTATTATTCGCCCCAAAAATTGCACCATAATTACAAGGAAAACCAGATAATTAAAACAAAATGCAAAACAGCAACAATTAACAGCGAAGTTGCCTAGAAATTAAGCGCATATTCCACAGCGCCTAAATGTATACAACATATAAAGGAAACAACAATATTATTAACTAATCTTCTATATTTTGAAAACCTTTAATGCAAAAGCTCAAATTCTCTGAACACATTCTTATACTTCCGAGCTTATAACTGTCTCATGGAGCTTATTTGCTTACTACATCATTAGATGTTGTAAATTAGCTGCCAGAGATTTCCAGCTGTGTAACATAACAATAAAAAATTTAATTAATACGTTTTAATGAGCTTAACACCGAACCGACTTGCTATTGCTATTGTTGTTGTCACCATAAATAGCTGCTATAGACATGCACGCATACATTTTTATTTGAAAATAAGAAAATAAATTTAGAAAAGCAAAAAAGAGCACGAAAGAATTACGGTACCGGACTCGGATGTGGAATGTCCTGCCACTTCAACATAATTTCACTAAAACAACAACAAATATAATAAAAACGAAATAGCACTGCAAAAAATGGAAGAGAAAACACAAAGTTGTATGTGTATGCGAGTGTGTGTGTGTGCGTGTGTTTGTGCAAGCCGGAGTGTGTAAAAAGCAAAAACAAAGGAATTATGGACGGAAAGCGCTTCTTTTGGTCGCTTTGTTGTTGTTGATGTTGCCTGTCATACAACACTAATGCTGAAGTTATAAAGTATTTAGGAAAATTATGTGTTTACCATGTCAATGGCAGAGCTTTAGCTATTTGTTCGCTTTGTGTGTTTTATTTTCATACACATACTCAAATCCATATGTGTGTGAGTGTGTGTGTGCATTGCAATTTGTTTATGCTTTGTAAATGTGGTAAACAAAGGGAACATTATATTTAATGCTTATTTACGATTTGAGGACTTTGCTTGTGTGTGTGTGTGCGTGTGTGTGTGTGTGTGAAGCGCTAGTATTCTACACTTCTCACTAAAAAGCATTAAATTCATTATCCTTTTATATAGACTGGTATTATATATGTATGTGTGTGTATGTGTTTGTTTTTGTATCATAAATATTATGAGCTTTAAGCTCAAATAATTCCAAGAAAGTAATTCAACCTCTTCGCTTTAAACTTTGTATTTAATTACTTAAGTTACTTAATCTCCAACAGAATAATAAACAACTTTGTTCAAATTGGACGTAAATGTAGAACTTATGAACTTTTATTAAATATTTTGAAAAATTAATGGCATTTGTGAGATGAAAGTAATTTTCTCTCTTCTGAAGAGTTTTCTTGTTTACTTGCGGAAAGTCATTTTGACCAAGCCACTTCAAATATAATAAATGTATTTTCATAATCACATCACAATAATACATTTTATCCATACTCTTCAAAGTAGGGCCGACTATGTCTGCTATTTCTTACTAAATCTTTAGTGACTTCTATTCTAAAGTTAGTCAGCTTTCAAATATTAAGAGAACTCACTATTGAGTTTTACTTGTTTTCACTTACAGCACTGCAATACTGAAAGCTTTCAAAGCTCAACTACAAAAAAAAAAAAAAAAAATGTTTAATTTTTCTGCCAAATGTATGTGTTTGTCGGCTCTGTCTTGATCCGCTCTCAGTTTTACAAATTTGGTAAGTAATTGGTTATTTATATTTTGCACATAAATGAAAATGAAAGCAGCGCGCTCTATCGGAAAGCATTTGTAGATCGCTTCATTAACTTAAGGTTGCCAGCCGGAAATTTAAACACACACTTTAAAGGCTAACTTTGACTATTGGTCCGAGAGATCCTAAAAAAGGATTTAAGCGGAGATCGGACGATCAAAGTTTCAAAACTTTGGTCTAAGCGTACCACTAATTTATATTTTTAAGTACTATTCATGCTTAGACCTAGTGAAGAACGTCATGTTGTCAGTAGTATACAGCTTTCTTTATTTAAGTACTTTTCATGTAATACCAAAACCGCAGAAGTCGAAATACACTCTTAATTTTACTGAAGGAAAACATTGCCAACGCTCTCATCAGGCAGGAAGACTTGTCAACTCATCTCCAGAAAGATAAAAAATTCTTTGACATTATTTTACTTGAATGGATCTAATTTCTGCCACCTCTTAAGTGTTTGAATGAACTTCTGAAATAACATTTCTATGGAGTTTAAATTTAAAGTAAAATTTCTTCCTCCAAAAATTAACCTCAAATGAAAGTTACACATCTTTGTATCTTTCTTTCATCAAAGTTACATCAACTTGCGCAAGTTGCCAAATATTTTCTTTTACGTTTTATATGTCAAATCGCTTGGGAACGTCAAAAAGTAATATTTTTGCAAAAACAAGTTAAAATAACTTTACGATTGCAGTTTTTCGTCATTATTTTAAGAACTTTAATAAGTATGGCAGCGCTCTTCCAGATTACACATTAAACTAAACTGAGAAATCTTTAAGAGCTAACCACTATCACAGCTTCTCAATTTATTTATGTTTATATTTATAACTATTAGTTGTTAAAAGAAATGATTTCTTCAGTAATGAGGCAACTCCATAATAAAAAGTATTTTACTAAGAACCTAAATTTATATAAAATTCATAAAAAAATAAGAGTAATTCGCTATCACTATTTACCAGTTAATTTACTATTTATACTAGCTTAGACAATTTCAAGGTTAAATGTTTATATTATTTTTAACCAGATGGTAACGTCATAAAATCGTATTTTATTACATATTCGGCAATAATTGTTTTTCACTATATCTATTAATTTTATAATATATTGGAGTCTCTTTAATTCTCGCAACATATCCATTGAAAATTTTTACACATATGACAACTCGACAGCAACTTATATTTGAACGTCAACAAACATTTTAAGTTTTATATCAAAATGATTGCGCATTTTTAACTCGTTATTATTTAATTCTTAATAAGTTATTTGTAGTCAGGTGGCAACGCCATACATTTTTTTTATAATTCAACCTATTTTTTAAGAATACAGCAAAGCAACATTCTGATACTCGAGTATTTTACTGCATGAGCAAGCGTTCAACTACACAGAAGAATACCCACTGAGGACTAGCTAAAGTAAAATCTTTTAAGAGCACAGTCTTATAAGTAGATAGATTGAGTTCTTTGAAATTGCTAACTCGTAAACTTTCTTGCAGTTGTTGGCATAATCCTTTCGGCAAATTGCATTTCATATGTATTTGAAAGCCTATTCCTTCCATATTCCTTCCTTGCTTAACACAAAACACACAAGATTCTTCGCTCTCCTGCCACATTTACACAAGAATAAGAAGCAATTTCTCTATTTACATTTCGCATATCTTTGATGTCAAAAACAAACAGAAAATTTTAACTCGACTGACAAAGTTAAGTGACAAAGCAATCTTGGTAAGCAGCAGAGTAATGTTGTTTAGTTTGGCGAATGTTTGTTGCCTTCAACTGAGGCGTAACTTCAACAACAACAACAAAAACAACAACAACAACTACTCAAGTGGTAAGAACAAGCATTGTAAATATTTACGTTTATTTTTAATTAATGCGAAACACCAACTCAATTACAAACGCGAGTGCTTATACTCTGTGTGTGTGACTACGTGTACGTGTGTGTGTGTGTTTGCATGTGTGCGTGTCTAAATATCCACACAGGCTGTTAGACAAGTATTTGCTTAAGAAATTACATGTTTGAGAACAAATGCCTGACAGAGCGGAAGGTGCGCTCTACCGTAAGATTGTCAGCGAGAGAGAGTGGTGAGTGAAAAAGACGATATATTACTTATTCTGCTTTCAATACTCGAAAGAATCTCGTTTTATCATAATTAAGTGGATTTGGAGCGTCTTATCTTTAACAGTGACTTACACATGAAATTGTTATGAAGACTTTATTTATCTCTCATTATTGTATTACAATGGAGCTTTTAGAAAGCGTGGGAGCTTTCGATTTAAACTAAGTTACGGGCTAAAAGAAAAGATAGTAAAAATGAGACCTTCACAACACACGGACGAACACTATAATCAAACACGTAAGGTCGGTAAAGCCTAAAAAAATACGGGTTTATATTGTACATTACTGTAGAGCTTTAAGAAAGCTCAAATAAAACAAGTTAGAAAAAAGTAACGATCAACTCAAATAGTTAGCTGGCTTAAAGAAAAGAAAGTTCAGCTTTGACTCGAACCCACACGTTTCAAAATACGAACCCAAAAGCTTTTCCACTCAATGCTCATAAGCTCTTGAGGTTTTTTTTTAAAGCTTCCTTTAACTTCCTACAAAGAGATGTAGTTTTCAGAAAACGCTAATCAGTTCAAAAATATTTAACTGTTGTAAGTAAATACTTTTGATAACCCGAAGTCAATAAGAAACCATCTAAATATTCTGTTTAGATATAAGATAATCCAAGTGCATGTAGCTTTCAGAAGAGAAATAAACTTTCTGCATATTGTAAGCAAAATCAACTGAAATAAATTTCATAAAATTAGACCTTGAAAGATCATAGGAGCCCATTGGTCTTCACAACTGCTCAAAGTTAGTCGAAAAACTGGAAAGAAGTCCGCAATAATATGGAAGATCTTAGGACACTCTTGGAACCCAAAACTTTTAAAGCATACTGCTTAAGCAGGATGTCTCTATGAAAGATTGGTCGGGAAACTGGTGAGTTGTCTATAATATTACATCTGACTGCAACTTCGAGAACAATCGAGCTTTTTAAAGAGCAATGACCCTTATTGTTTAGTAGATACATTTTTCAAAGATAAGGCTTAAGTTGCCCATGAGCTCCACATTATCAGAAGTAGGGTATACATAAAAACGCTATCTAATGAAATGCCTCCAAAAAAGTTTTGAACAAAGAAAATATAATTTCGAGCTCAAAAGCTCATGCATTTTAGAAAACTACAACCACCACTTGAGGTGGTTTTAGTATGTTTTCAAAACGAAGTTTCCACTCGTTCTCAATACATGGTCGATAATCAGCCTGTCATAACTCTTTTTCATATGAGTGTCTTCTCAGCGAAATCTCAGTTAACCCTTTCTCAACTACTTTCTAATTCCGCACACACATCACTTACTTAATTACCCGCAAGAAGAAGAAGAAGAACAATGAAATACTCAACACTCATTGCATCAAATTGTGTTATTTATGACCGCAATTAGGTGTTAATTACCTGCAAAGAAAAAAAGAATATACAAAACCCCATTAATTATATGCATAGTTTTAGGCGTGTAAGTTATTTGTAGAGTTTTTAATTGAAATTAAGTGGAATGATAATTTTAATCAAAGTGATTTGTTGTTTTCACGTTTTTACAAAATTTTGTGGAGAGGGTATTTTTATTTCGAGACGATAATGAGAGTACTTAAGCGGTATTATTAAACCTGTGGTTGGAATAACGCTTTAAAACAGTTTCTTAAAGGAAAACAGAAAAGTAAAGTGAAGCTGAAATGACGAAAAGTAAACCAGAAATGTATTATAACATTTATATCTCGGAGAAGTTGCGACATAGGGAATTGTTGATACCAGAATATTATTCTTGTATATAAATATATAGGTTTATTGAAGTCAACATGAGGCAGGTATTGATTCAATCTTAAATACCTAAGTATGTTGACCTTGAAAAGTTGCTTAAGCCTTTTATGATGTCGAAAAAGTATAAAGTCACCCGGGGACCCTGAGTGACCCTAAGTGGACCCTGTTTCTAACATAAAATTTCTGATCATCACCACGAACTCTAGATTAATCTGGATTACTTACTCAATCGAGAGTTCAATTTTATTTTTATACGCTGCTCGTTGAAGGCGGAAGCTGATAAAATTCTCTGTAGTTGAGGGAGTGTTTGCCGGGGACCGATGACTTCGTCTGATCTTTCTTTCCCCACTGACGTAATAATCCTTCTCTTTACTTCGCCTTTCAAGAGTCAAAATTTTAACTACAACCTCTGGTACGTTAACATGTAGCCATGATACAGTCTTTTAGAAGCGGCTTCAGAGAAAAAAAATGTTAAAGTGGACAAGAAAGTGAAGATATGTCTAATATGAAGAAGTTCGAAGAGACTCTGATAAGAGATGAGAGAAAAGAATACGGCCTTTATTTATAGATCTCTAAGTAACGGAGTGAAATTTCCATATTCAAATAATTAATAATATAGTTTGAACATTGTCGTTGTAGCGAGATAATACATTCCACGAATCATTTTGAGCAATGCTACCAAGTTAACCTTACTTGGCCCGATAAAAATTTGTGTCCATTGCGGTTATGTATACCCAACTGTGGTGGAACCGTGTTTCAGTATTTTCAAAGGGTTATGAAAGTTTTTATAATATTTAACTTTTTACGCTCAATTGGGTTCAATGTCAGTTAAAAGTCTATTTCCAAAGCACAATTTATTTTGTAGTCAGTGGTTTCATTTATATTCAATGAATTAAGGTCATGCCTTAATAAGATAAGCCAATAATTTGTTGGTAAAGCTTATGCAGAGTCGATATAAATTTGTCTGAGAATCGGAAAAACATTCTTTTTACAATATCTGCCTTTTTTTGAATTTCTTTAAGCATCAGATGGTTTCGTCTAGTAAGGGTGAGAGCCGTCCAGGAGATATTTATAACCATGGGGAAGATGAAGTTTTCGACCTTTTGGATAACAGTGATAAAACTTCTGTATTAAAAAGGGCTTTGTAGCAGTCTTTGATATATTTTCAACAACCTGTCTTATATGGTTCTCTTTTATATAGCATAGATATGGTATATATTCACCAAAATAGTTAATCTACTGAGTGGTTTAGGTCCGTAATCTGCGCTAGATTTTGTAAATCACTTCGGATTTAAGAATAGTGTATTATAAGGAACTTTCAGCTGATAAATTTCAGGAGCAGCTCAGAAAAGGTGTTATATTGTAAACGAGGTCTGGCAGAACTTTGATGAGATCATTCAAAAATCGCAAACTATTGGAACCTAAGTTAAAAATTCCAGAGAAATATTTTCTTGTGTATGGAAACAGTATCTTCCAAGTCCACTTAAATTGTTCAAAAGCTACTTCATTCCGGAAAATTCTTTGAAATCAGCACAATTTATCCAAGTCCAAAGCAGAATATGGTGGTAAAGCACTAAAATCGGAGAAAATTTTTCGAAATGGTGAGGAAAGTGTGTTTATTAATCAAACTCCGCTAACTTTTTCTTCTATTTACCTTGGATATTATATAAAAATGGATATTTTCTCCAAACAGATAAGACTTGGCGGTTATTTAATCATTTATTCCAGGAAAAACTGGTCAAAAAAACTCGCCAAACTAAGCAGCTAAGCCTTGCTATCATTATTAAGCACATTTATTTTATTTTATTTTAATTTCCAACTGTAAACCATGTTTCTTTTGCTGCTACAAATTGTCACAAAATTGTAAGCCAAAAAGCATTATCTCGGCAGCCATTTAACATTTTTGTAAGCTCACAAAATAAATGCATCTTCCACACATGCAGGGCGGCTTACAACTGGAACAACTACGTCTACCAACATTGTGCCTATCGTCAGCACTCAATTGTAGCTGGCTGTTGTTATTGTTGTTTACAGCGCCCCATGTCTACTGTAATGTTGTAAATTTTAAAATTTATATTACATTGTGGCATTTGTCATTTAAATGTCAAGCGTTCACTTCGTTGGCACATACACGACAAATGTAGAGTGTCACAAGTGACAAGAGCAACAACAGATATGTATGCACCTACATTAGGGTGGTACTTAAGAAATCTGAAATTTCAATTTCTTTAATATTCACACTGGCAGTCGGTACTTTTTTAGATGAATACAAATTATTTCGCGTTTCGTCTCGATCGGCGGTGGTTAAGGTGTGTTGTAAAGAGTTCAAAAGTTCATATTGCACTATGAAGACGCGAAATGAAATAGTTTTTTTCATAGCACACCCGAAAACGTTACTGTTATAGTCGAAGAAAATACATACAAATTTTTGTTCCAATGCAAGACGGTTAGATTATTCAGAATTTTGTGCGTTTTATGACACACCCTAACCCTGTCGAACATATATGTGTTATCTTCTACTTTACATTGGTCAAAAACACACTTCGAACTTTAAAAAATCTGCTGTAAAAATATACCGCTATCATTTTAGGCTCACCTTAACCAATACACGCATTTATGCGCTTGTTTAAAGTTTCAAGTGTTTCGAACGAATCTCACCTGATACCCGATGCGACTCGGTGTGGCCGGTGATAAAAAGGCGCCGAGTCGCAAGTGTAATGGATTTTGCATTTTGAAGAGCGCACTATGTAGGTAGGTGTGTTGTAAATACTTTTGCACCCACACACACACACACACGCACGAATAGGTACTAAAAAGCAAAATCCAATCTCCGACTCCGTGCCTCTGGTATTGAGAGCAACGGCAAACCTCGGTTGTTGAATTAATTGTTTCGGTTTTTTGTTTTTGTTGTATGCTTTTGTAACACGCTTTTGTTGTTTTTGTTTTTGTTACAGTGCGTGTTTTTTTAATCGTACATGTGCTTTCATTTGTTTCTGTTATTGTTCGCCGCACTTGTATTTGTTCATTTCATTGTTCTTGGTGTATGCCGCTGTTGCCTTTGTTATTACAGTTGCCATTGCTGTGCGTTGGTGTTGTTGGTGTGTGTGTTTGTGTGCTATTGTTTTTGTTAGCTGTCACATTTGTTTGCATACGCAGATACATTTTCGCAACAATTTCATTGCGTATTCACACACACCGACACACACCAACACACACCCACAAACTCACACAATTTAGGCTGCCTTTAGCAAACAGCCGCAGTTGCCTGATTTTAGGCGCTTAATCCTCAGTATGTTGTTCTTTTATTTTGCTATTATTCCAAGCCTCGTTTACGTCTTACTCCCTTGTCTTGTGACAACAAATATTTATATATATATATATATATACTTATCATCTGCCCATTTGCATCTTCTTCATATTTGCCTAGCTCCATTCTGACTATTTGCCCGCTTGTCGAGTTGTCGTTCAACGTCGTTCAGCTGAGTTTTGTACTTGCTTGTCACTTAAATTTAACAACACTTTTACTTTGCTTATGTTTATCGTACACTCACACGATTTTCTCCCAGGAATTCTCATTTAAGGACCGCTAGAAAAGACCGTCTGGCTTAAAAGTTAAGTTAGATAGAATAGTTCGAATGGAAGGCTGAATCAGATCATATAGAAATGAGCTTCCAAATTAAAACACATAATTTTGTTTATCAAACTGAAGTCAGATGTGTTACAGAAGGCGCCTACTGGGCTCCTTTTTATGGAAAATCCATCAACTTCCTAGTAGACAAGCGATCATCAGATCCATCAGAGACAAGCGAATATCTTCCAGGTCAGGAAATTATGTCGTATGTTTTAAATCCAGCGATATCGAAAACATTCCTTAAGTGCAGCTTAATTATAACCAAAGCTCAGAGGAAGTTTTTAAGATAAGCCTTCTGAAGCCCTATTTTCATTATAGGTACCTTACAACCTCACCTGGGGACACCATAATCAACCCGAATGGTCCGTTTCGGGCGTTAATATGATGGACTTAGTAGTATTAAACTCTCAAAGACAGGCTTTAAACCGCAACTTGGGCACATAATCAGCACATTAAGGAATTGGCCAGAGACATTTGGGAATTCGGTCAATCCGTTAAGGATGATTTTCGTTAACGTTGAACTACCTTGTCTTCAAAGCTCTCGAATACAATAGCAATACCCAATATCAATCCAGATCAATCCGATATAGAGATATCGAGATTGATATCAATCCCAGCAATATCCAAACTGAAAATCTAAAAATAAATACCGTAAAGCAAAAGGAAATAGAATTATTGCTCGTCACATAAAGGGAAACTCTTTCAGTTTCCATTACATTTAGCCTACGTAACCGAAATCGGTTTGGATTTATATGTGGAAAATGGCTGCTAATCCGACGGCATTCTTATAAAACAGTGAACAACGAAATTTAATACTTTTTTGAAATAATCTTTCAACTTTACTCCGCACCGAAATTTAAATAAATGCGCACGAAATTTTGGAAGTAATTTACAGCAATAGACGATAAAGAATAGGTAGAAGGAAATAGATCTCGAGACATTGAACGGTTCCTGTTAGGGATAGTCTTTTTCAGTATATATAATTTTTTGTCGTTTGAAGAAAAAACAGCAAAAAATGTCGAACTTTATTCCTGAAAAAATGGTTTTGCGGGGAGTTCTTCTTCACTACTTCATATACTTTATATGAAAAAAACCTCCGAAAAAAGCCAAAAGTCATCGTATTTTGGTGGAAGTTTATGGTGAACATGCTCTAGCTGAGCGAGCGTGTTAAAACCTCGTGGTTTGCACCATTTAAAAGTGGTGATTTTGGAATCGGAAGTTCCTTGTTGCCAAACACAAGAAGAACTCGCAGAATCTTTCCGCGTCACTCAAGCAGCCATTATAAAATGTTTAAAAGCGGCAAGGAAATCGGGTGCCATATGAACTGAAGCCAAGAGACGTTGAGAGACGATTGTGTATGTCAGAAATGCTGCTTGAACGCTACAAAAACAAATCGTTTTTGCGTCGGATTGCAACTGGTGATGAAAAATGGATCCATTACGACAACCCGAAACGCAAAAAATCATTTACAAAACCTGGCCAACCAGCCAAATCGACAAAGCGGGCAAAGCCGATTATGCATGCCGCCAAGGTAATGCCCTGGATTTGGTGTTTTTGGTGGGAACATAAGAGCGTGCTATATTATGAGCTTCTAAAAGCAGGTGAAACCTTTAATCGGGCACATTACCGACAACAACTCAACATATTGAAGCGAGCGATTGCCGAAAAACGCCCGGACTTTGCGATTAGACACGAGGCAATAATTTTCCATCATGACAATACTCGGCCTTAGGCTGCAGGACCGGTTAAAACTATTCAGAAAACAACAGGAAATGTTTTCCTCACCCGTTTATAGCCCAGACCATTCCCCTTCCGACTACCATTTGTTCCGGTCGATACAGAACGCCCTCAGCGGAATACGGTTCACATCAGAACAGGGTATCAAGAATTGGCAAGATTCATTCCCTGCCCAGTTCTTTCGGATGGAATCCACAAATTACCAGAAGGATAGGAAAATGTTAAAGCTTCAGGTGAGCCTTTAGGTGAGATGGTCAATAATAACACCGTACATGTTTTTCTTAAATAATTTAAATAATATTATATTGAGGTTTTTTTAACATTTTTCTTTACGGTGAATTTTTGCGAAGAATAATTATACTATATTCTCATATATAAATGAATAGACTTAAATAAAAACAAACTCTCAAAATGCAAAAATAATTTCCGCAAAATGAAAATAGTTGCCAATGCATAAGAAACCAAATTAATTCACAGCATTTTGGCAGCAGCAGACGCTCAACGAAAATCCGAAAGGTCATCAAAAACTGAAATCTTTATTTTTTCAGTTGCCGGCTGCTGTTTTTATTATGCAAATTTGCGACATTTTCCACAGACAAAGTCCAAACAAAAAATAATAAAATAAAAAAGTATTAAAAAAAATTAAAATATATATATATATATATATATATATATATATATTAAAAATATTATAAGGAAAATAGCCGCACACCAGCAAAATAACGTTGAAGACACTACCAGCCAAAGGGATGTAGCAAAAATATTAGCAAGCACTTTGAAATGTGTCTTGATATTTTGCTAATACAATAACGAGAGCGGCAAGTGATGAAAATGATTGCGACAGCAATCTGTTGAAGTAGTGAAAAGAAAGTGTAAGCGCCCGAAAATATGCAAATTATTTGCTGCGCCAAAGTTTGCTCTAAATTTTTTTCTTTTTCACATAAATATTTGCTTGCCGAAAAAACAAACCCAAACAGTACAACAACAGTAGCAAAAACCAGACGCAAACTCAAAAGTTGTGAAAGTATGGCAGCTACAAGTCGAGCTGAGTCAAACTGAAGCGCTCAAAAGTCAAGTCAACTAAACTCAGCAACATGTCGAAAGCATAAATAACAACTTGGTACAGTTATTACATTAGCGCGTATGTGTGACAGTGTGTGTGTGTGTGTGTGGTATGTACGTACATATTTCTTAGCAGCACTTAGTTTAAAATTTAAGCGGCATAATTTTTTGCCATTTCTTGTATATGCGCCTAAAGATATGCAAATTATTGTTATGAAACTCTGCATTGCAAAAAATATGCCTCGAAGTTAGCTGTCGAACACAGCTGTTGTCACGCTTTTGAAATGTCAAATAATTTTTGCATTATTTCTTTGAAAATTGGCCTTAAGTCTGTAAAGAGATTTCTTAACTGAATTTTGACAGCAAGTGCAGAGATGCCAGCCAATTTTTTTCCTTTTTTTAGTTTTTAGTATAATTTCATATTTTAAATCGCATTTCCGATATTCAAATCAGTACTGTTTCACAAATATTGCCGCTGTTTTGACTTCCGTCAAGCAGTAATTTACTCACCATGAGCTACAAGGGTCTTTCTAGGAGACTTTTAGTTCCCAGAAGATAACTAGACAATTTAGATTTGACAACAAATAAAGAAGCATCAAGTTAAGAAGCGAAAACGATGGCTAGCTATGTCATTTCTGCGATCAAGACTGGGCTAGAAAGCAAAAAAAATCTTGTCTCCACCCTTAGAAAGCACTCAGTTACGAATTAAATGTGGGAGGCACACAAGAGCATAAGAGATCTCACTTATTTTTTAGCGAAATTCAAAATAGTTGGAAGCAAGTCCTTTCGGTCATCGAGAGTCCTGAGAAATGTATTCAAGGACTCAAAACAATCAGAAAATTATACGAGTGGGTCACACAATGACCTCATTGATGAAAGAAAACTTAATGATTGAAGAAGAATTTCAACAGCCCGGCATTAGAGTTAATTTAATCATAAAGTTGAGTTCTTCAACATACATTACCCATTATTGTATTTGAAAAAGTCAGATAATATGGCTGCACTATGTACTTCTATATGTGCATCTAATCTAGCAGGATGTGTCGAAGAGATGCGGAGGTTGAAGAGGAACATTGGATTTATTTACACGGGCATATTTAGCTAATATTTAGCTTTCTTCAGCTACATACCTCAGTGAGCATCTTCCAATCTTTCAAAATATATATATCTTCCAAAATAGACGAAGGATTGAGGATTGAGATTGGAAAGTTCGGATAAGTTTCATATTAGAGGCTCAAGATTCAAGATTGCTCTCTTTTGAACAAAAGAAGGTCCTTTCCGGAAGTTAATCAAATGCTGCAAACTACATGAAATTTGTATAAGTCTGGAGAGTCTTTCTTTCTTCTTGATGGATTCTGTAGGGATTCAGAAGAATCAGGAGCCCTTTTCTTCTTACTCACCATACGGAGGAAGCATTTTGATTAGCTTAAGACAATAATCAAGCAGATAGCACCGATTTAACCATTGAGGATTCGGCTATTTTCGTTACAAATCACAAAGCACTTCGTTCGTAAACCTAATTTAGGCAATATAATAAGCATGTTGTAAAAAAATTTCTTTTAAGAGAGACAGTTACTAGCAGCTCCACTCCCTCATAAAGCTTAGTTCTAGTGAGCGCTTTGACTGAATATATTTGTTTAAGCTCACATCGGTTCTAAAGATTTACAACTGCATCTACTTTGAAGATAGTATACTTTCAGAGTATAAATTTTCAACTAATTATAAACAATTGTAAATCGATTTCGCAAGTCTCAAATTCTGATCTTTCGAATTTCCACACATTGTTCACTCTTTTAGCAGCGTTCATGAAATTTTTGTATTTTGTATTTAGTAAATTTTCTCACTGCAATAATCGTGCCAATCTAACACTACCATTTAGCTTTTAAACTAAAAGCTTACCATTATTTTTTAATTTTATTTGTTCTTGTTATTGTTGTGCTAAGTTTGCTGCCAACACTATGCTACAGCTGTCACTAAATTGCTGTTAAATTTATGCCAAAGTGTTATTAAAATATTTATGGAAATTCACTTCAAACTAACCGTATACACATACATACGCACATGCCGAGGTTGTTGTTGCCAGACAACAGATTTGACAGAGTGAGTCCCACTACTCCAACAAAGAGGCATTTACACAACGAACAAGCGACTTGGCGAGAAAGTGACGGTGGAGAATGAGAAAGAAGGGCCAAATTGAAAGCAAGGCCGAAGTGTAGCATAATTTTAGGCGAAGAAAAGACGTGGAGTAAGGCATATATATGTACATATATATACAGTAAAATGTGCAAAGTTCTTTGGTGTAAGCAAGAAAGCGAATAGAAGGAATCGCATGCACAAATGGAACAAGTGTGTAAATGTGTTGGAAATATTTTTTCTCCAATTTTGCAAACGATTTTCATAATCGATTTACATCACTTTTGCACTTAGGCGCACTCAAACACACGCATACGCACACTGCTCACACTACGCACGCACTTGCGTTGGACCGTTAGCTAACGTGAGCTGTCAGCCCGCCCCCATCATAGAAAAAAGCGCCACACAAGCGCCTAAAACTAGACTATAGCAGCCGCTTGTCAACACGTTTAGCCAGCTTTCGTGTTGGCTAACAGGCCGTTAGTAGACACGCTGAGCTGGCAATGAATAACGTGCTGACAACGTGTTAGCATGTGTGGAGTGCAAAGCAAAAGAACGCAACAACAACAACAACAACAACAACAAAGCGTTATATGCATAAAAAATTGAGCGAAGCACTTAAAAGCGTGTGCGAAAAGCCGAAGAAGCAACTGAAAATAGCAGAAAAAATCTGGTTTTATGAGAAATTGCTGCCAAGCATAGGCAACAGCAACAACAAGAAGAAAATGGAGAATTTTAGTCATTCACACCTAAATAGAAAAATGACACACTTGATGAAAACAATTTCTCTTGCCAACGACGATGACAACACACTTCGTCAAGGCGCGTTTGCAAGCGTAGAACGACACTCGTCGACGCACGAACATTGCTGAAGACGCGCTCTTTCCAAAATCACTCATACGACGTGTATGCCCGCAAGGCGGAAACCATTGCGTATGAGTAACCGCGCACAAGCACGCACGCATACACACTGGAACGTGAAATAACGGTATACTATATATATATATATATGTGCAGCAGTCGAGATGTGTGAAAAATGCACGAATTTGGCGTGTGTTTGGCGCTTGCTTCTTTCATAATTTTGCAATCCTTCTTTATATGTTTGCACGCGGTGTATGGCGCCATAACATCCATAACCTCTATAAATCGCTTCAGCCAACTGTGTGCAGCTGACAACTTGCGTGTGTTCTTTTTTCTTAAACTCCATCAAATGAGTTGTCAACGAGTTGCGCTAAGTTGTTAGCTCGGAGTCTGAACTTTTCCAATTTGTACCCCGCATAACGTTCGCAGCACGCCTGTGTATGTATGTGAATGTGTGTATGTGATTTTGCTCTTGAAAGCTAGTACTAGTCTAAATCACATTTTCAGTGTGTGCGTTTGCGTCTGTTCTTCGTCAACAACTTTAAATCGCTTGCAATATCCTTTTTATCCTTGACCGCATAATGACAGTTTATGGACAAGCGGTTGCTTGTAGAATTGTTGTTCAGTTTTTTTGCCTCGTGTTTGATTTTTAGCTTCGCTTCACATTGTTTTCGGGCAAGTTTGTTGGTTTTACGGTTGCCTTAATAGTTTTTTAAGTCTTATTTTATTTGTTCGCATGTTTCGTCATTTTACTCTCAAACTTCTTATTCATCCTTAAGCTTGTAAAAATGTTTTATTTTTTTATTTTGCTGTTTTATCTTTGTTGTTTAGTTGTTTTTGTTAATTTTTTCATTATACTTTCGCAACATGTTGCTACAGGGTATATTAGTTTTGCTCACCTAGCGGTTGTTTGTAACACCTAGAACTAAACGAGTTAGATATAGATATATATATATATATATATATAAATGATCAGGATGAAAACACGAGTTGAAATCAGAGTGACTGTCTGTCCGCCCGTCAGTCCGTCCGACCGTGCGAGCGATAACTTGAGTAAAAATTGAGATATATTGATGAAACTTTTGACCCGTGCTCTTTGTTACCGTAAGACGGTTGGTATTGCAGATGGGCGTAATTGGACATCTGCCACGCCCACAAAATGCCATTAATCGAAAACAGATAAACTGCTATAACTAAACAGTGAATTAAGACATAAACGTGTTATTTAGAATAGAGGATCCTAGTAGGGTGGGGCATCCGTGGGCAAAAGACTTTGTAAAAGTGGGTATGGCCCCGCCCCCCAATAGGTTTAATATATATATCTCAAAAACCAAAAGTCCATCAACTGAAGAACTCTAGACGAGTCTAACGAAAAAAATTTCATACAAAACTGAAACAGAAAAGTATTTGACCGAAATGAGTCTTCCTCTCCATAACACAAAGCAGAATTCTCCTTTCAATTATGTCCGAAGAGTCCAATAGAAACCCAACTTAGTATACATGCCCTATTAGTAAATGTTCTTCCGAGGTCTTCAAAGGTTGTGAAGTCTCGATATCGGAGAAGATAATAAAATAAAAATCCTCATTACTTTCTTAGAAGTTCCAATACATTCTTCCACTACAAATCCGAGCAACTTTTGAATAATTAACTGGTCGTTTTTTCGATGATAGAGAGTCTGGAAAATTTTCTAAATACCAAACTTAGAAGTGTATTAGGGAAATGGAGGGAACTTTCTTCAGTACAGATTGCAACAGTATTGCATTCTTTATTCATAAAGTAAGACTGGTCAAAAGATGCAACATTATCGACAAGTGTGGCATAAGCAAGCTCCTCTCTTCGGCAATATAGGTTCTAGAAACCGAGTGAATAAAAATTAAGAGCATTTTAAGTTCAAAGTGGATGTATCAAATGGATATAAATAGAAGAATGGCTACAGCAAAAAGGCTTTGAGTAACGCCACAGCGAAGAAACGTTTGAAATTGCGAAGAAAATATTCAGTGGCTGGGTGATTTCCCGCAAACACTCTTCTGCAGACTGCAGGCATAAGCTCCTACATCATTACTCTTATTTTTGCTGGCCAGTGCACTATTTTGACTCAACTTCATTGGTGAACTTTTTATTTCAAACATTGAACCAAAGCATTGAAAATTTCTTTAAGTCGTCATATAATTGTCACAAATCCGACTCTTCTAATTCCCTTCCAGCAATTCACTTAATTTTAGCAAGAGCCGCTCTTCAAAATGTAAAATATTTCGGTGTGAAGTTAAGAGGCCACAAACATATCCGCTAGGTGGCGCTATAGTTAATATATTAGTCACATTCTAATTGGAGTCCAAAAACGTTCACTTTCCGTATAGAAAAGTGAAAATATATGTAAATGTTGGAAAAATATCTGAATTTTACCAACAAGAGCAATAGCAAGAATTACTAGGGAGAAGTTCTTCCAACAAATAGCGCTCTAGTCAATATATTGATATAATTCTTACTAATGGTCTGAATTTACTCTTTTTTTGATATAGAAATGAAGGAAAAAAATTTAATTTGTTTTGGAATTCCTCTTCAAAATCTTCATTATTACTGTGAAGAAGTGTTGGTGCGCAAATTGTTCAACAGATGGTGCTCTTGCCAATATATTGCGAGAACTCGAATTTGTTCTCACTTGCGTACGAAAAAACGAATTATTTAAGTTTTAGTCAGAGTGTCGTTCACCAAAGAACCACACCAAAGTAATAAGCGGCAAATATTATATATCAAATAGGTGGTCGATATATTGCTATAATTCTTATTCTTCGATCCGATCCGATTTTGTTCTTTTTTGACATGGACAAAAAAACAATTATTAGAATTTTAAACGGAATTTGCGTTCAAAATGGAAATAGTGCTGCAACAAAATATAAAGCATTCCAATAGTTGGCGCTGTAGTCAATATATTGCAAAAACTCTTAATTAGTGATCGTTTCCTTTTTCTTTATTGTGCTATTTTTCAAAGTTTGGTTCTTACTTTTGAAGCGAAGTATTAAAATGAACTGGGTTTAAATTTTATAAAGAATTTTTTAGCTGATATTTACCTTTGCTACCTTTGCTTTAGCGAAGGTTGGTATGGTATGAATTCAGTTGCCAAATAAATCTAGATCATACCAACCAGATTCCAATGAAGTTAAAAGACATTCTAAAAATTTTTGTATTCGATTTTTGACCACCAGAAAGAGGGCTCAAATCTTTGAAGCAATGCTGAACTTTTAAGAGAATTATTTTTTGCTCATCTTAGTTTCTAATTTTAGTTAGTTTCTGTACATCAATAACCCATACTTCATTGATCGCCTCTTAGTAAAACTTAAATCAATAAAATCGATAAATAACACACTTTAATGCATACGATTATTAAAACTATGGATAGAAGTCAGTAAGCATTGGGTTTCTGCAGACACATTATATTTGCTTGAAGTCTGCATTTGTGCAACATTTTTGAGCCGGCTATTAAACATACTGCATTCAAGTACCGTCAAGGGAGCGGGAGTAAACGGAATTCGAGACAAATTTATTTGCATTATTTAACAGCATTTTCTATGCTTTCATTACGTTGCCACCCATTTTGGCTTTCATAACGGACACTGGGTGAGCACAATTTGAATATTTTCAAGCTTCTCTACATTTACAACTACACAAATGTAAGGAGGATACACATTTTTATTTGCAGCAATGTGATAATTACAGAAATTTGCATAGCAATTACATTGTTCCAAGCAAAAAAGCAGTCAAGCCAACAATGAAGCGGTCAGGCAGCCGCGCAGAAGAGAAACTTGGCTCATATTTGGCTGTGCTCATGGCTGCTATTAACATATTTTTTGGTTTTAATTTTTTATTTTTTTTCTCTGTTTTCTGCTTTCTTTCATGCGGAAATAACTGCCTGTCCGCGCTGTAGCTAAATAAATAAGTATCGCTTGTAATTTCCGGCTAGCAAATTAATATTTGCATTAGTAAATAGACGCGATTTTTGTATCTTTGCAGCGCGAGTTGCGGGTTCCTCCGCACTCCTTTTATTTTGCATTTTTTATTGTCTTGTACTTCTTTCAATTTCTTTTGCATATTTCTTATCGCGCTTTGCCAGAATTAACATATCCGTCGGCAATCATTTTTCAAATCCCCAACCACAAATAAACGGCACAAAGTATGCTTCGAAAAAACTGCAGAAATGTGTTAACAAATGAAGGAAGGCGCAAATGGACAGACAGACAGATAGACAGACAGCGACAAGCTGTTTTACTTGCCAACAAATTTCGCACCCAATTTGAAATGATGCAATCATCAGCGCCAAGCGTGAGGAAAAACATCAAATAAATTGTCTGAGACAAAAGAAAAGAAATGCCAGCAAAATTAGCAGCTGCTGTAAATGCCAATAGTATGCTATTTGGGCTACAACAACAATTTCTACAACCAGCTACTCAAGCGTGCAATTCCATTCCCTTCTTGGGGTTTCACTTTACCCAGCGTTCACCCGCCACCGAAGGCATCAAATCAAAACAAATGGCATCACGCTTCAATTACTAATCGCCAACAAATTCACTCACTTATTAGATTACCGACAATCGAGTGAATGTGGCGATGTGCCAACAGAAAATTATCCCAATCGATTGAAGGGCAAGAATTTAGTAATTTGTACCTTTCATGCAATCTCCTACTCTCTAACTCCCTCTCTCTCTTTGTCTCTATCTCTCTCCCACTAACTCTGTCTTTCTCTATCCATATCGCTCTCTCTCTCTCTCTCTTTCTCTTTACCACACACCATCATTCCCGCCTCGCAATAAACCGCCAACTTGCGCATTTCTTCGGCGTTTCGACTATTTTCCGAATTTCTACGGCTTCATTCATTTACGCATTCATTCGTTCAATCATTCATCATTCTCTATACCGCCCACACCCGATTCGCACTCTCTCACACACACGCGCGCAAATGTAGATTTTAAGTGACATTGTTGGTATCCCTTTGTCGCAGTTTGATATCCTAAAATGCTACGCCTTTTGCTCATTCCACTCGCCGCCTCTACTTTTTTGCACTGTGCCTCGTATTTCTCTTGATAGATTTACTGTAACGGTGATGGATCATTTACTTAAATAATTTAAAATTCCTAAATCGTTCAATTGTGTGCCCCGTGCCGTGTTGCTTGGCTGGGCAAAATTTCGAAGGCATATCGGCTACGCGCTCTCAGGTCCATTTCTTGTTCTTGTGGTTGGGGTACAGTGTTTCAAAGTAATTACATATTTTTTCACATTCTTGCAAACAATTTTATAAATATTTCATTAGCAGTGAATTAGGTGTGTCACTTCGCTGAAATTGAAATTTATTATAACAATATTAACAATGCGCATAAAAGTAGGCAACATTTTATTTTTACATACGTTTATTTCATATTCTCATAGCTGTGAATTTTTAATGGGAAATATTTCCTCTTATAAATTTCTTATTAATTTATGTACTTAAAAAATTAAAAAAAAAAATGGATTAGATACGTGTAGACCTTATGTCGTTGGCCTAAAAATAATTTCTATTCTTTTAAATAAAAAAGCGTGCTTACTTTGTTTCATTATATTAGGAGCAATATTTACGATATCAAAATCTGAATTGATGAATATTTGAAAGAATCCATAATATTTCTTTAAATATTGAATATCAAACAAAAAATATATACACTTAGGAACAAATTAACATTTAATAATTTTATTTCAACCAAACAAGCACGAATATTACTGTTACCGACACCCCAACAGCTGGACATGTAAATAAAGCACTTCATATCGAAAATAGATTTCTTATTTTGAATACAAAAATGTTGCCTATATTTAGGAGCTTCGTTTTATTAATGTTAAAGTTAAAATATTTTCTGGCGGTCGTTGTCGAATTTATCCGTAATGTGACGAGAAAGTATCATGTCAGCACTTTATTAGAGACTGTCTCGCTTTTCCGAGACGAAGGTTGAACTTCAACTAGTCTTTCACCATCTGATATTGAAACAAATTATCTCCGAAAATTTTTGTAGATAATATCTTAGCAAAGGTTCAGACATTTCGTCCATACATGAATGTTTACTCTATCGTTGGAAATCTTTTAGAATAGCGCCTAAGACAATATAACCTTGCAGTAAAATAACTAACACTTTGAAAGTTATTTGCTATCAAAAGACATTATCTTGAATGAATGAACCGAGAATATGATTCTACACAGCATTTCCTTATAATTCGATATTATACGAAGATACCTAATTAAGTAATCTAGCACAAATGAATTCACAAAAGAGTTCTGTTAAATCGGAACATATATTTCGTTGGGTGTCATAGTGTATTCATTAAAATAAAAATCATGGCCTACACTTCGGCGCCAAGTTAAATATGTAGGGGCAGGGCTAAAGTATACACCCTAAACTCTATTCGAAGTGCAAGTGCTGGTATAAGTCGGCCAAGAAACTTTCTAAAATTCTCCTACAAATTTCCTCCTTGTCTGTTAGTATTTTCGACGCTCCTCTGCATGTCTCATATTAACTGCAGATGTAAATATATTTTTGTACTTTGTAAGCGAATATTTAGAAATCCACAGTGGAGCTCATAAAGTGCAGGAATCAGCGACAGGAATCTAAAATTTAACACGGTACCGACACCTTCTAGGCAGCACCTGATTATCGTGGACTCATGAAAATACGAAAATCCATTTATATAAATAAAATGCCAAGCGGTCAGCCGCCTTCTGCAAAGGGAAGCGCAAAAATATGTAGCGAAAATAAGCTAAAGTTTAGAATTCAGCAATCTAGAGCAAATCTTGCCTCACTAAATCTCATTTCTTAAACTGTCATACACAATTACGCACAACAGTATCATTTGTTATGCTTAGCCCATTTTTTGTTGTTGGCTTTTTTCAATTTGTGTGCACCTTCTTCGGCCGCGTTGGCTGCCGTAGTTCGGTGTTTCGTTGGTTAGTGCAGTCGTAGGCCCCTGTCAGAGTGTCGCTTTGTGCGATTTATAATTTTATCAACATGAAAATCCATTAAAAAGTTTGCTTTATCGTGCTTACTTGTCACGGCGCATTTTGTTTGATTTACTTTGTTTGGCATGGTCTTTTTTTTACTTTGCTATACTTTTGTTTTGCTTTTCACTCCTCTTCGTATACTTTTCGGTTTACCTTTTTCTAGTGTTTTTCACAACATTTTCTATAACGTTTTCTATTTTTTGTACAACTTTAGTATCGCCTATTTGTGTTTCGTTTTGTTGTTGTTGATGCCGCTATTGTTGCTACACATTGTGGCATTATGTTGCATAAACTTGTTAACTTTCGCAACGACTTTCTTTTTCCGTTTGTTTGATTTTTTGCCGCTTTACGCGTTTTCTTATTTTTCGCCCAGCTTCACACACAACTCTGCTGCTACCAACGCTGATTCCAGACGAAATTCAACTGTAGTCCAACAAAAAATTAAAAGACGCTTTACTTACTTATTTCACTCCAGCCATTGTCGAGGCGAGCTGGTTAAAGCTTTGTCTGCGTTATAATAATCATTTTTGCGCCCCTCACTTGTTGCAAGCTTCTGTTGGCAATCGTGGTTGGGTTTGCCTGAATTTTGCTTTGTCGCAAGCGAAATTAGTTCGCGACCCAAACTGTCAGTTGCAATGATCCCAGTGAGACGTTGAAAAAAATCACATGATTTGAAGGTCAAAGGAAAGTGTTTCATTCTAGAGGAAAGTACAAGGAGATCAGACCTGAGCACTACATATAAACAGGTAGTGTGCCGTTAGAGCAACAAGCTGCAGTAATCGTGCCATTCAATTCAGTTGAGCCACAACGTTGCTCAAGTCAACGCAGTCAACGTTCATCGTTTACTGTTTGATGGACAAGCTGACGCAGCAAATAAAAATTCTCAGGTGGCAGTCGTTCCACATTTGCACATTCCACTTTCTTTTACATTTATTCGGGCTATTCGCGTGTTTTCTACCATTGAAAGAGTTGCTCTCCTTCGCGTCTATCAAAGTGAATTAAATTTGTACATTGTTCGGTGTAGTAACGCATTACTCATACTTTGGCGTATACTTTGTGGCTGGGCGCAAACAATTCTCCACTGAATTCAAGTTGAGTTTAGCAAACACGCGATTCGAAAGGAAATATGTCTATACCTTTGCATAAGGCTCGCCGGAAATCTCGCTAAATGGAGGGAGTAAAAGTAATTACTTTGTGACCGTTACATTACTGACATTGTGGACCTTAAGTTTGACGTTGACGATTTTTTAAAGTATCGTGGCTTTTAGGCAGTATTGACCATTTATTTGCTTAAGGAGGATATATTCCTAACCTTCTTAAAAACACATTTTAGTAAACTTTAAAGACGGCATGTTATCAAATTATACGCAGCTTTTTAGGATCCGACAAATAGGTACAACAAAATTATCAAATCATATACTAAATCTGTTCTCAATATAGTCGAAAAGTTCTGAAATAACTGAGAGTTCCTAAGTATGGGTTTTAGCAAATATATACCGCTTCACACAGATAAAGGCTGACTACCCTAATGCTATAAACTTTCGTGATCCTTAGCGAAAGCAACTGTATTCTACCGATATACAGTTATATTCTATCGATAGCTGTACAATTTTGAGTGTGAGAACCCTGTGATAACAATCAATTTCAGTTTTGTGTTGTTCCTCATCAAGACTCTCACAAAGCACATGTAATTTCTACAAACGTTCTGTGCTAGTCGTGTTCTCTGTTCTGATCCCTTAGATTAAGTAATTTTATTTACTATACCATGCTACTCAGCTACCTTCTAGAACGGTGAAGGACTTGACAGATAAAGTATTATATAAGCCTACTTCACTAAATTATATGGTGTTACGGCATGGTCACTGAAGAACCCTGTCCACGAAGATCGAAATAATACCTCTCCATAAAAATTATAGTAACACATAATATATAGTAACAGCCTCGGCAAAAGTCTATGGCAATAGCTTTATAAGAGAATAATACTCGGTAATTGCTCGGTAAAAAATTAAATGCTATATACTTGAGGTTATGTTACCTAAAAAGAATTGAATCATCAATATATATCCATCCATATAATCCATATATATTTTGCAACAAAGTTCAAAAACCCTTTCGAAAATATAGGAAAAAATAGAAGAAAATTGTTGAATTATTGCTTGAAAAGCTGAGACTCTACATATCTACAAATCTCTTACGTCGCAAATATGGTAATTGACCGGGTATGCGGACTGTCTTCTAAGAGTATAGAGGACTCAGTGAAGACGCGTAGCTGCAGTGTTATAGTCTGAAGATGTTCAATAGCAATTTGGCTTTCGAGAAGGCCTTGAAACGTGAAACTCTGAAACAAAGTTTACTGCCTCTTGAAGCTGGGTAGCACCCAGCTCAAATGTTCTCTTGTCTAAATTTCAAAGAGAACAATTATGCTTTCTCATTCTTTCTTTTGCAAACTTTTAAAGCCGCCTTTCACTAGCTTTTAGATCATTAGTGTCATATGTCGATCCGTCTGTCTAATGTTACCGAGAAAAGTCAGATATAGGAAAAGCTTAATCAAAAAGTGGATTTTCAAAAATGGTTCTAACATTTACACAATTCTGTCACTGAGTTGATTTCATTACTAGTTACTATTATGAATTCAGTAATTGAAATGAATGCCAATCGTAACATCCTTTATCAAAATTACTTAAATATATTAAACCGCCTTGGAAGGGCAGAAAGTCGCATTAATATTTCTACTGTCCAGAAGCAAATCAATATTTAACCAATTTTCTATTTGAGCGACTAATAACTTTCGCACACAAACGTATTGCTGAGCATTTACTTACTTTGTTTATATTATTTGTTATGTACTAATCACCCCCGCAGGCTAAGAATTGTCAACAAAGCAACAATGTTTTAATAATCTTGCACTAATAAAATAAATCATTTGTCGTGAATAAGTCACTCAGCGAGTGGCAACAAAATACTCCAAGAATATTGCTAACCACTATTTGTTTGCGAGTGTGTGCGAGTGTGTGTGTATGTTTTGCATACTTGCATAAAATTTTACTTAATTAAGCTTCATAAATACCAACTGTGTTTATGTTGAAGGAGTTGTGTCTTGAGGCAAGCCACATAGCAACAACATAGCCCCGAGCCTTGAGGCAGGAAAATAATCTTCCATAAGCAAAAACAGTGAGAAACATTAGCAACCCTGTAGGAAAAAAGGAAGCAGTTTCAATTTCGGAACTTCGAAAATTTTCGAACATAAGATTTCGGAATTATGAAGCTATAGCTCTAGTACTTCGTCTAATGCGGCTTTTGTAGCCACAAGATAGCAGATATATTTCCAGTTGGAATTCGAAAAAGTATGCATTCGAATTTTATACATTTTCGAATTCAAAAAAGTTATAAATCATATTAGCCCTGAAGTATGAAATGCTAATACGCATATGAAAAACAGAATGAAAATGTTATGGTCCGAAATACACTAGTAGTAAACTAGTACGAAGCAACAGCGCATCCAATAGGGCATCCGCAATCACATACACATCCATACAAACAACATTCAGTTAAATTGAGAATTTGCGAAATTCGAAAACTCATGCAAAATTAACTGGCTTCATTTGTGCCGAGAAATACTCAATGCTACGTTAATAGAGGCGCTGCTTATACTGTCTGCAATACAACTGGTTGCACATACATATGTACAAGGAGACATACACATGAAGATTCAAAGCGAGGGCGCAGTAAACAATTTGCGAATGACTTGCAAAACATTTATAACTGCAGTTCAAGTGCCAAGTGAAGCAAGCGAAGAGCAGAGAAAGAGAAATAGAGAGTATGAGCAGGGAGTATAGTAAGTGTACAGTGACGAGCGAATCTCTAACAACTAAGTTTATATATTTTGATATACAAATTACAGCTTCTTCGGTAGGATGAGCCAAAATAAGTAATTTCTAGCCTCATTAGTGCGCTCTTTAATATAATAACAGTTTCATAAGCCCATGGCGGTAGTTTAATAGGATTATAAAACTTGGAAAATGTTTTATAACTGAGGCAACGTATACCTAACAAAAAGTTATACCGTTAAAATGATCCATAGAACTTGGCTAAAGGCCCTCTTGTTTAATTTAGAAGAAATTTTGTCGGTTCGTTGCTCTAAAGACTGAGATTTTGCGAATTTAGGTGGTCTTCATAATCTATAGGTATAAAGTACATATATAGGTACAAGTAAGTTGAATCAATAGGATATTGAATCGCTTAAAAGAACAGCAAAAAACAAATATGTAGAGGCAACTTCAGAATTATAAGTGCAATATTATTAATAATTCAGCAAAATATAGAACTCGATTTCCTCTAATCAAGAGTGTTTAGTTGTTTATTATAAAAATTTAGAGGCGTTCAAAAACTGTGGGAGCAAAATATGGAAAGTAATGCCACTATTACATAAAAAATAATATCTCAAGCATAACTAAGAGCTTAATGAATATATTGAACTGAGGAGGGTCGTGGTCCAACTAAAGCAATATCTAGAATTACAGAATAGTTTTTGAACCAGTAATTGTTCCTCGACAAGAAATGTCAAAACCAGAAGAGTATTTCACAATTTTTTTTCTCATACTTCTGTTCTTCTCATAAAATTCATTAACTCCTTGGGGATGGCTTAGAAGTTTGAAGTCTCTGCATATGTTAAACAACATCAAGACATAATTAACAGCATTTACATTTGAGAGAGACGTATCCGTAATTTTTATTTATAATATATAGAAAATAAAGTAACAAGACAAAGAATGCTACATTTTTGCACATAGGTGTATAAATATATGTGTGCCGTTAGTTGTTAGGCAACGCCACTTGACTAACATGCCACACAACCTTCACATTAACATGTCTGTTTCTGTATGAGCAGCTGTTACCATGCTCTGACGCAGCCGGTTTCCCGCACTCTGCTCCACGAGTATATTTGAACTCTGATTTTTGCTCTATGCTTTTTGTTGCCCCCCGGAGCTGTGCGCCGATGCATTAAATTAAAAATAAGGGAATTTACTGTGAAATTTCATTACACTCAATTCACTCGATGTAAGATATGTTTTGTATTTAGCTAATAATGGCAAATAAACTGGATTTGCGGCAGATAAAAAGCAAAATCAAAGACAGCACCAAAATGAGGGAGTCGCCGCAAACAATGCTCCGCAGCGCCGAGTGCCGCAATAATCAAATGCAAGTGAATAAAGGGGAAATGCGTACACACCCATATACAATGGCTGCAAAGCATATGTATTTCTAACTGTATTTGGTTGGGTTTTTTCATTTCGATGCATGCAGAAGTGTTAGGGGAGCTACAAAGTTCGGTTCATTAAACCACGCAATGCGTTTCGGAAATGAAAATGAATTCAAAATTTCACCACGTCGACTAACTCTTAGTCGCTAACGTACCCGCAGGTGTGCATGCGAGCAGACATGTGCATGTGTTAGCCATACGTGTGTGTGTGTGTATGTAAGTAAAATTAAAATAAAACGCATTTTATGACCTCTTTCAAGTATTGCGAATTCACCGTGGAATACACGAAAAAATAAGTGGGCAACATGTCGCGGAATTTAGATTGCGATTTCAATTATGAAATTCATTTGAATTACGGTACAGTAGAGACACAATATTTAAGGGATTTTTAAGTAGTTTTTAATGAAAAACCTCAATTATACTGTTATTATTTATATTAATTATAATTATTACTTTATTTTTAAATCTAATGGTGACTAGTTTTGGGACTGCAATTTTTACATTTCGTAAGATAGAAAACTTGAAAATTTTTTCCAGCCTTTGATTCATAAAAATTTGGATAGTACAATATGTTCAACTGCGCCCGAAAATATCCCTTCCCTACTTATTATATTTATTTAAACTCTCCTTATTATATTGTTATATTATTTAGATTTAGAGGTGAAAGCAGCAAAGAACTGCCTCCAGGAGAGAGTGCTTACTGACCTTTTGGAAGAGTGGGACAGGTCCAATAACATATGAACTTGTGAAGATCCAGGTAATAAATATATTTTTTTGTAATTCTGCTGAAATGCTAGGGATTTCTTTTTACACTAAAGCGTTGATTTCGCCAAAAAGTAAAGTAAAAAGTGAACTCTTGACTCAAAAATTATATACAGAAACTTGGAATGCACCCTTTAAACATAGTTAAGAAAGCATTTCTATGAGTTTAGAACCGATAAGTCAGGTGTACTCTATTATAACACGCTTAAAATAGATCAGCGGTTACAATAATGACATCTGAAATTGAAATAAGACAGACTTAGTCCGGGTCCTGAAGTGGTTCAACTTATCAGAGACCTCTCTTTATAGATCCCATTAAAATGTATACCAGCTATATCTCTAAATTCTAACACGATAGTAAGTATGTAGTAGGTTTCGATTAAAAATTTAGCCTTTTAATTTCCAAGCAAGTGTCACTGGATATCAATTAATCCAAATTAAGCTTTTGCTTGCCTCAAAATTATCTCAGTGTTCGTTGGTTGGAGCTTTTAAAAGTTCCTGCCAAGTAGGACATACTAGTTTTCCTAATTTTTTTCTATTTTTACCCTCTCTCTCAAGCCATCCCTCTACAGATCTTTGAAATAAAGCCGCTTCATCCGTGGAGATATTCTAGGCTACTTGATAAAAGCTTTTCAGAGTTCCTGTTTTGCGTATCTCTCTTACCCACCCTCTCTATCGCTCTCTCTCTTACTCTTTGTCAATTTTTCTCTCTCTATGTCACTTGTTTTGTGAAATTATTCTAATCTCATTGATCTAAGCAGTTTAGAGCTCCCGTTTGGCATCTCTCTCTTTTACTGTTTTCCTTCCTTTTCCTGTTTTACATCTCTTTCTCTCTCTCTCTCTCTCGTTAGAACGTGGTTTGATCCTGTGGAGTTTTTCAAAGCTTATCGGTCTAAGCATCATCGCATAAATAGCCTTTTATTAATAGAGAGAATTTATTAACTCTCTCTCTGCGCTTTTCCTTTCTTTACTTCTTTACCTCTCACTCCCTCTATGCCTCTTTCTTAATTAATTAAGTACACTTCTTATTTCGGCTTGCTTTAATATATTAAAATATCTGGTAGTACGTGAGGCTAAAACGCCTTGGCGGGAGCTTTTTAAATGAAATCAGCGCTTTCTCTCTCATTTAAGGTCTTTAAAAAGACTGACATGCTTAATCCTGGGACTTTTTTCTGTTCGGATGTCGCTTAACCTTGTAAATTTAGATAGGAATTTTTGTTGGAGTTGGAGAATTGTTTGACTGAGGTCCCAAAGATTACATATTCATTCCTCCCAATTTCTCTACATAACTCACATATATACACTAATATATAAACTTATCTGCAGTTTGCATGCAATTCACTCATTTTTCATCTTTATGGATATATTGTCGTAAATGTCTAGCGATTTGTAATGTTTTGTCTCCCTGCTTCGGTGTCAGACTGGCATACAAGTGTCTAGGCTTTGATAATTGCCAGCATGTATATGATTGACCCTAACTTGTTGTTATTGCTATTGTTATCTTTGCCACATGCACTAACTTCCGCTTACTATTTACATATGTACATACATAGATTAATCGTATGTAAGCAGCCACTCAGCCCTTAGTGTTAGCATAGACGAGCGTGTCAGACAAGCATAACGATATTTTACATGGGGGCATGCAAGTGACAGACTTCAATTTATACAATTTATTAGTTATATTACGACAAATGTTGACGATTCACTCGATGACGAAGTGTAAAACTGCAGATTTCTGAAGTGACGCTCATGTGTCTGCATTTACATATATATATGCTTGTGTATATGTGTAATCAAATGAAATACGTAATTCATCTAAGTTTATAGCTCTAGGTAGTGCGTTTTGAAATTTAAGTCGGCGTTAATCGAAACAAGAATTGGTGGACTTGATGGGAACTCGCTGCTTCTGAATATAACTTTTAATAAAAAAGCCATTTGGCAACCATATTAAATAAGAATAAGCATTAATGTGTAGATGAAGCCCCATTTCCCGGATTTATGTAACTGCTACTACAGATTTCGTGAATTTGAAATTTTCCTCAAAAATTTTTGTAAAATTGTCTTGGCAACTCTACACACAATTGCCCATTTTAAAGATTGAGTATTTTTTTGCATTAATTTTTATTTTAAAAATTGTGAAGAGTTTGCAGCATCACTTTATTAAATAATAATGTTTTAATGTCAAAAAACTTGGCAACCCTATACAATATTGCTGCTTTTAAAACTAAAGCTGTTTTTAATACTTTCCAGCTGTAAAACTATAAGCTCACAAAAATGTTTAAAAACTTTTTGTGCATACATTTTGCACGGAAATTAATATAAAAACTGCCAACATGGCAAACCAGTGCATACATATTTTTACGCATTTTTAAATTCAAATTGGCTAAAAAATTAAGTATGAAATACTGTTTCTTTTTAATAGTTTAGTTACAAAGAACATTACAATCATAGCAAATTAATTAATAAAATAAAACAAAAAAATATGTTAAAAATATTTAAAAAAAACAAATTTAATATATATTTCAATATTCGTAAACACCTCTGAATTATCTGTTTTTAATTTTAAACAAAAAAAAATTTTTCCTGAAATTATTTTTTGTAAATCTGGCAACTCTTAAAAACATGTTTTTAAGAAAATCCGCAAAAAATCACTTAAGAAAAATATTAAAGTGTTGACAAAATGCAAAGAAGAACGCTTAAAACTTCTACCACCAAAAATATTAGAGACTCGAGTAAAAAATGTTACAGAGTATTGAGAAAACACCTCATATTTATTAAAACGATGTTAAATCCCGATTTGCCAACTTCAATACAACAGCTTCTGCGAGAATCAACTTCTTACGGCATAGAGAAGTGGATAATTTGACATGGACCGCAGTATCCTCCGACAAATCTTGCGAGCTATATATACGCAAGGATCGCACAAGATCACTTTAAAGGAGTTATTGTGGTTGAATGCCCGTTTTCGCATCAACTTAAATACAATAGCTTCTTAGAAGATAGAAACAAGTATACGAAATCAAAATCAGCTAGTTTCTAAGCCTTTGCTAGAAACTATCTGCTATACTCATTATATACATTCACACAATTTATCCCAGCTGCGGAATTTCACTTTCACCGCGCAAAATTCCTGCCGCTTTAATGTGTTTTTTGATGCTTTCCCATAAACAGATGCATTCCAAAGTAAATGAGTCTTCAACCAAAAACCAAAAGCCAAAAGTACGAAAATATGCGCGGTTACTCATACGCCACGGCAGTCTGCAGTTAAGTACGCTGCTGCCGCCGTTTAAAGCCACAATTATCGAATTACGCTCGTAAAAGGAACTTTCACTGCCTTCGCACCCATAAATGCCGACATACTTTTGTATTGGCTACCAAGCGGCGACGTCACAATTTCACTGAAATCCTGCTGCAGATTTCCATCGAGGGCGGAAGTTGAGCTGAGCACAGCGTATCGACTAATGAACTCATATAAATGCCGCGAACAGAAAGCCGCCGGCTGTTGCAATAACAACAGCAATAAATGCATGTGTAGGAGGGAGAAAGTGTGCGAGAACAACAACAATAAATGCAACGAACATGCCTATCCTCTCTGTTGAGGTTAGGCGACCTACGCCCAAAGCATAACACATGTGTATGAGGTTAAGCAGAGACAGCGGGATCTTGAGTAAAGATTTCGACTACAAAGAAACTATAAAACACAGTGTGAGTGGTAGTAAAACAACCAAAGCTACAGTGTAACAACAAACGGTGGCTTGTGAGACCATAGTGTTGCTGATTTCTGGTGCGCAATTGCCACGTGCAACATAACTCAGCACCCGCTGGGTCTGGTAATATAACACACATACTTGTGTCTACATATGTATGTATTCAAATATTTACATATATTTGTACAAATACACCGAAATCTGGCTGTGCTAACGCAAAGTGTTGTGGAAGTCAGCGCATCCTGGCATTTTAGTATCGTGTGGCAACATCGTTGGCAACTCAAACCGCAGCATACATAAGCAATCCTTTGTGCGTATGTAAGTAAATGTGAGTAATTCTATGCTCCTATTTATACCTATATAAGGCATATATCAAGCACTACAATTTATGTATCCTTGAGGAGATAATGAAAAGACATTTGATTAAATTGCAAATCCTTGCAATAATGTGGTGATATAAAACAGTCCATAAGACGGGACGGCGCGTAGGCTGAATTGAGGCAGCCAACATGTGTAATATGTGCGCGCTGCTGAGGCATTGTGTACACATGCTCTGCTGATATGCGTTTAATTTTCGGCACTCAGCCGTTCGAGTGTGTGATTACACATTTAACTGTGTAACGGAACTAAAATGCTTACACATATAAATACAATATACATTATATAATATATATGCGATAAATGCTTATGTGACCACACAGCCGAAATAGTTGGATATGCGTATGCGGATATGCCCCTTAGCATGGTACAACCGCTGATTAGTTTGACTTAATGCTGTAAGGATATTGTATGCGTAAGGCTTATATTGTCAGCAAAGTGGTAAAAGAGAGACACAATTGGAAGGGATTGAGAGTATTGACTGTCATCGATATACTTGGTGGGAGCTGAAAAGCGGTAAGTAATTCTACATAATAGATAGTGTATAATAGACGATAGATAAAAAAAATATGTATATGCAATTCAGATAATAGGAATAATAGGATAATAGGAATAAGTAATAGATAACAGATAACAGGTAACAGGTAACAGGTTAACATTAACTCAATATATAATAAATTATAGATGACAGGTATTAAATGATAGGTAATGGGCAATAAATAACAGATATTACAAAATAGACAATAGATAATATAATTATAATTATAGACAATAATAATAATAATAACGAGTATATGGGTATGATCTAACAGATTATAGATCACAGATGACAGACAATAATTAATAGATAACAAATAATAGATATTAGATTTTGGGTATTAAATTATAGATGATAGATTATAAATGATTAATAGCAGAAAACAGTTAATGGGTAATACATAACAAATTATAGGACAGAAGATGATAAATGATAGACAATAAATAATAAATAATAGGTAATAAATAATAGACAATATACAATATACAATAATAATAGATAACAGGCAATATTCAATAGATAATAAATTATAGATGATTGTATTAAATGATAGATAATAAGCAATATTTAACCGATAAGATGATGGGCAATAAATAATAGATAATAAATAATATCCAATCGATATTATGGGTAATAGATAAGAGATTATAGGTAATACTTAATAAATGATAAGTAATAGACATTGAATAATATTATTTTGTTGATAGATAATAGACAGTAGATAACAGGCAGTGGACAACAGATAATGTGTAAAAGATGACAGATAATTAATAACAGATATTACATAATTGATGTGGAAGGTGGCAGATAATAGATGATCTAAGGATGAAGGAATAAAAAGACTAAGAACACACAGCGCAGCTATATTTTGCAATAGTGTGACTGAAGTTAAAGCAGGACTTGGTTGTATTGGTTCTAAAAAAAGTTGAATTCAAGAAGGTAAAGCGAAAATCTTTGCTTAATGCTTAAATATCAAAAGGCCAATAAACTCGAGTTTGCAGTTTGAATTAAAACTAGAACTAGACTAAAACAATATTTCGTAAACTGTATTTCGTGGCACTTGACGAATAAGCAAAACCAGTCAAAGCACCGGTGAAGAAAGCGATAGAATATTAATTTTTCCTCAACGTCTACGCGCTGTATAATCTTAGATTCATCATGTTATACTGCAATTTCAAAGAGACTTTCGATAAGGGAAGAATACAGGTATGTAAAGTAATTATCTCTTTCAAATTTCTGAAGTTTCAGCTCACTTCCATTTATGGAGGCTTTGTACTGATCTCACAAAGATCGATTGATTAGAGGAAACTTGTTAGATTTTTTCGTGTTAAAAAAATACCCAAACTCTCTCTATCTCTCTCTACGATCGAGGTTGAAGTTTGGAATGAGATGTTGGAAGTGGAGTCTTCCTATGGATTTCTCAGCTAATATTAGTTCAAACTTCTTAAGCATGTGCTTTACTCTTCTCGCGTTACGAGCTGTACACGGTTTTCTGTTAAAGAACTTGAATTTACTAAAACCGCCTAGTTATAGTGATCAATGGTAAGCAAGACTATTTTCGACGATGGTGGTTTTAAAAAAATTCTACGGCTTTCGCCTTTCGGCTAACAACCTCAAGCCTCATATATATTTTTGGCAAGAAAAAACTTCTCATATGTCCAACAGACCTTCGGAGGCTGCTGAAAAGACTGACAAAATTATATCGTACAAAGCAAATAAAGCAAAAAAAAGCATACAAAGCAGTAAAAGAAGACTCGGTTGTAAAACCTATCAGATCCACTGAACTCACTCTGACATTCCTACATTGTTGTAATAACTTAAATAATCTGGTAACCTTCTCCGTTTTGTCGATCTGATATTTAAAGGAGATTAAGCGTCTCAGGTTTTAATTTTCTGCATATTCGAACTTACAATATATTCTCTGTTTTCGATAATATGCACAAATAAGCCCATTGTCCACCGATATTTGCCCATTAGCAGGTACATAAATGATGTGTGCCGTTATGTTTGCCTTCACTTAAACGCCTACCAAGCTGAAATCTATCAGCAAATGGCATCTAGCACTTAAGGCACATTAATCATAAATCTTGCAGATGCGACTCGGGCCAAAATATACGTTTGTAGATATATACTGGTATGTACTGGTAGCTGCATATATAATAGCTCGGAGGGATTTATGAATTCTACAAGTGTACCAAAGGGTATTACATGCTCGCTCCCCACCTAACATCCGTAATACATCCGCACTCGAGTAGGCACCTGTCAGAACACAAATCCGCATGCTAACGCCCCCTCGCCGCGCCCTCGGCATCACAGTTTGCCGGAATTATTGATGAAATCTTATCGGCAATGATGTACTGTTTAAATAGTGGCAACAATGATACACCAATTTCCACCATATACACCTAACTGTATATATGTATGCATTTGTGAGCATGTATTAATGATTTCGCCCCCCCCGCCCCCCAGTTTCAGTTTTGTGTACCACTGGGAATTGAGGAAATTACAGAAAATCATTGCAATAAAACAAAAATCATTTATTGACCCAAATAGTTCGCACAAGCAGGGTACAACAACATTTGATGGCACAAAGCTCGACTGAAGTGGCATGGGCGATGCTCAAGAATGGCAAGTGTGGCATGAAGTGGATGTAACTGTATATGTATACCCGTGTTGGAGCCATTGTATTTAGTGTACATGCTACAAGTCAAATGCTCAAGCCCCCCTCCGGCAGTGTACCGGCTGCCCCGTTCACTGTCACCTCTCGCCAGCCAACACTTGAGCTCTGAAATGATAGCAAATCTCGCGTGAATTGTCAAATGTGACACGGATGTTAAAATGTGTTTACTTGCATTTCGTTTTTATTATGGCTCTATGCATGTGTGTGTGTGTGTGTGTGTGTGTGTGTGTTATATGAATTGTGCTGCTCATTTGTTAATATGAGCTTTGTATATATCCCTGTGTGTGCCTATTTGGGTTTTGTAGCCGTCAGTCACTGTCAGATGCTGTTGGAGATATGCAATGGACGCATCCCTGGGAGAAAATCTTGAAGATTTTAAAACAAATAGTTCCGAGCAGAAAATTCAAAGCTCGTTTTTATAAAATGTCCTTAAAACTCTAGTTATACCTCTTTAAACACAAACCTGTATGTTGATCGCATGTATTATGGACACAATCTGATACTATGCTGATACTATGAAACTGTGGTTTCTGACTTAGGTAAGAGCTTTAAGCTTCTGATTAAGTCACATGTTATTACTCGTACCCAAAGCAACTTGTTGGTTCTGTGTTTGCACTTTTAAAATAAAAATTCAGCTGGAAATTTTAAATAAATTCAAATTAAATTATTCTGAATCATTTTTTGTCATAAGCTTAAAGCTTGTTTATAGGCAAACCCTAATGTCCATCAGATATATCAACCAATTAGATTCTATAGAACTATAGATAAGCTCTTAAAGTTTCCGATTAAGTTGGTTTTATTTCGTAGTTTTTAGATAACACATTGGTTTGAAATTTAAAATGGAAATTTCTATGCTGAATTTATGTTTTATCACAAGTTTAAAGCTTTTGTTAAACCTAGGGAAGGATTGTATCTACTGTTGAAATAAGAATTTTTCAAAACCTAGCTACCATATTCAGCTCTTATGGTAAACTTTTATTTCCAGATGATAGATCGACATAAAATCAAATTAAAATAATTAAGCTCATACATCCCTCATTAAACGAAAGTAGTGTGGTTTCTTTCTTAGGTGAGAGCTTAAAGCTCTGATTAAATCTGCATCATGTTAGCACGTCATAACGACGTATTTTAATCAGCTTTGTTGAATTCAAATGAAAAATGTGCTGGAAATTTCTAATAAAATGGTGCTTCGTAAGTTTATGTCGTTCCCCCATAGCTCCCGATAAGCCCACTGAAATTATTAGTTTATTGAACTTATTAATTAAAAGGGTAGTTTTCGTACTAGCTAAGAGCTTAAAGCTTCTTAACAAAATGACTGATGCATTAAAAGCATGCAAAAAGTTAACTTATTCAAATAGGTGTAACTCTATAAAAAGCTTAAAGCTTAAAGCTTTTGTCATAGATAATCATAGGGATGGATATTAAGCTGTTAATCGAATAATCTCTTCTTAGTAGCCGCCAACTCTCAGACTTCTTTCGCAATCACTCATTTCAGCACTACTCTCTTTGGAACGGAATTTCTTTACTGACACATTTTTTTAAGAAAATTACAGAAAGAATTCCTCTTTTTCTTTATTAACACTCCCAACAGGGTCATAAGGCACATATAGTGTCTGTAATCAAACACGAATATATACTATACTCCAGTGGCGCCACGTGTATCAGCTTTGTTTTACCATCAACTCCACACTCTCCCTCTCTCCATCTCGCTCTCTCGCTTTCTTCCCCTCGCACTACACTCGTGTTGCGCTTTCTACAATTGCGACAAATTACTTTGACATGAAAATGAAATTTATCAGCAAATGTAAAAGCAGAAAAAGCAACAAAATAATACAACAACAATAAATTGTATTCTGAAAATCGTTTGCGACAATGGCAAAAACTCAAATAATAAATATTGTAACATTTCCAATAATGTTAAGTGAGGCCGAGCGAGAACGAAAGCCAAACACCCAAACTGCGCAACAACAGCAATAATCGTATTTTACTAGTTTATACAACAACCATTATCCACCCGATATTCCATAGCTCTCACCTGCTGTGCTTGCCACAACCAAAGGTCTTTTACAAGACACAAAATCATCTATCGGACATCAACTCGAAGCACTCGGTGGGATTGTGCAAATATTTTGAAATGAGTTTACAATCTCCCTAATACATACACATTCGAAATATATGGCGGGTCAAAATTATTTTAAGGGTCTATCTCATTGTTTGGGTCGTTATTGCTACGAAGGTTACTTTTGTTGAATCTTATACTTCCAGCTTTGTTGCAAGGCTTCTTAAATAGAATGTCTATGATACTCAATGATAAAACTCTATGGTTTTAATAAAGCTGAGTCGAGAAATGATATGTCTTATATCGGTTTACGGAAGTTTTAGGTTAAGTTAAGGCTTCTTTAGCTATTTGGCAAATCGAACAATACTTCTCCGAGATAACTTCTACCATTTACTGGCAACAATTGGTAACAAGGAAACTGTACATATATCTTTGTTTGTGAACAGATCTGCTTTAATCTTACATAGCGGACGCTTGACTATAAAAACCTACTGCTGTTTTCATATTTTTGCATTATGTCCATTATGGACCAGATCCACTTTGTTCTTTTGCGTAGATCGCTCAACCATAAAAACCCATTGGTGTTTTGATGAATTGTTTGGAAATCAATATTTTCACGGATGAGAGATGCAATCTCAAGGGGTAACTGGCGATTTGCGTCCTAAAAGTCATTGCTTAGAGAGTTCAAGATATCTTCCACTGAAAAAACAACCTTCTAATATTGAATACCATACTAGAAATCACCGAAGGTTCGGAACTGCAGAAAACCTAGCGTGAGAGGTCTTTCAGAAAATAAGAGAGCAAAGGAGCCACAAAGCTAGTAAATAAGCTCATAGCCTCAACATAGATTAGTTGGAATCTTCCTCAACGCCATTTCACGTAGGTAGTCTAATTTTGCCCAATAAGGTATCTATAACAGTTATGGGTTCATGTAATATGATCCATCTGTGGTTGCATTTGCACTTTCAACTACTCTACGGAGACCCTTAAACGTATATAAATCAGAGTCGGTTCCGGCCTTCCAGAAAGACAGAAAGAAAGAGAAGAAACTATTTTCCGTGAATGCGTGAATTTCATATCCAATATGATGGATCTCCTCAATAGGATTAATTCAGATATTAGTGGAGACCTATTATATATATAAACAAGTACTATTCAGCACATGAACCTGATTATTAGACGACCTTTATCTTCAGAAAATATAGAAATCTTCAGGAAAGTAAAAAATCACCTAGAAAGTCTCTTTATGAAGACTGGAGTATATTCAATAGAAACTTTGTCTTATATCTTTCATCACCTTAAAGTACAGCATCTCAAAACAGTCAAAAAATTTAAAAGAAAGAAATATGGAGCTGAATGAACATGCAATGACTGCATAACGAAATGTTTGTCGAAAAAATCACATTATATTTCAAAAGACTCGAAGAAAGTCGAACTCGAAAATACAATATTTGGCACTACCAGACGCTACAACGTCCACTTCACAAGAATTTCATTGTGCAGAGACATTTCATTTCAAAAACATTTCGCAAATGTGAACCTAAAACATATACACAGGTACGCCACGCCGCTTCGGCACTCAAATGTATGCTACGAAAGCTGAAATATGATTTAAGGCAACAACAGTTGGCCGTTCAGCAGTCAATAGCCGCCATATTCACTGCCATAACGAGCAACCAAAACAATGCAGCATTTGCAAAGAGCAGACCAACAGCTACAACAACAAAAAAAAACAATACATGCAAAAATATTTTTACAATTTGCAAGCGGAAAATATTTGGAGCGCGCCAGTGCAAATGAAATAGTCATAGACAAGTAAAAGTTGCATTTATACGAGCATAATATGTAGACACAGCTGCGCATTTGTGTGCATGTGTGTGTGTTTCAGTATAAAAATAAACTAAGCGCAGATGAAATTAAAGCTCATAGCAGCTAGTTGTTTGTAAAGTGGATAGAATGGAGTTAAAGGCAGCTTAAAGGCTGAAAACATGTTTTAAAAATGCATAATGTAAAATTGCTGAGGAGTGAAGCGAGTGAAAGAGCGCAAGAACTTTGGCTAAAAATCAAACGAGATTGTGGTGTTTTAAACCAAGTATTAATTACGCAGAGGAACAGGGATGTACCCAGTGCTTGACACTATTAAAGTGACGAATAGAATGACGGCCGTTTGTGTACAGAGGGCTGTGCTATGTTATGTCAGGTTAAGTTATAGTTTAAGTAAGTAAATAGTAAGTAAATAAGTTTTGTTATGTTATGTTGTGTTAAGTTAAGTAATGTTACTTTACGTTTCGTATTATTATTAAAATACGTTTTGTTCACTTATGATGTATTATGTTATGTAATCATATGTTATACCATGTTATGTTATGCTATGCTTTATTTTTGTGATGTTATGTAGTTATATAAATTTTATTTCACATTTTCTACCATTTAATGTTATTCTACTTTTTTATTTTTTAATATTTCTTTTATAATATTTCGTAAATTTTGCTTAAAAATCATCTGCAATTACGGCCTTTTAAGGCATGCATTAATTGTGCTTGGGAACCGGAATATATTTAACAATTTACTGTGTTCATTTGCTAACAGACGTGGGTGTATAGAGTGCTTACGTTGCGTTATGTTATGCTATATTGTGTTACGTTTTGTTATACTTTTCTTTGTTATGTTATGTCATGCTATTTTATGTTATATTATTTCATGTTATGTTGTGCTATGTTATGTTATGTTATGTTGTGTTATTTTATGTTATGCTATGCTATGCTATGTTATGTTATATTATGTTATGTAATCTTGCGTTATATTCTAATTGCTTTCGTATATGTTACAATTTTATATTAATCCATTTTTTTATTTATTAGTATTATTTTTATAATATATTTCATAAATTTTTCTCACATTTTTATAAAAAGTATTTTTTGCTTTTCTGAAAGAAATTGGCTTTTATTTTAGCCTACAAAATTAAACCACTTACGTTTCCATAACAGAGCATAATATTAGCCCTCAGAACTCTTCACATTATCACTACATGCACATATTCATGCCCCAACCCTTTTATTCCCATGGCACTACTCTCCTCACCTATCTAACTCTTTGTCGAACAGCCAGCAACATTTCCGCGCTCTCATTCATACTTCTATTTACAGTTATAACAATAATTCAGCATTCCGAAATGTTTTCAAACAACAAAATTTTCGCTTCGTCAATTTGATCCTCCAAACGCTTTGGTATTTCCCACATCCCTTTGCTCCATCAAAACAATTCAGAGTGCATAGCAGACTGGCTGACTGAAGCAAAATACATTTTTCACTTTTCAATTTATTAAAACAAAGAATTCGGTAGGGGCAGCGAAATGTTCGGAGCAGAGTGCGGAAGGCGCTGGAGCTCAGGTGTGGAAATAGTAATCCTGGCATTAGCCAAAGTGCGCCAGTGTTTGGCTGAGTTGTAAATTTCGGTAACAACATGGGGGCGAGAGCGCAGTACGCTCTTAGAGTCGAGTTACGGAGCTTATAGACCGGCTAGCCAAACAACCAAAGAGCCGAGCAGACAGCCGGTTAAGCGGCCGAGCTGGATACACAGGATACCTGCTATTATTTGTTTTCGTTGTTATTATTTGTTATTGTTGTTGTTCACCTGCTGTTGTTACTACCTTTTTTCACCATTGCTTGACTTGGTCGTACGTAAGTTGGTGAGCAGATGCAAATGCGCGCCAAAGAGCAACACCAACTGGGGAAAGCAGCAGCAACTAAGTTTTTGTGTTTTCGTTTCGAAACAAAAAGCAACAACATAAACAACATGAGCGATAACAACGACTTCAATATGTCTACAGCATTGCTAGGAACTGCGAGGCATTGCGAGGAAAAAAATTGTAGTTGAAGCTGCTGAAACACTGCGAAAGATAAATAGTAGAAAAAACGGTGATGCATAGATGAAAATTACACCTGGATAAGTGAGTTGAAAGCACAAAATTAAACGTTGAGAAAAGTGCCAAATAGATAAGAGTGAACAATTGTGTATAGCCATCAACAAACAATTATGCTGTTTCGCCTTTAAAATTTTTTTATTTAATTTAATAAAAAATTATTTATTCAAATCACTGAACAAAGAAAATATATATTTATCTATTTTATTTTATATTTTTTTTAATACCAGATTATTCACAAAAATCAATTATAAAAAAAAACAATAATTTGACGCGATTATCAGCATCATGTGATAGATAACCTGGTACTGTAGTCCTTCAAGTTGCCAAGTACGAGCGATGGTTAAAGCATGTGATAACCACATTAATTGGAGCTACAATGAGTCATGATCACGTGAGGGTATTAAAAACGAAAAACTGTATACTGCGCAGTTGATCCGATGGCAAAAGGAGTATTACTTTGCATAATGCTTTTTTTTCATTTGATACGATTTCTACAACATGAGCTATGATTTTAAAAACGAATGATGCGATTTCTGTACAATACATTGTGATTTCATATTACGTGATATTATTTATATATAATGTGATAGAACTTTCATATCAAGTGATGAATATCCTGTGTTGGGATTTTAAAATCAAATGATGCGATCTAAAGATCATATGATGTTATTTTTATATATAATCATGGGGTGATGTGATGTGATGTAAATACCATCTTCTCATGACCACGCTATATATGTTTAACATCATGTGATATTCAAATGTTGTTTCGACTTTCCGATTACTAATCCTCTAAAATGTGAATTATTGGAAGTTTTATTCGCCGGGTATAGTAGAGATCAATAAATATAGTGATAATGACAAAATCTGATACTCCATACATTTTTTCTTGCATACCACAATGATACCAATTCACTTTTTTTCCATTTTAATAAAAATTTCATTTCATAGGTGAAGTGATAACGAATTTGTTTTTAAATCATATGATCTACAGGTGATGTGGCAAACAAGTAATATGATTTATATGTGATTTTGTGTAAACAAAAATTGAAATCTAAGTCTTTCGGGAAAGAATTGTAAAAGAGTGATAGGATCTATATAAGTCCACATAAAAGCTCCAGTTTTTTTTTTATTTCGGAATACTCTACTTCCCTTTTGATGCCTAGTGCAGCCTTAAAATTGATCTAAATTTTCAGTGATTTTGACTTTAGTAGAACCTTGGTCTAACTAATTTTATGCCATTAATATTGATTTTAAATAAACTGGTTAAATTACTAATTTTTCGCATGAATCTATGACTTTGGTATCCCTCCAAAAATGATGTAAATTTATTCCGTAATATGCCTTCTAATTCCTAGTAAAATTTTACTATTTCACAAAAGATCGAAAGAAGAAATGCTGAAAGGTGCAGTTCTCTGATACTTTGACCCCTCGACAGGGACAAAAGGTGGTTAACCAAAGGCTGAAACAATATAACTTTTACAGGCTGTCGGAATCGGCCCTCTCAATTAGTAAACTCAACTCGGGTATTTACAACAAACTTAGATACTTCAATATTCCGCAAATAACTTATTTTTTACTTGTACTATACTTCACGATATAAAAACTAAATCTATGAGAGTATCTCTGAGTTAGTCTTCGCTTAGCAAAGACCTAAACCCACTTGTCAATTTTCAAAACTTTTCAAGCGCTTGAAAAAGTAAATCGTTGCATGAGAAATGAGTCTGGTTCTCAAACCAACACACATTTCTGGACTCATACTTATATTTCTTAGAAATCTAATTCATTTTTCACACACAAAAGGCTTTACACAAAACACTGAAGCATACATTCAGGCGCCACTGTATAGTGCAAATATTTTGCGTATGCGCTTTTTCACACTAAACAAAAAATTCGCCGCCTTTTCAGGCATACCTCTAAAGAGTGCATACGCTTCCTTTCACTAGCAATGCAAAAAAAAAAGACATCAGTGGTGGAACAACAATAACAAAGAAAACAAAGTTGTTAAGAAATATGAATTAAGACGTGAAACAAAAGCAACAGCAGCCGTTGGATGGATAGCTGGCTGGAGTCAAAGAAAGCAAATTTACTTGCGCCCGCACCACATTGCCACACGCCTTAATGAAATGGCTTCAATATTATTGCCGCTTCTGCTTCGCCTTCATCATCATTTCAGCTTTTTTTGTTCATTTGAGAGGAAATAGTGAATGGAAGGCAGCGCTGCGGTTGGCAGAATGTAAAATGGCTGTGCAAAACAAAAGTGGACAAGCAAATAAATGCGAATATGCGGCCGAGATGGTGAGAGAAGCAGGAAAAAATAGGAATGAAGCGGCAGAAAAAATGAGTGCCAACGAAACAAAGCACATGAAGCAACAATAACAACAACAACGCACAGTGAAAAAAGGATTTTCATTAAAGGAAAATAGTTGAAGGAAGAAGGGGCAAAAGCAATCATGAAATACGAGTCGCACCAGCAGAAACATCAGCTGTGTGTGTGGCATGCGGCGAGCCTAGTATTTGACCGAAAGCGCAGCAGCCATTTGGTCAACTTTGGCTTTGCTTTCGTACACTAGCTAGTAAGAAAAAAGCAAAAAAAAAAAGTTTTAAAAAAATTCTCTCACCATGCTGCGGCATTGTTTGCGGATATAATGAAGATTTCTCAATTCTTTTCTTTCCAGTTTTTTTATTTCCTTTTTTATGATTATAATAAAGAGTGCATGAAGAATGTCAGTCGAACTTTAACATAAAAACATAAACAAAAAAACTGAAGTTAGAAATCGGAAAAATGTTTCTTCTTCATGGCCAGCACACTTTATTATTCGGTTTTTGAAAATAATGTCATTGTAGTTGCGTCATTTCTAGAATTTCATGCAGTTAAATTGCTTTTCCTTTCATTGCCTTCATTTGCAGCGGCATTTTTCTTTGTTGCCTTCCGATTTTTGCTAGCTCTTCTCATTGTCTTTCAGCTTGGTAGGTAAATTCCTTTTTGGCTGCATAATCAAATCAAATTCTTCCTTTCTGGTTTTCCATCTAATTTTTCAGCAAACCCTTTCAAAAAGACGAAAATTTAATTTGTAATATCCTTTTTATGGTATGCATTCGCACAAGCAAGCGGAATAGCCGAGTGGTTTGAGTGCGCGACTGTTACACTATTAGACGTGGGTTCGAGGTGGACAATTTTCTAAAATAATATTAATATTTTATTCCAAACGTGTATTACTTGATTCTGAAAATATTTTTACACCAGGAATATTGTAGTGATTTAAGTGAGTTCTTAAATAATCAATCAGCCATTTCAGCGCCCCTATATTTGCTAATAACTCCGGCCCATTTTCTGCTAAAGTAATTGAAGTAGATATACTTCATATTGGAAAAGTATTTAAAATACTTTTCACATAGTTAAATGGCTTGCAGCTGGTTTTGGGGTTTGAGCAAACTTTAAGACAATTCATTAAAGAATCAAACCACTAGAGGAATTTTCGCAACATATTACCTTATTTAGGATAGCCTTAAGGTATACAATGTAATATTTTTTCAAGAAGGAGACAGAACGCGGCTATCTAACCGCGGCTTCTCTTAATGGATTGTCTCTAAGCTTTCCCTTTTTGATGCAAATTTTTCACTCAAATTAAACTGAGATATTTTCTAGTCTGTAATCGGTTAAAATAGGTGATACACATTTCAATAAAGAGATCTTCATAAGGACGTATGAATTTCAGTCCAATAATTCCAGCAGATTTTGTTGTCCAGCAGATATTGAAACCTCGCCGTCAGTTTGGGTAGCAAACTAATAAATTTTATTACTATAATTTATCTTTCAATTACGCTCAGGAGTTGTCAAATTTGAGATTGTATAACGGTATACTTACGACCCCTTTTTGACCCCTGCAGATGGTTTTCTTCCCTCATTTCTTTAATTAACGGTATAGGTACCACCGAACTTTATTTACTAACTCCTATACTAACTTCTTTTTCATATGGATAATGGATCATTAAGACAGTTATCCGACATTTTAATCCTCGACCATCAACGGAACTATGTGCCATATGTTCTCTAGAAAACTGGTTGCCTAGATGTAAATTATTATATCCACCCTGAAAACAAAAAAATTGTGCGTTTTCCAAGTAAATACCTTAACTTGGTAATTCTTGCATACTTAAAGCCAATGAAGTAGATTCTTAACGGAAAATTTTTCCTGATAAAGTTGAATAACCGCTTGTTTCTGAACAGAAATCAAACATTGCAGAGTCTCTACCATAGTTTTATAATTTGTAATTTTTTTGATTCGATATAAAAACAAAATATTATTAGCAATATGTTGCGGACACAAAGTTGCACAACAATGTTGCGGATCAAAAGATGAAAGTTCCTCAAATTTTCTTTTACTTATTTTTTTTTTTAGATAAAGTTAATTGGAAAACATAACCCTTCCAAAATGTTGCTAGCAACAGTGTTGCAACATATGAGATTTTGTTATACATAATTTCATAAACATTTTCCGCTTCAGTTTCTTTTTACAAAATGGTGTATACAAACCAAAACGTCCTAAGTAAATACAACAAAATTTCTTTCTTAGAGATTCTAGAACAAAACATTCCTGTTTAATGTGAATAATGTGCGCACTTAAACACATAGTATGTCTGTAAGCATACTCGTATGTAAATCGAATGCATCTTAAGCAAATAGAAGCACAAGTGAAGTTTCTTTTGCTGTGATTTTTGTCATTTTTTTTACACAAAGCATATGCAAATTTATACATATACACAAATATAACATATGTACAGATATATGTACAGATAAACATATATCGCAATTCTTCTACCCATTTGCATAGTTAGCTCGCATAAATTTTGCGTATGCAACTGACAGCGTATCCAAAGTTACAGCAAATTCTACGAAACGCCAGAAAAGTAAGCTATACACACACGCAAACAATTGCACTGCCATATTTGTAGAGTATATATGTGTGTTCACAAAATATTTATATTTGAACTCAGCACATACTTATGCATGCAAACAAACAAATTCAGCTTGTGTTCACCAGTACAAGTTGTAAATATGCAACAACAATTGCGAGTAAAACAGTACTTCTCTAGTTTGGTACAAGCAAATAAACAGTAGATGCTGAAAATATAACATAAGCAACATGAATGAATGGCGGCAAGAAGGCTCAAGCAATATCAAACAAAAAAAAAAAAAAAAACCAGTACATGCACAGTGGGAGTAGTCCTCCCATGTTCGAGCGCTATCAGAAGTTATGAGAATGTAAAACTCGTGCAACATATCGAGGTATTTTCTATCGAGGTAAATTTCTGCAGTTACCACCAAAAAGTGATCTCGGATATCAGTGTTTCTTAATCGAGAAACAGTTGGACCGATTGTGCAAATTTTTAGTATTTCCTATTCAAATAATAGGTGTGAGTGTGGTTAATTTTCAAGACTAAGAGGGTATCAAGGAAAAATTTTGGTTAAAATTGATAAAAAAAAGTTTGTAAGATGTGGAGTTCCACTTTTCGAATGGATGTATCAATCTGAAGTTTTGAATTGAACCATATATGTATATAATAATGTAGAAAAAATATAGCATCCTCCGCAAGCTCTTAGCATTATTCTTTAGACATCTAGCTCCCCAAATAATAGCCCAAAATAATTTGTAATAATATTATAAATATAAGCAAAAGCTATATATAATAAATATATAAAATAATATATAGCATATAATTAAGCATAAGCTTAGCATAGAATATATAATACATATTAAATACATAAGCATAGAAAGCGGGGCCACATACACTTTTCAAAACATTGAAGAACCACTTGACCTTGCCTCTATGACCCTTTGAACCTCTGAATTTCATAGCTCAATTAGCCGCAGAGTTAAAGGATTGGTCGTATTTTAGAATAATATCGTTATATGGGCGGGCAATGGTCCGATACCAAACTTCTCAGAGCGCCAAGGAACATGTAATTTTTCAATATATCTCAATGTTTATCGAAGTTATTGCATGAACAGACAGACAGATGGGCAAATGGGCATGAACGGAAAAATAAATTAGTCTAATCATCCTGATCATTTTGATATATGTACTACTCCAAGGCAATGTCGAAAATTTTTGGGGGTTACAAACAACAATTAAGCAATATTCACTTTGATTATTTTGAATTTAGTTATCTACGAAAAAACTTTTTTCGTATAAGTTTCCGAATACAAAGTAATAACCATAAAGTTTAAAAATTTTGAGTAAGAGTGATAATTATTTGAGCAGGCAATATTGAGTAAATTGTTTATTGTTTCACTCAATGCTAAAAAAGCGCAAATTATATGGATATTTGCTTGCAAATATCATTAAATGTATGTAAATCTGAAAATAAAAAGTAACTAAATTATTATTATTCCATTTACTCACCCGCTTACTTCTCACTCACACTCAAAAATAATCAAATTATGGCTCAATTGACATAACAGCAAGCATGTATTATTCCAGCAACTTCTCATACCCCTCGAAATACTCAAAAAACATCACTGTACCTTATAAAGCCACATACATATGAACCACAAAACCAATTTCAAAAACAATATCTGCCTTGAGTTCAAAGTTGCAACGACCACCATTCACTTAAACAGCTCCTACGAATTAAATATTCTGTTTATGCAGCAAATATGATTGAAATCAACTTGATCAGTTGCCATTCAGAGTGGACAATAGATACTGGACAAGTTGCCCATAGCCACACATAACTATGTTATTCTTTCCAATACAAGTACACACACATACACACCCACAATATAGTTTTGCAAATGCGCTCATTTTAGCAAGGGCTTGTTCTGTTGGAATTTCATATGAGAAAGAAGTGTTTATTACTAGGCAAGTGCTGCTGCATAATAGAAGAAGCATATGCCAATGGTGGCGGTGAAAGTGCCACACACAAAGTAAAGCTCACACACACACAATCACACTCGAAACACTTGAGCATATGAGTTGAGTTTGAGTACATATTTCAGCATCAATATTTACTTTCATCTGCTCGTCATAACTGATGCCATCATATCACACTCAGTAGCAAATATGCATACGAATTGATTTTGCAGCAGCAGATTTCAGCCAAAATGGAAATGCCAAATGTCAGTAAAATACTCAAACACTCAAACATATGTATGTAAGTGTAGTTTATGGGTAGCCTCGGTTAGAATATTGAATCCGTGTGCACTGATGCATGTGCCTACACACACACGCACACACACCCACACACACACACACATTTGCATATTCCTATTTGCATACGGCACATCTGTTTTCCGTAGGATTCACACGCCAATGCCGTAATCTTGCTACAAAAGTGAATTTGTGGTCGCCCTCGACATACACACACGCTCACAGCCGCGCTCACTCACTCCCTCTTTCCCTTTCTAACTTTTTCTTACTACCCCAGACAGTGTTGTTTACACAAATAACCATTGATATTGGAAACATGCCTTTTTATTGTTGTTGATTTATAGCAAATACTATGGAAACATACCTGCAAAGAGAGTAGAGAAGAAGTATTAATAAAAATTGTTATTTAATTGGCGCCTTCGATATTTTCGTTTAGTGTAAGAGGCTTAAAAACGTAATATTTGTTGTAATATTGTGTACGAATGCCAACGAATGCCAACGTTTTAAAAGTGTTGCAAGCATTTTTGAGGAGTTTTTAGAAGTAAAAGGGAATTTTTATTACAAAAGGTGTGCTACTTTTAAGCTTATTCTTCAATATTCAGTGAAATTAGTACTTTAAAATGTTTGATAAACTCGAGTTTGAGATTTTTAACCAACGAGTGTTAAAAAAGAAAGTTCATGAAACTTGAACTTATTTATTTAACTTTTCTTGCTTATTTGATTATTGAGCCTATAACTATATTCGTGCGTTTTTTTTTTCTAAAAAATTTGAACGTCTATATACGGTCGGTATCCATAATCGGCTTTGCCGGCTTTGTTGATTTGGCTGGTTGGGCAGGTTTTGTATATGATTTTTTGCGTTTCAGGTTGTCGTAATGGATCCATTTTTCATCACCAGTCGCAATCCGACGCAAAAACGAGATCTTTTTGTAGCGTTCAAGCGGCATTTCTGACAAGCAAATTCGGCTCTCAACGTCTCTTGGCTTCAATTCATATGGCACCCAATTTTCTTGCTTTTGAATGTATCCGGCTGCTTCTAAACGTTACGAAATAGCTGCTTAAGTGACTCCCAAAGATACTGCGAGCTCTTCTTGTGTTTGGCAACAATCTTCATCAAGTAATGCCTTTCGTTCCTCATCTTCAAACTCTTTGACCGCCCGAAACGTTCTTCGCCTTCCAAGCCAGGTGGTGTTTCGGCTCTAACTGAGCTAACGTCCCACCGAAATGCAATGGCTTTCGGCTTTTCTCGGAAGTTTTCTTCATTTTAAAGTAATGAAGAAAAACTCCCCGGAACTCCTTTTTGCTACATATTTGAGTGAAAAAAAATATTATTTTTTTTTACGCTTCAAATGAATGACAAATACTGAAAAAGACGAACAAGGACAATAGCTTTCCAATGCATGTTCGGAATATTGGAACAATGGAATAATAATAAAGCCGTCTCTTGATAAGCCGCATGAATATAGTTATAGATCCACTAACTGGTTCGTTACTTAAAGACGTGATTGAAATTTGCTTAAGGGCTAACAAATTAGTTAACGCTTTGGCGAGTGAGTTCAAATTGAACGTAAAATTAGGTATAAATTGGGATAAGCATCAAAATAGTGTATAAAGTGAGTAACAGAAAAAAGTGTAGACAGTAAACTCCGGACTTATAACTATTTTTTATAGTAAATACTAAAAAGGGAATAAAGTCGTGTGGTTTTGATGCTTTAATGATAGATTATTAATTTACATTTTCAGTTTAAAAAATTGGTACTTTGCTGGACCTTTGCGTAAAGCAAAAAATTTGGTATATTCGAAGGTTATATAATTTTATTTCCGAGAGTTAGATTTGTTCTACTGCAATGAGTATAAGATCATATACACTTTAGGGGGGCTACATTAATAGTGATTTTAGTAGGATCAGTTGTCTTCGTAAGCACATAGTTACGATTATAACCAGAGAGGAGTAGTCTTTCGGGGTTAGTGCAAACGAAGAGTACTCTTCTTCCTGGAAATCGAGATAACAACTGGATTGATTGGCAAGCATTGTAAATAAATAAATAGATACGACGTACTCTATCATCTTCGGCAGTAGTGAATTCTACTTCAAGTATAGTCTAACCGGACATTAATTAATATTCGTTATTCGATGAAATGGTAAATGGATTAACCGCATATTTGGTATTACATCAATTAATACTATAGGTCATAGATTTAAAAGTTTTTGTTTCATGTTCGAGATATTTATTTCAAAATCGACGATAAGCAATATAAACTCAACCAAAAGAACGAAATTTAGCTTATCAAGTGTAAGAAGGAAAGAAGGGAAGGCCGGAGGGCCGGAAATCTGCATATTGTGGGTATGGGATCTAGACCAAGATCTGCACCGATAGCATTTATATTCAGCACTAATCCACATTGTAGTTATAAAATTATTTCCACTAAATTATTATTTTTCATTTAACATATTGTACCAATACAAACGGTATAAATTCAACTGGAAATCGAAAATCACAATATATCGTAACTATGAGAAAGTCTGGACTAATTGCACTTACCTTTGACACGAACGTAAAATTTAAACCACATATTAACCGATATATTCGGCATGAAGTCCACTGGAATAATGAAAACCATTATATGTATAGGTATATGGGAGCTGCGGTAATTCAAGGACCGATTTCATCCTTTCGGCACCTAGTATGTCCAAGATTAGGTCCAAGATAAGTATGTCCAGATTATAAGTTCATTTAATGTGGCTAACATATGCTGCCAATTGACATATATATACGTAGTATATATGTAACTAAAATCTTTATGTTAGGTATATGGAGGCTAAGGGAAGTACTAAACTGATTTTATAACTTTGTAACACTAGGGCATGCTATTATCAGCAAAATATTAACTCTTAATTTCATTAAGAAATATCACAGATTAACCGATATTGACGGTATAATATCAACCATAGATACTGAGGTTGCCATATTCGATATCTGGGGTCTTAAAAACTTATCTTCCGATTTCGACCATTTTTAGATGGGAGGTGCCACACTTTGACGGTACTTCAGTTATCGCTCGCACCGATGGACGGACAGGCAGACAGACAACCGGAATTCATTTTGTCTCGACATGCTAATCATTTATATATACATAACTAGATATGTGTTTCGATCAGTTATCGTTAAATAAACCTTTAAATTTCCACCTTAAGTCTTCCTAGATTGTTATTCCTTTAACGTATCCGATCCCCACTAAAATGCAACAGTAGTTACATTACCATTAATGCCAGACATACATATATGTATATGTATATATCTGTATGTGTAAATTAGCATGAAAATCACAAAATCAAGTTGCCGCTTCATTTTGAAAATTTCAACAAATTTCTCTATAGAAAATCCACTTGTAAACACGTAACAATGCTGCGTCAACATGTATGTATTAGTACACTTGGATACTGCACTCTCGCGAAATGCTATACAAACCCATACAAACATATATACACATATGTGAGATTCGGTGAGCATATGTGCGTTGGAAACGTGATCGATTAAAAGCTCATTCAGCAGAGCCCACACATCTGTATACATATGCACAAATTTTATATAAATATATTACAAATGTGTGTGTGTGTGGGCGTGTGTAAAAATTATTTAATCACACAAATACCCATGCATGTGTATGTGTGAGCATAATCATTTGGCTGCCGCACGTAATTGTATACTATTTCGTCTGTGTTTAATTGTATTCATGTTTTTAGTAGACCCAAAAAAACAACAACAAAAAGAGGCGATTGGCGACGCATATATCAAATAACACTTCAATGAGCACACACATGCGCATGTATGTAAATGTATGTGTGCGAATTGATTTGCGTGGATACGCGCAGAGAATTGCGTTGAGTTGATTGCCGTTAAGTTGAGTGGGTTTTGATGTACCGCCCGGCACTAAGGTCTATAAATTGATAGATAGCGCAATTTCCGTTGCGATAATATTGACATTTAAATGTGTTATATCATTCGGCATTTTTGTTCTTTTTTCTACTGTTGTCATACGTAATAAAGCGATTTATAACCAACTACTGTACGCTGCGGCTAGGCGATGAATAAATGCGTATTGGTAGCCATTTTGTGTGCAATTGCCAATTTTTATTGACTTCAAACACACACACACACACACCAATTTATATGTATACATATGCACACACGCATATGTATATGCTCACATATACACACTCCCGTTCCAATTCACTCAGTTATTCGATTACGCCAGCCAATCCACACTCGCAATGTATTTTAATTTTATGCACGTGAAGTATCTCAACAAATGTAATCGTAAATTTATTCATTGTATACGAATTTGTCGCCATTTTGTCGCCCATAAATGTGAAACGAATTAAACTATAATTGTGTTGAACGAAGCACATGCATTAAGCGCGCTACGAAACGACAAACACACACACACACAGACGAGTGAAAGTTTGAGCAATGCCCGCTGGGAAAATGTTGACTGCGTTTAATGATTAATTTTTAATTTTTAATTTTTTTTTTAGAAATTTTTATATTCTTAATCATATTTTAATAATTATTCTGCAGTCCCAACAACAGCTCCAATATCAATATCAAACCGGAGTCTTAAGCTCAAAATCGACCTCGATCTTAATCTCGAACATCAATATCAACTCTTTCAGCATTTAACTTAACAACTTAGCGTCAGCATGACCCTTAATAGCAAACACAACACAGTAATCTTAACTTCAACCTCCATCACAACTTAAGCACAATCTCAAATTAAATATACAACACCAACACAAGCACTATCAACATCAACCTCAACCTCTAGTTGAAGTTCTACCTCAACGAAAATCTCAGCATCAGTCTCGCACATCAATCCCAACCTCAACCTTAACCTCAGCCTCATTCTCAATCTAAAACTAAATTGGAACCTTCAACCGATCTCAAGAGTATTATCAACATATATCTTAACCTCAATAAAAGCTAATTAAAAGTGCTCCAGAATCCATTACCCCGGAGTTCCGATTAAGATAATACGTTATATTATATTGATTTGAAACGTGTCTCATGGTGAAGACTTTATAAAAATTATGAACTGAATCTGTTTAATTATGGTTCTATTAAAGATCGGAAATAGTTCTGTGCTTGAAGTCTGACAAGAAAGATATAAAAATCCAGGCGGATTAGACTAAACTAAAGACTCCAGTCTCCGGCTTAGGTTTGGAACCGAAAACAGAAGCGAGATTCGTACAGCGAATAAGTCAACAACTGTGATTGGTACTCAAGCTGTACATTGTACCCATAGAATAATTCTAGCGCGACCTATAAAGTTCAAAAAGACTGTGTTTGAAGGGATTTAGAGTGATGAGCCCCTAACGGGAACTAAAAAAAATCTGTAACACAGATTTTTATTAGGAATAAGCTCGTAGTAAGAAAAGGGTGATGTAATTGGTGATAGTTTAAGAGAAGAGTTTTATTTTGGGGGGAGATTGTAAAGAGAGACTGGAGTTTAAGTTGTATTGCAAAGAGCGATTACTAGTGAGAGCGGCGGTCTGAATTAAATATGGAAATGTAGAGTATGTAAGTGTAAAAGTCAGGATTAGTTCGAGCTGAAATAGTTCCCACTTTAATTTATGGGTGACGTGAGTCTGGGATCATGATAGTTTTGTTAAAAAACCATTTCCAACATAGAAGCTTTATTGGCGCACTCAGTGTTCTGATCACTTGTGATATTGTATTATGGCTGCACACATGTGGGGCTTACACATAAATGGCATACGCGCATTCCAATGATTCGATTATTTTGTACAAATGAATTCAGCGATTTTCCCGACCGTCGGCCGTTCGTTTCCGCCCAATTAAAAACTGAAATAAAACAAGGTGCGAAGCAGCAACTACAAATGGGGCGCAACAGCATTTTTTATTTTTTTTTTCATTATAAATTTCGCCGACTTTCCTGCATTACTCTGTCTGTGGGGTGTGGCGTCCAACTGTCGCCACTGTGTGTGTGTGTGTGTGCGTGTGTGTGTGTGCGTGTTGTTGTTGCTGCGCGTAAAAAGCGACCGGATTGCATTTACGGCAATTGTTGCAACATTGTCGCGGCAGACATTCTCATTTTTCGCACCTAATTTTTTGCACTTTATTCAAGTGTATTTGCGTTGCAAGCTCATTGTCACAGCACAATATGAAAATCACATAAATCCACTCACACACATGCACTCACACCACTGCTCAATCCCGCCCCCCAATAAAGCAATAAAGACGCAGTGCCTCAAGCGGTCGAATTGGGAGATATCCAAACATATATTGGACACCCCACTGTCAATGCGATGGCTTCCACATGGTGGCGTCGCGTTTCGCTTTGTTGCACAGTTTCTCAAACAGACCGCGCCCCACCGCAGCCCCCTCCGCCCACATTTTTTACAGCGAAACATTCGACACATTTTCCTTACGCTCGTTTATTTGATGAGTTGCTGCTTTGCTGACTGCTCTGCGTACACGTGCGCACATATAAAAATGTATGGTTGCTCTATTTTTGGCGCACACTGTATAGTTGCCACGTCTTTTTTAACTTTTGACTACAACTTTTATAGCAACAATTTGATTGACAGATTTTATTACGAATACGCGACACACAGAATTATGCCAGCCAATGCGTTTAAGCAGCAGTTAAAGGGGGGGGGCTGGGGGTGTTTTGGGGTAGGAAAGAAACAAAACGATGCGCTGGCTTTTTTTGTGGTGTTTTTTTAGGGGGTAACACGTCAACATGCACGCCCCGAAATTGCGAAATGTCATTGCGCAAAGTGGAAATGACAGGAAAGTGATAGCATATCGTCAATATTGTGTGGCGGCAGGGGTAGGAAGGTGCCGCAAAAAGTAAACAACACCAACAAAAAACAGTGTTGATAGGTGCCGCAACGCTCAAATAGGGGTTATATTTATGAGCTTATAGCGAAATAAATTCGTGCTACTATAAACATTCGCACACACACACACACACACACGTAAGCACACACAAGTACACACAAATATAAATATACACATGTATATATATATTTATATACACAGTGTGAAAAAACGAGCACGCAAATGTGCAGTTTGTGTGTGTGCAGCAAGCGCTATTTATGCCAAGAACTGCCAATTTATCACATACAACAATTTTCACACACTCAGAAAGTTATAGTTGACAGTAAAATTGTAATGTGCAATCTTTAGATAAAGTGGATGAGTACTAAAGCAAGTGAAGAACTGCGATAACCAAGTTTTGTAACAAACGGAGTTGAAAGAAATTTAGTCCAAACGAAGGACAATGAATCTCTTCAAGTCATGAACAGTTCCAGATATAGATAGCTTTAATTGGGAATCGACAGCGGCTGACCAAGGGGCACTTACGGGAATTCTACCCGATACAAACGCACAATCGAGAGAAAAGAAACGGTAGTACAGTTGCAGAGTCATTACAAGCCGCAGGATGCCCGCTCATCCTCATCATTACAGATCAGTGACAGTTGGTGGCATAGGTGCTCTATCCGGACAACTTTCTCTAGACGTTTAAAGTCAAAAATTAAGTCCCCTGCAAAAAAAACAAAGTATATCGCACTCGACTTAATAATCTATGAAGTATTTTTTCATCTTAGCAGTATGACAATAGAAAGAGAATGAGTCTTCTAATTAACACGGGACTTACAAACTTATCAAAGATATTTACAAATATGGTTCTTCTTGACCAACACCTTACACACACCTCCCCCCAGCTCATGGCTTATGTCATGGCCGCCTATATAAGCGGATATAGAGGATATCCTCTCCAGCTGAAAGATGGCATATAACAATCGAATGACCCTGGTAAAATCAAAAGCTCAATACATTTATAAATCGTTCCACTCAACTCAACGAGGCGCTCGGGTGCATATTGGCATTCACTTTCTCGCTCACTTTCGTTAACTACAGAATGAGCCGCTAACTCTATACAAGATCATTCGACTTCCAAAATATGCTTAGCTTGCCTTTACTATTTCTCCCGGTTACGAACAAATATTCTATGTCTGGACCTTAGGCGGACCTTAGTAATTTCGAGAATATACCTTTATGACCAACCGGCAGTAGTTCATTCTCCGACTCTCTCTCTCTCTCTCTCTTCCCCTCTTTGTGCCGATATCTTTGACTATAAACACTAATAATTTATAACTCATGCATTTGCTGGAGCTTAACTGAGTTCTAGCTACTATTTCTGGTGCCTATTTTCAGGTTTCTTTTATTACAAAGAAAGCAGCGCACAAGTTATAGATCGCACAGCACCTTCCGAGAATTAGGAGCCGAAAGAATAATTTCGATAAAATGTACAACGCTGCAATCGTGGAATCAATAAGAGATATTTTCCCGAAAGCGAAAACAAGAAAATGTGATGTGCATAGTAATGCTAGCTTTGATATTCTACACGCTTACCCAACAAATTATATCTATTCTTGTAGAAATTCATAATTCCAATAATCCAGTCTTCATATTCTGGCATTGGAGGCGTCTACATAATATTGCTAAGTGTGCGTTAAAATATTGTTAAAATAAGAATGTGCACTCAATTTGGTGCATGAATCAAGCGCTAGTTATAATCACAAGGAATCGGAGCTTCATTCTAAGCAAGCCTCTTACTTGAAAGGTTTATAGAACTCATAGCGCATAATTTTTTCTTCTACACCGTAGTTTAATCTAGTAGTCCGTTTATTTCAGTTTTACGTGTCTAAATTGTGGTCCATATTTCAGAGGTCTCAACAATATTTGATATGAAGAGTCTGTTTGATCTTTTCATTCTGAGTCAAGATACCATTCGTTGCTCTATTCGCTCAGTTTACTGCATTTTTTTTTTTTTTTTTGTGAGCATACTCTCTGGAACAAAAATAGGCTATCTTGTGGTCATTTATGGAAGTAATAGATGCAGGCCAAAGTTAAGCTTTACGTCGAATGTGTGGTAAAATCTTTTCCCTTTATGCCATAAACTCGAGTTTATTAACGATGTTGGTCATTAGCATTTTTGAGTTTAATAAAATCTTTTCCTTCATCTCGTCTTAAACTCGACTTGGTTTTTGGAGTTTATGGAGATATAGCTCCTTTCTGCAAAAGTTGAAGAGTTCGATCTCACTTTTTGCAAAACTGTGAGGCAAAATTGTTGTTTTCATATGAAGCATCCAATTACAATGCTCTAAAGTTCTTAAACACTCATTAGAGAACTTTAAACTCGAAATTTAATTGTTTAAACGCAATATTAAAGTAATTTAATGGTGTTTAGCCAGTGTGCTATGTACTAGTAGGCTATCTGTTCTACAAAGAAGGAATATGTTCATAAATAAGGAATATTAATCAATAGGAACATGAATGGAAATTGTTGGTGGATGGAAAATAACCACTTTAAAAGATTTTGTAAAATTCGTGAGAGGTCTTCATACAACAAATTATACATATATTTGAACCTTAAGAAATGTGTGAAACGAGCCTTAAGCAGTATTGCGACTATAGGAAACAAAAAATTTTTGGTAACAGAAAGATAGCACGCTCATCGAAAATGCACAAACTTTCGAACAAAATATCACCTATATAACTGTAAATGCATAAAAAACGAACGGCAACCGAGGGACTACCTGAAAAACACTCAACGAGGTAGAGCTCTCGATTGTTAACGTTGCTGCTAAGCTATTGTTTTATTTCATAGTTCATATAAAATTATATACAAACATAAGTATATATGTACATATATATATACGTGTTAGTGCATCGTATTTTTATTTAGCATAACTCCCGTATAAGCCTTCCCTCTGCCGCCCTAACCAGTGCTGCTCTATAATAGCCAACTAAAATAAACGATTGAGTGCGGAAAACCAACAAAGGAGCACCACAGCAGCAGCAGCAACCACGCAAATATTCTCACTCTCACACATATAAGTATATATACATATGTATGCTTGTGTGCGTATGTGGCTCATCCGCTGCGTGGCTGCGCGAAAGTGGAAAAACTCCAAATAAATAGCGCTTCATAGCTACCTTTTTAATGCATTGCCGTTATAATATTTTTGTTTTTGTAATTTTTTGTTATTTATTGTACTGTTTATTGTCGCTTTGCTCGCTCTGAAATATATTCGCTGCTCTTAAAGCAGACAATACTCGCACACACAAACACACACACACACAAGGAGGGCGTAAGATGTGCTTAAACAAGGGAATAACAAAAAATAATGCAAAAAGAAAAAATAGTTGTTGCAGTAAAAGCTAACATCGCCTTCCTGTTTGCTACGGCCATGCGTTAGATAAACTTGCGTTGCCGTCTCGTCTCCCTTGCGCTTTTGCAGCGCTTCTGAAAGTCAAAGTACACGCCGCTGCCGAAGCGGAGCATCTCCTCCACAAGTGACTGGTAAATATTTTTGCAAATTACTGTTATAACTTGCTGACTAGTTGGTTTATTATGCTTCGCGGCGCACAGTTGCCAAAAAGTTATGTTGCGCGTACAGTGGGTCGCACAAGCTTGTGTACACCCTATGTCGTTGAAAGATTATGTGAAATTATTCATATTTTCATGCAACCTATATTGGAAACGGACGGTAAGAACTTATAAAAAATAATGCAAATAAAAAAAATAAAAGCATAAAATTATTGAAAAATTTTTTTTATAATTTTTTTTATAAAATTTAAATTTTTTGTTACAAAAAAATTATTTCTTGCCTTCTGTAAATTTTTTTTTTAAACCCCAATCGGTTTTTTCAACAAAATACACTATATCACTAAGTAGATCACAAAAAAAACTTAGTTCCCAAACATTTTGCACACACTGTAAGCCGGTGTTGAAAGTGTTTCCGCTTAGCAGTGCTTACATATGCATATACTATTTAAATGTGTATATGAACCGCTATGAAATCCCAGTGCGAACACTATAAAATACCAACAACAAACACGCTTCCTTCTAGGAGCAATATTACTGCATAATTTACAATTATATTTTAATTTCATTTTATGCAAATTTATTGTTGGCATCTTGGCCGCTTGGCTATGCCAACTAAAATGCGCCACATACACACATACATACATAGCAGACTCGCGCCACCGTCGTCGACCTTCAGCAGCGGCAACACTCATATTTTGCACGAAAAAATAAACAAAATCTAACGGTAGTGGGCAAATGCAACACTGCTAAGTGTGTGCGTGTGCGGCAATGCCTCGTTGCTAAGCTCTTTGCAGTTAGGTGAGTTGTAGAAGCCAGCAGCTGACAGCTATGCCCGGCGCGACCGTAAGCGGCTAGGCGAGCAAAGCAGCAGGAGGGCTGCAATATTGTTAGCGAAGCGCTAAGTGAATTAACCGCTTGCCGACGGTGCACTTTTCCATTTCACTTTTTTATTACTATTAATTTTCTTATTGTTGTTTTTGTTTTTAATTTGTTCATGCAATGCGCTAACTGCATTACTGTCGCAGCTGGCGGAAAAGGCTGTTGCAAATAAGCAGGAAACAAGCGGACGCTGACTGACGTCAATTAAAGTATGCACACACATACACACGTCTGCAAACCAAATGGTGTGTATGTGTGAGTGGTAGGAGGGAGTATGCAATTAATGCGCAACGTAGAGGAATAACCTTGCGTACAATTAAAATATTAACAAACTGTTTGCAATTTTGTAAAACTCATATGTAAATAAATTGAAAGAGTAAAATAAATATAAAAATTAAACGGGAAATACGTTAACTACGTAAGCCCTTGTAAAACCTTGAAATGCAAGCAAATGTTGCCAGTTAGAATAAATAGTGCAAAAACTGCACGGCCCGACCATGTAAGCAAATAGCGTTTGTTTACCTGCACATTTCTGTTCTCGTGTTGTTTGCTTATGCCAGCCATAAAACATGTGGATTTCCGCAAGTTATGAACTTGAAATAGAACAAAATCCGCGCACATGTTTATAAAGCTATCAAATTTCGCACAAAAAAATATAAAAAAAAAAATTTTTTTTGTGAAGTGTTCAACTTTTTCACACTAGTGAGGCTACTCAAATTTAACTTTAACTCACTTTAAACCCTCTATTATAGTTTACACTCTATAAAAATACTTTCATGCTTTGTCATAAAATCGAGTTTATCAACAAGTTTAGTGTTTAATAATAATGACTGCTCACAAACATCGAAAGTACTTAAATTTAGCAATAACTACCTTAAACACCTAATATTAGCTTAAAACACTCCAGAAGTACACATTCATATTACCGAGCTCGAGTTATTGAATTCGAGTTTTTTCTCATTTTAGTGTTGAGCACCAAAAAGTGAACACAAACATTAAGACTACCAAATCTAGCATTAAGTAGGAGTAAATACTAACACTCGCTTAACAGTATATAATACTTTATATGTAATAGAACGGACCATAAACTCGAGTTTGTTGACCGTTTTAAAGTTTCGCATTAACTACTGTCCGCAAACATTGAAAGTACTATAATTTAAAAAGAACATGCCATAAACACTCTAATGCAGCATAAACACTCCAAAATAGTGTACTCACATTTCCCGTAAACTCGAGTTAATTAATTAAGCAACAATATAACACATTCATTAGTTTATTGTTAATTTAAGTATGTCACATTAATGACTGCTCAAATCATTGAAATTATTACAATTTAGCATAACTCGCCGTAAACACAAAAACCCAGAGGCAGCAGCTTAGTGTTTAACAGTAAAGGCCACACTTTAGTGTTAAACAACAAAGCCAACCCTTTTCCATTTCAAATGCAAAAATCTGCCTTAAACTCGCCTTAAACACGGCAACTTCATTATGCCGCAAACACGAGTTTGTTGATCATTTTAGTGTATAGCAATAAATATAATCCACAAGCACAGGAAATTCAAAAATACTTCATTGACTCGTTTCGAAAATCATTTTTTTTTATAAAAATTCCAGTTCTCGATTTGAAACAGAGCTTAAATGACTCTATATGTATCTTGTTTAGTTTAGGTGTCACAACCAACCTTTAGCTGAACAAAACTATTAAACGCTGTTGCAATATGTTGCGAAATTATACAAATTACATTTGGTTTTAGAAATTTTACATTTTATAATAATTTTTCAAATTTAAGCAAGTGTAAAAAAGAAGACAACTTTAAAATTTAAATTACTATTAAAATACAAATACTACAAATTTAAATACTAATAAATTTATGAAAATTTTGAAAAAGCATTACTCATTTAGAATTGTTTTATTATATTATAAACAAAAAACATTAGGCAGCACTTGTTTTTAAACATTTCAACAACGCAAAAAATTTTTAAAGAAACACTAAAATCTTTCCTACTAAATTAAACATTTTTATTATAAAACTAAAATCATATTTTTTTTTTCAATTTTCACATTTTCAACCAAGATTTCTTCAATGGGTATCTTGTTATCTCAATGGTGGCACACGACGAGTGATATCTAATGATATTCTTTCGGATTCAGTTAGTGTCTCTTCATCTGTTCCACAAGGTAGTCATCTTGATCCGATTCTTTTCTTGCTATTTATTAATTATATTTCTACTGTATACAGTACTCAAAAATTTTGTTATTTGCCGACCATGTAAAGCTTTTTAAATCATATACTTCAGTAGTTGAAAGGCGTCTGTTCCAAACAGACTTGGTAATAAAAATCTATATCTATAGTCTAGAGCAAGTATTTTACTTTGTTGATTTGAGAGTTACTATGGACCCCAAACTGATTTTAGTCTTCACGTTAATACAATGGTTTTGAAAGATAAAGGTGTTCTCAGTTTTGTTAAAAGTTGGTCTAAAAATTTTAAAGATTCATATTTACTAAAACTCCTTTTACCACTTGGTCTATATTAAATTATGGCTCTTTGGTAGGGATGGTATGGGACCCTAGTAACCAAATCCATTCTGACAAATTATAGTCCGTTCGAACACAATTTTTACTTTTTGTCAAAGGGCATTTCCGATTTGATCCTTGATTATGTCTTCCTCCAAACACTAGTCGTCCAAAGCCTATAAATCCGACCACACTCGCTAGTCATAGGGAAATGCTTGGCATGATATTCTAGTGAAACTCTTGAGTGGATCAGTTTGCAGTTCTTTTTTTTTTGTCTGAAGTTAAAATTAATATACCGGCGCGTCTATCCAGGCTGTTTAGACCACTAATGTTATAAACATATCGATCAAACATATCGTCTATCCAGGCTGTTTAGACCCCTAATGTTATAAACATATCGATCAAATTTTGAACTAAACGAACCATTCCGCTATATATGTCACGATTTTAATGCTCATTCCAGCACGTTTGTTTTATCAGACCCAATTTTCAACATTAAAAAAACTGTATTATTTTCACTTAATAAATAAGCTCACTTAACTTTTATCCTAACTTATTCTTACGCTCTTGAAACTTTTGTTTCTGTTGCTGAGCAGTTTGAGATCTCGACGCTTAAAGAACTCGCTCGCCTTTCATGGCACGGCTAATTGCAAAAGTATGTAGATTGCGTCTTCGCGTCGGTTGCGCGGAAGGAGGGTAATCGTTGGGTTTGTTGTTATTATACTTATTATAATTAAGTAATTTAATTAACAGCGAAAACAAGTTATATTTCATTATTTATTACAATATTTATAGTATAATATATATTATTAAAATACATAAAATATATAATTTCTTCAATTAATAGTATTTAAAAGCACTTCAATTTGAAGATTTCCTAACACAAATAATACGAGTTCGTAATAGAAAACTATACACAAATTTTACTTTCATTTCATTCCACCGAAAAATGTATAGCAGATATTTCAACTTTCCCCAATGCGACTTGTGTGTATATGAAATTGTAAACTTTCGCTTGAGTTCACAATATTTTCGAAAACACTCAGCTTAACAACACCATTCATCAATATGATTGCCGGCATGCACAACTCGCACACATTGTTTACGTTGCACACACACACACCCACATGCAATTCATGATAGCCAGATTCTTCAATGCGCTCATCTGTACGGCTGCCGCACAACTACAGGTGCACGTTTTATTTATTAGTATCGCATTTATCTATTTGAATATTGAAATTGAAAAATTATTGCACAACTCTGCTTCAAGGCGTACATATTTTTGCTGTGCACACAAGCAGCATGAAGTGTTATGCACTTACGCTAGACACACTCACATATGCACACACACATTTGCATCGGTATTATGGCGAAATCGCTGCACATATGCTGCGTTTATTTCATTTCGATACGCAAACCAATGCAGTGAAACTCCACACACACACACACACAGACACATGCACTCTTGATTCCGTTCAATTGCCGGTTTATTAAAGCAAAATTGGAAAAAAGTAAGGAGCTTTAACTGTATAAAAGCTTCATTTGAATGGATGTAGAATGCATGCAAATGGATCTATGTGCAAGTGTGTGTGTGTTTGGTACTTGAAGTGTGTAAATATTTAGAAGAAAGTGAAGGAGCTGAAAGAAAAACATAGTTTCAAGAAGAATTTTCTATACTCGCCTGAAAGTAGGCAACGTGTACTAGTAATGCCAGCTATACGATTCCAAATTATTTCGAAAACTATATATTTATACAAAAGCATTAAAATTATGAAGAAATTTGCAATATTTATTAAATTTATGCCCAAAATATCTCGAAGTCGCAATGAGAAAGCAAGGAAGTATTAGTATGTGAACAATTAAGTGCTATTTCCACGTAAATGCGCTTCAAAATTTTGTAAATTTTTGCATTTAAATGCGCATGAGTACGAAACATGTGTGGAAACATTCGGATTTTGAAATTTATTTATGTGGCAAGCCATGAAATAAGTACTTGTGGGACATATGTGTTCCGTAGTTTTTTGCTACATCCTTTTACTTAAGCTATTTATAAACAAATTTGAGTGCCAAAATTTTTCACTAATGTAGAAAGAGTAAAATATGAAATCAAATAAGTACGTAGTCTTAATTCTTTAGCAAGTTATAGAACCAAAATCAAAAAATGTTGCGTAAATAAATTATTTCAACAGATAACTGTACATTGAAAATACCCAACTCGAAAATAAAACCAATCCAAGCCTCACTGATTTTACTTACCTTAAGTAGAAATTCAAATATAATATTTTTTGTAACAATCAGAAGCATAAGCGCCTAGAGGTGATTTCTTGTTGAACGCCCTTTTGTTTGTAATTCTCTGAAATTTAATATTAAAATAATTAATTCATAAAAAGAGGCACCCCTAGAAACTTTGATTGATACGCTTTTCCTCATTTAACAACTTCAAATAGTCTCCATACACGCTTACTGACCAATAGCACTCGCTCTCTTAGTTACTGAACTTTACTAATGTTGTCAGACACCGATACAGTAACCGCATTTGCTAGAGTCACTTTACCGATTGCTTTCATTTCCTTCGTATTCTTCCTCTCCTTCAACTTAATTTTGATATTAGTTTGGCCATAAGACCATATCTTCAACGGTAACGTTTCAGTGGTGAAAGGAAAATGCACATTATGTCTGAAATCCACCCATGCAGCTGCTGATATTCCATATCTCCTCCCACCTTACTTACAGTTTTCCCAAAAAAGATCCAAAAGAAAGCCTAATTTCTGTTCTAAACTTGGAAGATTGCACATTCAGCGAACTAAATAAGCACCAAATCTTAGCTGAAGAGACTTCTAGTGAGGTGTAATAGAAGGTATAGAAGGATTCCACTATAACTACACTTCGGAGCTTTAAACTTAGGAGCTTAAAGACGACTGCAGTGCAATGGAGAGACATAAATGGAATAACTTAACCCCTTCCATTCGGTCTCTCTCTCTTTCTCTCTATCTATCTCCATCTATCTCTATCTCTCTCTCTCTCTCCCTCTCTCTCTATCTCTCGATCTTTCTCTCTCTCGATCTCTCGATCTCTCTTGTACAAGAGATCTCTCTGTTTCCCATTCTCGTTGTGTTTCTCTCTGCCTCTTCCAGTTTCTCCATAGATCTTTGGACAGTCAAACTTTCCTTGGTAGATGTGAAGCAGTGTAAACCAACGAGATGTGAAAGGAGTATACAAAGAGGATCCTTCCTGGTAATAATACCCATTATTACAAGTAACTCCAAAAGAGTGCTCAAAACACACAACTTCTCTGAAGGATATAAGTGCTTAATTTTTTACATTTGTTTCACCTATAGGAAAATATACCCTTATGGTGGAGAAAAAATGTCATATCGAAGGATATGAATACCTCTTTGAGTGCCTCTTAAGCCTCAGCAATATCCCAACAATGTTGTTCCGAATTTTACTTGCAATTTCAACGGAAAGCTGACTAGAATGAAATTTGAAACAGTAGGGCGCGGCAGTATTACTCAAAGCAATACATTCAAACTTACATGGAGCCAGATGTCTTTGCGTAGAATCACAGCTTAGACTATCTTTAAGCCTAATAGATACATCTAACTTCAAAGAACATAGAGACTACTTTTACTTAAAGGTGGCTATGGCGTTCAAAAGGGCCTCTAACACTAAACTTCCGTTCAGGAAATTCTATTTTGGATTCAAATTAAACATTCATTCGTGTACTTTTCTTATTTCTGACAAAACAAACAGCAATAAATGAAAGCAAACAAGCAGAAACATGGAACCGAACAAAAACTGTTTCCAAATATTTCTTACCGAAACCAATTCAGACCAAAAATTAAATAAATAAATATAACTATTTATTTTTATTAGGCAATTTCCTGGTGTTACACACAAATTTCTATGCCAATTTAATTTCAAGCGCACAATAGTTGCCAACAGAAGGTCTGCAAGAGAGCACAATTTCTGCTAAGGTCAGAGCAAGTAAGCAGTAATTTCGGTTACCTTGCCAATTTTGTTAAATAAATAAGGTAAACTGCATGCACTTGGCTATTTCTATTATATATATATACATTTATAATAACCATTTGTGTGCAAATATTGGCATAACTGTGTGCGTATGTGTGTGTTTGAGTGTACGTGTAGGAAATGTACGTGCTTAAACGAACAAATGTGCCCTTAAAATCCAATATTGGCCAGTGATTGCAGTGCGCTGCGTTCGAATCACTAGCCTATACAAATACACATGTATATATATATATTTTTACATATACATATATGTATATGAAATATATTAAATATGCACTGCACATACGCTCTCACATATGGCTATATATGTGAGCTTTTCATTTAAGCGCTTACATTTAGCTCTGTGTGTGTGTGTGTGTATGTGTGCGTTTTCATGTATTTATGTATATTAAGCTTATGTGCGCTTACAACACATGACCAGAGAAAAACACCGAAATTCGAAAATCCACAAAAACCACACTTGTAAGATAGGGATTTCTTTTGCGGTTGCCTACAGACGCGCACACACACACACACACACACATGGCTTATACTGTTTATATATGCATGAATGTGCGCGTACAATTGTTAGCAATACTGAACTATACTTGATTTTATTCACATATTTCGATATCCCCCTCTCTCTCTCGCCTCCTCTCGCACGGCACAAGCCAGCTCTTTCTCACCCCCAGTGTCGCTGCATGTCACGTATACGCCCTGGTGTACCATTGTGCTTACTATAAGGCACAGTTGGCCTAATCTATGCTTACTGCTTGCCTTACGTATTCTTAAACTGTTATTGCTGCTAATATTGGAGAATCCAGTTTATAGATGTGTCCGAAGGCACCGCTGCTTTGCTAACGCTGAATTTGAGCCATTACATTATAGGATGAAATCGTTGTGAGGTATCGAGAAATTTAGTAAAAAAAAAAAAATTTTGTCAAGGAATCTAGACATGGAGTTGCTTGTCATCGCTATATGTTCAGAACCTTTAATATTCTTCAGTGACTATCTGATGACTCTAATTCCATTCAATAACGACTTTCATTGCTTACTATAAATCCTTACAAACATCAGTGAGATATCAATTTCATATTACTATTTAAAAATCTTACATTTTAGTGATCTCAAAATGTCGAAAAATTTGTTGCAGAGTTTGGCGAGTAGGAAGATAAGTTAAGGTCTATGAAATAAGACATATTTTTAGGAAAACTTACTTTCTAAATTTATAAAAGCATAATTTTAGGCGTATGTAGCTATATTAACAAATTGAAAGAATGCTCTTGTGCACAAAAAATTTGTAGTGAGGCTATTGAAATATTATGTCTCTTTTATATTAAACTTGTCCTTTCTAATCTTTCCTTTCTAACTATGGCAAGATTTCGAAAAAGTTGTAATATTTTAGGCGGAAGTGGAAACGTTCAAGCTGTGAAACTGTAATTTCTGGGATAGTTATAATATAATGTTATTGAAACATAATTTCGTGCGCAAATTGGTATACGTAGTAAATCCTAATTATATACCTAATATAACTTTACGTTAATTTTGAAAAAAGGATGTAGGTAGCCCACATGCAGGTAGCATATTTTTCAACGATCTCAGATAAATTCTAGTATATAAGTAAATATGTTTTGGAAAGCAATAACCTTGATATGTTTTAAAATAATATTATATAGCATATTGAGCTTTTTCATCAGATTCAATTAAAATATTTCACGTTTTCAAGACAGTGAAACAATTTTTTTGTATTATTGAGCGTAAGAAGCTTAAACATTTTTTAAAGAAGTCAAGGCTGATAAGTGTAGTGAATATATGTAAATTTTGTCGGTAAAAGGATGCATATAAAAAATTGGCTAGCATACATTTGGGGCGAAACATTAAAGAGATAGTAAATGACAACAATTAGGCACATTTTTCGGTGAAATCAGAAACCTATGAATACTCTTTTATAGGTAATATCATTCTTATTAAACTTTATTAATAATATTTTGCTACAGTCTTTTCAAAGTGTTGAAAATATGTGTAATTTTGGGGCCATGCTAAAAGGTGAAGTAAAACAACACAAAGCATACTTTTTGGAAATTTGAATAAAAAAAATATTTGAAGCATACCTTTGTGCGCAGACATGTATATTAAAGTAATTGCAATATACTTTGAGGGGGAATGAAATAAAAATGAAATAAAGCACATTTGTGGTCAGAAAAGGATATATTCACATATTCGGCAAAATCGAGCTTGCTTTTTAAAGAATTTTTTTAATTTATTTGCATATTTTTTTTTACAAATGAAATCCATAAGCAAAATACTTCTTGAAAAACACTTGTAATACAAAATGTTTATGCTTGTTTTACAACTAGAAAGAAGATAATTCACGTGCTCGAGTAGAAAATTTTACACTCACGTTCGTTTGTATCTAAAACATATACAATATAGCGTGTTACAAGTTTTGGTAAATATGTACACTCACATCCTTGAGTATTTCGCAACAAACATTCATGCAGTTTGCAAACTATATTAAGTGGTTTGCGGTTTTACTCTGCCACACAAACATCTACATATAGAAATGTTTATAAAAGCATCTATGTTTATTTATATATACCTTCAGTATAACGTAACTGCTACCAGCCTTGCTTTTATCCTTAAACGAATTCAACAGTGTAAGTGTTTTTTGTGTTTTTGTGTTAATATAAAGCTTAAAGAAAAGTTTTTTCGGGCATGTGCTTTCAAAGCTTGCTTGGTGTTTGTGAAAATTTAAGTGAATATGTTGTGTACATTTGAAACATAATTTTTGCTACGAGAAATTTAAATAAAAGATGCTTATTGTGAATTTTCAAAAACTTACAAAAATTTTTTAAAGAATATCTTATGCAAATATTTGTGCAATTTTTGTATATTAAAAGTTTGAACTTGAAATTTATACTCTTTTTGTAGAAAAATATTCCGATAAGCTTAAAAATGAGCTTGCAGAAATGTTGAAAAGCACTTTTTGTAAACCATTTTCGAAGTGAACACTATTTTAAACCAAATTTGAGGGAAATATTTTTTTAAAAAATGTTTAAAAACTTCCTTAACATACTACAAGGTGACTTTCCGCCAAAAAAGGCTTTAAAAATCACTATGCTCTGCAGAAAGCGCTGTCTTTCGCTGCGATTTCCTTTGAGGCTGTTGCTCCTTTCACGGTATTCACTTTGAAGCTGCTTTGATTTCTGCTCGACAAAGTAGTGAATAGGTGAAAGCAAGTCAAAGCAACGGAGAAAGGGAAAATAATAAAGCAAATGTTATGCTGTATATGTATTTGTATGTACCTATGTGTGTATGTTGTATGCATTATATGTATGTAAATCAGTGAGTAACTCATTTTTATATAAAACAAGGCCACATTTCGAGCTAAAGGAAAAGATCGTTTGTCGAAATTAATTTTTGTGATTTTTTTTCCAAACAATATGTGTATACAAAAATAATACTTATGCATGTTTCTGAAGTCTACATGAAGCCTTGCATAACATACTTTCACCTGTACAGCTGTGACAAACAATTTTTGTTCAACATATCCAGCAAGCAGCTGAAAAGGTCTACCCTAAGTACTCCGAGGCAGCAGTTTTGCCACAAAAATGGAAATCAAAAACATTTAGAAAAACTGACAGCAAAGATTGCATAACACAATTTCGATTATAAGCATTTGAAGCACTTGGAGATTTGCTGGAAAGGCATGCTGAAGCGGTTGCATAAGCGTAACAGAAAGCTAAATATATACTAGAGTATGTAAAAATTTGGACAACACTTGTATAAAGCCTGCCTAGTTTTGGGTACGTATATGTTAAAGCAGTTTTTATAAACTTTTTCTTACAACGTAACCTCAAACTATGCTGCTTCGTATTCTTATTCTTATGCTACTCCACACATTTCTTACTTTATGCTCCTTCATTCATATTTCCTTCCTTCATATTTGCATTAGTTAAACCTGTCACCTAAATTCTGTTTGGTCATTGACTCAGAAAATGTCACTCACAAACATACACACACATACAAGTATACACCATTGCGTTCATAAGCTTGACCACATATGTTCGCCTGTGCCAAGCTGTCCTCGCGCTGTCGTATCAGTTCACCGAATCGGGTTATCTAAATTACTACTTTGCAACACGTTGCGCCAACAGTGCCTGCCACTTGCCACATGCCACATACAAATAAATGCATGCTTGCTGAGTCACTTTCACCGCTACCGTTACTATGTTTTATATATGTATATCAAGCATACATGTGCTCTAAAGGCCTATTAGTATCAGCTTGGAGCTAAGTAAAGCGTGCGTTACTGTGTAGTTGCCAGTCAGTAAGCCACCCAGCTCATTTGGGTTGATTGAGTTTCTTTTTAACCGCATTCTTGCATTATTATTGACTACGCAAAAATACTTCCCTAATAACTGCGTGTGCTGAGTCATTTCGATTTGATTAGTTCTTTTTATTGTTGCCTTTTCGCTTTTATGCTTTCACTTTCAATGGCCGGGTAATGAGAAAAGTTTCAAGGCAGCGTGGTGTAATGAAGTGGAGAGTTCACATGCGTAAAGTTATGCAGATTAATTGTATGAAATGAGCTATAAATATAACAACAATACATTAAATATATAAAATAGCGAGAGGTTCATGAAATTCGGAGGGCGAAAACCGGGACCAAAAATCTCCAAGAAGCACTATCTGCTGTACTCCCGCCAAACAGACCTCCAACTGAAACACTTACCCAGCAAAATTCGTTGCCACAAGACGGCAAATGAAATTTTCCTAAACTATTTGTTTTTGTAATGGAACAATATCAGGGATCTGAGTTCATGGTGACCGTTGGTCTACAAAAAACAACGGACTTCCCTTTGAGCTTGCTTAACAGTATTTCAGACAACAACACGATTCCATAGGTTCTAACCTCAAGTTGAAATGATTTTAACTCTCGAAGAAACATCCCTTGGACCACAATATAAGTGTGAGATACATAAAGAATTTGAAAGCAACAAAAAGCTCAACTTCGGTGGTGGTGCCTAAACATTCTTGTTTCCTGCTGATAACTATACTGGCAAACTTGAAGTTCTATTGGAATTAAAACATCACATAATCCATACAGCACCCACAAATCCCACAAATTAAGTTAATGAGTCTTTGACAACACTCTAATCTCTGAAAGCTTTACGAGCTTTGCGAGCTCCCACATCAAACCTAGCTAGTTTAAATTAACAAGTTCAAATTAGTATCGGAAAATGAAAGAGATGTTGGTATACTAAGCTTATCAAATTTTCCGAAATGTCTTTGAACTACGGCTTTTCTCAGCTCCAGACATGATATTTATATGGAAAGTAAAGATGAACTGAATGTTTTTCCACATCATGCCTCTTTAGGTCTTTTGTTCAATAACGGAACTACTTACATCTTGTATGGCTAGTCGATGAGTTAAAACCGATTTCATACGATCAAGGAGTTGTTCAGTAATTAAATTCCTTCAATATGAGATTCGGTGTGATCCACAAAGAATTTCTTGAATACTAAACCCTTCTTAGTATATTTCGCAATAGAACCTAACTAACCTTAGCCTATTTCTCAGAAAACCCAATTGCCTAAAGTAAGGCATTCTGAGATGTCTAGATCACTCACCACTTATCCTATTTCCTCTAATACACACTTGTCCAAAGTGAAATATCATTTTCTTCTAAAAGTCCTCGAAATCGTAAACTTTAACCAACTATCTAGCCAGAACCTGTTCAAATGTAGATCTAGTTCGTACTTACTTGTCTGATATATAAAGTTAGATATAGGACGTTTGTGAGCTCTTTAATAATAAGTCAAAAATTCAAATGGCTTGTTCAACATACCTGAAAAAGAAAGAAACATGTAGTTTAGTACTATTTGGTTCAGATTTGGTCGATAGATGAAAAGTATAGTATTTATAGTCTATAACTCCGAAATTATTTTATACTTGCTATCTATCTAATCAAAGGTAATAATATCTGGTAACACACGTTGTAATCGGGATTATATTGTCTTACAGCAAAATATTAGATGCATCTTCTTTAGAAATACGAAAGATATTATATTCTAAGCAATATATTGAAGACTAAATCAAGCACACCATCCCACTTCGATTACTTCAGATATAAATGAATTACACGAGAAAAATAAAGACTTCACTTTCGCCAACGATCACGCACATGTCGCTGGAGATATACTTGTCAAGCTTCAAATGTTATTCTTAAAAGCGATTTCCTAAAAGTGAGTGAAATTTCGAATTTTTGCAAGGATAATTTTTTAAGCAATTCTCAATATATCAATATTTTAGACAAAAGATTTATAGCGACAAGCAAAAAAAGTTTTAGTGGCTTTTTTATTATTTCATAATCTTTCATGTTGGAGCACCTAAATGTAGGCAAGGCTCACCAGATTAATATTACTCTTGAGAATTAAAAGCCACAGAGATAAAACAATTTAATATTTTTTAATAAAGTAAACTAATAATAATGAAATAACAAATAGGTTATGCATAATATTTTTTTTTATTTTGAGTAATATATAATATATATTTTTATTGAAATAAGTTCTAGTTTTTCTAATTATACCTCTTAATATTAGCTCCTTAATATAGGCAACACATAGCAGAGTAGTTTTGGTCTTGAATATTTGGTAAAACAACAGGGTTTATAGCAATAAGGAGTAAGGGTATGAATGCTTTTTTTTATTAAAATACGGACTTTCGTTTCATAATTAATACTTTTAATATTGAAGCGCCCAAATTTAGGCAACAGTTGTCTGAGTAAATTTTGCCTTGAGTATTTTGCGGTCAACGGAATTTATAGCGACAAAGAATGTGTATGAGGAATATTTTTCATCAGAATGAAGTGTTCTCTTTTATAATTCTTACATTTTATATCGCAGCGCCTAAAAGGAGGTAGCACCTTACGGCTTAATCTTTAATATACATACGTAATACAAGAGCTAAATATTTATTTGTATCCAGCCGATAGGAAAGAAGTGCAAAATAACAAAAACTTTCCTTTGAAGAAAACTTAAGTTCAAGGCACATATATTATCAACACCAGCATAAATCTTGATAATTCAATCGAGAGCAAAATTCGAACATGCAGCTTTTTAATTGGAATTGCGAACAGATCACCCGCTGGGACCCCAGCAATCCGCAATCCAAACAAAAAACACGGCACTCAGAAGCGTAGAGTGTTGTGAAAGACGAAAACAATTATTTTTTCGAAGTGCTGCGACAAGTGTACAGGGTGGGTGAGAAGTGAGGGAATGGAGTGTTAAGTGAAGTGAGAGAACAGAGAAAAAACACATTGCTCATAACGAAAAGGAAGCAGAACTAGCTAGAACAGTTGAGCTGCTGCTGTTGTTGTTGTTCATTTCAGTTGGTTTCGTTTTGTCGAACGCTGTCAGCTGACTTCTGGCACTTTTCGGCAGCTAACAGTTGCACTAACAACAATACAGCAAAAAATAATCAACGATTATGACCGAAGCGCTAGCGAATATGTATGCAAATGTGTTGTTGCTAAGTTTTTTATTTATATCATTACATATGCTTGCATTAGTATGTGCACTCACAATGCTGTAAATGTAGCGGTAAGCGTGTAAAAGCTGCGGTCGCTGTGGTTTCGTGGCGAAAAGCTGAAGTAAAAATAGCGCTTTAAGCATAAAGTCAGCAGCATGCAGTGCACATGCGTGTGCGCGGGTGGGTGTGCGCGTGTTTCAAGCATATGCTTGGTCAGCGAAAAAGTCCGCAAACCGCATGTAACCACTCCACCGCACAAATGTGTGGCAGTGGGGGTGGCAGAGGCCATTGCGGGCGTACAAATTGTTGGGGTGGTAAGGGGGGTGCTCATGACGAGGATGTGGCAAAGCATAAAAGTGGCCGCTTGCCGGAACAAGTGAAACATTAAGATAAGCAAAAATTTTTGTTGTTTTTTCGCTTTTGAGGGCACTCATTGGTCGACGATAGGAGTGTGCTGTTGCTGCTCCATTTACTACGATTTTTTCTTATTCTTCTTCTTCTGCTACAAATACGTTTTTTTCTCTTTGGTGGCATCACTTTACAAGAACATCACTATTACGTTACAACTACAAACAACAAATGTTGCCTACATATAGGCTGGTTTTAGCGAAGTCGCACACCTGTTTTATTGTGATAGCCGAAACGATCGGGAAAGTGCAAAAGGCTGGCAAATGATTCATTCTCGGAGTTGTATAATGTGTTGCAAATAACTTTATAAAAAAAAACCCTCTCTCAATTGTGATCTAAATACTAACCAGACTGTCCTTTTGGTTTATTTGTAAAAAGGTAAAAATATTTATTGATTAGGAAGGTTGCAGTTCTACGAAACTGATAACAGATGCTCTCGAATATGAAAGAGAACCGAAAACCTTGTTAACTTTTAACTGTTCCAAGATTTTGACAGAAAATCATTTGTTCATTTCAGAAACATTTATCCCACTTAGTGGTCTAACAAATGTGCAATGAAGTCCATGGAATAGTTCTTGAATGGCTGTCTCAAACAACATTTGCTCGGTTGAAACCTTGATAAGAAATCAACATCGCTATTCGAAAAATGAATCGAATCACTTCTCGCTTGAAAGACTTGTTGAAAAATGAGAAACTTTGCAGGCGTCTGAATCATAGAAACAAAACTACATCTTCAGAGAGAGAGTTAAGCATTTTAAGGCTGCAAAACGGTGATCCAAACGAAAGATTCTCAAAAGATTTCTTATGAAAAAGTCATAGATTTCATCATGCAAGCGCGGTGAACCTTTTATCTACCTTATGGTGATACCATAAGCACCAATTGGTGCTCTCGGATTTGTAATTTGAATTGCCATAAAAAAAAATTTTTTTTTTTATTTTTAAATTTTCTTTACAGAAATAATAAAACTTTCGACTCGTTGGTGGATAGGCATGAAATAAATATCCAAATGAATATTTTCATGAGCTCCTAAAGGTAAGCAACGCTTCTTTCAATTTAACAGCGATTGATTGGCGGTTAAAAATTAAAAAAATTATCAAACCGGAAAAAAGAATGAAAATAAAGTTACTTACAAATTTCTAGATGGAAATGGACAATCGTTTGAATTCAGATTTTCTTGAAATTTTCGGAGTTCAACACACTGTTAACCAACCCAGTCATTTAACGACGGGTAGGAAAAAGATGGAACTACATAAAAGGACAGAAGGAAGTTAGGATAACACAGCACCGCGTCACCGAACAATATTCAAGCTTATTTTTTTTTTTAACCTTTTGTGTTTTCGGCTGCCTTACGAAATTTCGATTCTTCTTCGTTTTCTGGTGCACACAATTTGCATTTGTTTGCATTCGCTCGTGCACATTGCTTTTTTATGTCTCTCGTTTTTTGTCATTGTTTTTTTTTCCATTTTTTTTATATCTCCACTCAAAATTTTTTGACTGCTTACGCTGAGTGCTTTCAACAAGCGCTGACCATTCATTGTTGACGCAGACCTTTTTGTTGTGGTGGGTGGGAGGCGTGTCAGCAGGCGGACCAAGCACATGTTGTTATCATTTTCATATGAAAATGTTGTTATTGTTGACATTGCTGTTGTCATTTTGCTTTCGTGTTTTTCTTTAAGGTGCCGTTATTTTTGTGCTTTTGATAACGTGTATGCATAACTTATGTGCTGAAATATATATTCGCAGGTATGCAAATTTGTTCTATTGGCTGTTTACTGCTGTTTCCATCATTCATAAAATTATATTTTCGGTGGATTTTTTGTGAACCTACAAATTTATGCACCCGGATGCGGAGATGTGTAAGAATTCAACGTTATGAAAGCAACTTTCGAAAGTTGTGTTCAAAAAATTTTAATGGAATGTTTGAAGGTAGGTATTCTTCAGTATTCAGTATTCTTCATTAAAGTCCTTTTGAAAAGCGAAATGTCCACTTATATTAAAACAATTCTCAAACCGCTCATCAGATTGAATCAGATGAATAAGCATTCAATCTTGTCGCTAAGAATTCAGTGCAGAAAGAATGGTTACCTGTAGGGTAGTTCGCTTCTGAAGATTCACTCACTTTAGGTACTACCTCCCTGAATTATGCGTACAACTTGACTGTCTCGGTGGTCATCAATATGTCTAGGTGGGTAATCAATATCAAAACTACGATTGCACCGCTTACATAAACACTTTTAAACGACATCCTTTAGCAGTGCGGAAGAAACTTTGACCTTGAAATCAACTCCGTTTCGTCAAATTGTCACAAACTTCAGCAGAAATCTGGTTTCATATGTTTACTAGAAGTTGAAGTCTGAAGGCTATTGGTAAGAATATAATATATAAATGTATATGTGATGCAACCTTGCATTTTTATTATCGGCTTCAATCACTATCCAAGATAAGATCTTCTTTCTATACTTCCCTATTTTTATATAATGATATAATCTATAAATACCAATTTTTATAATATGATAAGTCGGCGTTTCGAGAAATATACTATAAATGGTCATAGAGAAATATTTATAAAAATGCAAGAACATTTCGTCCTGGAACTTGAGTTTAAAGATTCGGACCGAGTTCTACCGTTTCCCGCCGTCTACACCTCAAGCAGCCCAACTGTTAACAAAGTCCAATAACTTATGCTCATACTTACTGACTTTGACCAATTCCAGAGGTGTGCAGAAGTAGAACTACCGAGTCACTTATTAGACCGTGTCTTCCTATGTTAGGTGTCTTCCCTTTTTCAGATGAAATTCTATTATAAAACAATGTTTTGAGCATGTTAGAATATCAGATACTAAATGCTGATTTGGGAGGCATAGCTGTCAAAGGAGCTGTCAAAGTAAACATCTGTACGTGTTTGACATTTATGATAAACTAGGAGCCATCCTGAAGACATCTTTCACAGCAATGAACATCACCTCCAAAAGTTAAGAGTTTAAGCCAATGGTATATGCTGATAAACCAGTTATGTCTGACCGGTGAGAAAGCAACTTTCGGGGCGTTGCACTGAAATCAGTCCAGATAAGCTGGAACAGTGTTGCCAAATAGGACTGAAAAAATTAACATAAAACGTAGACGCTGTGACCATATATTCACAATTGTATCCAAATACTACATACCAAATAAATTAAATATGAGGGTAGGTATAAATAAATCCATTATTTTTCGATAATAAGATCGATCAGAGTATACCAGTCTTGTTTACGGAGTATTGTTTGAGCATGCGTCAAAGATGGACACCAGTATTGAGAAAATATGTCATGTCGATAAAGGCGAAAACACGAGCCAGGCGGCTAAAATGTGAAAAGTATTTTATGGTCCTGATCCTACAACAGTCACTTGCGCGCAATTTTGGTTTCGTAAATTCCGTTCCGGTAATTTTGATGTTAAAAATGCACCACGCTTTGGACGACCAATTGTCGTCGACCAAATATCGATAAAATAATGGAAATCGTGTATTCCGACAGTCATTACTATAACACAGTAAGTGTTACAGTAAGCACTATTTCGATTTCCCAGGTACTATTGCAGCAAAGAAGCACAAAAAACCGTTCGGAACTATTTATATGGGGTTGTATACTCTTGGATCGAATTTCCATTTGTGAACAAGCAATAAAATTAATCAATTTCTGAAGCGGATGGTTACTGGTGAAGAAAAGTCGGTCATCTAGACAACGTCACATGAAAAAATTTGTGGTCGAACAGTGGTGAGCCGGCGCAAACGGTGGCCAAGCCCGGGATGACGGTCAGGAAGCGTTTGCTATGAGTTTAGTGAGATTGGAAAGGAATCATCTACTATGAGCCGCTCCCCTATGGCCGAACTCTTATTTCTGACCTGTTCTGTCAATGAGTGAATCGTCTGAAGGAAACATTCGCGGTCCGAATTGAAGCAGTCAGCCAGAAGCGGCCAGCTTTGACCAAGAGGAGGGGAATTGTATTCCAACACAACAACACTGGGTCACACACATCGGCAGGGACTCGTCAGAAGCTCCGGCAACTTGGTTGGGCGGTTCTTTTGTATCCACCTTATCGTCCGGAACTGGTACCAGGTGATTGCTATCTGTTCTTGTCTATGGCGAATGATTTTTCTGGTGACAAATTCGTCTCGAGAGAAGCTTGTAAAAACCGGCTGTCACAGTGTTTCACCGTCACACCGGCTGTCCGTAATGAGGAGGGTTTCTATAGGGCTCAGGGAAAAATATAAGTCACTTCAATCAAATTTCTCTGTTTAATTAAAAATTGATATTTTATAACTCTAAAACAACACCCTATTTTAGTATTAAACAAATCTACATACTTTTAACCCAACTTCCACCAAATTTCAATTCAATGCCCTTTTTTAATGTTAAATATTTTATACTGCATTGTGTACAAAACTGTTTGATTGATTACTCAAATAAGTTTATAAATATAATAAATATATGAAACACTTTTGTATTTATTAGTCACAAAAATTTTTTTAAATTTTAAGCCGCTTAAACAAGTCAGCAAAAAAATTGCCAACGAAAATCCTGACTAATCTCTTTGGCTAAGAATCTTTGTGCAAGCCAAATATTTTTATTGCTAAAATTTTTTCAAATAAGCGTTTAGCTTTTTGCTATTGTTGTGTGTGATATTTTTAATAAATTTTTAGAATTTTTTTCAAAAAATGTTTGCGCATTTAACTAAACATTGTATTTAGTTTTATTAATTTCCAATTTATTGCGTTTATTTGCAAAGCAAATCCTCTTGTCTTACAAATGGCAAACAAATTGCTTTTTTTATACCCGCGCAACATGCTGCACAGAGCATAATATATTTATACACTATTTATAAAACTAATCAAGTTAGATATAGAGTTATATACTAGCGAGGGCCAATTGCGGTTTCAAAACTATTAAAAAGTGGGTATGGCCCCGCCCCCTTATAGGTTTTACGCACATATCTCACAAACTACTAAATCTGTATGAAACAAACTTGCTTAGTGCAAACATTTCGACCACCTGCTCATACAGTGTGAAAATGGGTGAAAACGGGGGAAATCGGGCCGGCCCCTACATAACATACATTATGTTGAAAACTACTAAAAGTGCAATAACTCACTAAGGAGACACGTCGAAAGTTTTAAATTTTAAAGTAAAGATGGTAGGGAAGAGCTGCATCAGCATCGCAGTAAAATTTGGACAGTGGGCATGGCACCGCCCACATTCGTGTGAAATCCCTTATTTCAGGAACGATTAGACAAACTTCCACCATATTTCTTGCATAATATTGTCCTTTCATTTTTACATTACAGATTGGATGGACTACAATGGACGAAATGGCACTAATACCACCCCTACTTGCGATATAACACAATTCCAAATTCCATCTAATTCTTCTAATTTACAGTATATGAATGAAGCACCAATTAAGATATCGGAGCAAAACTTCGCAAATATAGTGCCTTCAAGGTATGCCATCCCTCTCATTTAAAAATGATCGAAATAGGAATATAATTTTCAAGCCCCAGATACCTTATATGTGGACCTCAGTGCCTATGGTTGACTTCATACCGGAAACATCGATTAATCTGTGAGATATATCAATGAAATTCAGAGATCAGAGAACATTCTTTCCTGATAGTAGTGCTTACTGGTGCCAAAAAGGGGTACAATCGGGTCAATACTTCCCCTGACTCTTATTTACCTAATATTATGACTTCCATATCCATTACAATGTAAAAAATCTTAGCATAATATATCGGTCTATAAATTACAGTAGTCCCCATAAGTTATATATACTGTCTTTCGTTCGTTGTAGCATATATCGGTCAAAATGTGAGTTATCTTATAAAATTGTGTGGTCACATTTTCTTTACTCTACTTTTATTTCTATATATATTACATAAATATATCCTAATGTATTATATTTCGTCTCTTTTGGTCTAGGTGGTAAATTGGGAGAGTATATAATTCGGCTGCACACGAACTTAATACTTCCTCATTTGTTATTCTTGCTGTTGTATTTAAATTTATTTTATATGAAACTTTGTACAAAAATATCGATTGGTGAGTCAGTGACTAAAAAGGAGGAAGAAATTAAAAATTGCTGCCGGAAAATAAATTTAAAAAAATACAAAAACGACATAAAATAAGAAAATCGCAAATATTTCGCTATGAAACGTTTTTAATAAAAAATAATGGCACAGCATATTTCATGAAAATTTTACGCCAATTAAAATCTTTGAAGTATCAACAAAAAATTAAATTTTAAAATTAAAATATTTATGCAAATGCCAGAAATTAGTTGGAAAATTAAAAAAAAAGAAAAACTAAAAAAGTATAGCAGATAAATTTATCGAAATTTCAATGCAACTAATCACATATGTTTAACATATGGCAATAAATTTCGCTTTTTTTTGGAAACTATGACAAAAAAAAATAAAAATTTAAATTTAACAAAAAGCGGAAAACATTATAAAAACCTAAAGCAAATAATTTAAAGTTGACAAGTGTTGCAAATAAAAAAAACGAAATTAATCTGCGCCACGCCAAAATGTGACAAATTGGCGCAGCATGCAGCCGATAGCCAACAGCTAGAGTATATATGTGCGTACAATGGCCTGTTAAGCTGCCAGTGAAGCGGCAAAACGCACACGACTTAGCTGAGCTGCCGGCTAACAGAGCGATTTGCTGCTAAACAACTTAAATACCGCCAGCAACGAATGCAACTCCGCGTCGTGCGCTTCGCTGAGCCGCACGCGAAATGTCGCAATACCGTTAGATATTTTTTCTCTTTTTTTGAAGTTTGTGAGGCATGAAATTTTCATAACCGTAGTACAACCAAATCACCTGATAGGTTATAAATATACTATTGAGCAAGGCGAAAGCATAACTGATAAAATGGTGGGCGACAAAACAGTTATGAAATAAAAATCAATGAGCGCATAAAACACAAAATGGTGGACGCAGTGATTGGATGCGCTCACATCACTCACAGTATCTCGAGTACTAGGATTTACAATTCGAACAGGGTTGCCACCTTGTTTTTTACTTTGAAATTGTATTTGAGATATGAAATTGGTTACCGAAGCAGAAATAGAAAACTTGATTAGAGTTGACGGTTTTTTTAATTTTGGAAATGGTTTCAATTTTGTATAGTTATAGGTGCTTGCAACTTATGTCACATATATTTGATCACAAAGCTAAATATAGAGATACCTAAAATTTTTTTCATTATCCTTTCATGCACTGTTTTTCAAGCCTTCAAGCCTTATATCTCTCTCGGCTTCTCCTCCATCTCTCTCTCTCTCTCTCGAACTCTGTTCCTCTATGTCGTCTTCTCTCTTCTTCCCCCTGTTTCCCTCCATCACTGTCTCTATCTCTTGCCCTATCTCTACCTTCCTCTTCTATCTCGTCCTCTCTCTCTTTCCTCTTCCTCTCCCGTTCTCTCTCTCTCGAACTCTATCTTTCTCTCTTTGGACCTTTACTTAAGTTCTCCACTAGATCACTAAAAAGGCAAACTAAAGTTTGGTTTGGAAGGTTTGTAATTTCAACGCCAAAAATGTTTTTCTTAAATTTCCATGCAATTCTTCACATGCGTATAAGTTGGAGCCGATTTACGAAAGTAAATGTAACTAAGTAACCCTTCTTTAACACCAGTCCGTCCTCTCTCTCGTTTAGATAGTACATATATATGTATACATATAGATATAGTGTACTCTCTAGCGTACACTGAAGATGTGAGATCAGAAGAAGCTGGAGTCTTCGTGTTTCCTTGCCCTAATCATAAGTGAAAGTCTTCGATAATTCGGCAGCAATCCACATTTTTCGCAGTTTCACTCAGAAGATCACTACTGAACTAAAATATAATAGAAATCGAAGGGTTCAACTTAGAGGATTAGAAACTGCAGTACTTCGGAGAATCGCCTGAAGCTAGAAACTAGTTATTCGGAAGTAGAGTTGTAGTGCTATGGTTGCCACCTTAATTCAAGCTATAAACGACTTGGCTTTCAATGGAGGGATTTCAAAATTATTCTGTACGATCTTTCGGACATGAAAATAGAGAGCTCTGAAGCGCCGGTATCGGCAAAAATAAGAGCAAAAATAAAAAATGCCAACTGTTCACATTTAAAACTGAAGAAGCCACTGTTCATATCTAGTTCCTCAGCTAGAATTCCAGTTGGGCAACGACAATATGCCACCGGTGGGCGAATTAATTGGAAAACGGTAAAATCATATGCAAATTCGCAGTTTTTCCAAACGCGAATTGTTAGCATTTTTCAGGCTTCCAACTATGTACATAAACAATACATATGTATATATCTGCCTTGCTTTAGAGTAAATATATGGGATTTTTTGTATTTCATATTTGCTTTTGTATGCTTTCAAAATATCAGCGCGTTGTTTGTGTTGTCGAGAGCGTAAAGAAAACACGAAAAGAGTAGGTTGAAAAAGAGTTTAGCATTTTTTTTGCAATAACTGAAAACAATTGAAATATAGAGGGAATAGAGCAGCACGCTTACAAACATATGTTGATACTAAGTAAGTAAACAATCATATTCGCGAAAATGTGTGGGTGGGGTTTGAAAAAAAATAAATGCGAAAAAAATAAAATTGAAAATTGTTGCTAGCTTCAGAAAGTTGGAGCAATCATCGGCGGCGACGCTGTCTTAAGTGAAGAATGACCTGAGTTTTCATTTCGTCAACTTTGGCGGGTTTAACATGTTTGGATTCCTGCCGATAAGGCAGGAAACACATCGAGAGTATACTTTTTATGACCGGAAAGCTATATGAGTACCAACTTCATATATGTGACACTCAATTGGCGATTTTCTATTCATTCCTAATCTTGGTATAAATTTTTGAGGAATTTGTCAGGAAATTTTGTATAACCGAAGTGGCAGTAGAACCAAAAAACCGACAATCCAATGATCTTATTAATTTATTTATATATTGGCTTCGTAAATTCCGTTCCGGTATTTTGGAAGTCAAAGATACACCACACTCTGGAAGGTCATTTGTCGAAAATATCGATAGAATAATGGAAATCGCCTATTCCGACAGTCATATAAGCACGGTTTAGATTGCCCAGGAGCTGAACGTTACACAAAAAATCTTTTAATAAGGCTAGATACGCAAAGAAGCTCAATGAATGGGTGCCAAACGAGTTAACGCAAAAAACCTCCTAGAGCGAATTTCCATCTGTAAATCGATCCATTTCTGAAGTTGATGGTTATTTGTGATGAAAAGCGGGTCACTCACTGAAGACAACGTCAAGCGAAAACGGAGCCCGCGCTAACTGTGGCCAAGCCAGGATTGACGGTCAGGAAGGTTTTGCTATGAGTTTGGTGGGATTAGCAGGGAACCATCTACTATGAACTACTCCTCTAAGGTCGAACTCTTTATTCCGGCCTGTACTGTCAATAATTGGACACCTTCAATTCCAATTCCAATTGGATCCAATTGGATACCTTCAAAATGGCAACAAGTTTTCGAAAAGAATGGCGCATATTTGGCAGAAAGTGGATCATTCTAACTATGCTAAATAAAACCATAAATTTGATGCAAAAATAATGGTTTTCGTTTTTCTAAGCCTTGTAACAATTGGACAGTGATAACGGAGATCGGATGACCATTACATATAGCTACATATAGCACACAACCGATTATTCAAATATGAGAATTTTTGTTTATAACCAGTGCAATTTATTTATTTTCTTTGTTAAATTATTCGTTATCATATATGTAAAATGAGAGTTTAATATTATTAATGTCACGTTGTTGTAGCTTTCAGTTCCCATACAACCGATTGTTCAGATATAATACTTTGCATTGTAAGTCACATAACTAAAGAGCTAAAAGCATGAAATTCCACAGAATAGTTTATTATCAAGAGTAGAAAGCAGACAGTGGAAACTATTAAGATCGGTTAAATGTATATGTTGCAGTTGCTCCCCCACAACCGATTGTTCAGATATAAAAAAATTAGACATAACTTCAATAATTTAGTGACTACAAACACGAAATTTCGCAACCTCATTACTAAACACATATAGACTAAAAGCTGCATATATCAGCCAGATCGGACAACTACAAAGCATAGCCGCCATACAACCGCCTTCTCAAATTTAATATTTTTTACGCAAAAAAATTTAAATATTTTCATTTATTTATACACTAAATCTTCCTTTATTACTACAACGACATGCCTAAACTTCCCAGCTCCAGCGAAATTCCCGCGCTAAGCTTCCAAATTTAGCACATTTATAAACCAACAACAACAGCGAGCCGCTCCGAAGCACCATTTTCACGAACTCACATAACTACTGTGTTTTATCTACTTAAATTCCAAGCTATCGACAAACCGTGCATTTCCTGCTAGCAGCCAATTATTTACGGAAAATCGAAAATTTACTTGCGACAAAACGAATTTACGGCCAACTTAGAAATTTCATTATGCTAAGCAGGGGCATTGGGGCACCGTAGGCCGCAGCTACACTACACTACACTAACCTTGTGCAGCTGCACTAAACTTGTGCGCAAGTTTTGTATGGCCAGCGCATTGTTGGTGTGCTGCGATGTCTTTGGCAGCTAGCAGTTGGCACAGTTTTCTCTTTTAACTTTTATTTACCTTGCAAACTGGTAATCTGCTTACTTACAGTCACAAATGGTTGTGGACATGAACGTGGTGGCCTTATTTGTGGGCTTATTGCCACAAAATGGATGCATAGCATATATTCGCATACGAATTTGCTCTTATTCCAAAATATATGTATGTGTGTGCAAGAGCGTAAGTGTATGTGTGTATGTGTGTGTGTAAATATGTATATGTGTATGTGTGTTTGTACGTAGTTGATCTGGGCCATCGGCCTATCGCAACAGCCTTGCCAAAGCAGCTAGTAAATCGTCAAGACGAGCGACTTAAACATACACACACACACAGACACACATGAATAATCCGCACACGCACACATATACACACGCAACTGTACTCACATCTTCAAACATTGCCTTATACACGTAGCTGTCACGCATTTTTGTTGCCTAGTGCTGTCTAGCTCGCTTTTCATTCACATTTTTCTGCTGCGCTTGTAAGCCCACACTTGTCTACATATATGTGTGTGTACATATGTAAGCGTGTGTGTTTGTGTGTGTGTTTGCTTATTTCAAACATTCTGTTGGTCAAACTGTCAGGTGAACAATCGCAAAATTTGCACTGTGCTTAAAATCCGACAACAAAAGTTAGATAACTGTTAAAATCGTACGTGTATTGGTTACCAAATGATCGCTAGCTTTATTTGTGTGCGTGTCTGTGGCCGAAGCGCCACATGCCCCAAAACGAAATACTTGCCGCTACCAATACACCAACTAGTACATATTACTAGCAAAATTTGCTCTACATGCCACGATGAAGCCAATAACTTTGCTGCTGCTGTTTTTTTTTTTAACCCATTTTGTGGTTGTTGGGTTGTTGGGATGCCCAATGTGGCATGCAACGCTTGTATGAATGGTTGCTGCTTTTCAAATACACATGTACATACATATATATTAAACACATGAAACATACTGTCTGCTTATTTACATCCCATGTACACCACTCATCTCTCTTCCTCTCTATCTACCCCTCTCCCTCTCTGATTCACGTGCTAGTCTTGCTTCTAAATCCTTGTGTTGAAAGCTGTATAATGCGTGCTGTCCGAAACTGTCGTTGTCTTGCTCCTTTGTGCGGAACTTAATCTTCACATGCATTTGCACACACACACACACATATATATATATATATATATGTATAATTTTCATTTTTGTTTATTTATTTATTTCTTTTTAGTAACTCGTCTAGCTTTTAGGCGGAATTGAGTTCATTCCTTGCACTTGCCAACGAATGACACATAAAAGTTTAAAATGAACAACTAAAGTAAATTTAAAAGCAAAAAATTCTTGAAATAATTTAAAGTGCAGTAATATGTTGGACTACAGAGTCCTTAAACAACTCCTTTTAGCTATAAGCAACGTATATAATAGAGAATAAGGCTTTTAACGATATATCTTACACAATTAAAACCCCAACTTAGGTACCTTAGGTACGACAAAAAAATACCCAAAAAGTGAAAAATTATCTGTGGAAACTGTATTTAAGTAATGGGAAAAATTACAGCAACAATTCGTATGAGAGAGCTCTAAGAGTTGATATTTTTTTTTTGTTTTTTTGAAAGGAAAGTAGTCTATTATAAACCTCCTTTTCACAAGAGAGCTAAAAGAGACTAGAATATAGTGTGAAATTCCACTCCAATAAAGATCTAAAACACAGCTTGTATTGAACTCTTGTAAACCTGAATGTAAAAAATTCGCATCTTGCCTAATATCTTATATATCTAACTCGTGTTAACTCGACCATTTTGAAATATAGCTACAGCAAACACACTGTGAACTTCGAAAATAGAGCCCGAATTTGGCATAACTGGTCCGTTTTTAGCGAAGTTCTCACTGTTTGAGAGTTTCAGTTCTTTCAAAAGGAGGTGTCCTAGTATGAAGTTTCACTTCTGAAAAGATCCAAAAAGGGATCTGAATCGACTTTTGGGGCTCTCTGGGAAAAATATAATATAGCACCAAGAAAACTAAGTTTCTAACTCGGCTGAGATCCATATTTTCAAGTTCAACTCAAACTGATGACTTCGAAGAGCCAGCTGCCACTTAGTGTGGCGGATCCCTTTATTGCAACATTGTTCCGGTTCAGATAGATGATTTGAAAAAAAAAACATGAGATTGAAATTACAGTCCCCGAAATAAAGATCAGGGTGGTATGACTGCCTTATATTGATGATGAAGAGCTCGACTGTAGAAAATGTCACACCTTTACATGGTTTGTTGCACAGCGACCACCATGTATCAAGACCTTCCGCATACTTTTGTTTGTAGGCAGAGTCGGGCTTGTCTGATAGCTTAAAAGCTCACAATACAAACGTCATGAGAAACTTGAATATCGTTGTAAAACTTTCAGCTTTAAAACATCTACCACAACTTGGACCGAAGGTGCCGAAATTCAGCGATCGATTTTTGAAGTTAGAAGAAATTAATCTTCTTCACTCTGACGCATAAAGAATGCTTCCAGATATTTAGATTCACCTAACAGTCAAGCCGAATTAAAGAGAAACTAGAGTTTTCAGAATCTGCTATCAAACTATCACTCTGTAGTGTGGGAGGTGTCAACTATGAATCAGGAAGATTACTCCAAGCATACGTCCTCCGCTGGGTGAACTTCATGAAAGCTTAATTCATGCGAGAAAATCTCTTGTAAAACAAGTTTTGATGGCAAGACAATTTCTTCATTTCCAAAGGGCTTCAGTTTCCAAAGGCCACTTGATACACAAATTATCCAAAGTCATAGATTTCCGTTATATACATAATTTGATGTCAGGACTCTGACCTACCTCTCTCTGCCGCAAGAGAAGTGAATAACGGAAGACTCGAGAGAACCAGCATCCGAAAAACATTTAAAACTATGTGTGAAGTGTGTGTGATTTCAAAGTCTATACCAGTTCACTTAAGAATAAATGGATTTAACTTCCAATTCCCTCTTACTAGCAGTATCACTGAGAAGAAACGCATAACTAAATAAGTAACCCATAACATAACAATATAATAATAAGTCCAAGTACACGAACCCCTATGCTCATTCTTTTCGGTTTGAAACAACTAGCACGAGCCCTTCAAAATGGAGCAAAGAAAATCAGTTTTCCTCGTTCAATAACTTTCTTTCTATTTAGAAAAAAATAACTAAGCTGAGCTGGTTCAACTGATTTACATCGTTATACATTAGAAGTAGGTTTCACCAAACTATGCATGGCACTTTCTAAACATTGAGTATGAGAACCTTTCCTTAGCTGTTCCACACACAATCTCTAGCCTCGCACAGTCACACATAGATGGATAAGTCTGTATGGCTTAAAAAGCCCCTAGGCGCTCAGAGATTGAATGTGTTCAAGCATTTGATTGGCAATTATGCTTTCAGCTGCCTGAGAAAACCCTTTCAAATCGCCACTTACACATACAGACACACATAGAAAACCTGAGCCGAAGTGCATAAGTAGAGTTCAAAGTTTCCAATGTCTTCCTTTTTCATGGCTTACACGCATATTTTTGTGCTTTTGTCCAAACTTTCCATCGCCAAGGTGTACACAATTCTAATACGCTCTTTAGTGTCGTTGTTGTTGGTCGTTAACAACCATGGCCGCCTACTTCTAACAACTAATCTGCACCAGGTGACCACTTATGCGCTCAACATAACAAAAACAACAATAAACAATAACAAAAACATAAGTAAAATTTTCACCTCAGAGTGCCGAACGAGGAGCTGGCGGAGAATGAAGTGCAAAAGATGGATAGATAATGGCGGTAATTCACAGTTGAGTTTTATAGGTATTTACATATATATACATATTTACATCTATTCTATATGAGAGCGGGAGAGGAAGACCGCGAGGTTGGGAGAGAAAAAGAGGTATAAAGATATTGCAAGTGAATACAAAATGCTGACCTTGAATTTATTTGTTACAGAAATAATTATTGCTATTTCCTTTTATTTCATTTTCTTCTTCATTTCAGCAGTGGTTACAAAACCTTTGCCTACTTTCCAAAATCCAAAAAAAAGTAAGTAAAATATTGCCACAAGAGCATCACAGGTTATCTTTTTACAAATTTAAATCAGATTTTTAATAGCACAGAGTTGCCACACTCCTAACAATTTTAACAAAACTAATAATAAAACGGAAGCCTTGAATATTTCTAAATGAAAGATGATACATTTGGCAAGAGACTGTAAAAAATACTTGTAAAAAAGCATATAGAGTTGCCACATGCTGAAAATTTAGTTAGAAATTTACAAGGATAAATCGCTTCCACGCTAGCTCTAACTTTTTTCATAAGGTGATGTCTTTAAAAATACTGGAATAAATTGGTTTAAAAAATAAAAGAAAATTCGCAAAATTTTTCAGTAGAGAGTTGCCACATTTACAAAAATCTGCAATGCTAATTTTAAAACAGGAGAGTTTGAATGTTCCAATATGAAAGATGATACAATTTGGCAAGAGAATGTAAAAAATGCTTGTGCAGAATCGTATAGAGTTGCCATATGCTGAAACTTTAGTTAGAAATTTACACCGATAAATCGCTTCCGCGCTATCCTTAGTTTTTTTCACAATGTGAATGCTTTAAAAAATTAGAGTAAACTAATTTAACAAATGAAAAAATTTTCGTAAAATTTTTCAATACGCATTTGCCACCACATTTAACAATTTAAACAAAATTAATAATAAAACAGAAAAGTTTGAATATTTCAATATGTGAGATTTTGAAAAAGAATTTACAAGAGAATATAAACTATACTTGTAGACATGAAGTAGAGTTACCACGTGTCGAAAATTTAATTAATAAATTACATGAAACAACATTTTCACTTTTTTTCATTCTTGTATTTTCCACAACCCGATGTGTTTAAACCAATTAATTTAAAAAAATTTTTTTCATCCTTTTTTGCTTCTAAATTGCTATATTTTTTATATTTCTAGGTAATGTGTAAATAATGTAAATACTAGCATAAGTCATTCAAAATATTTAATTACTGACAGAAACATTTATTTACTTTGCCGAAAAAAATAACTAATAACAATGAAGTCCATATTTGTAGTACACGTCGTATACGTAACTAAAACGATTGCTTTGGAAAATGAAAAACGAAATGAATGTTATTGATTTTCTTCATTTTGTATAGTGTTACAGCATACTTATTCGCTAATATACAATTTTTTTCTTACAATTCTTACAATGCTTACAATTGCAATACATTAAAAGCAAAATAGATTTAAATAATTTACATAACTTTTCACTTATACTTCTTGCTAACAGTTTTCCGCTCAAAATTTTCTTCATATGTCCCTTTATGGACCTTAGCCAACGAATTGTAGTATCTCTCGATGTCCATGTCATATAAGCAAAATAACTGATTTAATTCTATTTTTCCATTTATAAAACGAGAATTCTTCCATAAGATCATACCCTGCTGAGAACACGTGGCGTATACACAACTTAACGTTTTTATTTCACTTAAAACGCCAATTAAATGTATTTTTTGCCGCCTATTTATATTTTCAACCACTTAAACTTGCCTTCCGTTTTTAGTCAGCGCAAATTTCCTCCAAAAATATCACATCCTTTTAGCAACATATGGCGCATACACAACTTATACGATTTATTTTTATTAAGACCATAAGCTTTTAAGCTTTAAGCGTAGCGTAAGTGACAATAAAATGAATTATTTGCTAAGAAATATTAGCAATTATTTGGAAATAGCACTTATAGCGCATATATGTATACATAAAGACAGATAAAGTGCTGTGTGCGTGTGAATTTATGTCGGTGCGACATGGCGTATGCGTGACATTAAAGTCGTAAATTTCTTGAGAGGAACTAAAGTGTTTTGCGCGCATGGGAAAATGCCTCAAGTAAACGTATTTAAGTATGCCACATATAATTGTGTGTGTATATATACATTTATATATATATAATTAAGGAATATTGCGTCTTTCAGCAGACAATTAAACACATCGTTTACGACAAAAATGTGCCACTTAATCGCGGTGGTAATGAGCAAAATCCCCAGCATTGACACTTTGGCCACAACATGCAGCAATACCGTACGCATTTCGAAAAGGTAAAGGAAGAAAAAAACGAAGGCAGATATACCCACACGTAAAGAAAAGTACAGCATCAAGGTAAGTAAGTAATAAGTGGAAAAGTGTAAGCGCAAAGTGAAATGCAATTCGGCTTAAATGCGAGTGCTGGCATTAAATGTGTAGCTGCGCCATCGAAAACAACTCTATCAATGATTAATGTAATTTCATGCGCCACTGGCTTATATACTGCCAAGGACATATTACTTAATTGCTTGCTTGGTAAGGGCATGCTGTTTTCTTGACTACAACACACACACATGCAGACATATGCACAGCGGTACTTATGCAAATTGCAGCGGGAAAATTGAGCAGCAAGCCTGAAGCGACTCACTCGTTGAAGGAATGTATAGAGTAGGTAGTTGGAAGTTACGTTAAGGCTTAAAGCTACTAGACATACACGCGCATGTACATATATACTCGTACATATAGCAGAAATGAGTAGCGGAAATGAGTAGCGGTACACTTAAATCTGCTGCTGAAGAGCTCGAGTGTATTTAGTGCAAACCTGTTAGCAGGTAGCGCAACTACTTAAGTGAACAAGCGCACACATACACACCTTTAAATTCATATACACTGCTTAAATAAGCTTTTCAAGCGAGCAAAATAATTTACGTAGGCGTTTGCAAGTTCGCAAGCTTAAATACACATATATATTTACTAACAAAAAAAAGTGGAGAAAATCAGTGTAGCAACAATTTTGCTACGCGAGAATCTGCCGAGGGCCACTTAAAAATGAAAATGTGACGAGCGGCGCACGACAAAATACAGCGCTGTATGAAAAGCATACACAACTACAATATAACATATGCATCTACACATATATAAACACATGCATGTATTTGTGTGGGTAGTGCCGCTGCGCATCATCGCAGTCGCTACCTTCAACACGTAATTGGATTAATGCGATAATTCGCTTGAATGCAGATAACGCGAGTTCCACTATATTCGCTATATTCGTTCCACATAGCCGCTTCTGACTGACTGTGTAAAAAGCTCATAAAAGTACAAAAACAAAAAAAAAAAAAAAAACACGACAAAAAAGTAAAAAAGTAAGAAAATTATAATAACGTCGGCTGAGTGTCGCGCTGAACGGCTTAATTTTAATTAAAAATATGTAAAATGACGGCATTTAAACTAAATGACTTCTTTGCGAAAGTAGAGCGCATATTATGTAGTGACTATAAGATAAGTTGGTGGATAATAGGTGCTGTAGAGCTGGCGAAGAAAAAAATCAAGATTAAAGTACGGGAAGCGAATGTGAAACGGAGGAGGAAAGTAAGTGATAGAGTAAATTGTCAGAGTTAACTAAATTAAGAGGAGATTAATTGAAATGAGGGGAATGGAGTGGGAACGGAACGGAACGGAATGGAATGCAACGAAACGGAATTGGAACATCGCACAAACCAAATAAATGTCAACAAAACACGCATTTGGTGCAAGAATTGTTTAAATTTTGATTATTGCGCAAATATAAGAAATTTAAAGGCGAACTGAAATTGGAACAAAAAATATTTTAGTGTTTAAAAATGCAGCAAAAATTAAATAAATGAAATTGCACTACAATTATATTAACCACAGAAGCAATATCAATTTTTATGTAATAAAAATGTTATGTCAATAAAAAATAAAAAGAAAAAATAAAATTTATTTAACTTAGTTTGAAATATACAAACTGAAATGGATCCATGGATGAAATGGATCTTTGGAATCAGGTTAAATGTAATGACGAACACGTGAAAGTCGCAAATATTATAAAACGAAAAAAATGGAATTATGCAGCAAAAAAAAAAAAAACTTGAATGAAATAAAACTGGAACGAATAAAACTTGCCGGATTATTATTATTACTATTTTTATTGTTCTATTATATCTATTATTATTATTATCTATTAGCTACATATATTATCTATTATTATTAGTATTACAAAACTTGGAACGAAATGAAATTTAAACGGAATAGATGTCGTGGATTCAACGCCAAATAGCCTAACACCCTGAAGAAAATAAAAGCTAAAAGAAATTATATGGAATCGAAATATAAAGAATTCCAGTCGAAAATCTAAAACATTGAAAAAAAATAAAAATAGAACAAAGCTTGGAAAAGGAACAACAAAGAACTTAAATGAAACAAGGAATGAAATGAATTAAAATATTTGAAAAAAAGGTAATGAAATGTAATGAAATTGGCGTAAAATGCGAAGCTGAAAGCGAAATAAATATGGAATCAAAATTTATTGGGTTCAACTCTAAGAAGACTGTCAAATAAACCAAAATAAACTGGCATGACACCTAAAAGATAATGAAAAAATTTGCAGCAAAATTTAATGAATTCATCCCCAAATAAGACGAGAAATGAAACCAAACAAATATATGGAAATATATAACGAAGTGAAATGAAAACGGAACACATTGCAATCTGATTTTTCTAGATTTTCCGCTAAATAAACGGACAAATGAACCGAAATAAAACTGAAATGAAATGAAATCAGTGAGATGAAATGAAATGAAATGCGAACAAACTGAAACAAGAACTACACTGTGCTATGCTAAGTAAGCTAATTAAAGTAGAATTAAACGCGATGAACTTTGAAACAAATTGAAAGGACGAAGTAACATGGATCATGAAACGAAACGGAATGAAGACAAATTTCATCATAAAACCAAAAAGGCGATATGAGAGCAATTCGAACTTAGCGAACAGCCGACAACTTGAAATGCAAAAGCTCTAAATCATAATAACAAAAAACCTAACGATTACCCTCTCGACCAACCCATGCAAGGGTCGGAAGTCACATACTTGCGGAATTAGCCGAGCCATTAAAGGCGAGAGAGTTTTTTAAGCGTCGAGATCTCAAACTGCTCAGCAACAGAATCAAAAATTTCAAGAGCTTAAGAATAAGCTAGGATAAATTTCATATAATCTTATTTATTAAGTGAAAATAATGTAGTTTTTTTAATGTTGAAAATTGGGTCTGATAAAACAAACGTGCTGGAATGAGCATTAAAATCGTGACATACGCGGCGGAATGGTTCGATTAGTTCAAAATTTGATCGATATGTTCATAACATTAGGGGTCTAAACAGCCTAGATAGACGATATGTTTGATCGATATGTTTATAACATTAGGGGTCTAAACAGCCTGGATAGACGCGCCGGTATATTAATTTTAACTTCAGACAAAAAAAAGAACTGTAAACTGATCCACACACAAGAGTTTCACTAGAATATCATGCCAAGCATTTCCCTATGACTAGCGAGTGCAGGCAGATTTATAGGCTTTAGACGACTAGTGTTTGGAGGAAGACATAATCAAGAATAAAATCGGAAATGCCCTTTTCAAAAATTAAAAATTGTGTTCGAACGGACTCTAATATGTCAGAATGGATTTAGTAACTAGGGTCCCATACCATCCATACCAAAGACCCATATTGTAATATAGACCAAGTGGTAAAAAGAGTTTTAGTAACAGACGGATCTTTAAATTCCTTAGACCAACTTTTAACAAAACTGAGAAGACCTTTAGCTTTCAAAACCATTGTAATAATTTGAAGACTAAATTTCAGTTTGGGGTAACTCTCCATAGTATATATATATATCTCCCTATATATGCATAGGGTCCATAGTAACTCTCAAATCAACAAAGTAAAATACTTTCTGTAGAATATAGATATAGATTTTTATTACATAAGGAGAGACAAATACAGATTAACTCTATGGGAAAAGCACATCAACTTGCATGTTTTAAGATTAAGGGGTATATCATCATATACATACATATCATATCAAGTAACCAAATTGTTTTAGTCTGTCAACTTAGCCTTTCAACTATTGAAGTATATGATTTAAAAAGCTTTACATGGTCGGCAAATAATAAAATTTTTGAGTACTGTATACAGGAGAAATATAATTAATAAGTAACAAGAACAGAATCGGATCAAGATGACTACCTTGTGGAACAGCTGAAGAGACACTAACTGAATCCGAAAGAATATCATTAGATATCACTCGTTTTGTGCTATTATTGAGATAAGAAGATACCCATTGAGAAAGAAATCCTGGTTGAAAGCCAAGAAGATTAAGCTTAGGCAAGAGAATTAACTGATTAACTTTATCGAAAGCTTTGCTAGAGTCAGTGCATAAAACATCAGTATGCTTGTTCTGCCTAAAACCGTCTGATACATGGTTCACAAATTCATGCTAGTTTGTCAGTGTGGATTTCCCTTTACGAAATCCGTGCTGAGAACGCGAATTCAATGGAGAAATTGAAAAAGTAATTTGATCTGTGATAATATCTTCAAAACAGTTTAAGTGTACTCCATAGTTTTCAGTGAATAACCTAAATCCAATCTTATGCAAAGGGATTATAAACGGCTGTTTCTATATTGAAGATAATGTAACTTGTTCAAGAGAGAAATTAAATATCTTTGTCAAAAGCAAGTAGATATATTTGACACAATTTTTACGGAAGCATTATGGTAGCATATCAGGGCCCTAGATAAAGTACGAATTTAACTTATTTAAATGAAGTATGGCGCCTTTTTCGGAAATATTATAGTTGGTGCATTATTTGAAGCAATCGGACGGAACTCATAACGGAAATGAAGCAAAACAAAGTAAGAAAATATGTGTAAATAAAAACTCGAAAATGAAGAATTGGTCATTTTTTCAACGAAGCTGATGGAACTGATTATATTTGTCTCATTATCTTTTGCTTCACATGCACAACATCTATTTGTCTCATTTTCGTTCTTCATTCGGTAGCATTACAAGTAATTTGCACAAGTATGGAAGATTAACCCAAAAAATAAAGGAAGTAAAAGACCATGCCAACAAATGCGATATAATAGCACAAACATTAACTCAAGCACACACACATACACAAACACACACACACACAAGCAACCAAATGAGTAAGGAAACAAAGCGCATAATTATGAGAGTAGTCTTAACTAAAAAAACACAGACATACACACACACACACATACAAAGCTTAATGTTGGAATATTCAGTGTCCGTGAGAGCAATTCAACTGGTCACTACTAAAGTTTAATCCACTAACATGTAGGACACTCAGCACACACACGCAAACCAGCGCACACACATGTCGTTGAATTCAGTTGAATTTCATTGAGTTCCATACACGAGCTCACTCGACTTTAGTCCGCCTGTAAGTATGCAATTATGCTTGCTGAAATGTGCGCAGCTGACGGGCTTCGCTTTCTATGTGTGTATGTGTGTACCTGTGCTTGTGCAACTGTTTGCCTGCTACGCTATGCGGCAGTGCGCTAAACATTTTCAGTTGCCATTGCACATTGACGCCGGCGAGTCAGCTTTTGCGTTATTTTTTCAACGACCTTTTGCCACTTGCCTCAGTCTCTCTCATTTCAATTTTATTTCACTATACTTTTTTTTTTCGTAAATTAAATATTAACCAAATGGCCTCATTGTGCGCGCATACACAAACTCACACACATACACAAGCGCAGGGCTATCGGTGTGTGCAAATAGTTTTACTAAAATATAACTGTAGTTACATATATATGTGTGTGTGTGTACGTTATATTTACCAACAAACGTGCGCATTTATAGAGTAGCATGAGTTGGAAAACTTTGCGCGATATATTTATATGTGTACACATGTATATACTAATATTTGCTTGCATGCATGTGTGCGTGTTTGCTTTTGCAGTGGCAGGCAGTGACAGCCGTTCGGCGTGTGCAAAGTGCAAATTGAGTTTATGAGTCCAAGTTAGTGGACCGGACTGGCCCGTGCTGTGCAGGCCATGCACGTAATGGTCGGCATATAAATGTGTTTGGTATGTACAACCCTACATAAATTGGTATACTAAATGCCACTGTTATTTAATATGTAGAGTTTGGTGTAAGTAATTTAAAAGTATTGTTTGAATTTTTAATCAAATGTTGATAATAATTAGAAAAAAAATTTGTAGTTTCAGGGTAATTGTTGATATAACACTTTCAATAAATGTAATGATAAAAGTAATTGTAATTGTAATGGTACTTACAAAAGTAATTGTTAAAGTAATTTCAATTAAAATATTAATTCTAATGTTATTTATAATTTTATGTATATTTTAATTAAAATTAGAGTTTAGTGTGAGTAATTTGAAAGTATTGTTTGTATTTTTAATTAAACGTTGATAATAATTGGGAGACTATTTTGTAATTTCAAGGTAATTGTTGATATAACATTTTCAAAAAAAGTAATGACGAAAGTAATTGTAATCGTAATGGTACTTCTAAAAGTAATTGCTAATGTAATTTCAATTAGAATAATAAATTTAACGGTATTTGTAATTTTACGTACACAGGTAATTAAAATACGAGTTTGGTGTGAGTAATTTAAAAGTACTGCATGAATTTTTAATTAAATGTTGACAATAATTAGGAAAAACATTTTTAATTTCAAGGTAATTGTCAATTTACTGGTTTGTACTAAATGTAATAATAAAGGTAATTGTTAAAGTAATTTCAATTAGAATAATAATTTTAATGTTATTTGTGATTGTAGGTATATTGGTAGATAAAAGTATAATAGTAATGAAAATTGTAGTTGTTATTTACTTATATTTTTTATTTGAAATGGTTGGGGGCATTAAGTAATTGCACTTGTAATCACGATTTTAATTTATAGCTTTAGTTTCAGTATGAATGATTACTATATTTTACAATGTAAATAAATACAAATAAATACAATGTAAATAAAAACTTTTGTAATTGCCACAACAACTGGTTAAATGTAGTGAATGGTTATGATTATTACTAACTGAACCATCATTGTAATTATACTTGTAGTTATAGTTAAAAGATAATAACAATTTTACTTTTAGTTCAAAGCTATTTGAATTTTACAATTGCAAATAATGTAATCATTACATTTCATGATTATCAGAAATTTGCTGCCGTATTTATTGTAATAATTACTTTTCCTGAAATCATTAATATTTTTAATACAATTATAATTGTAATTTAAAATGTACCTATGTAGTTCTAATATTATGTCTATGGTATAGTAACTATATTATCAACATTACTGACATGGGGGCACAGGTAAATGAGGCATTAATGATAACAAAGTATAACGGTAATTGATTTTAGTAATTCTGTCAGTATCCATGTGATAATATTAGCTTTCACTCAATAGTAATGACCAGATAATGACAGGGGTCATTATTGGACAACCATTAGTTAATTAGTTATGGTAATACATAAGCTACAATATATTTAATTCGAATGACATATTTGTAATTCTAATAGCAGTGTTAATGCAAATGTAAGTGGTAGAAGGTAATCGTAAGCGTTAAGTCAACAACAAAATACTGAACTAATAAGCTTTGTTGTGATAGTAGCAATAACTACATTATAAACATTTTATTAGTGTTATGGGTATACAGTATTGAAGCTGTTGTAATTCTATAGTAATTATTTTGATGGTAACATTACTGGCGGAGTAACTTACAAATTAAAGTGTGCAGTAATGGTAACGATATCTGCATTTTAAAAAGTTAAGTTGATGGTAATGTAGTACTTATGTATATAATGGATAATTACTATATTTGAGTAGGGCTTTTTAATCAGAGTTGTGGAATTAAATGCAATGGGTTTGTAATTGTGAATTTAATGGCATGGTTGCTGGGATAGAGTTTAACAATATTTTTTCTTTCAGTAAGGAAAATCATAGTAATTGATCTTAGTAATGCTAATATTAGCAATAAGTAATACGAATGACATGAAAATAGCAATGGTAATGGTATTAGTTATGGTAACTGTAATCATTAGCAAATAGAAGTGGTTTAGTAAAAACCAAGTAGTAATTAAAGTACACTTGCGATTAGGACTTTAATATTAATCATGATGATGGTGGATGGTGATGGCTTTCGTAATTATAAAATAATCATAAAGGAATGGAAAAGATAATTAACTTTGTTATCAAAAAATGGGGTTTCGGTATTAATTAGATTAAATATTGAAATATACAGTGGCTCACGCCAAAACCGGACAATGCAAAATTTACCATCCTACTACATTTCTAATGGATATAAAAACTAAACAAAAAAAGGATTTGATAATTTGCCATATATGTATTTAACCCCCATCTATTATGTGTAAAAAAAGTTTCAAATTTTTTCTTTTTTTTTTTTGTACTACAATATAAACGCAACATTTCATCATTATTAAAACTTTCTATGTGTTCACACTGAAAACCGGACACCAACTTATTTACATCATAATTTGTTTATTAATACCAAAAAAAAGTAATTTAGTCACTGGTATTTTTTTTCCGTTAGTATCAATGACGGCTTGAGGGCGGCGTGGCATGCTCTCCACCAGGTTTTTACAATATTCTGGATCGGTTCTTTCCCATTCTTCGAGCACAAATTTTTTTAGGCCTTAAAGATTTTGGGGATGTCGCTGGGCCACTCTCATTTTTAAATTTGCCCATAAATGTTCAATAACATTCAAGTCGGGCGACTGAGGTGGAGTTTCAATGACTTTTGGACAATTATATGGCAGCAAGTCTCCTGCTATCCAAGATTTGTGTTTTGGATCATTATCCTGGTAAAATGAAAAAATATCACTAATTCCCACTTTTTGAGTGCTGGCTGGTAAATTTTCTTTAGAATATCAATATATTTCGTAGCATTCATTAAGCCATCAATAACGTGAATAGTGCCGACGCCACCTGCAGACAAGCAACCCCATATGGTAACGGATGCACTGTGTTTTACACTTTTTTTGTGACATTGACGTTATATTCTTTGTTTGACTTTCGCCATACAAAACGCTTTCCATCCGACACGAACGGATTAATTTTTGATTCGTCCGGAAATAATATCTTCAAAAACAATTGATATTACTAAGAAAATCTGATAGATAACCTTGATATATAAACTAACCGAAGACCAATACGAGGCATCTTTCTCAATATTTTGCTTTGCAAATTCAATCCTTTGCTTTTGATTTTTTTCGCTTATAAAAGGTTTTCGCCTGGCAGCACGACCATTAAGATTGTTGGCTCTGAATAAACGCCGGATGGTTTCGACACTAACGTTCACTTGTTTTACTTTTTTGAGCTGTTTTTGAAGTTCAACCGCGGATTTGTGGCGGTCTTCAGATATTTCTTTTAAGAGCTCTTTTAAGAGAGTTCATCCCGACTTGATTACTTGCACCTATTGGACTGATCTTTTTTTCTTATTAGTAATTTTGCCTTCTTTTTTGCATTTTTGAACAATATTTTTGAACAATATTTTTGAACAATATTTTTTATGGACAATATTGGCAATTTGTCGAATTGAAAGACCCTTGGCGTGATTATTGATAATGATTTGCCGTTCTTCGACTATACTTTGTTTTTCTGAAGTCATGATGCTCGTTTTATACACTTTCAATCCAAACTGACAACATGTCAACCAAACTTCAAAATTTGCTTACACATTCCGCTAATTTTACCGTTAAGCTTAGCTGTCCCGGTTTGAGTGTGAGCACGAAAAAACTATGCGTAAAAGCTAATTGCTTTTTTGTTGTTGTTGGTGGTGAATTCTATTGAAATTTCTCATTTATGTTTTTTTATACACAGGAGACTAGAGATTAATATAAAATTGAGGAAAAACCAAAACCCACTACTATTCAGTATATACAACAATTAAAATTGCAGTATGATAGTAATTTTTACACTGTCCGGGTTCAAGTGCGAGTCACTGTATGTGTACATATTCATATGTAATATAGATATGTATGCTTTTTTTTGTTTATTTTGTAAATACGGATATGTACATAAGTAAATTAATGTTGCTAATTTTTTATAAAGTTGACTAACGGTGACTTTCATGCCTAACACCTAAAAATATATATTCTTCACATACCGAATAATTTATTTTGCATCTTTGCGCATATGTTGTCATTTTTGGCCATGATTTTTTCTCACTGATTTTTGTTGTTGCTGCTGCTACGCTTGCAACATGTTTACGGATAATCACATTTGTACCCAGGCAAGCGCAGGCGCCACTTTGCATGCATTCCCATGTGACTGGCCATGTGACTGGCCACTTACACAGAGCGGCAACAATAATATCACTGATTTTTGTTTTTGTTGCTTGCTTGCAAGTCCTCGAAAATTAAGTTAATGTTTACTTGTGAATAAACAAATAACTGCCTACAGCTGCCAACAGCGGACTGCCAATCGAGCGCTGTTTACGGCCAGCACATACGCCACATGACCCTTCAGCAAATTTCTGTGTGTTTTTATTTGTTTTTGTTTTTATTTTCATGCAATATATAGCATGTATTTGCTTGTGCCTCCCGCTCTGCCAAGTAAATATGTATGTATGCACAGCCTCTATGGAATGCGACCTCCGCGCAGGACCAAAGCGCCATCACCGCACAGTTCTACATATGCGATAAATGACAAGTGTGTGTATGTATACGAGTATTTGTATGTGTGTGTGTGTGTGTGTGTGTGTATGTCGATGTAATTCTGCGCATTTGTGCCTGCAATTAGTTGCGGTTGGCATTAATATTAATTAGACGCTTGATGGAATTACTTACTCACTGCCCAGTCGCAACTGTAAATATCATTCGCGCATACGCACATACACACATACACATAAACAAAATAACTTGTTCGTAAATAGCGTTGGGATTTTTTACGTCATCGCCGCGTTATGATTTATTAGATGAGCACTCAGCTTTGCTGTGAACACAAGGGGAATTAGCCGCGCGTGCAGCAAAGGTTATTTAGGGTAGATGGTGTTGGCCGATATACGCAACCGCGAATGTTCGGTTTTACTTTGCTTATGGTAGTGAATAGTGAAAAGTGAAAGTGCCGGCAGCACATGTGTCGTGAGCGTAAAACTGAAAGTTCAGCGCCGCAGAAAAAAGTTAAAGTGAAATAAACGCTGACAAAGTGCTCTGAGTGGCCATGAATCGCTTTTAGCGTAATTAAAATGTTTCGCAGACAACGTGAACAGCATTCATAATTAATTAGCGTTTGTGTGCGTATGTGTGCGTGTGCGTGAATAGAATTTAGTTGGAGCAAATCGGTTAGTTCTATACCTATTAAATATTTACAACGTGCTCTAAATAGTTTATGTCAGAGATAGTTATATGGATTGATAACCGGGAAAATTTATAATAAGAATTTTATAGTAAAAATTTTATAGTAAAAACTATTATAGCAAATATTTTGTTGCATAAGTTTGTTGCAGATATAGAGATTTATAGAAAATATTTTAGAGCAAACAGTTTGTATCAAAAAAATTTTCTGGAAAATATTTTATAATAAAAGCCTATGGTAAGATAAACTTTTAGAAATAAACTTTATGGTAAACATTTTAAGGTGAAAATTTTGCAGTAAAAATTTTAAGGGAAAACATTATCTAGTTAATGTTTTTATAAACGTGCAAAGACGTAAAGCAAATATTTTATAGCAAAAATTTTTGTCAAAAAAATTTCAAAGCAAATATTCCATAATGAAAGTTCATGACAATTTAAGAAATTTCCGAGAAAATGTTTTAGACCAAAAAATTTATATTAAAAAGTTTATAGTAAATATTTTGTAGAAAAAAAATATTGAACAAATATTTTATAGCAAAAGTCCCCATTAAGAAGAGATTTAAAGAAATTAATTGTTGAGTGAATGCTTTATAGCAAAATTTTTTTGTAAAGATTTTAAAGTAAAAATTTTAGAGCTGAAATTTCATGGCAAAACCTTTTCTGCTAAAAATTTTTTTGAGAAAGTTTCATAGCAAAAAATTTACAGCTAATATTTTATAGTAAATATTTTAGAGCAAAAAATGTAATAGAACAGTAATGGAAAACATTTAAAAAAAAGCGAATTTTCTCAAATTTCATTATATATCTTAAGGACAGCAGAATTTTTTTGAAAACAACTAAAGTCACCGTCTTATTAGTCTCACAGTATTATTATGGGCTACTTACTTAAAAAAATATTTTATAGTATACATTTTACACTCCATTAATGTTTATTTTTCACACAATTTTTACATAAAATGTTTATAGGAAAAGGACATATGACGTTCGTAATATTTTTATTAAAGATTATATAGCAAGATTTTTTAAAAAAAAAAAGTGTATAAAAAAGTGAATTTCGCAAATTCACTAACATTTTTTATTTATATAAAAGATCCTTTTTAGAAAATTCTTGTCAATGTTTATTACTAAATTAAGTCCTACGTTTAGGCGCAACCGTGTCTTAAATATAATATTAGATATTTATATCATTTCTTAGAAAATATAATTTTTTATTAAATTATTAAATAAATTAAGCGTTTTTCTTTCATATTAAAACAATATTTAAGTGTATGTAAGCAAGAGCTTGCCTACCTTCAGGAGCTCTGTTTATCGAAGCCACACAACCAATCCTATGTTGACAAATTGGATTAGTTTTATAGATTTTCAAGCAAATATATATAAACTGAAGCCGAACTATACATAAATGAATGGAATAGTCGATACTCTTAAATAGTTACACAATATTTTATAATTAATATTTTTTCTAGTCCTCCTAAGCACTCTAGCACTCCTAAGAATTCCTTTTGTAACCTACATTAGTTTCTTAAGTTGGCGGCTGGTGCAGCTCGGAATTGCGATTGAAAATTTGAAGGAAGGCAAGTACCAATTCTAAACCCAGCTTCAGATACTCTATTTATTGGTATTTGTAGTATGACCAGGTAATGATCACGCACTCCTAGTCGACTTCGGCTTAAAATGTCTACCTTAAAAAAGTCAAATCTTAATAAAGTCAATCAGAGCTCAGCAGGCATAGAAAAGTTTTATTCAACAGAAATACAGAATAAACTATGACTACGATTATAGTTTATTACAAAATCAGTAGGTTCGAGTTGGCCGAGGGTTCGATAAAAAACATCTTGGACTCAATGCTCTTTAAATTTCTATGACACAAACTTCTTAATGATTTTTTTCATAAATAATGGAAGCGAATGAATTATTTGTTCGATTTTGTTTTCAGTCGAAATTACTTATTTTCCTTAAAAAATTTGTATCTAAAATTTATTTCCAAATTCAGAAAAGTTAAGGCGAGTAAACAGCAAAAAGGAGAAAAGAAAAATGCTTCTTCCACACGCAGCCAATAGAACTACACACAGACACACACACATACACACAGGAAAGTGCCACTGCATCAACAAAAGCATTTTGCTCCACAATTTATGACATGTTTTTCACTCGTAATTCTTTGCTGGATATATATTTTACAAAAGATTTATGGAAATGCAATTTCCTAACCGCAAAAGAAATATGGGACAGTGAAATGTTTACCCCCAAAAATATGCAGAATTATTCCAGTGTGCACAAAAATTACATGGAAGAAGCCTACTTTTAGGCGCCACACATTTCTGCATTATTAATCACTGAGACCGAAGCATACATGAGAGTGTGAGTGGGTGTGTGTTTGTCTGTTCCATGCAGCAAATCTCACTGCAATAGCTAATCAGCTTTCGCTTGCAATCCATTGTTGAAATGCCACTGCACTAGTGTGTAAGTTGCTGTACGATTGTGTGGATTGTGCGGCAACAATAATGGCAACAACACCAACAGCCAGCCATGAGTAGACGTAATCCATATTGGCCAATAAATTGCAACACTGTCGCATGGAGATTCACAACAATTTTACACCTTTTACACAATCACAGCAACAAAATAATATTTCTTTCGCATGTCGAGTGAAAGCACAAGCTGAAAGCAAAGCGCCGAACAAAAACTGAACGTTAGAGGTGGAGAATAGTAAGAGATAAAGGGAAGGCGAAAGAGCGGGCAGTGCTGTATGGTCTGCAATTTTCAACTGCCAGCGGCTTAAGTGAATTGCCATGTACAGTCGTATTTCAACATTCGGTTGCATGTTGCATGCCACATGCTGCATATACTACTTACAACATTTATAGCGTGTGGCAAGTAGCAAATGCAATCTCAGCAATTTGTAGCTTAGGCGCATTGGCGTCGAGCGTGCAGCAGACGTAAAAACAACAACAACAACAACAACAACAAAAAGGTAGTAACAACAACAACAACACCAGCAGCCGTTTAATGCCAGCAAACTTTTGTAACTATGTATGCTTGTGTGTGTTGGCATGCACTCTATGTATGCATGTATGTATGTATATATATATGTGGCAACAGTGCTTTTGTTGTTGTCGTATTCCCAGCACGTTTGTGTATAAAATCGCAATAAATCCCTTTATTTTTCACACTTAAAACCGAGATTTCTCAGCAGCTTACCAAAGCTCGCACGCAAACCAATACACTGACACACAAACGCACACATACACGGAAATATTATTACATGCATACCAAAGTGCGAACAATGTAAAGAGTGTTGCAAATTTTTGCTCATAAAACGCCTTGGTAACAGTGCTAGAGATGCTTACTAATAACAACAACAACAACACAACATCAACACCTACCTACAACAAAATGCATACACACCAAAACAAAAGCTGTTGCAACAGCGAACAGCAAGTGCAAATGCATCGTGGCCATGTGTATGTGAATGCATGTGTGTGTGTGTTTGTAATATGCTAAACATATTCAACAAAATTCCACTAAATCCCAAATGGTCATATATTCCAAAATAGTTAAGTCGCGCACGTTGCTTGTTGGCTGCCTGGTATTATATGTATGCATGTATATATGTATGGATGTGCACAAAGTCCAACACACATGCAGCATGTGTGCACACTATTTACATTTATGCGCTTTCGTATAACTCCACCGCACCAAACAATCCTTTGAAGCCATATAAATGATGCACGAAAATATGTTCACAAACAATTGTGGCTGAGGCCAAGGAAAATAGTAGCGAAAACAGGAAAAATGCAAACAATACCTTACCCTCAGGCACACAGAGCCATAAAAGCAGCCAACGTGCGTTTTTTATGCAAAAAACTTTAAATATTTCTATGTGCACAAAAGTTTAGAAACGCTTGCGAATATCGTAAGAAAAAACTCGGTAGTGGCAGTCAAAAGTAAGTTCCTGTTTACTACTGTATATAAAATACTGCCACAGTGGTCCAAAGATGAGGGAATTTAAATGAACTTGATAAAAGTTAATGTCAAAGTGGCTGAAAATGTGAGTGAGCCCCAGCAAAATATTCCTAAATAAAAACTCATATAACCGGGAACAGTTTAAATGCATTTTATTTTCATTTAAAAACTTCGATTTCTTCTCCTTTTTTGATAAAAAGAAGAAAGAAATAATCTGAAGGATTCACGTGTTGGCTGGGAACAGTTCGATGTTTTGGGAACAGTTTTGAAATGGTAATTTTTGGCATTTGGAAGTAGTTTTATGATTTTTACGAACTAGCAGGAAACTTCAAACAGAAATTCAAACTGAGAAGAGTTCCTAAAGTAGTATTTCCCGCGGTTTTAATTATAGAAACACATATCAGGCACAGAAACTTTGCCTACGGCAATTTTAACACAGATTTCAGAGAAAAATTAACGTCGCATATTTACGGAAATTTCCAAAAAATATATATATACATATGTTTTACAGTACTTCCTTTTAAGGAAAGGAACTTAAGGATATTAATCATACATTATTTTAATTCGACTACAACAAAAAATGCAGCAGCTTAAATTTACTTATAAATGTACATTATGCGCGAATTATTATTACAAAATCTATTTCTTAAAATTTATGACTCAATTAATAATATTTTTAACCTTCTGTGCCTTAAAAATACAGACTATTTAAGAAAGCTGGAGCTAAAAAGACGATATATTCAATTTGGAGAACTAAGTGTATGTAGATACCATGGAAGCAAGTATACTGGGAACAGATTTTTATTAATGAATATATTAAAATAACATTCAGTTAAAAGTTATTAAATTTTCTTTAGAAGTAAAATTTTATGCATGTTGATTCTAAACTTACACTTTTCAATTGGTATTTTTACTTTTCACCAGTAGTGGCTTAAAAAATTTGCATGCACGCATGCATATCTATGTAGCTTAGTATACATTAGTTAAAAATACGTTGAGCTAAGTAAATGAAAATGACAAGCAAGAGAAATAAAGAAATAAATGTACATATGCAACCGTTAGACAATCAATCAAATATAAAGTGAGAACAGTTTTGTTAAAAATCAAAAGTGTTAATTTTCAAAATTTTTAGTAAAATTATAATTTTTTAATTGTATTAAATTCTATGAATTCTATGAATTCTATGATCACACAAAATTATTTATCTACCGAATAAAACCAGCACAACCCACTGTAGGAACCGGAAATGCATTAAAAGAATGAAATGCTGCATACACACACACATGTTCACTATATGAAAGAGAACTATATGTTTGAGCACATTTAAGTACACTCACGTGTGGACCACCAAGAGCACTAAACTTACACAGAAATAAAAATATATAAAAAAAGAAGGTTAAAACCAACAATAATGGAGGCTTAAACAAAAGTATATGAGTTGCAAACAAAACTTTAACGTAGTAAAACAAAAAGGCATTAAATGCTACTCGTAACGTATAGCTGAGATGAAGGCTGTAGGTTGAGAGAAGGGCGAGGAGAGCGAATGTGAGAAATTTACAAGAAGAGAGATCCTTTAAAGAAGGAAATATGGTAAGAAATTTAAGGAAACTAAAACTTGTGTTTTGCCTCGCTCCTTTATGAAGGAAGCGGAGTCTTGTCAACATTTATTGAATATATTTTAAAGATTTTGCAAATTCTCATTTTACAGGAGACTTTCATATATCTTTAATACTAAACAAACCAATAAAATCTTTTGGCAAGTCGGCTTTCTCCGCCAATATCATTAACATAAGTAAATAACTTTCTCAGCGAGAGCGCCTCCCAACAAACAATATGTGATAAGAAGAAAAAATTCGCCAAATCCGGCAGCATTTTTATCGCCACTCAAATGTTTTTGCCATATTTTTTCTAGCAGTAACCACATACAAACAAAATAAATACTTCAAAACATCCTCGCAGCTGTTGCTATTGCGAAAGGAGACAGCGTCGATGCCTTGTAGGAAATATATGTCACAAATTCTAATACAAAAACATATAACATTTTCCTTTAAAGTCAAGAGTTTGCGGCAATTTGAAAATTAAACCATATATCTACCTATAAACTAGTTCTCGCCTAGTGCTTAATTAACTACTTTGCAAGCAGACCTCCCCAGTTTTCATTTTAAATTTCTATAAACCAGTGCAAGAACAGTTTTCTTCTTCACCTTCACCTACCGACCAACTTTTTGTTAACTAGTTCACAACTAACTAAAAACCACTTGCCACACTAGTTTTATAAGCCACTTCAAAAGATATTTTCTTCTCTGCACTTAAGATTTTATGAACTAGTTAAAAATGATTTTTTTATGATAAACTAGTTCCCAATTAGTCCTTTGTAATGTCCTTAGTTTAATTAGTCCTTAGTTCCTACCTAAATCAATTTATATGCGAGACGAATTGAAAGAAAGTAGACAAAGCAAAAGAGAGAGCTCTTACAGAATTAACGGTTTTAACAAACGGAGCTCTCTTTGCTCACCTGCATACGCCTCCTCCAATTCCTCCCGAGAAGAATTTCGGATGAAAGCGTTTTGAAAGCTTAACAAAGTTAGCATGTGAGCATAATGGAAGATATTCTCCAAACCATAAAAGAGCCAAAGAGCCCTTAGTTCACACCTAATCTACTAGCCATATGTTATTAAACATATCTTTTTTTTATATAAACAATATACAAAATCATATATTCGAAAACCCGATTTCCATTCCTAGCGGACACCATAGCACTAACTCAAACTCATACATCCATTTACTTTTAATCCATCGAGCTTTTCGTTATATATTTGCCTCTGGCGGATCAGCGCCCGATGCCTTTTTAAGAGACTCCTTACTGTGGCAGTGAATCTTGCAATCGCAGGAATGAAGTTGAAATGAAGTTTCTTCGCCGGCAACAAAAATATCAAAATGAAAAGGAACAAACACGAAAGTAAATGGCAACCGAGGTTGATGCATGAGCATAGTAAAAATAGCGCTTCACTCGAGTCCCTAGCGTGTAGTAAACCATTTTCAACTTTCAACGTCTGTTGCCACCACTTGCAATCTTCGTATACACTTAGTTGTTGGTGTGAAAAAACCCGTTATTGAACTTCTCACTTTGCCACGCGAAAGCGTTGTAGTTCGGCGTCATATTATCGTCGCAGTGTTGGCAGAGCTTCTTAAATAAATGAGTTTGTCGACAGACAAGTTAAGTAGTGCATCCAAATGGGTTTTTTTTTTTATTATGTTTACTGTAATTTTTTAAGTTTATTTAGCTGAGTTTTTCCTTCCTTTTTTTAGTAGTTGGCCTATGAATACGATGGCGGAGGAATGATTTGAGGAACCATACTAATAAATTAATTTGGGAATGCCTTAATAGCTTTTTATTTGTGAACGTTTTCTAAATCCATTTGGAAAGCTTTCTGAACCCTTTATTTGTGAAAGCTTCATAAAATTATTTGTGAAAGCTTTTTAAGCTCTTTACTTGTGAAAGTTTTTATGCCTTTTATTTATGAAAGCATTTTATACCTTTTGTTTCTAAAAACTTCGTAAATTATTAGTGAATGCTTTTTACGCCTTTAATTTGGGAATCTCTTCAAGCTTTTACTTTTGCTAAGCTTTCTAAAACTTGCATTTGTGAAAACTTTTTAAGCTTTTTATTTACGAAATCTTAAATTATATCTAAAAGCTTATCAAAATTACTTATAAAAGATTTCTAATCCTTTTATTGAAATTGCTTGCCAAAGCTTTCTATACCTTTTAAGCTTTTTAGCTTCTCGGAAAAATATCAATTCACACACAAATCAGGAAAGCACAACAAAACCGTTAGCCCCAAGATAATTTAAAAATAATTTTGTAACTACAATAATTTTCCCTCAACCGTGAGGCTTTGAAGAAAAATTTTATTGAAATTTATTAAAAGGAAAAAAAATTTATTTTCTGATTTGTTAATTTTTTTCTTTAGCAAATATATTTATTTAGAATAGACTACATTAAACGCACAATAAATTTTTTCTCCTCTTTAAGTTTTCGTACTCACATAAATACCGCTAAAAGTATATTCTACGCCTATTGCCTTAATTTGTGTTATTTACGACCGCAATTAGGTGGTAATTACCTGAAATGAAAAAAATAGCAAAATTAAATACCGTTAGTTATATACAGTGATGTAGAGCAATGTACATAATATTGTATATGTATAATTAATTGCATAATTTATGATATCATATGCGTTGGCAGGAATTTCTTTATTAAAAGCGCACAATAGTAATGGCATTCCAAGCTTTTAAGCTCAAATATGTGTGTGACTAATGGTAATAAGAGTTTGTGTGTACCACAATGAGTTGTACCGAAGTAAATGAAGAATAAATTTAGTTAAGTAAATAAATTTTGCAATTTCAGTATTAATTCCTTTTGCAGCTTTACGGAAACAACGAAATTAAGTTGCGCAACAAAATTCCGTCACACTCGCAGTATACAAAGCGTTAACCTAGTAAACGCTAAACTAATTAAATTATTTTTTTTGAGTTTTGAATGTAATACACGAATAGCCTAAACAAAAAAAAATCAAATAGTTGCCATCTGTCTGAAAATTTTATATAAAAAGATCGATAAAAAAAACATTACAATATGGATAACACAAACAAAATGCTTTTACGAAAATGTACAGTTGCAAATACTTTCAGTGTAGGGTTGCCACCTATATAAAAGTTTTAATTGAAGAGAATTTGTAAAATAAATGTATTATTACAATATGTATATGAAAATCTATAGTTTTAAGAAAATTTACATTCGCAGATATTTTTGGTACAGTGTTGCCAGCTATTTAAAAGTTTTAACTGCTTGAAATGTATAAAGTAAACGAATTATTACAGCATGGATATTAAATTGTAGAGATTCAAGTAATTTCACGTTACAGATATTTTTTGTGTAGGGTTGCCACCCATTTAAAGGTTTTAACTTTATAAAATTTATTAGATTATTATAAAAAAAACATATTATCACAATATGGATATCAAATTGAAAGGTTTAAGAAAACATAAATCTTAAATTGAATGGAGTTTAGAAAATAAATTAATTATCACAATATGGATGTCAAACTGAAGAGCTTTAAGAAATTTGTGAGAACACCTTTGTTTTATTCACTTAACGATTGTTCATAAGACTAAACGACAAACTAAAGGACCTATGTATGGAGTTATATAAATCAAAATGAAGTAATATACAGCAGACTTATAAGCTAATACCCCGATTTTTATTGAATTGGTTTCAAAAATATTTGCCAAGCATTACATTTTTGGTCATCTAATGACACTTCATATATCGTGAAAGCATTTTTTGTTCTCCAAATATTTCAATTTATAATAATTCTTTATTGAAGAAATCACACCTTTTCCTCAGCTACCCATTTTCGAAGGTGCCCTTTCATACCTCCTGAGCTAACCCTTCATTTTCTCTCAATGCCACTTTTTAATCCCTTGAAATAATGTAATTTAATTTAATATTTTCGCCCAGGCTATTAGCACAAGAATTACCGTAAAATATTTCACTTAAAGATTATGCAATGTAAGCAATTTAAGCAAACTTCTCACCTACCCACTCACGGCGCCTAACACCCATCCACCAAAATATGCACACTCACCTCGAATATTTGCGTTGCATATGCCTAGGCGAGGTCAGCAGATGTTTCTCAGTCATTCCGTATGTTTGTGTGTTTGTGTGTGTGTGTGCGGGTATCTGCGAACTCATGCCAACGCACATACTTTTCTAATTTAAATTTTAATACACTATTAACAGAAGCGCGTCGAGTTCGCTGTCATGGACACCAACCAAGAACCAGCAAGCACCTTTCGCCAGTCAACACTCCCCAGACGTCGGCGGGGCCACAGCTGCAGCGGTGCTCATATACAATTTATACTCAACATGCCTTTACACAATGTAGTACGTCTCTTAGGCATAAAGCGGTTGGTGGGAGAGAGGCGCGAAAGAGTTAATGGTAAATAGCATTACCTCCCTTCCACGACTTCATTTGAGTTTTTTTTTTACATTTTTCTTTGACAATGTGTCTGTTGTTGGCGTATAGCTAGCGACATGATCGTATGCCCGCGCAACTCACTCAACCGATTGAGTGTACTCACTTCCGTTGGCATTCCACATTATTTCTTATCTCTTGTTTTACAACTGTTAGTTTGCTTGCGTATTTGTTGTTTTTGTGGCTTTAGCATTTTTTTCTTGCTTCAACAGCAACAATGCGTTCAACTGAGCGCAGCACACTCGTCACTCACTCACAGCACTCAACGCATAACAGCCCACTCACTCTATACTACTTGCCGAGCTGCTCACCACCCGCTCACTTTGCCATACAACCTTTGTATGTGTTAATGTCAAAGCTTGTTGGCTCTCTGTCAACTACCGTCTGTCGTCTGCCGCCTGTCGTTGTTTAGTTTGCATACGCTTGAAATGTAAATGAGATTTTTATCATTCATACGACAAACGCAGAGATAATTTTTTATAGCTCTGCGCCTTGGTTTGGTGAGGGGTGCGGCGGTCCACTGTATTTCTGTACAGCGCTTGGTTGACTTTAGTTGTTTGCGAGAAATTGTTTTCTTGTTGTTGTAGCTATTTTTGTTTTTTTTTCGCCATCACTGACGATGACATTGAAGGCGCACATATACACACATATTTTTGTTACAGTCACACGTACGTGAAAACATACGGGCTTTCTGCATAAATACTTAGATAAGCATATGCACCCTTTGCAAGGTAAACTTGTGTATCAATTTAGGTATCAAGCACCACAATTTCACAGCTAGCTAAGATCAAAGGCTAAATGTTTGAATGTAAATAATAAATAAGCATGGATCAGAATTTGAATGTGAGAACAGGTTTATGAAGTCAATTTATTAAGTATGCGCATAATGTTGAATGCTGGAAATATTTTCAGTGGGAATTCATAATTTAAAAATATAGAAATTACTCAAATTCGGCAATTACAAAGTGAGAACAGTTTAAACAATGAAAATCTAAAACTACCTTTGAAAAAACCCAAGAATTTATTGACTTATACGTGCAAAAGTTGGAAATTTTGATAAAATGAATGAGAACAGTTCTCTGGGAACAGTTAGTTGTGTACAAGAATTACACCACCATTGTTGAAGGCTAGAAATATTTGGGGCTAACAATGGGACTGTTGCATAAATTAAAAATACAAACAAAATGACTCAAAGTTGGCAATTAGAAAGTAAGAACAGTTTTATAATAAAAGTACAGAACTGCTAGCGGAAAAAGAGAAAAACCTAGTAATGTTAAAATTATTTGAAAAGATGAATAGGGACAGTTTGCTGGGAACAGCTAATTGAGTACGCGAATTGCATGGCTAACTCACTCAAAGATTCTCTTGTTGCCGGTTTCATGGTGAAAAACAGTTTAATGAGAAGGATGAGAAAAATTTCTTAAAGACATCATGCCGTTTCAGAAAATGTCACAGCGTTGAGTTCAGTTTGATTTTAGCAATCTTTTGGTATTACAAGTTAAACACGTGGTTTATAAAACATGCAATCACAATTGGCTATAGTTGTTACGATATGAGTAAATAAAATGTCTAAAAGGCAACAAATACACATACGCATAATATCTATCTATCTTTTTTTTCTATCTATATGTGTATAGTTGAAAATACGACAAAAAAAAACATACTGAGAACAGTTCTAGTAGTTCCCAGTGTAAATTTTGCAGCGACAAATACGAAAATGATTTTGATTTATTTAAAAATAGTTTCTAAAGTGAAAAATGTCACGGGGGACAGTTGTATATTTAGTTTCAGATAATTGCAAATTGACAAACCTAATAAGAGTAAGTAATTTCTTTTGTTTGAACAGAAACCTAGTATCTTTGCTCTGCCTAGTTAAAATAATTAAATGTTCTGGGAACAGTTAAAGGCACAGATTTTAACTTTGTGATATAAGAGGCTAGTATTGTTTGCAATTTAGAGTTTTAACTAATGAAGAATAGCAACTTTCATGCAGCTAGTGTTTACATAGCGTACTATTTAAGTTTACAACAAATTCAACAATTTGTTTTAAACAATTTTAAATTAACATAGCATACTATAATTTAAAATTTGGGAACAGTTTAGATTAGATAGATAATAGAATAAATTTAGATAGAATAGATTTTTAATTAACCACAACGATTTTCACAAACAATCCTGTAAAACGATATAGAAAACCCATAACTGAAAGTTTTTTAAGAATTTTTTTAGCCAGGAACAGTTAAAGAGAAGTGTATTGAGGCACATACTTCTTATTTAAATAATGCAAGATATATTAATTATTCTATGAGAACTTATAAAAGCTATTTACACAAATACGCATAGTGGGAACAGTTAATGGGAACAGTTAAACTCTGTAGTTACAGTTATCATTTAAGAAAAAATGCAAAACAAGGAAAAGCAAGTAACACTTGCTATATATTGGTTTCTTTATATTTAATATGATATTCACAAAGAATGGACATTTCGCACGGTGTAGCAAGCGTAGAGGGAGCAGCGAAGAACTAAGGCACTGGCTGCTAAAATATGTATATTAAAATACGCACATATCTACTTACACACATATGAGAATGTAAATTTGCATATGCATACAAGGACACGCACACACACATTTGTGCAGACCCCATTAACCCAGCAACAGACAAGACAACACGAGGTAATATATTTTCACTTTTCACTCACACTACCCTGGGCGTAATGTAATTTTTATACGGCAGTTTGCGCTTTAATTAAATTTTGAATTGTCTGAAATCAAATTGCGTATTTAAAATTTTTGTCTCCCCTTACGCGCGCCCGCTCTTGTGCGTGTGTGCGCGTGTGTGTGTGTGTGTGTGTAAGCATGTGCAATTTTACCGTTATTATTTTCTCGCTCACTTCATTTATCTACTTTGCTTTCATTTTCGCTTTGCTGCTCTTATTTTCACTCATTTCGCGCAATTGTGCGATAATGAAATTTTCTCCACGCAACGCGACAACAAGCTAAGATAAGACAGAGCGGAGGAAAGCAATTGATGCAACGCCAATTGTCTGTTGCTTGCTGGTAACCGCATTGTCATTGCTTTGCATCGTCTGCCTTCAGTGCGTTTTACGCACGCTTCGCTTTCTATTATCTCTGATTTTCATTCTCCGAAATGAGATTTTGGATTTACCATGATTTTCGGGTAGCTAAATTCCACCGTAATTCGCTTTAGACAATTTCGGGTTTGAGGTCAACTTATGCGAGTTTAAGGGAAGATTACTGAAAATGGTTTGCAATGAAAATTCATAATTTTATTATTTAACTGCTGAACTAAAGTTCGAAAATGATTTTATGGATATATATTTTTCATTATACTATGTTTAGGACTTCAAGAGTATGGAACGAGCTTTCGTAGAACAGCTAGAATCGTAGCAACCTGAGCTTGCGGCTTTTAGCCGCTTAGTAGCTTCTTTCGTGATGTGACGCTATGGAGAGGTTAAACTGAGATAAGTTTTTCGCGCATCACACACATAAAGCCCTTCGTAGAGTTTCGAGAGTCAAGTATCTGAAGAGAAACCGCTTGCTCTAACTTCGTGCTTCTAGACTAGGTTAGACTAGGCACCATATTTGTGATTTTGTTGAGGTTAGGAAGGTGAGTGGAGTGAAAAAAACACTCGGTAGTCAAGACTCTCAGCTGAATCCGTACAACTGTCTTAGTTAATAACTAAGCTTTATAACTAAAAAAGGCGTCTAGAGAAAGAACAAAGCCGAACTAAAATATATATAATGGGTAATGGGTATGGGTATAATGGTATCTAGAATATTGCTCTTCAAGACATTCATTTAGACTACTAGTACACAACCTATATAAAATTTCGTTGGGTTCATAAAACAAAGTGGATTTTATTTTGGGCTCAAGTATATAAAGCCTATTTTCCTTACCCTAGACTACTATCAGGTACTAAAGGTGCCTACCTCGGCTAGTTGACTGCTGGAAAATATGAAAAATACTAAATCTTTTCAGGTTAATTCCATGCTTACAAATTTTATCAGACAGCAAAATCTCTCGAAAGGTAACTAAGTTGCACTCAGTAATAGATCATGGGGCCGGAGTACAGTATGACTTGTTTAAGCTTCGAAATCTACTCGTACTATACAAACATTTATAAAAATGAACTACCCAATTTGTGGCACAGATAATCGCTGCAGCATGTTCTAGAGACATAGTAACGCAAGACACTTTGAACCAAATTAGAAACTAGCTACATTGAGACAAGTCCCAAATTTGTTGATTAATGACATTAAAATAGCCTTCAAAATGTGTTTCTTTTAAGTTAAAATTAATAAAGTTTTTAATTAAGTTAATGGTTGTTTAAGATTAGGTCGGTGTTACATATTTTTTTAGCCTCTGTTATAGGCCTTGGGCAAAATGACCATTAGTCCCTTGAGCGAAACTTTTCTGAAACTCAATCGACCCTTCTAGTGTCTAGCCTTCCAGCGTAACTAAAATCGGCCAAGTAACGAAGCAATTGACTTTTATTTGTGTTTCTTGGGCATGCAATTTTTTACTTAGTCCACTCAATCAAGTTAGCATCATCGAAAATGTGTCGAGGTTTTTCATTAGATACTCTAAGAGTTCTCACTTTCTCTCAGCCAGTCAGTCAGCGTAACGATTTTCGAGCACGGTTTCTTTTGCTTTATTGATTCTAACAGCTTTATAACCGTAATGGAGGTAAATGTAGTTTGTAAACGACCTCATGACTCCCCGTAAACGCTGCACTTCGAACAAACTCTACCGTTACCGATATAGTGAACTGCATTCGAGACTTTGGGAATATTTTCAAGTATGCCATAACCATAATTTCATAGCCAGCTATGCGCTAGAGGTCCCCGTATGTTCAAAGAACCTACATTAATCCCAGTGAACAGTCAACTAGTTATTTTCAGCCTAGTAACCAACCAGTTGACCATATGTGATTTCTTATAAGGTAAAGTGGTTTCAATTTTTTGACGAAGTAATAATTTTGAAACTGTAAACAAGCAGTTAATTTGAAACTAGTTTGTTGGACTAGTTTTGGAACTAGTAACAAAACTATTTATTTATAACTATACACCAACTGGTTTATTTTAGACTAGTCACGAATTCTTTACTTAGGCAACAAATTTGAACAGAAAGGAATACATTAGTATAGTAGCACTTTACTTCAAAGTGCATTACTTGTACCAGTTATAAGTTATATAGTTATAAATATGTATGCTACAGTCACTTCAGTTGTTTGTATTTAGAAATTTTGTGTTAATGAACTCTCCCGTTAGCTAATTGAACCAAATTCCGCTAAATAGTGTCACATTCAAGCACACATACACACACCCACACACACAACTTAGTTAATAGGTGTCGAAAAGTAGTTTCACACGTTCAATTAACGGGGTTATCGCATAACTTAAGAGAGTGGGAGAGAGGTAGAGAGTGCGCGAGCATGAGAAATCCTTATCGTTACAAACACTGAAAAGCAGAAATGACTGTAATGACTGTAATGGCGACAAATACAGATTTTCGCACTTCAATTGCTGCAGTACGTTGCATGTAATGTTGCACATAACCTCAAATATACATACATGCACACACACACACATACATATGTGTATATATATATATGTATATGTATGTCTATATATACATATATACATATATACGTATGTAGTGGAAGTGCGTGTATGTGTGCACACTTTTATATAAACTGTATCTGCGTGTTGGCAATCATCATAATCCGTTATAAAAAATGTTGCTGACAGCTTAACAAACAACGCACGCACTCACACACAGCCATACACACACAAAGGCACATTTACTGCTCATATATCTCACCACTGCTTCTGCTCACTTGAGCGCCCACTTGACACCGATTCACACATACACACACATACTCACATACACAGAGAGAGAGAGAGAGAGAGAGAGAGAGAGATAGAGAGAGAGAGAGTGCACACACATATTTACTAACAGAAAATTCAAAGATTTTAATATATGACAACATTTTATTTCGACTGGCAAAAAAATTTAAAAAAAAAAGCGAAAACAGAACCACCGGTGAAGAAGTGTTTGTGCGTTGAACTACCGTTAAGCTTGGCAGTAAAATTCCGCGCGAATACTTTGCATTTGGAGACCCACTCGCCAGTCAACGCAGGCAGGCCAATTTAAGAGCGCGTTAATGCGTGTATGTATATGTGTGTGTGTGCGAATGTGTGCGTGTGAATGTGTTTAGTTGCTCGCGCGCTTTTATATAAGAGCATCTACATTTGCATGAGTGTTTGTCTATGCCATTGCGTTAGTGCGTGTTTGTGCATTTGAAATTTAATCCATATAAAGTAGCTGCAAAATGCGAAAGAGCTGCAAAAAGCAGCGTCAACTGCAAATCCAGCTAAGGATTTATTTCAGTATTAAGTACAGCGCATACACGCACGCATACAAATTATACAAGCGGACGCACACAAGCATGCAGCGTTGCAAACAAGTGGAGATAATAAGCAAATACATACATATATATACATATGTACACACTTATACATTGTATCCATACACATATACACATTCGTACATAAACATATATATGCATACATACATTGTATCCATGCATATAAATATATGCCACATAAGTGTAGCACACCTTTAGGCGGACTTCCTTTGCTCTTAAGTCCTGCGAAGTTTCGAATGTCAGGAAAAATGGATTTTGTTTGGCACAAAAGTGGAAGGAGGGGATTTAAGGTAATAAATTGGTGGTGTGGAAGTAACTATTATGTTGCAAGCATACATTATCGCACCCACTCTACAGATATATACCTATAAATGCACAAAGAAACACAATCATATTTTGTGGAATTAGCTGAAACCCACTGCCCAAACACATTCGAAACCTTTTCGGTCCATATTTTGCCCACGGCTGGCAGCTTTTTTAGGGTTAGCGCCAGTTTGCACATATCTAAGATCGAAGGTATCGTGCGGGGATTAAAGGATGTGGGCGCTTGCATTCTAATTTGCATATATGTAAACTTGAGGTAGTACTTCAGTTTTATTTTAATTAATTTTTTAATGAATGAGGAAGTAAGTCTGAGTAGCTGTTTGTTTTCCATACTCCCTGTATTTAATTTAAAAAGGCAGACTGGCGTTAAAACTTGGAGACAAAAAACAATAAGTTTCAGTTTATTATTCGAAGATATTTAATTTTTAGTGACACAAATCATCTTTCATCATTCAAATGTTTTTCTAATTTTTGTAAAGTAACAAAAAAGTATGTGGCAACTCTGAAAGAAAATTACTGAATTCAAATATTCTCTATATAAATATATAAAAAATAAATATATGAATAAATATTCTGTAATATCTTACCGATATTTCTTGATGATATTAACATATTTCCATGTCCGATGGCAACCCTGCTCTAAATATAATTCATTTCATAAAAATTTTTACTTATTTTTCATTTGTTGTAGATTTTGTGGTACTACTTTCTTAGTCGTATTTTATTGTTTTATTTTATTTCTACGAAAGGTTTGTCGTGCCCAGCGAATTTCTAATTGGTATTATAATAAATGGCAACCATGGATAAAAAAATATGTTGACGCAAAACCGATTAAATTTTTAGGCAAAGGTAAATTTTTTAAGGTTTTTTTTTATACTTATTATAAGATAAATTTGATACAACTTTTATGCAGAGATAATCTTAAGTAAAATTTGAAAAAAAGTTAAAACTTAAATGATAATAGTAGATATTCATATGGCAACCCTTGATGACAATATAACGTAATATGCAATAAAACAAGTAATAGGAATTATGTATTTTGAAACGAATGCTTTCCACATTTTAAAATTCATTCCAAATTTATGTTGGCAATCCTGTTCATCTGGAGATATAATATCGTATGTTAACTATGTATATCAATATTATAAAAAAAAATACTTTATTGTATTACAGAGCAAACTTTATTTCCATTTTTTATCTTTCACTTTTATTTTTCACTAATTGCCTTGCAAAAAAATATATTTTAAATGGCAACCCTAGTAGAAATAATTGCAAAAAATCTTAAAAAAATTGTTTAGGCATACATATTTATGTTCGTCTAACGAACATATAAATTTAACTGACTTTCATACTCAATACTCAAAGTTAAGTGGCAACTCTGGTTGGCATTATCACGAAAAACACATTTTAGGTAGCTTGTATTTGCAGTTTGAAGCAATCAAGTTCACATATCAACTGATAATCTTTTCAAAATAAAAGAAAAAAAATTTACATAAACAGTTGGCAACCCTTAAAGATCATTGTAGTAACAAGTAATTTCTTGTTGAATCCTCACGACCCGCAAAAGTGAGCATACATGCAAATATATTTTCAATTAATAATGCTTTGTCCATACATTGTTTCAAGGCACCCTGTATGTTGTATAGCAATGTCGTAAGCAATTCTCCACCCACTCCAACCTTACCCCTTTGCTTTTAAATACTTTGCAAACGGAAAGCTTCGCTCCACAACTCAGATTGACTTTTGTTTGCACACATAACAGCAACGACATAGGTACAACTTTTGCGCAACCACAGCAACAAAATTTTACAATAATATTTTTGTTTGTATATTGTTGTTTTTGTTTTATTTTTTGTGATATTTTTTCTTTATTTTATTACCGCCAAACAAAAGTGCAAAGCAACTTAAGTTCGACGCTTTTGTGATTTTCATAACTGATAAATTTATTTATGTAGTCGATTCGAGTTTGGCAAGCGCCTGTGTGTATGCTACACAAATTCATATATGTGTGAGTTTTAAGCACATTACAGGCAGCCCACACAATTTGCCAATGACAACTGGCATACACTTGCACACACAAACGTTTTAATAAATATTTACTTATATAATAATGGTGTGTGAATGTGTGTGCGCGTGTGAGTTTGTAAGTATGTGTTGCAATAAATCTTTCCACCGCCTGCGCTCTACACCCTTTCAATCTGCTTTAACTGCTGCCACCGCCGAAAACTTTGTACAGCGGATTAATGTGTTCACCGGCAGCTTAATGGCATTTAAATACGTTGCAACATGATTGTGGCACGCGTTGCATATATGTAGATAAACATGCCTACACATATGTGGCTGCATTTGTGTTATGTTTGACTGTGTGAGCATAATGAGCTCTAAAGGGCATACATGTAACGGTATATTTATATGTATTCAAATCTATGTGGGTTGATAGCCTGCCTGCAAGTACTTACAAGCAAATAAATATTTTAAAGTATTAATGTGTGTGTGCGCACACAGAGACACTTTTAAGCATACATGTATGCATGTGTGTTAGCGCGCTGAGCTCTGTTTGTAGTTTATTTGGAGTATTGAAATATTTATAGCAGCCACTTGGTGTGACTCTACACGTGTAAACTGATATGCGTGTGGATTTCCGCAGCTTTAGCTCGACAACTTTAAGCTCTCACACGTACACATACATATGCACATACACACACGCACTGGCATTGGCCCTAGCTACACTCGCTGGTATCTGCGTGTGCATAAATATCTTTTAAGCAGTGTTCTTACCAAAAACGTTTATAAATGTGTACTCTTACATTTCACACACACACACACATACACACAAGTACTGCTTTGAAAAACTTTACTACGCTCCCGCTTTGACTCTTTGCCATTGACTCGCCGCATGCAAAATAATTGAATTGCAAAGTTACGAAAAGTTTAACAGGTTTTTGAATAGGCTTTAAATGGATTTGAATGTCATGGTGGGAGGCCTTTTCTCTACTCTTTCTCTTTGGCAAGTGCGCGGGTATGAAAGTTTACAAATCCATAAAGTGGGAGAGGTCTCATATGTACCATGTACGCCCTTTAGTTTGTATGTATACACCGTCATATAGCCAGTCATACAACTATACACTTTGTAGATTCATATTTTATTGCATACTTTAGGGCTGCGCTAAAAATAAATCATCTCTTGACTAGACACATGAATTTTAATTTAAAAACTAATTCAAATATATAACAATGCATTACTTTAAGCTTAAAAATTTGCATCAAAAATGTTTAAGCAAAGCTTTTGGGAGTATAGAATATTGCGTAGCATACATTTAGGCTTTGAACTACCGTAAAGCATATAGAGTGTTTTTCAATCAGGAAGAAGCTGGTTTCAATGTATCAATTACTTTAATTTTCAGTAATTGCAGTTAATTTTCATGGAAGGCTCTAAAAGGCTCATGAAGATATTTATGTTATTAGTTTTTTCTTTTTTAAATTTTTTTGTAATGTCTAATATTAAATATTATTCAATTTAATGTATTCACTCCTCTTGCCGTTGATAAATTGACTTATCTAACTGTATGCTCTTAAAAGTATACAACACATGTAATAACAATAATTTTTATTTGTATTTTTTTCTTCGAAAGTGTCGGCTATCTCAAAGCATCGATATTCCAGTCAGATATATATAATATAAAAGCAATAAATTTTAACCATAATTTCTAATAGATTACTACTAATTTCATATATGTATCATATTTTCACCTTCGAAATCTACAAATTTTAACGCCAACTTAGATGAAGTGCAATGTGCGAACCTCATAGAAACAGTTTTCACGTTACGGTTGTTTGTAACACCTAAAACTAATCGAGATGGCTATGGAGTTATTTATATGAAAATGATCAGGATGATAAGATAAATTGAATTCCAGGTGCTGTCTGTCCGTTCGTCTGTCCGTCCGTCTGTCCATGCAAGTGAGCTATCTTGTTAAAACTTGGTACACATGTTCCTTGGCACCACTAGAAGATGGGTATTGCATGGGCGGAATTGGACCATAGCCTCGCCCACAAAATAACGTTAATCAAAAACTTAGAAAGTGCTATAGCTAAGCTTCAAGTTAAGATATAAAACCGGAATTTGGCACACTGAATCACAGTAGGGAGTGGCATCTCGTGGAAAAGTTTTGAAACGTATAAATGAAGTAAAGTATCAAGACGTAAAGTACCAATGAAGATATCGGAGCAAAACTTTGCACAAAGAGTGCCTTTATGCTAAGACATCTCGGGTCTAAAAATTGTCGAAATCGGAGTATAACTTTTCAGGTGCCTCCGGCTGACTTTCTACCAAAAATATCCGTCGATCTCCCTCTCTTTGATTCTTGCAAAATGTGAGAGTATAAAATTTTCGGTTATACCGGACCTTAGCCCTTTCTCACTTTTTTAATTATATTTTCAATGGCTCTCCCACACATGTCTAATTGGTTTTTGAGCAAGTATGTAGCATTTTTGCTAACAATTCATTCAATGCTAACAAAACCCCGGTAAGTAAAGGGAATTCTTAAAGAAATAGGTTAGGCTGCCAAAGCACGCATTATCAGCCAATAGGATGCTTCTTTGATGCAAGGGGTTTTAAATTTAACTTACAAACTGGAAAGTGTTCACAACAAAAGACCATCTTTTAATAAATGGGCTTGTTTTAGGCCTACTGGATTTTTTGACCTCTCTTATCATGCGACTGAGACGGAAAGATGCGTATCATTTTCACACACAACAGTAAAGTAAAATCACAGCAAATAAGCAATCTCGTTAGTGCGCACAAAACACACCTTGAACATAAGTTGTTTTCTGAATTCAATTTCTTTGATGATAAGACATTTTATTGGTCAAATGAATAGTCATTGCCATGGAAAAATACAATTCATATCAATCTACCTTGCCTTTATGGCCAAAGAAAGCTAAACAAACCACTAAAAAATTTGAAAACGGCTTCCAAAAATAAATCAAAGCACCACAAAATCATATAACGGCAGCAAAAGGACAAATCTTATATTTGCTGATAAGCAGGAAAAAGAAATCAGTCACCATGGGGCCGAACACAGTTACTTGACATGACATGCGTTGCGCTTTTTACAACTATCCCCCTCACCACAAACGCTGCCAACTCAAGCAGTGTAAAAAAAAATTGCGACTCCAGCACATTTGCCTGCCTAGCAAGGTGCCAAACATTTCACTTGACCGAAAGCTATGCATGATTTCCACTTTATTTTCGGAGCCACCCGATGACCCCATGACCCCGCACACCCGCTCAACGGCGACTAATGCGTTGCCAAAGGAAATTAGAGAAATGAAATGATGAAAAAGTGTACAGGACCAAATCCGGGCCAAAGGCAGAAAAAGGGAGGGAAAAATAACAAAATAAAAATTCCGGAAAAAAAATATACAAAAATTCGAGAAAAATTCGAGTAAAAGGTAAAAAGTGTGCGCATGGCAAATAAAATCAAATTAAAGTCAAATTAAAAGTGAGCTGGGCGTTTTGCTGTGAAGCTGAACTAATCACATTAAGAAGTGTAGAATTCGTGTGGGTATATGTGTTGAGAGTGGGAGTATATATGTATGGATGTGTGTATAGCACAATACATAACGGCAGGTGCGCATTGTGTGATGGGAGAGGAGAGGGGAGTAGCTGCAGGAGTGCGAGCCTAACTAACAATATTTAGTAGTATTTAGGACTGCCGAACAACCAGATATAGTCACGCACACGCACACTTACACAAATACACACGTACACTTAATAGCAAGCCAGTAGTTGCTTTGATGATGAGTGGTTGAAAGACCTGAAGCAGACATTTCCGAACTACGAAAATAACTAAAATTGAATTGAGGCCCAATTAAAGAGCAGCCAGTACAAGTAGAGACATGAGCAACACAGTTGACAGCACGAAAATGAACGGTAAAGCGAATATGCAAGGGAAAAGCTGAAGAAAAGGACCAAAACATACAAAAGTAATGGTAAAAGCTGGCAGGACATGCCAACTAAAGGCGAAATATTTGAATAAAAATTTTTGAAGCTCAACAAATATAAGCAAACGTAAAACCTATATGCACAAATAAAAAACAAACACACGCAAACATATACATACATATATATACACATATTAGTGTGTGTGAATATGCAGATTTAGGTAGAGTTTCGTGTACATAAAAAGGACTAAGGGCAACTAAAATGAAATACGCATAATACTTACAACACTAAAAAGGACCAACTAACAAAAACAACAATACCCACAACAACAACAATAGCACAACAAGCATGTAGACTGATAACACGGCACTTTTCTGATGGCGGCACTGATTCTGATGACGCAGGTGGTAAGCATGCCGCTGGCAATGTAAAATGTGTAGCATACATTTAGGCGCTTCAGCTATTTTAACCACAACAACACGCTGCTCTGCTGCTTGCCGCATAATAATTGACAAGGACAAGAGCAAAATAATGCAAAAATACATTAGGCCAACGAACAAAGGGCTGGAAGCCAGCAGTCAGAGAGGCAGAAATTATTGAGCAAATGAAACTGTGAAAATGAAATCGGTAAAGCTACCAAACGAGCGCAGTAAACTCACAAAAAATCATTCATATTTCAATGGGAAAGCATGGAAAAATGGAAAAAAAGTAAGATTTGAATGCGAGAAAAATTCAAATGTAATACAGCTAACCGGCACATTTTCAAGTACATGTTTGGTGGATGTGAATGTAAGCAAGTGCTGAAGTTTTGTGCGTGCTAGCAGACATGAATTTACATATTTACGATTACATTTGAGCATTTGAATATTTGGGTGTGTGTGTGTGTACTTATATATAGTCTTTAAGTGCCGCAACCATTTTTTTGTGTTTTTTTTTCTTGTTCTGGAAGTACTTATGGAAATTAGAAGTAATAATATAATGAGTGTTGAGTAAGGTTCAATGCATTCAGATTGGTTGCAGTAAACAATAAAGCACACTTTAGGTCTAGTCCTCAGCAAAGAGCTTAATAAAAGTTTTAACAAACAGCTTTTCTGTAAAACCCTATGCCTTGATACTCACTTCTAACTTAAGTAATTGAAAAAATACTGGAAAGAAAGATACTTATTTCGAGTATGAAGAGTGTTTCCTGAAACCAAATTGTATAACTGATTCTTGGAGTTTACTTGCAAAAATTTAACTGAAGTTACACCTTTTTGAATAACAAGTGTATCTAATTGACATATCTGTGTAAAAATTCCGAGAGAAAGCAGAACTCGATATAAGATTGCTCTGCAGTACGTCTTGATACAACACACTATATTATTTGAGATTAAATGTAACATCTAATGACTTTTCACTTCATTTCGATACCCTTCACATTTATTCTGTAACTCTGCTTCAATACTTCAGAAAATGCCTTTAACTCCAGCGAACTTTATAATATTACACATTTGTATGAGCCCCAAAGTGTACAACAAATAAGTCCTATTAATATAAATGAATAAGGTGCCTTAAAGTATGCTCATAACCATGACTTTTGTTGACTTTTTGACCTCAAATTCACCGCAATGAGTTGCCCACTCCTTACTGTGAATAATTGCGCTCAATGATGACACATAAATTTATGGGCAAATTAAATTACAGTTACAACAACCCCAAAACTATGCTTAGCAATTGCATAAATTCCTCTAAGTATACCTCATAAGTCATCGACCCACTTGCTATTAGATGATTTATGATGTTTCCGTTTTTACTGGAATATACATTGATGTCACGAATGCTTTCTAGTTCTAAGAAATGGTGAAAAATATTGATTTACAAGTATTTCCGAAGGCTGATGGCCGACATAAATGCTTTAATATTAAGACCTATTAGAGGTAAAGGGAGCAAACAAAGCGTTTTATCCTTCAAAAGGCACATCTGCTGAACCAACCAACTGATTTTGACTTCGATGGCCATATTTCCGAACATAATTATCAAAGCTGAGGTTAAGCTCAAAGGATAAGCTTTGAAAGCAACTATTTAATTCAGAGTTTATTTCACAAATTGATGAAATAAAAAACACAGTTAGTAAAGTTCCATCAAACCAGTACTATATCACTAACATCCTTAAAAATTAATGACTTAGAAATTTTTAGCCATCTAAGAATTTTAACATTAGCAGTACACACTTCCAAATACTATACCAGAATAAAGGTGAATATTATTACACTAACAACTGCAATAATCACTTCATTGAATCACTCAACTAACGGTACCGGTTGTCAAATCAAATTCAAAATCACAATGGCGACATCGATTTAAAAATTCAACTTAGCCAAAATTTTCCCTTTTAAACTTCCATAAAACTCAAATTTCGTTAACGACATCCTTTCGAAATAATGCTCCTACCCAAGTTCTATAAAGTGTGCTCCAAAGTAGAAAACAAAAACACCAAAACTATCAGCATTACAACCAACTAGTGACTTACATAACGAGCACTCTGCAATTGGACTTGTGAGTACTTAGTTTTCTTATACAGACTGCGTCGAGAAAGAAGAAACGCTTTAAGCGTTCGCAACCCAAAACTATCGCAGAACTACTACGAGTAGGCAAAGTACTTAAGGAAGAACGCAGTACATAGTGCAGCCGAGTAAACAACAACAACTGCAACGGAAAAGCAAAACGAGATGCGACATAACCCAATATAACTGTAATAAAAAGCAACAACATACAACGCAATTTAAGCAACTCACTGCAGAGCGACGACGCTGAGGACGCTGAGGACGCTGAGCGCAAGCACAAAGTAGCAGCAGCGGCGACGAAAACTGACAGCAGACAAGAAGATATGGAGAAAAAACAATGCATACTTTTGAGCGCCACAACGAACAGCAGGCGTGCCCTTGAGCACGAACATTAAGAAGAATGGGCGAGAAGCGCTTCTCCATTGCAGGCAAGTGCAAAGCCAAATACTTGAGTGCGTAAACGAGAAGGCTGAGTTGGGGTGAACGAGAAAAGTCGGGTAACAGCTAAAAAAAAATTTTGTGCGCATGGGGCACATGGAGCATACAAGCATATGGTACATTCAAACATCTATGCTTGTGAGGTTAAACCTGAGCCAACCATGCAGGGAGGACAATTTGTAGTTGGACCTGTAGCGATTAGTAGTTAGAGCCTCATCAGTGGCATAGCAACGCAATGGCAACGAAAAGCTGTAACAGCGCCATCTACTGGCGAAATAGTCAAGTTCGAAATATAGACGTTAATGTCTGCTCAAATATATAATGAGCTTTTTTGCTCCTTTCTTTCACACAGATTGCGATAATTTCGACAGTATTCTGAAAGCCCTAAGTTGTTCCAGCGCCAGCCCTTCGCGAATTCTGATTCCTGGCCTTTGACCCTACGAAATTGTTTAACCGTTTGAATTCCTAATCACTAGACCCCTTAATGAGAGCGTTATGGTCATCTTGAATTAACCTAATTAAATATTAATATATAAAGGTATAAGGAGCATCAGTAATCTGACATGTTCAGCATCTTATTTTTGAGAATGGATGCTGGAAGGATTTTTATAAATTGATGAAATTTCAGAGTCTTTCATCATCCCCGTTATTCAGCTCTCTAGCGAAAGCCGGTGCTTTATCAGCACTGCTCTCACAAACAAAGCTTTCCCTCTTTGACCATGAAACATGTCAGCTCCTCCTTCATGATATTTTCGTAGGAACACCACCGTAATAAAACTTATGGTACAACTTGCGCCTAATTACAAACTTCTACAGCTTTTACGCTTTGAAGCAGATCTCCGATAGGAACACGAATGATGTATAACAAAGAACATTTTAAGCTCATATATTTGGTAAAAAGAGGACTCTGACTTCGAACATAGTAGAGATGCAAAAAAGAAGTACATTTTATTTCCGAACTTTGAATCTGAGGTTCTATCATAAAAAGGCCTTGTCTTTATTTCTCTGCGTTTGGGTGACTTTCCAGTCACTCTATTATGCGCTTAGTCTTAGGTTTATACTATTGAGGCAGTATGTAGTTTCCGAAATATTAGTGGAGCTAGCTAGATGCAGTGATTAGCCTAATATAATTTATTATAATAATAATAAACAGTCGTTTTCCTACAGGGCATTTTCTCTTTTGACTTATGTGTATGTATGTGTATGTATATGCATTTTCTTGGCGTGCAACCTGAGTAGGGTGGAAAGGTAGGCGAAACTTAGGCGGATCAATTCGGGTTCGAGCGTCGTTTGTCATATTGAAAGTGACATGAAGTGAAGCGGTAAAGTTAAGTGGTGTGCAGCGTATACTTGAACGCTTAAAGCATTTAAATTTTCGACCGAATAGCATAGATGGCAGCAGCGCGCACACATATGAGAACGAAGCTGGAAGTGGATATTCAAGCAATACCGCTAAGGAGCAAGATATATACATATATATAAGTATCAAGTGTGGGTCGCAAGGTCCCAAGCAGCTGCTAAGTGGCTCTCTGGTGCAGCAGCGGCACCGTAGAGTTGCGACAAAAATAACTAATGCATGTCTATATAAGTACGGTGCATATTTTTTTGGCTGGCAAAGCATCGAGTGATTCAGCCGAATGGCAGCAAATCAAACAAGCTCATCGCAAACAACAATAAAAAAACAGCAACAGCAACAACAACAACAACAACAACAACTGATTTCCACATCTAATATTATTCGGTGCGAAAAAGAGGCCGCCGCAGACAGTGATTGAATGAAATTTGAAAGCGTAGCGAAAGAAGAAAAAAAGTGTATAAAATGCGCAAGGCAAGCAACCAATGTGTGGGGAGTTGAGGTGCCATTAAGCAAACGTGGCATAAGTTGTCAAGTGTGCGCTCGGAAGGTTAAAAGCAATCTGTGTCGAACGGCGGCGTCATGTGTAAAATAGCTGGCAATGAATTTGCTTCTTTTTTTTTTTCTCTACTCAACCTCACACGAGTCACAAGTAGCAGCATCCGACGTTGGTTTCTCAACGATAAAAGCATTGAAACCCACCACGCCCACCCACCGACACACATGTCGAACAACTCAAACAAGTGTAAAGCGATAAAAAAAAAATTATTTCAACCGTCAAGCACTCATTTGAGGCAGTGTAAAATGGCAAATAGGCACGCACACACTTGCGTATATTAACACACACACACGCTACACATGTTGGCGCATACTTAACTGCACATTTTAGCAATCACATAAACCACTCATTCATTCAAACACTCTTTTAACGCTCACTCCTACACTCGCTCTCGCTCCCTCTCCCTCTCCCTCCCTCTCCTTCAGGTGGCAACACCAGGCGCAAGTGAGCGATGTCTGCTTGGCGATTAATTCATGTTTGTGCGCACAGCGCATTAAAGTTCATGTTCAACAAGCTTGTCAACAGGCGTAACAACTGCAGAGACGACAACAACAACAACAACAACAATAACAATAACAACAACAACACCACTAGAAGCAATAACAAAATTATTTGAAATTGTCACTAAATCAGTGCCTTTTTATATTTACACACACGCACACATATTCACTACTCTACACAGACGCACACACACATTCGCACTTTTATCAATATGTTTGTTTGTTTGTGTTTGCATACTTTTGCACGCTACTGTGCAACGAAAGTGCATTCAGCTGCAGTTACTTAGTGCCTGTGTGTTTAGTAGGTTGCTCATACGACACGGCTGACATTGATAGGCACACGCCAACGCAAATTCATACAAACTACTGTTACAACAACTACTAACACCCAACTGTGTAGTTATTCGATGTAGTCACTCAATGGTGAAGGACACTCGATCTGGGTGAATGTCAGCGGCAAATGTTGAAATGTGTCATTAGGTATAAAATGAGGTTGGTTGGTTTGGAGAAACCTGCAGGATTTTTTTGAAACTGAGCGAATCGGGTTGTTAAGCCACTAAACATAGCGCAATGGATTTCTTTTATTTTGTTTATATAATCACGAGCACTACAAAGAGATGTTAACATGGGCATTCGAATCCATATTATATCTACAAAAATGAGTAGTGAAAGATATTTGATTACAATATATAATAACCACATGGCAGAAGCCTAGAGCGAACGCCACTTTAGAGCTTCCGTACTAAAATTCTGAACTATGATTTCACCATATATCCCAGGGGTAATGTAATTGTTTTATCGAGGATTGTCAGATTTGACTCCGCTTAGCCTTTTCTGGCAGGAAATGCCATTTCTGAATAGTGACAGGAAATCTTCGATCAAAGTTCTAGTTGAATTTTGAAATGATTGAGCAGAACAAAGCTTTATAATTTAAACATATAGCCGCATGTGGACCCCTTATTTCATAAGCCCCCTATTGAGATATATACAATGACTATTAAGAGTTTTGAGAGAGAGAGAGAGAAATAGAGGGCTCTAATCTAATCTAGAACTACGATTTCTTGTTGAAAACGGAAGTCCATCCATGAAGCAATATCTTGCGTTCATATAGTAAAAATTTAGTACCTTAATTTTAATAACATTTAAAACAGAACTGAATTTGTAGAAACACAAAAGCTCTGAGGTATGAATAATTAAATAAAATTTTTTCCACCTTTTGGTACCAAAGTCCACGTTTTTGTACCGAAGGGCTTGACAGTTAGAGAGAGAGAGAGAGAGACAGGGAAATAAAGAGAGCGAGAGAGAAAGAAAGGGAAAGAGAGCGAGAGAAAGGAAGAAAGGAAGAGGGGCAGTGAGAAAGAATGAGAAACAAAAAGAGAAAGCGCGAGCGTTGAAATACATTAATTGTGAACATTCAAATGAAATTAACTAAGTTTATCCCAAAACTTGAGAAGATGTGATTCTTGAACCTTAGTCCATAACCGATTTGCCGTCTTATAAGCCTATGGGTACTTTTCTAAATTTTTCTTCATACAATTTAGAAGAAAAGATGCTCTATGCTTAGTTCACGACCGATGTCGACGACGTCACAACTGTCTTATAAGCCTGTTCGTACTTTCACAAGTCCTTCTTTTATTTTGCTTTACCAGTTCCACTGGCTATTTAAGATACAAGCCGCTATATAAGTTGAGAGAAGTCTTTAATTTTCTTCGCTAGTTGCAATTGCAGACAGAACTTTAAATCCAGCTATTGACGAATAAACACAGTTTCCATTTATTGAAGAATTTCCATGAAAAATCAAAGTCAAGTTCAAGCCAATAGAAAGAACTCATTCTCACCCAACAATTTGTACAACACTTTCCACATCACTTTCATCATATTTCACATCGGTGGAAGCTTCTCATATCAACAAAACTTTTCAAAAGCAGCATTTAGACAGCTCTATTTAGACGAGTCGAACATTTTAGAAATGCAACCCTGAAATTAAAGGCTAAAATATGTGAAAACCAATCAAAAGTGTTAAATTCAACCTTGTCATGTCAAGCTAAAGGCACGACTGCATATTGAACAGCATCGACACAACAACAACAAATACAAAGATGCATTACATTATTCAAAATTGATTCACACTCCACATGCGGGATAAAAGGACAACCATCTCCGGTGTTACCAAGCACTCACTTTCACTCAAATACACACACACACGCGCACGCACACACACACACACATGCAGTTCTGCTTTCTTTTGCCGTTTGCGGTGAAATAGAATTTGCGCGCTGTCAGCTTGTATTTGCTCGTGAAACTAATGGAAATTATAACCTTCAGCTGTGAATCCATACTTGTGCTCAATATTCAAGTTTGTGTGTTTGTGTGTGCCTGTGTGTGTGTTCTGAGGGTTTGGATTTAAGTCGTGTGGCATGAGATATATGTGATATAATAGCAACAAAGCTGAAACAGTGGAAGCAATGGAGCAGCATCATCAGCAGAAAGTGACAGCCTTGACATGTGACTCCCTAAAGAAATCATGCAAGAATGTGATAATATGAAGAAGGAGGGAGCAACAAAACGTGAAAGCATCAAAGGATTTTGAGAGCGAGCAATGAAGTGAGTGGAAATGCGATATGGCTGATGATGTGGCAGTGGAATAGGGATTTCGAAAAAAGCGGAGGGCAAGAAAGAACTGGGTACTAAATATATTTGCAAAGAAATAAAAAATTTTAAAAAAATAAAAAAATTAAAAATTTTAAAAAAATAAAAAATTTAAAAAAAAATAAAAGATTTAAAAAAAGATTTATTCATTAAGGTGGACAGATTAGGCTATGCAAATAAATAATAAAAAAAAATTTATGTCGAAAATAATATTTTTTTTGCATTTGAGTCACTCTAAATTCATACGTAAACTTACGAAATGCATCTTCAGTTTTGATGGACAAGCCCTAGGTAAATGGTTTGGACCCATAAATAATGATGGTCTGTTGTTAAAACATTTCTGCAAACGATTTGCAAACGAGTTTTGAAGAACTTTCAGCACCCTTTGTATTTCCAATATTGTTAAATAATCTGATTTGCACAATATATGCCGTTTACCGTCAAGTACTTAACATTTATGGCGTAAAAAATATTTTCCTGCATTTGGGTCACTCTGTATTTTTACGTAAACTAATCAATTATCGCTTCAATTTGGATCCACAAGCTCTAGTGACACAGTTTGGACCCAAAAGAAGTGGAGATCTGCTGTTAAAACATATTCGCATTCAAATTGAAAGTATTTGATTCACTCTGTGTATTTATAAGATGTGCAACAAAGAAGTTATGTGCAACAGCACTTCATAAAATCCTTTTAAGCACGTTTGACACTTTTGAAGGGTCTTATTTTTAACGTTATTACCGTAAAGATTATTTTTATACATTTGCGTCACTCTGTAGTTTTATATAAACTTATCAAACACATCTTAAAATTTTATTGGCAAACTCTAGGTACTTGGTTTACATTAGAAAAAATGTGAAATCATGCTTGCATGTAAAGAAAGTTCCTCTGAGCTGAGAAATCGGGAAAAAATTGATAACTCCGAAATTTGCCTATGAGCCTTGAAAAAACAGATCAATACTTTAAGCAACTCTACGCAAAACCAAATATGTGCAGGTGAGCCGAACGGTAGCTTAGAACAGAACACTTTGACGATGGAGCCAACTAAACAATTGTTGAAGAGTAAAATGAAAGTAATTTGACGGAATCTCTATTGCTTCGCGTAGTCAAACAGAGATCACGGAGCTTCTGGAGATAACAAAATATCAAACCTCTGGCTTAGTAAAAATTATAAGATAGTAATGCTCGAAATAGTTCATGGAATATAGCTTACCAAGGGTACGAAACCTGATCAAATGAACTGATTCGAGGAAGAGCTCTCGGAATTTTGCAGGGTTCACACCCCTTTAACTCTCAGTATAACAAAAACTTTACCTGGAGACCAATATGAAGGTAAAATACTACGAAATCTAGTCGAGACACCAATTGAGAAGCACAGGTACTTCCAAGCCTACGTTGGGTTGGCTCATACTCACCACTCTATATTCACCGCCTACTCACTTCTCTGTTCCAACCGCCATTCTATGTATTTATGTGTCGTAATCACCGTTATTTTCTTCGTCTATTTACTACAATAATTTATACATACCTCTTGTCAATTTTCATTTATTTATTCGTTAATTTTAAAAAGCCAAAAAGTTAAGTTAATAAGCAAACTGAAAGCAAGCAAAGCCATTAAAGCGATGAGAGAATGGGAAATTGCTTCGCGGCGCACACAAGCGCAAGCGAATTCGTTCAAAATTAGCACCAAAGTGGTCAAATGAATAATTTATAAGGCAACGCTGCACAAAAGGCGAGACCTGCAAAGACGTAGTGAATGAAGAGAGCTCGTTAAGACCAGCAGGGTCGAGCTCGCGTCGTTGTGAACACGTGTTTGTGGTTGATTAAAAGTGTAAAATCAGTTGTCGGCAAATGAGATGAAGTGGAAGCGGTTGAGCATTGAAAGAGCGCAGAGCAAAGTGGGAATGTAATGTTTCTGTGAATAATTTGATAACCCAACACTTGACTTATTGGCAAAGTATTTAGTCCGTTTTAAGAGCAGAGAGCGTAAGTGAGTAAAACAGTCTAAAATATTAAACGGTTAGGAAATAAAAAGCTTAGTAGATCAAAGAGAGCATATTACTAATTTGTAGTTGAAGAGGAATTATTATCATAATTTTCAAGAAAATTAAATAAAGTTTCAAGTAAAGACGTAATTAAAGGGGTAAGTAATGAGATATTACCTGAATGCAGAACAATGCTATTAATTTACTTTAAAAGCCCTGCAGGTAATTAAAGTTTAAATTACAGTTTGGCACGACGCTTTTTAGAGTATTAATAGAGATCTCTTATAAGACCATATTAATAGAGTATTAATAGAGAGCTCTTATACACACCACATTCGGAAGAAATTTATGATTTTCTTCTGAACACAGTACTCCTCCAAAAATTAGTTTAACTCAACATGGCGCTCTTCTTAGCCGTTCCTTAGCTCATCTTCTGAAAATTTTCGGTATATACAGTGACTCACAGCTTATTTGACGAAGGTAATACTTTTTTAGAAAACGTAAATGACTCGATGTTTATTAAATTTTATAAAAAAAATTTATACGACTTGTAATGAGATATGTATATACTGTTTACCGCTGCAGAAAAAACAATAACAAAAACAAAGATTGCTGAAAAAATATAGAAACAAATAATTTTCTCATCAAAATATGCTCACAGCTTAAATGATGCAGTGTATTTTATATTTTCCCTGAGAATGAAATAACGGTGCAATGTGTATATATGCATTTTTCCGGTTTAGCCTAGCGTCTTAAGTCATTCTCAACAAATTGTTGTAAAGAAAAGTTGAAAAAATAAACATTTTTTGGAAATGGGAAAACGGACTTCATTTGGAAAAAGGGAAGACGTTATTCGTCGTTATAAAGAGGGCAAAAGCCAGCGAAAAATTGCTGAAATTGTTGCTGTAGTGCGTCAACTGTCCAGCACATTATTGGGTTTCGCCACGAAAATAGAATAGAAGATATAAGGGCAGATCGGCGCCAAATAAAATAGTTAATGATGCAGATTAGAGGTGGATTGTTCGCAAAGTTAAAGAAAACCCCCATTTAAGTGCTCCAAAATTAACGAACGAAGTCGAAAAGTACTTAGGCAAGGTCTGTAACCCTGAAACTGTTCGAAGAGTTCTGCGTGAAGACAATTTTCATGGAAGGACTGCCCGAAATAAGCCTCTGATTAATGCTCGTAATAGAAAACGAAGAATAGAATTTTGCAGAGAACATATGACCAAAGATATTTCGTTCTGGAAATCCGTTGTTTTTGCGGATGAAAGCAAATTTAACCTTTTCAGGTCTGATGGGAAGTCCTGCGTTTGAAGAAGACCAAACACTGCGCTTCAACCACGTAATTTGGGCTCTACAGTTAAATACGAAGGGGGTATATAAGAGGTGCAATAGAAACGTCGGATCCGGGCATCGGAGTGAATATATAGACAAACCTTATTCAATATCATATATGTATACCAAAGGACCACGCTTCGTCCGAGATCAAACAAACTTTTTAAGTACTAGTAGGTATTTCGAAAGGAACGCCCTTCATCCGAGGTCGAACTAGGTCGGAAAAAAGTTCAGACATGTCGAAAGATGTTGAGCAATGCTAACTGTCCTGAGAAAAAACTCTTGTAAAGTAAATATGTTGCTCGGGTAGCTGTCAAGTCGAGAGCTCTATATAATTTAGGAGAACAACCCTTTTCTAAGACTGCTAGAACATATGCTCAGCAAGTCGAATAACAACACACATAACCTACAACAAAAACTGGCGGCTCAGAGATTGCAGTATGGTGGCATCTTGGCAAGAAAAATTTTTCTGATGAAATACTGTAAACTCAGTGAAGCTATTCGCCTTTTCAGAGGTTCGGTAGCTATGTCAAATCGGACCTTTTGTGACAAGAAAATTGACCCGATCAAAAAATGCTTTACCTAAACGATAAAGAGATGTGCAAACTCCACTTGTCTCCAGGAAGCTCAAAAAATCTGTCGGGAGAGGTAAGAAACCCAATTCGTCCGGAATCAAAGAAATAAATATGCGAGGACTTTCAAAGAAAATGCAAATCGTAAAATCTTGATCGTAAAACCGTCTATGGTGCAAACAGATTTCAAAGCAATTTCTCGACTAGTCACTAGAACAGTGATCGTAACTGTACCAGATCGAAGCTTTAAATGCTCGACACGCAGTTTTCTAACATTATAATGATGACCAAGGAAACATTGAGACCAAGTTCATTGTAAATTTACTGCATACAAAATAAATTTTTAAAGGAAGTTATTTTTGTATAATGAAATAACAAAAACGGAACTCGTTATAGCTGTAAGCATTTTCACACATCTTTTGCACTTCATTCGGTCATTCGTCGCGAGACCACCATTTCAAGCCATCAACCTCAATTTCAAACTGTCAAATATCTGTTTTTTTCAAGCAATCAGTAATCTAAATAAGTCCAAAGAAATTTCTATTACAAAAATTGCTTTATAAATTTTGCAAAAATTCATTTTTACACAACTATACACTCAAAGCATACCTTATTATTTTCCAGCAAACACAAAAAGAATTACAGCCAAAAAGTATGCTCAACTGCAAATGGCATAAAATAAAGCAGTAAAGTAGTAAAAACTTTTGCCATAACTCAAGTATGCATTTATATTGTGGCATACTTTTGGGATGACAGTTTTTATTATATTACATTTCCCTTATTTCGTTTTCGATACGTACTAATGCAATGCAGAGAGCCAAATTATGATGTGAGTGGTGTAAGCAAAAGTAAAAATAGAACTGGCAATTTTCATAACGAAATTTATTTACTCAATATGATATGTGCGCTTAACAGAGAACAGAGAAAAGTATGCAATACTAGTTGGATAAAGGTGGTTTGCAGCAACATATAAGAACATATATTGATGCCGCATGCAGTGTTGTATGTCAATACCAGCTGTTAGGAATTCTCGAGTATGACTTTTCATCAGGCATATTTATGTTGTGCCTCAAAATTGTGTCCTAGTTAACTAAATCAAACTTCGCTGCTACAATTTATTCCAACTAGTGCGCGCACATAAGTATGCAACAATTTTCAAAGGGACTATATGTCAGTGGAAATTTTGCTAGAAAAAAGCACGTGAAAGTTCTTGACTTGCAAAACTACTCGAAGCCAGGAGGTTTGCCTGCCTTTGTTGCTATTTATCCCCCCTCTCTTTTTTGTTTCTTATTTTCCATTTTATTTTACCACTCCTCTATGCCATTATTTTCTTTGCGCTCTATTCGCAAGTGCTTTCCATGGTACTTTTACGTCTACTTGAATAAGTAGTGCCACAAGTTACTGGAAACATTGGTAGTAGTGTTAGTAATAGTAAGACATCGCTGTGTGGCATATAACTCCTAAAAGTATACCTCGTTGACGTGTAGGAATGTAACGAAGAATTCCGTTTTTATTTACGACAATCAAAAGTTGTACGATCAACAACGACAAACCGACATAGAAAATAAAGCCGGCAACAAGGTATGCGCTTGGCGCAGAGGAAGCAGACTACATTGCCGAACTGTAGTACTAGCAGTAGCAGCCTGAAGGTATGCTACGTACATTTGAAGTAGTGAACCATAAGTGGTGTGGCGCTGGCATTGCCGTTGTGTTGTTACTCAAAGAAAAAAACTAAATAAAGGGAATTCAGTTTTCTTCCTCAACTATTCTCGCGTATGCGAAACGAAAGCAAAAGTTACGAGGTACGTGCTCAGGCCGAAGACGTGGCGGCAGCGTGAGGGCGGTGTAGTGGCAATAGAGCAAAATAGATGAGTTGGTATTTGAAGCAGCAACGTTGTTGGCATGCTTCGGTTGTTTTCAAACGAAGTGCGGGCAACACGAAGCACATTTTCGCCGCCGCAGTAAACGTGACTTGAACACAACAACACAAACATATCATCTTATGTATTAGAAAGTTGCTTTTATTGCGCAGCTTTTATTTTGCATATATACTTGCATATAATATATATTGTTTTTGTAAGCACACAATTTTATTGTTGCTGTTTTATTTTCATTATTTTTACATACATATTACCACTTGCCAGCAATAAAGTGCAATACATTTTCGTTATTATCTGTATTTTTGTTGTTGTGGCATGCTGATGCTTTTGTTATTGTTTTAGCTCGACTCCCGCTGCAGACCGGCTACTTTCGGCGAAAGAAAAAGTTTTGAAGAAGTTATTCACCTCCACTTACAGACATAGTTAAGAAGAAAAATGGTATTTCTCGCTATGCGAAAACGTAGGGCTATGCGCTGAATATGCGCTGAAAGCGCGCAGAATTAGCTGAATATGCGCTGAATTAAGGTGGTTTACCTGCGTAATAAACTGTTGGTATTTCAATGAACTGAGCAAGTGTATGAAATGCTTACATACTTTTCTTATACCGAAATTTGTGAAATATGCCCTTGGTTCTTCTTGGGGTACGTAATAAAGAGTTTTCTATCAACCAAAACTCGAAACTGAATATTATAAGCCTTAAATTCAGACTCTGAAGTTTCAAATCTTTCACTTATCGCTATAAAGATAATGCTCTAGTTATCCATGGTAGGATTTTTAGAGGCTTTTCGGGAAGCTCACCAATGATAAAATAACTGATAGCTTGAAATTGAAATCGAAATGATAGGAGAGAACTTTGGGTTGAATTTCTTTGATGTCAACCAACGGCTTTGGAAAAGAGTCTCTGAATATGATTAAACGATAGAGCGAAGATGAACGAAATAAAAACGAACATGGCAAAAAAGCAGGGCACCGAAAAACAGCTTGGTTATAATGAAAAAAGAGCGTAGATAAATAGTTATGTTAAGGCTTATATATATAGTTCAGAGATGTGGAGATCCCAATTTGAAGTCTAACGAAGCTAATGAGAGATGTTTTAATCACAATATTAAGTTAGAACACATTAAAAGAAATGTGACTGAGTCACAAAAATTTGTTCAATGTGACTTTAGCAAACTTTTAAAATAATTAATCACGTGCGTTTGCTTTTATAAAGCTAGATCATTTTTAACAAAATTTCATTTTTCCTTGAAAAATGGACCACTCAAGTGGATTCCATCAGGAAATGTTGAGTTTTTAAACATTAGTATTATTTGCACAGTTTCAATTACAGATATTGTTCAATTTGGATTATTTAATAACGGTGCTTTGTAAAAAAAATTCTTTTTGCACCAATTAAGTGTATTTGCTTATAACAACTTTTTATACTCTCGCAACATGTTGCTACAGGGTATATTAGCTTTGTTCACCTAACGATTGTTTGTAACACCTAGAACTAAACGAGTTAGATATAGACATATATATATATAAATGATCAGGATGAAAAGACGAGTTGAAATCCGAGTGACTACCTGTCCATCCGTCCGTCCGTGCAAGCGATAATTTGAGTAAATATTTTTTGATGAAACTTAGTACACGTGTTCTTTGCCACCGTAAGACGGTTGGTATTGAAGGTGGGCATAATTGAACATCTGCCACGCCCACAAAATTCCATTAATCGAGAACAGACAAAGTGATATAACTAAGCAGTAAATTAAGATATAAACGTGTTATTTGACACAGAGGAACCTAGTAGAGCGGGGCATTTGCGAAGAAAAAATTTTGTAAAATTGGGAATGGCCCCGCCCCCCAATAGGTTTAATATATATATCTCGGAAACCGTTAAAGCTATATCAATCAAACCTACTCCGACTAAGTTTTTCTAGCATCTCTTTATACACTGAGAAAATTAGTAAAATCGGTTAATAACCACGCCCACCTCCCATAAAAAAATTATGTTTAAAACTACTAAAAGTGCGTTAACTCGCTGAAGGAACACGTTAGAAACATTAAATCTTGCAGAAAATATCACACGGAAGGGTTGCATAGGAATCCATGTAAAGTTTTTGTGACGGGGGTGGCACCGCCCATTTTTAGGACAAATCCGATATCTCAAGAACGCCTTAACCGATTTCAACGAAATTTGGTACATGACCTTGCCTACTTCTCATATAACACAATTTGAAGTTTCATCTGATCTTTTCACTTTAAAGTAGATAAATCGAGCAGCAATTAAGATATCAAAGTCAAACTTTGTACAAATAGTGCCTTCAGAATATGTCATTTTATGCGTGAAAATAGATGAAATCGGATTATAACTTTTCAATATAACCCAATCTTAGGACCTCAGTGCCTCTATCTGACTTTTTATCGAAAATATCGGGAAATCTGTAAGATATTGTAATGAAATTGGAGGATTATCTTTCCATCATAATAATGTGCTCTGGTATAAAAAACTGGGAAAATCGGATGAATACTTCCCGTAGCCCCCATATACCTAATATACAGATTTTCAACCTTTCGCTAGACTTTATACCATATATAACGGTAAATAAAACGGTATATCGAAATGAAGTTCTAGGATTATCTTTCCATGACAATAATGTGCTCTTGTGTCAAAAATGGGTAAAATTGAGTAAGCACTTCCCATAGCCTTCATATACCTAATATACGGATTTTCTACCTGTGGGTAGACTTTTTATCATATATTTCAGTCAATATGTAAGATATCTTAGCAAAATTAAGTGAACGTTTAATATCGGATAAACCATAGTTTACTGCCGAAAATTTGTGCAATCGGTATACACATTATCCCAGCTCCAATATACCACATATAATGATTTTCGATATTCTAGCAGACTTTATGCCGAATATGTCGGTCACTGTGTGAGTTACCTTCACAAAATTGCGTGAAGACATGTTCCCTAATATACTTGACTAGCGAAAAGAGTTAATATGATCAGTGCAGATCTTCTTTTATCCCAAAAATGCCCGATATAAGAATTTCCGACTTTCCAGCAGACTTTAAACCGTTAATTTGGGTCAATATGTGTGATATTTTAATGAAGTTAAGTGGATATGTTCTCTTAAACACAATGTGATTTCGCGCTAAATATGAATGAAACCGGTCTAGACCGTGGTCTAAGCCCATTATTCCTAATATAATGATTGGCTTTTCTCTGGTTGACTTTTTCCTACTTTTTCTAATAAGTTGTGTTTATATCTCATATATCACTTTTGAGTTAATTTGGTAGATTTTAATATACTAAATATCTCTGACACGACGCAAAATATAACAATGAAAGTACTTGAGTCTATGACCCGTAAATAAGTTAATAAGATACCAAATATGATTGCAATCCATTGAAAATTTCTTCGAATAATGAATATTGAATTCTTCCGCAACATTTTGTAATATAAAGTTATGCCAGCATCTGAAAACATTTCCCCCGCCTCTGATCCTTGCACATTGCAAGAGTATAAAACGTTCGGTCACACCCGAACTTAGCCCTTTCTTACTTGTTTAATTTAGTAATTTGTTTGCACCTAATCACAAACATTTTAATCTGCTATCAATTTGAAGCTTAAAACTAATTTCCAAATAATTTTTAATTACATAATTCTTTAATTAGAACTGTTGAAGTAATTTCAGCATATTTCAACTGAAAAAGTATGTGTGTGGCTTTGTGTGTGTGTGTCTGTCTACAGCATGTCAAAATTAAAATTCTAAATTCAAATAATTAAAATTGTTGTCAAAATTAATTTGGTATGAGGAATAGCGTGAGCATTTTGTGTATGACAGCATATACTCTCACGCGCGCGTGTGTATGTGTGTGCGTGAGTGAGTGTGTGTGTGTGCGCTTCCATTACCGCATAAGCACATAATTTATTTACTTTTAATTTCTGATCTGAACAAAAATATGCGCACTCGCCGTGTTTTTAATTAAATTGCAGTGATTCAAAACATTAACAACAACAACAACAAACAAACAAAAAATAAGAAATTTAAATTAATAAATAAAAAATGCAAATAAATATGAAATGCATTATTGAAGCAAATCACTACTAATCACACATTAGCAGCGAACAAATGAAGCGCAGGCAAATTAGTTGAAGGATTTTTAGTTATTAAATTTGCTTTTGAATATTCATTAAATAATATTTGACATTTTGTTTGATCTCAAAAAACAAAAAAAAAGAAATTAATAAATTTTGGCAAAAAAAAAACATTAAATCAAATTTAAATCAAATAAATAATCGTGTGCGAAAATATTTACGAAAATTAGTTAGTTATTCATAGCTTGATGCCAATCAGCGTCAACATTGTTTAAATAATTAATATTAAATGCCAACAACAACAGCAGCAAGCAGCTGAGCATTGCAAGCAAACCACAAATATCAGCACCATAATGCCAATTACGTGAGTTATTGTTATTTTATTCATTGTTAATTTTACATTTACTTTAATTACATTAAAAACAAGCACACACAGATGAGTGTTTTGTTTCAATATTTATACTCCTTTTTTTTTTTGGTACATTTGTTGTCCTTGCCATAATGTAGTATTGTATTTATTTGTTGGTGGGTTTGTAAGTTTAATTGGTTTCGAGTTTTGTGCTTGCATCAGTATGTGTTTAAACATTATACCTATTACGCGCTTATTGACTGTACTTATAAAGGGTGTGTTAAGCTGAAGCATAAAATTAAAACAAAACACGCAAATTATAATATAATAATTAAAAAAATATTCAATATATTGAAGCACAAATAGCACATAAAAATATTATTTTTTTCAGTATTTAAAAAAAAAATTTTAATTATACAAAAAAATTGAAACACAAATATAATTCGTTAAAAAAATGCAAATATTTCGCAAGTATTTAAAAAAAAATTTTTTAAAGAAAAGAAAGATTTTATGAAATTTTTGTAACCACTTAAATTTATACCCTTTAACTAAAAGTGCTTTAATTTTCGTGCTATTAAAAAAAATTTATTTCAAAATAAATTATTATAAAAAATTTATGATTTTGTTACTACTTAAATTATATGGATTAAATTAATTAAACGGTGTTAAAAAACTAAAAAATAAATTAGTTACAAATTTAAAATTAAATAAATAAAAAATCTAGTGAATTAAAAATTAAATTTAAATAGAATTAAAAAAAAATTTTTTTTCTTTTTTAATAAATATATGTATATATTTTTTTTGTGCAGATATAAATTATTTTATTTTATAGAAAAATTTTTCTACCTTCTTTTTCAAGAAATTACGTATTTTTAATCAATATTTTCATTTATCTAGAAAATAAAAAAATTTTACATGAAGGAAAAATTTTTTAAAATCGAAAAAAAATAATGAATACACTAATGATTTATTATTCATGTGGAAAACACATTTCTTTATTCAGTCCATGTAATAAAAATTAAATGTTCAACCCTCTTCTGGCACCCTTTACTCATCAACGTACTTACATAATAACATTTGGTCGAAACTGCCCACCAAACTATCTAAATACATTGTGGCATCATGCCCATAAATCAATTTCAGGCAATTTACTAATTAGCATTTTTAATGACTTTGTGTGCTGTACAACAACGTACAACAACAGCAACAAATTTTACAGCATCACATTCGCAAATTCACAGCTAAACCAGAAACTATTTATAACCAACCAAAAGTGTAATAAAACACCACGGCGCCAATTTTACAGAACCATAAGTGTGAGTGAGGGTTGATTGTGGGACCCCTGAGCTCAGTGGAGGACATAGTTGATTTGAACAAATTTCCATGTTGTTATTAAAATTTTCAGCTAAAGCAACACTTTTGCGGCAATTGATTAGTATGGGACCATTAACTGGTGTTTTGAGAGTAGAGTAATAATTCTACAAAGAACTGGCAATTTGAATATATAACCTATTTTTTAATGTACAGTGGTTTAAACAACTATAAAGACACGACCAGAAATTGATAAATGTGTGAATAATATGAAAATTAATTGAGATTCTAAATCAATCAAGCCAAGGTTTTAGTCGAAATTTATTGAGTTTCGAAGTTTTCACAAAAACCACTTTTGCTAGGGTAAAAAACCTTCCCGACTACAATAAAAATTAACTGTTGATTAAAATGATGAAATCACCACCACCTCACCAGTCTTCTATTAAAAAACAATATATGACTTAGTTTTGACTCAACTAGAGAATGAAATGGTGGAATTGGAACTACATATTAGCGAAGGTGTTTTGCTCTTGGACTCGGTATTTTTATACTGCTGCGACTAAACACATTCTCAATTCAACAGGTATGTCCTAAAACACGTTCTTAACCACAAATCGGGAAGAACACAGCCCCAAAAATTCCGAGTGACCACATTAACACTCTTCTCGAAATCCCTTGTTGCTTACACATCAATCTTCTGGACCTAATCATATATTATCGGGAACTGGTAAAAAAAAAATAATGATTTCTAGTTAGATAGTTATCACCCGATCAGTAGTTGACTATACAGATGTCTTGCTCATGTGAAAAACCCACAGAACGTCGGGCCACACATTACAATAACGGCAAACAAAGAAATAGTATACTGCATATTCTCGAAGTATACAGTATGCAGTATAATTCGAGATAGCATTGTAGTGAAGTATCACTCAGCTGGAAAGGGAATCAGAGCTCACATACCACCAACTGCTGTTTCTACAGTTGTGCAGTTGTATACTCACTAATCTACTCTAAATCTACTCAGATCCACACCAAAACAATCAAAAATTGCAAATGAGGACTTTTAGCTGTCCGAACCCTAGCGTGCGGAGAGGACTCTTATAATCACTTTGCCTTTGTCAATTCCACTTTGCCATAATATTTTAAACACCGTCTGCTGCTATTTACACCTTTCTTGATCTTGGATTTGGATTTCCGATCAGAATTCTGTTAAGCTTTCCTAGTTATATTAACAGATATGATAGTTTGCAACTGTTTCCGAAACATGTTGTTCTACCATGGACTTCACGAATAAAGTGTCTATGTTATCTGAAGCTGACGATAAGTGACTACGTGGATCTTTAGATTAGTTAAGTTGAAGTATTAAATTGGGAGAACTCTGATCATATTCGAGAGGCCTTATAGTCAGTTGTATCACTACGACTTTACTGTACGACTGTAACGACTGAAGCTGTAAACTGAAAATTTATTCTAAAATGACATTATTCAGTGGTGTCTGGAAGACAAACTGGCGCTGTGAGTAATTTAAGCTCGTGTCACGGAGGCAAAAAAGACATCTAATCTTATTTTCTGGGATCGATAGCCAAATATAGCAGTTTTTGGTACCAACATCAAAGCTACTCTTCCACCATCAATATCAAAAGGCATGTGATCAGCGATGTCAGGTAGACAAAATGGATGCGTGGATGTGTTAAGCTCATTCCTAAATTCCTTATAGTCAGTTGTATTACTACGAATTTACTGTACGACTGTAACGACTGAAGCTGTAAACTGAAAATTTATTCTAAAATGACATTATTCAGTGGTGTCTGGAAGACAAACTGGCGCTGTGAGTAATTTAAGCTCGTGTCACGGAGGCAAAAAAGACATCTAATCTTATTTTCTGGGATCGATAGCCAAATATAGCAGTTTTTGGTACCAACATCAAAGCTACTCTTCCACCATCAATATCAAAAGGCATGTGATCAGCGATGTCAGGTAGACAAAATGGATGCGTGGATGTGTTAAGCTCATTCCTAAATGAGTCTTCGACAACTTGTTCGATCAACTTGAGAAGGAATGCATCAGTACCGGTAGAAACCACACGAACAAGTCTTGCCAAACTTAAATATTAAACCATAATTTCACGCTTTCCCGCCACACTCCTACACACCAAGCTTGACGGCTGAAATTTTGGGCGTTCACGGTCCTCGACGCCGGACGTCTGTTTATTTTGTTGCATGAACGCCAGCCATGTGGCATGTAATAGCCTAAATTCCAAACAATTTGCGCAATGTAAACGCAAAGTAATTTCCAACGTTGTCTTTTGATTAAATGCAAAATGTTGTTTTATGCTTCGCTATGCGCTTGCATGTGTATGTGTGGTAAATATGTGTAAAATAATGAGAAATTAAAATGTGACCGCGTTGCATTTGCATAATTCATAAACTGGCAATGATGCCACAATAACAACAATAATTACTGCTTATGAGCAATCAGTTATAGGCAAATAACAGGAAATTGAGTTAATAAAAAGTATGCTTACACATAATACGGCATAGAATAACATGTAACGGCATAGAACACTGTAAAATGTGTAATTTAATTTTTGCAATTTTCGCGCGCAAAACACAAAAAAATTCGCGAACAAAAATATTGTGCAAAAAGCAATTTCCGCTGGGAGTGATTAAATGTTATTACGGTTATTACATGCTTCATTTTAATATATATAATAAAACAAAAATAATAAAACAATTTTTTATTATAATTCTATTTGAATGTGTTAGCGCTTTTGGTGTGTATTAGTTGTTTAAATTGCTGTTGTTGCAATTTTTTGCAATTTCTAAATTGAATTGGTAAGCCATAAGCATTTATTTTATTTGAACAGTTGGAGGAAACAATAATAAAATTATCTATAAAATATAAAAATATGCAGGATCAACACAGTTAGGGAATTAATTGATATAGGATAATGTATTGAGATATAGCTGATATACTATTTTGGAAAAAAAAATTTATTGTTTAAATTTATTTAAAAGAGTGCGATTAAAAAAAGTTTTAAAATTATTTTTTCTGTTACTTTGAGTGATTAGTTCATTGGAAGGAGAGGTTCAAAAATATTACTGAATCGGCAGAATACTGAAAAAATGGTATTCAGAGAGTTAGTCTCTTACATACGATTTTTTCTTATTACTGCAGTCTTATACTGCAGTACTTATACTGTACAGTACTATACAGTACTTATACTGTAGTCTTACATTTTGCGCACAATGATCTAAAGCTAAAAAAGTATGGAAGTCTTATGTGGATTAAGATCCCGTTTTTTATTTTGTTTCATATAGCACGAGTTCCTAGAACCACTGCGCAGCGTCGAGGCACTCATGAAAAAAGTGGTACCAAAGATTTGCGCAGTAGCCGCCATTTTGTATCAAACTCTTTCCTCACTCCGAGAAATTCTTTTTAAAGTTAAATCCGTTTTGAGTGCTCTAGACTGGCCTAACCTCTTAATCCATCACAATTGCTCATTGTGCTCCCCATTTTGAGTTTTGGTTTCAATATAATATAAAATTACGTAGTAAACTTATTTTGAAAACAAATTTAGAATTTTCAGAAAATAAAAGTACTCAATAACATTTTTAAGTTAAGTTTTTTGCTAACGTTTGTTCTTACCTTAATTAGCTGGAAATTCATATTTTCTCATATTTTCTCATATTTTCAGTTAAAACTTCAAACACAATTATTTTAGGTTAGGTGCTTCATTTAAGTTAAGTTATGAAGATGAAAACAAAGTTTATTGAATGTAATTTTTATATATTGGGTTGTTCGGAAAGTCATTTCGTTTTTTCACCCACACATCGAGCTTCGAGGTTAAGTCCATGCCTTTCAAATGGCCATAAACAGTTGAATTCGACAAATTTAACCTCTCACCGATCTCTCGTGTGGTGATTCGCCGATTTGCATCAACTAATGCCTTTATCGCATCTTTGTCAGCTTCGACCGGCCTTCCAGACCGTGGTGCATCTTCGACATCAAAATTGCCGGATCGAAATTTTGCAAACCAGTTCTGGCACTGGCGTACTGTTAACACGCCTTCTCCATACACATCCGTCAATTTTTTTCTCGCTTGGACAGCATTTTTACCTTTTCTGAAGTTAAAAAGTAAAATATGACGAAAATGCTGCTTATTGCTCTCCATATTTAAAAAGGCACCAACCAAAAACTACTGGGTAGAATTAATAGAACTTTTTCACACACAAGCCTTGCAATATCAGCTCTCATGACATATAATGGTTATGGGGCTTAAGTGTGAAGTTAGTTTCGAAAAAACGTAATTAAGTCCTCTGGCGGGAAAAAACGAAATGACTTTCCGAACAACCCAATATTAATTTGTGCACAAATATATGAAAAAGTTTTCCAACACAACAAATTTGTTTAAAAAAAAGTTATGAGGCTTCTTACTTAGGGTCACAAACAAATGTAATGTTTTTGGATAATTATTTTACAAAATTAACAATTTTTAAAGTATTTTTTCTTAATAAAAATTTAGTTAAATGATATATAGCTAAAAAAAAAACAATTAAATTGTGTCAACTGAAATCTAAAAAAGAGCAATTATTTTTTAAATATGTACAATCACTTAATTATCATTGCATTATATTTTTCACTTCGTCTGCATTAATGTTTTTGGAAATTTTACTTTGAATTTGATGAAATTGAATTAAATGTTAATTTGATATTGGAAAATAAAATATAAATTCGATTCCTTACTTTAATGTTTTTTTCAATTTATTTTCGGTTGGTTTTTAATTAATTTTTGTGTTTCAGTTCGCTATCCCTTCTATTTTATTTCATATTACTTAAATTTATTTTATTTTAAATTGTTTTACTTTATTTTGATTAATTTTTTTTTATATATTATTTTACATTATTTATTAATTTTATAATTTTATATTATTTTAATTTATTTTATTTCATTTTATATTATTTTATATTATTTATTAATTTTATAATTGTATATCATTTTAATTTATTTTATTTCATTTTATATTATTATAATTTAATTTCTTCTATTGAAAGTAAATTTTGTTACTAGTATTTTACTTCATTTTACTTCATCTTATTTTATTTTGTTATATATTACTTTAATTTATTTTATTTTATTTTACATTATTTTAATTTACTTTCTTCTATTTTATTTTATTTTATACTATTTTGATTTATTTTACTTTATATTACTTTAATTTAGTTTCTTCTATTTTATTACATTAACATTTTAGTTTATTTTATTTTATTTTATATTATTTATTTTATTTTATCTTGCTTTGCTATGTATTATTTTACTTTATTTTATATTATTTAATTATATTATTTTTTTAATTTTTTTTATATTATTTTACTTCATTTTATTTTATTATTTTTTATTTTATTTTATTTTATTTCATTTCATTTTATTTGAATTTATTTTAATATTAACATTATTTATTATACTTTGCAGCAATTTATTTTTAATTTCTTCCCACTAATTATTGTCAGTTATAGATATAAACCTTCTTGGAATACCTTTTGCTTACTAGCGAATGGCTCCAAAAACTTTTTAATTGAATATTGCCCTAAATAATATATTATTTCCTATATAAATTCACTCTCTCAAACCTTGCCACGAAGTAACCGAACAGCTGCGCTCATACCCCTGCCATCACAAAAGCAACGTTTTCAAATAAATTAAGTTCGTCAAATAGCCCTAGGCATTTCCTTTGCTTTGCCAGTTGGCCTAACTCAATACAATTCAATACAGTCGATGCCGAGTTTACTATACACACAAACCTTATACTTATAACTTATAAATCCTTATAACCGCGCCGGCACCAACAAACTCAACCGCTCAACTTTGCTTTTGTTTATTTACAAATGTCCGAAGTGGGAAATCACATAAGTGCAATTTCCACTTCATCAACATAATTAATTTCCAGCACACAGCGAAATGGATAGCAGAATTATGAAAAGATAAAAGCAACAACAACAACAACAACTATAGCAACAAAAGCACATTAGCGAAGAAATTGACTAACTAAGTTCGCCAGTGTAGACCGATACACAGACACACAGCCACACAGCCGGCGACCGAAGCAACGGGAAGGCTTTTAGAGACAGTCGATACCAAAAGTATACTACACGAGCGTGTAAGTTTGCATGTAGTGGTTGGTGGTGGAAGACTTTTGAAAAATATTTATCAGCAAAGTGTACACGACGATACTTTTAACCCGAGAAGCAATGAAAAGCGAAGAAAAAGAAGCAAATAAAATGAAAACGAAGAAAATAACAACAGCAACAAAAGCTCGTTCACTTATACCCAAGTTTGTTGGCGTGTAAGAAATGAGCGTAAAGAGGAAAGTGCAAAGGCTAGACCATGCTAACTGTCAAGGATATTTAGCTAAGGCAAAGCAGGAAGTGATAGCACTTGCTTAAACAGGAAAAAAAAATAGAGTACGCACCAAGTCCAAACAAAACAACACACTAAAAATTGGTGAAAAACACAATTTAAACTTTCGCTTTGCGGTAATTAAAAAGTTCAAAAATTTCTGCCGGACGGCGGAGCAGAGAAAGAGAGAGAGAGAGAGAGGAGAGAGCGACATGCTAGTTTATATGAGACATGAGGCCAACGCAGGGGTTACAATAAAGGATAAAACGGTATAAGCGAGCTGGGTCATTGGATGTCGTCGTCGGGATCCGCACAAAACGAAGATAACCACGAAGAAGTTGTGGCGAGCAAAGGCAAACATAAAAATTACAAGCGGTATTCCACGCCCCAGTGCCGGCAGTGAGCTTCATGCTTTCCTTGAATTTCCAACATTTTGCATTTATTTGCGCTTTCCCTTTCCCTTTGACTTTATTATTTTATTTCATTTTTTATTCAACTTTTATTACTTTCTTTTATTTTCACAACTGCAAACAACACTTCCTGCCAAAGTGCGTGAACGTGGCCGACACTTTTGCGTTTTATCGCTGCCTGGCTTGTAATTGCAATTTTTGTTTGCGCTTGTAGTTGTTGCCGTTGTTATTGTATTTTGTGGCGAAAACTTTTCCAGTTGCGTGTTTCATGTCTACCTCGCCGGTTGTTCGACCGCCGCACAGTCAACCACACTCGGTTTAGTGGGCCGAGTAAGCATACTTCGTGCGGACAGACCGGTGGCTTTAGGGTCTGGTGCTCCGAAATGTTTGCTTATAGAATTGTAATTTTCGAGCGGATTTAGGCGTTTGACAGCTAAAATGCAATGCTGGTTACCGGAGTACCGATAGCCTACAATTTATGCAATGCGAACTAGGAGGAAAATTTCAAATCTTCCAGTTTCATATGAGAACTCGGAGAAGGCTTACTCTTTCCTTAAGAAATCATAAATTTCTACAAACAGGGTCTAAGAGATTGAATTTAGATTCGGTTTTAAATTCTTTAAAGCTTCTACACTTCAAAGAGGGGTTTGAGACCTCGATGATAGAATAAAGACAATCGACTAAGAGTAATGACAAGGATACTGAAAAAGTATGCGTATTATTATATGAAATTCCGCGCAAGAGAACTGTGATCCCCAAAAGACTAGAAAACGAAAAGATAGAGACTATTGAGGTACTACTTCGTGGTACGAATAATTCTGAGTTTAGAATTTTCTTTGCTGAGATCTTTGAAATTAAGAAAAGAGAGGCATTATAACTTAGCTCCTAGCAGCTTCTTTCCATATATGTAAATACCATCGCTATAAAAACGCAAACTCACCAACTTCGGGTATGTTAAATTAATAACTCTATCTCTATCTCAAATACCCTAATACTAGCTTGCAACTTAATATATTCAACATGTTTATAGTCTTATAATCTGAGAAAAGAATTATTGACAGCACTACCTTTTACAACCAATGGCGTGACCATCCATCCAATCTTTGAGGTAATTCTCAAAAATGCTATCTATTATATAGGGAGTCTCCTTATATAGGGATTATCTCCAAGTGAATTTCGCAACATAAATCGGTTTTTTTATGCAGTTCTATGGGCTCGTAAAATTGACAATGACAAATGCTTTCAAGTCGTAAGCCCTTCTATAAGGGATTGGAGGGAGAGACACTGTAGTCGAGGTAAACGCTATCTCAATCCATGCCAATTGATCCGAAATGGACTTTGCCTTGAGGCATTTCTATATAGCTGCTAAACGCATGGACCAATTTGACTAGTATCTACCAAACAAAAGGTCAAGGCACTGAGGTAGGCTGAAGACATCAACGAAGCTAACATTTCTCATTTATAATCAGGTAATGAAGAGGTGGCGTTGAAAGAGCTTGAAAGAGTTGTATGGACTCGGCACCAAATTAAAGTTATATGGGGACGAAAAGAATTTCCCGCTATTTGATTTTTCTTTTATTCCAGAAGATTTTCTGAGGTAAGATCCACGAATGTTGGGCGCTCTTATCTCCCTTTAGTTCTTGGCCAGGAAATTAAACTTAACGGACTTTAGAAAATCTTTAATCAAATAATATAATTTCAGAATGCCAAATAATACCGTCTCTCAAAGGAAAGCTCCTTCGCTTTAGTCACATTTCGGCTGATGGACTTTAGTGTGCCCCCAATGTCGCACCTTCACGTTGATAATTGCAATAAATAAATTAATATGAAAAGTGTAGTTGTAAAAATTCGTTGCTGTTGCTCTTGTTGTTGCAGCAGCATTGTTATTGCAACTGTAGCTGCAGCTGGTGGCAATACAAGTTTTTCGCAATTTCTCTTGTGGTTGTTGGACTACAAAGTATTACCGGACGCATAACAACCGCAAATGTCCTGTCGCCAACTGCCAACGTGAAGGCTCCGCCAGAAGAGCCACATGCCTACTCGTCTGGCCGCATGACCGAGGAAGATGGCGTGGAAAAGTGGAAGAGGTCGAAGGCGACTAGAGGCAGCCAGCTTGTCAGGCGGTTTGGACAGCACGCCCGTTGACCAAGTTGTTTGCTGCCCTGCCACACGGCATCAAGGAAATGAGAAAAGTTACTTTTTTGGTTTTAAATTTGCAAGTTTGCATGTATGCGTGTGTGCATCTGGTTTGTAGTGTTGACTTACGCGTCGTAACTCTAGACGACCATTGCTTACTGCGCCTCAACCCACTCGCATTTCGTGCTTTCAGTGTTGCATTTTATGGCAGCGACATTTTTAAGTTGCTGGAAGTTTTAGACTTGCGTAGTTAGTTTTCTGGTAAAGTGCGTAATTTTTTCTTTTTATTTTATTTATTTCCCACTTTTTGTGTACTTCGCCGATTTTTAGCATCCGCTCGCCTTGTTGCGTCTGCGTTTTTTATGCTTGACAGCCTGACATCAAAGTAAGTAAATAAGTCAGTACTCTACAGCACCGCCAACACCAGAACAGTGCGCTGCCTGTCTTCGCGCTCCCCTCTTGATCTGCGACCCTTTCATCTAAGTCGCTGCCTTTGAAGGGCCGCCCACTTAAGCGTACGCCCTGTCATGTTGCAAATTTTCTTGTGACTTTTCTTGTCAGCCGCGCCCCCCATTCATCTTGACTTACCGAACTCTTTCATTTTCTCTCGCGCAGCTGGTACTTAGTGTAAAACTTTTCTTTTGCATTTAATTCTTTCGTCGGTTTTGAGTTGCGCTTTTCTGTTTGCGTTGTCCGATTTTTACCCCCAAACCGCTCACTACTCACCATTTCACATCGCTGTTCTTTTATTTAAGTGTGCGCTTCGCTTATTGCAAAATTACTTTCAACTCTTTCCGTACAAGCTGCCGCCGAATTCTGTCGCCTACTTTCAAGTCGAAAATGAGAATTCGTCCGTAAACGAGCCTACTCCTACTCCTACTCCACTAGGCTTGCTGTCCCGGTATTAAATTTAAGGTTGGAATTTTATTGTTTCAAAGATACAATATGGTTGTTGTTTTAGAAGCGCCAAAGTTGTTCCTCATTTCGGTTACTACGGATCGACTTTATGTCTGAAGAGCCCAGCATCTGAGAACGTTCGGTGCGCACACTGAATATCTTTACTACAAGATTTGTTATGAGTCTCGCGACTCACTAAATCATCTAAAAAAGAAGTTTTCTAGGCTTCCATGCTTGAGCAGGTAGCACAGAGCCCAGCGGTAGCATTTCGAGGAATGATACCAGAATTGGTGTATCGCAGCGTGTAGAGATTTGAGTTCAAAGGATACCTCAGGGCATTATCTGCAAATCTCTTAGTGAAACTCTCATGTTAAGCAGAGGATCTTGGATCTCTTAATCGCCTTTTGAGGTTACGCTGCACAACGAGTACGCCTTCGAGAAGTATATGTTGTGCGGAGCCCATGTGTTTAAAGAATGTATACTCAGCAATGACCTGAAAAATTATATAAAGTAACAAAAAAAAGCACGGGTTGGCACGTGAACGCAATCCCCATACCGCCATACACTGCCCAAGGCAGTTCAAATCCTTTAGATATAGCTAGGGATATTCGAGGAAAACCACCCGTCTTAAAACATCATCAATACAGGGCGTAACACAAATTTGCTTCGAGGTAGGATGGATGGGGGACAGATTTAGAGATCCAAGAGGGAATTAAGTAGTATAGTAGGAGTCACCACACGACCAACCTCCACGATGGAAACTCAGAAGAAAATGGAATTGCAGAATGCAGAGCATGCGCTGAGTATGATGATGCGATATATACGATACCTCCACGCATCTCCAGCTTCCAGTCGCTTGAGACAATATTACCTCAAAGACTCTCAATGTTCCAATCTAAAGGAAGCTGGGCGTTTAACAAACTCAACAATTTTTACAAATCCAGCGAATAACTCTATGATGTGTTAAATATAGCCGCTTGCATTCAAGCATTTTTCGACGGCGCTTTCAACCGATCAACAAAGGTTTCCACTCTAAGTATTTATCCGAACCGTTCAACAGTGAACGAAGGCTGCTCCATCAGAGAGGTAAAAATAAACACGAGAGCCTATTTTTATGAGAAATAATTTTCTTACTTGAAACTTTTGGAATAAAGAATAATTGGATACTTAAACATTGGGAGCTTTTTCGAACCAAATCTAATTATTTCAATAGTCAGGTGACACATTAGATAGGCGCTTCGATGTAAAAAACATCTACTCCATAAATTCGAATTCTGAATAATCAATACAATACAATGTTAGACCCTCTAGATAGGTCATAGAGATAAAAGAGCATCTTTTAGAGATGGGCACCATCTACATATTCTTATTATGTTTGTATTATGTACTTCTAGTACTAGTTGCCTAAATTCAGTCGAATATTTTTTCAAATTGTGTAGACTTTAATTAAGATATTTATGGATAAATATTGCAAAATATCTACCTTCACAGATAATACTTTTATTTGCTGCTCCGCATATCTCATTAAATAAAACTTGACTTAAATTGAACTTGTGAAACACTACCGGTACATATGAGTGTAATGGGTGCGGTGGGTAAACAACTACACTGCAACGGCATTGTTAAGAATTAAATGTGCGCAGTAATATGTGTCTACGGAACAAATGCAACGTAACAGAATTTCCATGGACTCACAGCGCACAAAAGCAGTCAGTCTGATGGCAAATTGCGACTCCCTCATTTCAGCAACAATAGAATATATTGGACATTTATTTGCAATTTACTCGAACAGAGAAGCCCAGAGGCAGCTGTATAACGGGTAAAAGCACAACAACACATTCCACACTTACGCATATAAAACTGTTGTGTACTTTTTATTGTACTCTGCATGTACATAAAGTATATATGTATTTATAAAGTATATACATATATACAAAAGTGCCTTTGGTAATTCATTCACTGAGCCAAACAAGTAGATAAGCAAACAAATAAGCGTAGAATGGAGCAAACAGTTGACTTCAGATTGAAGTGTGGCTGGTTAAAGAATGGCAAATGATAGAGTTCGAAAGCCAAGCAAACGGTAACTCTTCGGTAACTCGGCACGAATGCAACAATTGAAGTGCAACTCGTGCTTTGTGTGGCAGCTTCTGAATAGTTTCTAGGAAAATTAGTATTGTACAGTGCTTGCAATAAGTTGAACTGAAAGTTCAGCAATCTAATTTTTAAACTAGAAACTTTGTGAAGTATTAAATAAATATTCTCTCTGCTAATTTCAATACAACTAGTTGTCCGTGAACTAGTTTGGGTCTAGTTGTGGATGTTTTTACATACTTAGTATTGGTGGTACTTTTTTAATTTTTAACCACACGTGTGTATAACTTATATTTAAACTTGTTCATCAACTAATTCCAAATATACTAGTCAGGGCCTAGTTTGGTAATTTTTCACATAAGTTCAGCTGATGAACATTGTCATATTTCATATGTCGTAACTATACGTACAAATTCAAGTATAGTTTAACTTTCCCATAAAGAACTAATTCCAAAACTAACCAGTTTTGTTAAATTTTTAATTAGTTTCGGTTAGAAAGCTTAAATTGTTTTGAATTTCTTTACTATCATGCAGATATATATTAAATTTAGATAAAAATTTATTTCACTATCAACGACTAGCTCCAATTGAACTAGTTAGCTCGTTGTTAAATTCATATATATTTATGATATATATTTATTCAACTATTTCAGTTGGTGATTTTTTGCTTTTTAATTACAAAACTCAATTAGTAGCTGTTTACTTAGTCTACGAACTACTTACAATATATGTGAGCACAATTTGTTTTAAAAAATTTTTTTAATAAAATCGGCACCTAACTATCTTTAGAGATATTTTCGAATTGCTAGACCATCATTTACACATAAAATTAGCGCACCGCACAATTTGACCTATTTTAACGGACTAGTTTAAAACTAAACACTTTGAAATTGGGTTGGAACCAATTCATTTACGTCTAGTTATGAACAAATTTCTTTGGAACCAGTTCGCGCCTAGCATAAAACAGTTCATTCACCTCATTTCATTTGCATCATGCAAGCAAAAATTATTTACTTTTACATATCTACAACTGTATTGATATACAAATGTACCATTGCACAATAGTTACACACTTATGGCGAAAAGTTCGTATCAGCGACTACCGGCTGCCAACTCCTACGAACTGTCTGAACCGTACGTGCACTTACCTCGCTTTTGTGGCGATTGCATTGCATTGGATGACGCCGAGTTGCCGGACGAGCTGCCCGTTAAGGAAGCGGACAATGCTGATGAGGGTGATGGCACACACTGCACGAATACCAATGACGAAATTGCAATCCATAGCCCCAGGCTGCATAGCCAGGACGATGGAAATGATGATGATGATGATAATGATGATGTTGATGTTGATAAAAATGATGCTCGAGCAAAACGTAGTGCAGAAGTAGACGAAGGAGTAGCAGCAGCAGCAGCAGCAGCTTGTTGCCGATTGTAATTGTTGTAACTGTTGTAACTCTTGTTGTTGTTGTTATTATTTAAGTTATTGTTTTTATTTTTGGCGGCGTTTATCAGCAGCGCAGCACAACGCCAACGCGCAGATTTTGTCTTACTCCTTACTGTTGTTGTTGTTGTTTTCGGCATTGTTACTGCTAGCTGCATTGTAACGCTGTTGCTGTTATTGTAACTGCTGCTGCTGCTATTGCTGCTGCAACTTGGCAAATTTGTTTTTCTTATTTTCACAGCACAGTTCACCACTCGGCAAAGGACTGCATCGTCGGTAAGGACCTCGGTCATGTCGGTGCGACGAAGTGTACTCGTTGCTACGCTATCGGATTTTGCTTTCACCTCGTTTGTTGTTGTTATAGTTTTTGTGTTTCTTATTATTGTTAATGTTGCTAGCATGCTCAACGTTACAGGCGCATGCGTGCAAGGCAAGTTTGTTTTTTTTTTTTTTGTTATTTTTGTTGTTTTTTGTTGCTGTTGTTGTTGTTGTTCGAGGCCTTGCAACACGCTCTAGCTGCAGCTTCTGTTAAATGCTCGTTGGCGTAGCTGTCTAGCTGTTTGGCTACCAGTTGGCTAGCTGCTGCCGCCTTTTAACTGCCAGCTATAAATTATTGTTGTTGTTTCTGTTCTGTTATGTTCTGTTTTTGTTGCGTTTTTTAATATTTTTTATTTTCCTTCAATTTCGTTGTTACCCGATACACGTTTGTTCAGCAACAGCGCTAAATTACAACAGCAGGCACTTTTGCCACAATCCACAAGCGCGCGCTTACCCACGAACACACACACACCCACAAACATTTACACGCACATACACGAACGCACAGACGCGCGCGCGGTCACAACTGCACTTTCCGTCGCTGCGAAGAAATCCGCAGAGCTCAGCTTTGCTTTGGCGCACCCTTTGCCCTGCCTTGAAAACAACTCGACTCGTAAACTCAGTAATAGTTGTGCGATAATATTTTAATGACTTAATACCAACAACATTTATACGATTGTTGCCGTTGATAGCATTATTGCTGTTGCATATTTTTCATATCAAACACATACATGCACACGCACGTACACTTTTAGCGGTGCGCAAAATACTTTTGCACTCACTTTTGCTATTTTTGAATATTTTTGTTTTAACTTGTTGTTGTTGTTGTTGTAAGAATTTCTCTTCACTTTCACAATTTACTTAATATTTTCCGGTTATTCTCCATGTGCCGCATACAATTGGCGTTGTAGTTGTTGGTGGATTTTGCGATTTCTAGCACGTTTCGCAATTTTCTCTGCCTTTGCTTGAATTTTATTTTGTTTTACTCACTGCAAAATAAGGAAGAAATTTGTGAAATTAATAAAAATGATAGACAGTGGTTTTAGCTATGAACTTGAAATTCAAGTTTGCTTAAAATTAAATTTTTATACTATTTGTATAAAAATTATACTTGTATTTGTATAGATTTTACAACTAGAAAGTTTTTGATAGAAAAATTCATATTTTCCGAGAATAAAATAAACATCTTCAGACAAGCAGTAACTCAACGACAGATTAAAAAATATAAATTAATTTAAATAAAATATAAATTGAAATTAAAAGAATTAGTAATTTTGCATTTTTGAAGAATTTGCAGTGGCCAGCACCCAAAAGCAGGCAACGTTATTTGACATCTGCCTCAAAACAAAGTGTGCGTATAAATAGTTTGTATAAAACATTGCGTACATTTAGGCACGTGATAGTTAAAATTTAGCAAAGTGAAAACATTGCCTTCAATCAGGCGCATTCGTGCATTATAAAATTAATATGCACTAAATTAGCGCATTTAAAGAGTTCTCGTACAATTAATTCCAATAACCATGAATTCACAAGCATTGTATTGTTGTTATTATTTCAGCGAAGTATGTGCACCCTGCTTGTCTGCTAAGGGTGGTCCTGGAAAATAACCGTTTCGAAGAAGTCGTACAATGGTGAGGGGGTGTTAGATGTGTTGGAATTCCTAGACACAAGTTTTTTTTAGTTAATTTTTATGGCTTAAAGCCGCTGCCAAGCTTTTTTTTTTTGGGCGGATGGCGAATAGAACAGGCTTGCTTAATAAAACAGAATTAGACTACCCAGCTTGTTTAAATCTGTTTAGTGAACTATCTACATACTATCTTGTATTAAATTCAACTGTATTACTTTACTGTTACCTTTACTAGAAAAAATGTTTGACAAGAGAGCAAGTTCGAGCTTTGTGAGCACACAAGTGACGAAATGTGGGTACTTTAAATTACAGTTAATTACTAAACGAGTGAAAATAATTCGGTGATATGAATTATCTTCTGATATATCTGGACTTTACAGACTGCATCTTGCAAAATAGCTAAGAGTTTCCACTATAAGTAGACGCTAGTCCAGAAGTAGTTTGGCCTTGAAAATCTAGATTTTCATAAAGGTTTTTTACAAAAAAAGAATTACGATGTACAATGAATTATACATGAGATAACCTTATAACATTATCTTGTCCAGGTAGAGTATCTGACAGAAGTACCTCTTACACAATCCCCATCCTCCTACAAAAGTTAATATTAAAATAAAATATAGTGCGTCTGTTCTATAGATAATAAATTAGAATACAAGCTATAAGGTTCTTATATAATAAAAAGACATATTTGCAAAAAAAAAATTGAAGCATTCACCATCTCGGAACATTTTGAAAAAGGTTTTGGAAATTCCATTCAAAAGGCATACAATGCATTATGTTGAATTTTATAGTGAGAACCCCCATTCATGTATTATTTTGGCCATAACTGTGAAATATGCACAATCTTTTTGTTTAGCAAAAAGTACAGAACTGTTTCTTCAATCTTTGCAATTACAACAACTTTCGAGGAATTCAACTTCAACCACACAAATTTCAATCAATACCAAAATATTGCAGAATGCATATTCAAAGTACGCTTTTCATGAAATAAAATTTCAATAAATCCGAAAGCATTACTTGCAATATTTGCACAGAACACACACACACATACACATTTATAATTAACTTTGCTTATTTATTTGTTTCATTTTTATTTCACTACTTGCTTTTGAATTTTCCTTTTGTTTTCGAATTTTCTGCCATGACACGCATTCACATATATTTTTGTTTGTATGTATGTCTGCATGTGTGTATGTGTATGTGTGCAACTTCACTATTATCCTCGCCATTATTTGTTTGGCTCCTGACTACAGTCCGTCTGATTGATGGAAGAATGATGATTACCAGCGGAGAGAAATACAAACGCATTACAAAGCAGATGAAGATTGATAAGTCAGAATGCTAGCAGAAGGCGAGCAAAGTATAACTGGTGATAAGAATGCTTAATAAAATTATTTCATTGTTATTTGTATTTGTACATATTTATTTGTGCAAAGAGATCTTCTTATAATCTTTTGCTTGTTTCCATTTAATTGCAGTATTTTTTATACCCTTGCAACATATTGCACAGAGTATAATAGATTTGTTCACCGGTTAATGGTTGTTTGTAACGCCTGAAACTCCGAGGAGATTGACATGAGACAGATGGGCGAAATTGAACCTTTGCCACGCCCACAAAATTCTATTAACTTAAAAATTAGAATGTGCTAAAACTAAGTCACAAGTCATGCGTGAAAAATTTTGTTCTTATTCGATATGGAGTATCACAATATATGGCTTAAAATAAAAACAATAAAATAGGGTAGTCCCGTCCTGTATTTGATTTAATACATATATCTCACAAACTACCAAAGTTTTATCAACCAAATTTGCAAGAAACATCCCCATCTGGCATTTCATCTTATTCTACCCCTTTATAATATATAAATCGAAGACCAATAAAAATATTGATATAAAAAATTGCACAAATGGCCCAATTCGAACTGTACCTTTTCGTCTAAAAATTGTCGAATTGGAACTATAGCTTTCAAGCCTTCTTATATTGAATATAAGTACAAATGCGCCTAAGTCTGAGTTTATAACGATAATATCGGTCAATGTGTAAGGTCTTATAATGAAATTAAAGGGGAATTGCTATTTCTGTTAATGATATGCCCCGATGTCAAAAATGGATAACATCGGGTAAATATATTCCCTAGCCAGCATTTACCATGTTAACCTTGATCCGGATATCTTAATAAAATTAAGTGGACGTAATTTCTTCGATATACTGTAGGCTTCTGCTTAAAAATTCAAATCATTCTTATCATTTATATTATATATATTTTTTTTATGTATTAGAGGACATAGCGTGAAATTCTGGCCATAAGAAGACTTTTTTTTTTAAACCACATTTATGTTTATATTTTAGAAAGAAGGAATAACGCTTTTTCACTTTGCACATACCTAAATATTTAACTTTTGATGAATTTTTATCACTTTATAATTTATAAGTGCTTTCAGAGGACATTATAGAAGAAAATGTGTTATGGGTATGAATTTTTCAGTAAATACAGGTGATTGTCGGCTCATGTTCGCTTCCGCTATTTTCCCTTCTTTAACTCTTTTGAGGTCTAAAAACAAGGTTATTTGATTAACTCTAAAAAGGTAAGAATGTAACCCAGGTGACTCCAGCATGGTGCTATGAGTTCGTTCATTCTGTTGTTTAAGTTTAAGTTCGTTTTATTGTACAAGTTACCACCAAGAACAAACCAGTAGATATTGTTTCAAAACTGAAAGAAATTATAAATATTTTATAATTTTCACCATTTTATATTAATTTACAATACTTTGTAAGGTACTTTTGAAGACAACTAACTTTTTAATCGAGTGCTTAAATTTTGTTATTGACGACAAATGTCAAGATATGTTTTTAATAAACCATTGGAGAATTGCTCGCGTGATTTGAATGAAGAAATTAGTTAGTGCAAATTATAAAGAGGCTAAACGTATGCTATATGAAGCACATTGGTAATATTTTTCATATAGAAGATTAGAATATGAGGAAGTCAATCAAGAGGAAGGCTTAAGGAGCTGGCTATCGCCGTTATATATTTGAACAAAAAAAATTTTCTAGAGCTTTTTAAAGCCTGTACATCAAGCAATTTCGTTTCTTTTTGTTTTCGGTAAGCCTAATATAAACTATGTATTTATTTGCAATGGCTTTTTTAAAATTCTGCTGATGCGGAATCCCAAAGAAGGAAATCCAGCGAAGTATTACTTCATTTAAGGTAGACGCAAAAAATAGTTCTTGTTAAAATAACGCCTGTTCTAAATACCAAATTCATCACAACAAAAAACCTGTTAAAACCTATTCTATTTGAAGGCTTCTAAAGAAAACTACTATTAAGGTTGTTCAATAACTAGTCTAACCTAACTAAATTAGTCACAAATATTTCATATCAATTATAAAGAAAAATTATTAAATGAAAAATGAGCAGGGAGAGTTTAACATGAAGGCATAGATATTAAATTCTCTTCATATTTTTATCCACTTAAACGCCTTCGTCCAATGAGGATATTCCGCAATCCTATTTAAAAGCAAAATTATCGCTGTGCATAATGAAATTGTCTCTCTAATTAAACATTTACAACACGAAATATTTGGGTTAAGGCATATACGTTCGCCATTTTGAGTGCACTTAAAAGCCGTTATTTGAAAGCGTATATAAAATAAATGAAGACCCTTTGAATGCGGTAACCGCTTTTATGCTCACTTCAGCCACTTTGATTAACCGTATTTTAGTAACTCTTTATTTGGATTTTTCTCCCCTCCTTCCTGCTCATCCTCTTACATATTTACTACCCTCTGTGCCTTGCATGCTGTTTAAAAGCTTCAATTTACAACCTATTTTTGACAACCTAATGGAGCAGCAAAAAATTGATATCCTTTCAACGACACAAAGGCATTATTGCTGGGCCCAAGCAGTCGGCTATAGGTAGTATATGGTATGAAGTGACATTGGCAAAGGTTTATCCTTTCCGACATGTATCCTTATGGCTGTGCATAAAAATAACAATTCACAGTTAGCCGAAAAAAGCACAATAAACACTGGTGCCGCTTTGGGCACATAACACAATGCTCTGCAGCTGGGCGACATCGACTGCGACGCAGCGCGAGATATATTGGAGCATAGGCACACACTCAAACGCATATTTCGAGAGTTATAGCGGAGTATAAAGGCAAGGATTATAACCTTTTTCCTGCAGCAAATTGCTTGAAATGTACGATATTTTGTTCGTTTTATTTCCAGGTGAATTGAAATTTTTTTGAATTTATTTATTTTATTTATTTATTGAAATATCTACTTTATTTTAAGTTTACTCATTGCTTGGAGAAATTAAATATGAAAAAGTAACTGAAAATGTACAACAAGATATTCTAAAAACCTAAAAATATTTTTTAATAAAAGTTTAAATAAAATAAAATAAAATGTTTAAAATTTTGAATAATCAGAAATTTATAAAGCTATGTTTTAGGAATTTTTTTTTTCTGATTTATACTTTTCTTCAATGAATAAAAATATTTTTATGTATTTATTATGATTTGAATTTTTTCTCAATAAAAAAAAATATTCTTATGTATTTATTATTAACCATAATTATTATACTTTCCTTTTCACTATTTTTCTCTAAAAATATTTCATTTTTAAAACACGTAAATTTTTGGAAAATAAAAATCCGATGCAAATCGAAAGAAGATTTAATTAAAAGTGAATTATTATAAGGAACTATTAAATTTTGTTTGCAAAACATTTTATATAAATTTTTTTAATTTTTGAATTTGTTAATAAACTAATAATAAATATTAGAAAACTGAAAAAAATTTCAAATGAGTATAATAGCTGAAACAAAACTAAATTATTTGAAAAAATTATGAAAGATTTTTTTATTAACTTACGAAGGTTTTTTATTAACGTTTTATGTATATTTTTTTGACTTTTTTCTATTTCCACCGAAAAAAAACTTACAGATATTTAAAAATATATATAAGAACACTTTTTAAATACAACAGTATGAAAATTACGAAAAAACCGTACCAGAAAGTAAAAATTTTAAATATCTATTTGACTCGTATTAAATTATTTACAAAATTACATTAAATTAATTCGCATGTATCAGAGCATAAAATTTAGTCGAAAATAAATTTATTAAAATAAGTATTAATTTTTTACATTTTATTAATTTATGAAAAAATTTTGATTACTTCCACGCCAAAACATTATACATATATAATATAATTATACATGTATACAAACAAAAATAAAATGAAAATATATCTAAAGAACACTTTGCATTTTAAGAATAAAAAAAATTTCATTTATTAATGTATTATTAATGTATTAGAACAAATAAAATTATTTTTTTTATATGTTTATAAATGTTTTATATTTATTATTTCCTTTTACAACTCTGTATTAATAAATAAATAAAAAATTATTTCTGGTTAGTTATTAAAAATTATAAAAATTTGATAACAATGAAAAAAATTAATTAAAAAACATTTCGTTGCATTTTCAACTGGAAAAAATTGTATCAAAAAATTTGAAAATTTAATTGAACAGAAATTATTAAAGAAAAAATAATTAGCTCTTACTTTTCATTTGTTTATTATTAATAAATAATTATGCTTATTTCTTGCTTTCTTACTTTGAAAGTTTGTTATTTTACTGGAATCTTAAAAATAAAAACTAATATACTCTGTAGCAACATGTTGCGAGATTAATAATTGGTAAATCTAAATAATATAATTTTAATTAAACATTTTATTTGAAATGTATTTCATTCAATTAAAAATCATATTCTTTAATTTTTAATTTAATTATTTTATATTTTTTTAATTTAATGAAAAACTAAAAATTATAAAAAAATTACTTATAAAAAAGTAATTATAATTACTTACAAAGAAATTAAAAATTAAATTTTAAAAAATTTGTTTAAAATTAAATTAAAAATTAAATTTTTTTATTTGATTTTTCTAAACCAGATTTGTCCTTTTCATTGGCTTTTTTATTTAATTTTTTTTTTTTGATTATTTTAATTAATTTATTTTTGGTATTTTTTAATATCTCACTCACTCACTTTCTACCATTAAATCATTGTATAAATGATATCACTGTTTTGCATGCCATTTCGACCTTTATACAACCATACTTTGTTACTTCGCAGCAACATCACACACAAAATGGCAGGATATCCATGCACAAAGAAGGACGTAAAGTCCTTCAAACAAAAAAATACTTAATTGGCACACCAATAAAGATTTGCAGTACTTTTTCGATAGATTTTTTACTCTTGATTTACTATAAACTCACTTTTACCGAAACTTTACACGCAGGATATGCCAGCTGCGAACACACATTGCAAAAAAAAAGAGTTTGCTACCCGCCCAATAACAACGCGACCCGTTAAATAGTATTAGCGGAAAATTAAATTTGATCGCTTGCAAGAAAAAAGAAAAACAAGTTTTCACCCACCAACAAACAGCTTAAATCACTGGCAGGACTTTTGTATGCTACCGAGCGAGCACAGAAAATCCGTTTCAACGTACACACGACACTGGTTCTCGGCTACGATAAGTACACAACACGAACGCCAGTCAGCGACAGACTGAAGCGAGCAACACAACGAGCTTAGCTCACGAGCTCAGCCAACAAAACCCGGCAGATCAAGTGAGTTGGATGACTTTTTTTTGTCTCATTTTGCATTTAAAGCTTCACTCTGCGTCGCCAATTCTTCTATCAAAACAAAATCAGCGTTGCATAGCAGCATAGCAGCATAGTAACGTTAAAACTCACAATCGTTGAAACGAAACTTTCATTAACCGTTTGCAAGTGCCCGCTGGACGTCGGCTGTGTAGCCGTTAGCTCAGCGCGTCCAACCAACCAATTATTCTGGCCAAGGAAAATAAAACCGACAACCGAAAAAATGCACGCTCGTGTCCTTGCCACACAACAACGTCTGTATGCCTAGGTATGTCCGTCCTTCTGCACCAGCAATCGCTGATGCTCTGCTTCAAGTCAAAAACTTAGCGAAAAGCGCAAGAGTTAGACACGTAATCCCTTATGCAGTCTCAGTATTTTGCCATAGACGCTTTAACACAAACTAAATTGTACCTTCGTATAACAGTTGTTTAAATAGCAAGCGCTGCAAGCACCAGCTGGACCATCGGAAACTCGAAGCATGCGGTTAAGCTTTCGTGTGTTTTGCTTACGCAAAGTATTGTTATTTTTCATTTGGTGGGCGGAAGCAAGTAGCGGTTTAGTGAGCGCAAGGCTACACAATGAGATGCTAGTAGAGAACTTTTTACCGTTCTCTTTTCTAAGTTGCCGGGTGAGTGCGCGGGTGCTAGTAAGCTCTCGAGAGCTTTCAAACAGCTGAGTAGCCGGTAAAAGTTTAGGGTATTTTTAACGGTTATTTTGGGACAAACAAAAACTACACATATAAACAAACGGGGTAAAGGAGAAATGAAAACGTGATAAAATGAAGGGTAGTTTCGATAATATGGAGAAATGCAGTTAGCTACATATCTACTTCAAAGCTACATACATATCATATATATATACTATATATGTATACTATTTTTTATTAAAATGCTTTGGTATTCATGGTCATTCAGGAGGCTTCTTAATTTATCATAAATCTGCACATTTGACCATTATTTTATAGGGGTAATAAAAATTCTGTAGTATAGCGAATATTTGTACTTGAGGTCTGTGACAAGTGTTCTTCTTCTTCTTTAATGGCACCAAATTGCTTGTGACTGTGGCCATAATACAGTTAGTTTCAAGAACTCTAACCCTCAACCCTTTCAACTGGGGCATTTCCTTCGGTATCGCCAGTAGAGGAGAAGAAAGAGGTGTTTGCATTCCATTTGCATCTTTGCATTAGCTTATTGATCCAATCTTTAGTCTACTTTGATAGCTCCCGATGTTCTTAAAATTTCGAATTTAACATGGGCCGCGAACATATCTACTTTTTCTGTGCTTTTTCTGTGGACATTTATTTCTGCTCATTTAACAACGGACTCAATTATGTTCCATTCTATAATAGACAGAAGAGGCATTTTTACGAAGGGTCCACCACAGAAAGTGACTCTGTACTCTATGCTGAGTATTTGAGCTTCTTCCAGGCTATGGGGCCTACAAAAGTCGATGGTACCGTAATAATGGTAATCTATGGTAAAGACCGATGCCAAAAAATACAACATTATATTTTTGAGCTTACGATCCACCGAGTTTCAACAAGACTCTAAACAAGCTTGAACGAAATGATTAAAGTTTGTGCAAATATTCTCATTATTTTTATTGAATTTAATTATACCAAACATACAGATATTCGTAATCAATTGTAAATATAATCGAAATATATAAATAAATATTGCCTTTCTCTATGCAATATATTTCCCAACTCGCTCATACCAATACCTCCACATAAAGTAGCTTATCCCCAATTGGGGAAACCGTGCGACAGACCTATACCCGTGTTGAACTCATTCCTGCCACTAAACGGACCGCTCAGCCAACGTGAACCACCGGCATTCAAGTCCAAAGTCGTAAGACCATCAGCAGACTTAAACAGATTAGACGATGCGCCAAGATTTAGTTTCGTACCGAAATCATGCACCTTCGACAAACCCAAATTAGCGCCCAAACCATCCGTATGGGCCCAATTGAGATTACCACCTGTTTCACGGAATGTCGGACCAAAGTCGAATGACTTCTTCGTATCGAAGACATTAGCGCCTACGCTATCGACGCCGTTATTGAAGAGCGTGGCATGAGCGGACTTTGAGAGTGTATCACTAAAGCCAGGTATAGACTCCTTGGCAATGGAGATGCCATGACCGCCGGCATTTTCAAACGACAAGGCACCACCCTGTTTGGCAAACTCAAAACCATTCGCCAATTTGGTGTCCGTTTTGAAGAGTGTACCGCCCAAACGATTAGCATCATTTATCGAAATATTAGCAGTGGCTTTCTTAGTAAGCGCATCACTGATGCCGGGCGTATGATCTTTGGTAACGGAAGCGCCAAGACCCAACCTGTGAGAGTATATTAATGTTATTTTTGTAATCAAGCAAATTTCTTTCTAGCGCTTGTATAGATATTACTTACAGATTTGCACCCAAAGTGCCGCTGCTGGTGACCGGTCCACCTTTGGTATTGCCCGCGGCACCAACGCTGCCGAAGACATTGGCATCCGCTGTACCCAAGCCTTTTGCAATCTCTAGTTTAACATCTTGTCCGCCATTTGGATTTGTAGAAATGGTACCGCCAGTGGCTACATCGCGGCGTACACGTATTGGACGTGGTGGAGGCTGTGGACGAACTGTTGGTGGATTCGTGTGACGACCTGGTGCTGCGGCGATACAGACTAAAATTGTCAAAGCCACAGCCAAGAAAGTGCAGAGCTTCAGCTTCATCTTTTTATAATTAACTTTTACTAAACTTTAAATAAATATAGGAATCCGGTATTCACTTTTCGGTTGCGGCTTTTGTTTGAGTTCTGTGCTGATGACTGAAAATGCTGCAGCTTTTATTGCCTGCCCGCTTCGTTCTTATCGCTAATTATCGGGTATTCCTGCAGCCTCTTTTCTGCATATTTTTAATAATCAGTACTTTTACACTTAATTGGGATTCACCACAGACAATCAATCAAAAATTGTTGAACCATCACAGAACCAGGAAAAATCTCCCAATTGGCAGTCATACGTGTACATAGTAGGGAATCCCGTTAATTGCTTTCGTTTTCGTTTATTTATTACGTATGTGGGGCGATCACCTAAAACACTTGTTATTTATTTAAGAATTTGTTATATATAATATTTTAAATCCCGAAATGTCGGGTTTTGCAAAAACCAATCCCGATATTTCAGAACTTATTGCGAAATAAATTGTTAAATAAGTATACATATTATATCGTTTAAAATAAATAAAAGTGCATCGTTTAACAATTAGCCAAATTTCGTTCATAAATACATACATGTTCATATGTTTCATGCAAGCTTCGTGTGACTCAAAAGTGTTTAAGGTAAAAACCAAACATAAATACGTTAAAAGAACAATGCTTTCTATATCAAAGAATTGTGCTGAAATCAGTACAATGTAAAAATATCACATATGACCTTTCAAAGCCCGTAAGAGTAATCTCGAAACCACGGGGTCCCGAAATTTGGTATTGTTCAAACTAAAAAAATCTGTGAAACGTAAGAACAACATGCACGAATTTCTATAACCTATAGCAAGTAATACTATTCCGAAACTTCGGGATCCCGAAAACATTTTGCTTGCTTTTTAACAGCATAATCAAGATGTCAATAATTCTGCTTTGTGGAAAGTTTCTGGGGAAACTCAAAACATTTATAGTCCCATTTACTTATACACGTACATATAAATATGGGCCCTATCAACATACTTTATTACACTATTATAGAGGCAAGCACCTCATGCTTGGAGAACAACAATTCTCCAGTTTATTTCCAAAGCTAATCAACATTTCATATTGAGGTTCAATTTTCATAAGAACTTGTAGATAGGAAATTAGTTTTTCAGTATGTCAGAATTCAAATTTTTTTATCGACTTTGATTTTTTCCCAGGACTATAGTGTGCTTTTCAGAGTTATAGAATTTCTTACAAGGACAGCGGTCAAATATTTTTAAGTGCAAACACTTCTGAAGGAATTCTCCAGGCTCTCTTGCATCTAGAAAAAGTTACGGTTATGTTATGTTGTTTACATACTGAATGCCTTCTTTGTCAAAACGGAACATTGGGTCAACACGACCGTCAATGCTAAGCGCTACAGGCAAATGACTCGGGAATTATCGGTTTCCCATGACAATATCAAATGTCTAAGTGTTAAATGATTTCAGTAAAACGGTGCAACAGGTCATTCAAAGCGTGAAGCTATTACTTTAAGGAGGCGAACTTTTGGCGATTGAATTTAGTCACCTCAACACAAAAGTCCGCTGATAGTAGTACCTCTTGGCGGACATACGCCGCCTCCATTTGGACTTCAGTGGACACTCAATACGAATATATCATTGGAATACCTCTCTTCCAACTATAAGCCTATTATCCATGAACCTGGGTCCAAGGGAAGGGATTTATGTAACCCCGGATTGTGATCTTTCGCATAGGATGAGCAAATATTTACCAATAAAGAAAATTTTGACCAACCAAGTAAGGAAATTGTAGAAGAATAACTTCTACAACCAAATAATTGAGGTTGCGGCAAAGGTATTCTCTAAGAAAGTCAATACGATTATCTACAACCTTCTAGTTCGTCTAATAACACTTTTAAAAATCATGAAACACAAGCTTCTCTATTACATTATTTTTATTCATAAATACTCAAACAAATAATTACACAATCTAAATAAATAAATCAATTAGATAAATATAAAGATTTTACTGCACTATATTTTAACCCCAATTATGGAATCTATGCAACTGTCCGAAAGCGGTGTTGAAGTCGTTTCTACCACTCAGCGGACCATTCAACCAACGTGAACCAACTGCATTGAAGTTCAATCTCGTTCGAGAATCGGCAGAGATAAAAAGATTGGAGTTTGCACCATAATTAAATTTCAAGTACTTTCGATAGATCTAAAGTTGCCGCGTAACCGCCTGAATGCGCCCAGTTGAGATTGCCACCTGTTTTACGAAAGGTTACCGAAGTTGAAGAGTCTAGCATGTGCTGACTTTGTTAGTGAGTTACTTAAACCGGGTATGGTCTCCTTAGCGATAGATATACCATGAACGCCAGCATTATTCAAAGCCAACGAACCGCCATTATTCTCAAATCCAAAACCATTCGCTAATTTAGTGTACGACTTGAAGTTCGACCTGTTCATTGCTCTCATTACAAAAGTCACTGGTGTTCGCATTCTTTAGACGCTCACACACTCAATGTCTTATCACCAACGCGGGTATTCACAAGTATTTTTTTAAAAGTTTTGTTGTTATTGTTGTGGCTTAAACTATCTTATACACGGCTGATAAGCGACGATCCGCTGTTCTTATTGACAAAAATAATAAATCAATTGCCTTGGAGATTTTTGTCTTTTTTACTGGTTCGGATGTTGTCTGTATACACAAATGTTAGTGGAATCCCCTGCTAGGGCAGAGCAGCATTTTTAACTTGACCTAACTCAACAAATTTAACCTACAAAAATACATATGTTTAATACTTTACTGTAAATAGCTTATTAATTCATCTTTATGGCCGCCAATAAAAAAGATATACACATAGTGTTTTGTATATAGGTGGTTGTATATTGATTTCTTAGTGGGTTTAATGAACTCCAACGGAAGAAATTTATTTTTTGGTGATATTTTTCTGCAGTAATTGTCAAAAAATTCGAAAGGCATTCGATAAATATTTGTATATAAATGTGCTAGGAGGTACCCGGATAATATTTGCTAGCATTTAATTAGGTCAAATACATTTATTATGTCACTATGTGTAAGTTATTTCATAAAAATTACTATCCTAGACAAAATTAGTTGAAATAAAGACGTGGAAATATGTTTCCGTAAAGTAAAGTAAAGATTGTACATATAGAAAGACAATCACCGACCTGAGAGCGATTGGAGAAAATATGATATTCCCGAAGGTGTTACGAAGATTTTTCAGAAGTGTAGAGTAGATTATTATATTAAAGTCATCGTCAGATGGATCCAGGGTAACAGGGAAATGTAATGCATTTACATTATGAAGAAAAACTAGCATATAATTAATAATCGTCGTAATTCTTATAAGACTACTTCTAAGAACTTATTTATTGAGCTTAGCCCTTCAGGTCTAGTATGTCAAAAGAGGGTAGATCCCATCGGTGACACACACCATCACGCCTCTTATTTCAAATATTATGTAAAATATTACATTTTGGACAGTGCAGTAACCTACTTGATACATTACTGAAAATATTTTTTATTTTCTAATCTGAATAATTTTTAAAAACATATATGAATTTAAAAACTACAAACTGAATTTTAAATAGTCACATTTCACTCGAATCACAAATGTCACGATTCAACCACTCAGCCAGCGAATCACGAGCACACTCATTCTGTTCATTCAGACACTTGATTGACATCAAATCGGACATGCAACCATGCAGTATGTAAGCTTTTACGCAAGGCATTGCGGATAGCAGACGAAGAGACTGAGAAATAAAGAATTGGTGTAAGGAAAATTACTAGAAAGCAGAAAGTAAGCAAAGAGAGCGAAGGTTGTTAATGAAGGTGAAAACAGTATTTTTTGCTAAATTTTCTTCCAAAGTAGAAAATTTGCGCTCAATTTACCCAACAATGACCCACCTTGAAGCATTCCAATTGCAAATTTCTATTCTCGCACTTGGCTATGTCGATAATATGGTTCGGCAGATCGGTAAACTCACGACAACGCCATAGTGCACGATTACTCACTAAGCCGTGCTGCAAAGCCAACATCACATATTCATAGTTATCCAACTTCTCCTGCTCATCCGCTATTATGTCATACAACAATTTCACGCCATCAATCTTGTCAAAGCACTGCTGACCCTCCTCACAGCGTAGGAGCATGGCAAAGCACTTCATGCAGAGCTCATGATAGAAGAGCATTTTATTACTTATGCGTTTATGGAATAGTTCAAAGAAACCTGACTTTATGGCCAAATTCGGTGCAAGTTCTAAGATATGACAAAGGTGCTCCCACAATGCATTAGGATAGAAAGGCGTACATGGATCAGCTTTGAAAATAGTTGCGAGATTTTGAAAGGCTGTTGTTTCATTGAGCAGAAAGAGCAGTACTAAAGATGGTTTGGGAAAAAGACAAAACACAATTAACTTAAATTTATTAACGAAATATGGAAAATTTTGAAATATGGCCTACTCTCCGTTTTCTCCGTCAAATTGCGTAAGATCTTGCAAGCCAAATATTGTGTACTCTCATGATTATGGATGTTCGAGTAGAATTCTGCAACCAAATGTATGTGCGATACAATGGCGCGAGCGCCATTTAGATAGCCCGAAATTAAATCTAAGAGAAGTGAAATTGTGTGAAAGCTTTTAGACAACTTAAAGCTAATAACACCCATATTTACAGAATATTTTCATTAATTGTCTGCGTTCATTGTAGAATTCCTTGAGATAGCCATGCTGTATGCGCAAGTACATATTTCTACACCTTAAAAAGCATTTTATTATAAATATATAATTAAGTCTGTGTACGCTGCCATAAGTTCTCACTCACTTTCTAAGCAAATCGAATTCCGTAATTGCACGTTGCGCTTGCCACGGATTGAGCATTACCTCCGTTAATGAAGTGACACTCTGCCATCTCAGTAGCGCATCATCACTACACATATCGTGTGTCAATTTTTCAACACATTGAAAACCGTATGCCAAGGCGGCATGATCACGAAAATAGGTCGAACTTGCGCAAACATCATCGCTCGGGCACTTACAACGACAGCGTTTCGATTGCATCTTATTGTATTCTTTGGTAACCAAATTGTTTACAGTTTCTCTCTTCATATGCTTCACTTCGAGTTGCAGAAAATGATTTTTATAGCTGGCAAGCTCCTCCCACATATTTATATATTATGTGGCACTCTTCTAAGCTAACGAGTCTGGTTTCGAAAAGGACGTATGGTTTGCGCAGACGATCGTTGTAAAAGTTTGTAAAAAAAAAAAATATTTCAATTATAATTTACTATTTTCCAGTGAACAGCTTCGGAAAATTTTGTCGAATGATTGAAAAAGGAATACGAGACTGATTTTTCGTGGAATTATTCTCACTTGAAAGTTGACTATAATGTGACGATCACAACTCTCCCCGTGAATTCAATTATTTAATTATGCATAAGCTCATGTTAAGTTGAATTTTTTAAAACTAAAATTAAAACAAGTAAAGAAGTGCTAAGTTCGGTTATAAGCGAACATTTCATACTCTATTTCATACTCAATTTGCGAGGCTTTACGCTTAAAAGCGTTGAAAGATTTTAAGGTTCATATGAATTCAATCTTTATTCGGCGAAACCGTAAATGGATTGCAACCATGTTTGGTATATTACTGTCTTTGAACATCTATAGAACATAGACTCACAAAGTTCCATTACTATATTTTTTTATGTCCGAGCTATGGGGTTCTTAATTTTTGCTACCGATTGACATAATCCTATTCAAAAAAGTCTCGCTTAATTTTATTTAGGCAGCTTTTATTGAGATATGTGGGATAAATCAATCAAAGGAAAGTAATTTAATATATTTGGTATATGAGGAATAAGTCAACCATAGTGACGGAAATCATTATGTTAAGGGTATGAGATGGAGACCGGCGTCATTCAAATTCAGCGCTTAACCACATTATAGTTAAAGTTCGCCGGAAGTTCCTTATGTTAGCCACAATATTATCAGAAAAAGATGTCCTCTGAACCTCTGATATCCTCTGATATCTCACGTATGGACCATTTTTTCCGGCATAAAGACAGTCATAGACACTGAGGTCCTCACGTTCAGTATCTGGGGATTTGAAAAGTTATGGCCCGATTTTGACGATTATTAGTTGGGATGTGGTACCTCATATATATACACATATGGACTTATTTAAAAAGTTTTATTTCGAAATCTTTATTAATGTTTGATTTAGTTCAATTAATTTCATTAAATCATACTTAGTACGTCACATTTAACGGCTAATTAAGTAAATTAAGTAATTTATAATAATAATAAATTAATTAAGGAGAAATTGAGTTAGGACAGTGTTTTCTCAATGATTTTCATGCATTTTTTATAGTATAACATAATTTTTGTAAACTTTGAGAATATTTTTTGCTTATGTTTAAGTCAAAACAAACGAAATCATAATAATTTTGTTATATGTCTCTCCTCTATACAAACCCAAATAGTATAAAAAATAGAGAATTTTTGTTTTTCCAGGGGTCAAAATAAAAAATCTTGCCTTTTTTGTCTTTGTTTTATACTGATAATATTCCGATTTTTATTTGGGTTTATATAGAGCACAATATTATAAAGAAAGTAAGTGCTAACTTTTCAAAACGATTGGTTTAAAAATTTTCAAACTAGCGTGCACGCAAATTCAATAAAAGACGTTTTGAGACGAGTTTGAAAAAATCTCTTGCTTGGAGCCTGAAGGGGAGCTACTCACTTTAATGGCTTAAAACAAAATAACGCAGGGGAATTTTCATTTAATATTTTCGGCACATATTTTCCAATGGTTTTACTGCCGATTTATGAATTTTTTTTATTACTATTTTATTACTATTTTTTAAACCGTCTAACCAAATTTCCCGCCTTGAAAGAACGAACGATTTGACAAAACGACCGCGGAAATTGAAAACCAAACAAACTTCGGCGCAATAGAAACAGCGTTGCCAACCATAATAACTGAGTGCACAGAATAGGCAATTTTATGTGAACTATGGTATTTATTAAATAAAAATGTATTATAAATAACAGTAAATAGGTTAATATTGTATATCTGCAAAATTTATAACCCTGTAACAAAATAAAATATTGCGTAAAATCATAATGTAACATATTATAAATATGTGCTTTCGCTTATTATTTCTTTATATATCCTAACAAAAACTGCAACAATAAATCTTTCTTAATGCCTTTATATATTTCAAATAAATGTTTTAAAAGGGCTCCATTGCAACCTGATGGCAAAAAAGCACGTCGTATGAACTGGCAACGCTCTCAGTAATAGCTTATAGCGCAATTTGAGATTATATTTCAGTTTTAATTAGTAAAATTTTTTTAAAGCAGTTTGTATATATTTATTTTTTTTATTTTATTCCATATAAAAGGAAGTATTAAAATATATAGCACCCTGCAATTTACTTCACATTTGTACTTTGCAGCTACTAACAAATACAACTCTGCTTAAATAAGAGTAAGGAAAGCCCGCCCTCAAATGAGTTTTAGTATGAAAGTCTTTGTATAGCTAGAGCGCTCTCAAAATGTTTTTCTCTGTTAACATTATCTAGTGATGCCACTGCCGAATAACTTAGGTTGGGCATTTTATAAGTACCTTGGGTATTTTGCAACTTTCATAATAATTTTAGGTGCTCGGTTCCCCAGTCGATGAATGTCAACCCTTATGCGACTTATACTATATGTACACATATTATAAATAAGTACTAGATAAGTACTTAGAGATGAATAAACCGCTGACTTATAGTTTTTAAGATATTTGTATCTTAAGTCAATAATTTAACAAATTTAACAAATAAGCAACTTTTCGATTTATAATGAATTTTACACTTATACTATACACCTTTCATACATTAAAACATTAATAAATTGTGTCTGCATATTTATTTTTTATTAATTATTTTAAAAACAGCTTTAGTTTGACATTATATCTATTCTTTTATATCTATATAATCTTTCTTTTTTATTTATTTATATTTGTTTGTAAAATATGTAGATATGGTAGCACTTGTTAGTTGTTATCATTTAACACTTTTGTTTTTGTGTGAATAAATGGAATTGAACAAAAATTTAAAGGTTGAATTACAGCCATTTTTACAATAACTAACACAAAACAAATATGTAGAAGCAATTTAGTGAAGTGATAATGCATGAAAAGTGCATAGTATAAGTGTAAAGTTCTATTGCTATTCTAAAGTTTTCCCAAAAGAAATGCTAAACAAGATTTAGTTGCACAATTTTGGATATTATATCTGTCGTTGCTTCAAATATTACTTCGCACTGATTTCGTTCAATACTTTTGTGGGGTTTTGTCTGGCAACCTGCTTTTGCTGTTATCAGCTGTTCATTGTTTGAATTGTTGCCACCACACATCAAGTAACTAAGGAACGCTTTTCTTTGAAAACTGAGATTGAGCGCATCATGTAATGTATGGTCCAGTACTGTATTCTCTTAGCTGTCGCTCTTTGCTTTTGCTTGAAATTAGGCAGCTGAGGGCAAACAAGCGACAGAAGCAGCAGCTAGCAAGTAGGTTTGTATAAAAGGAAGACTGAACGTCAGTTTAATTCCAGCGCTTACTAAAACAAGTCGTTCGAATTAAATTTGATTACAGTTTGTGTTAAATTACTTTCATCAACAAGGCGTAATCTCGTATATTCAAGTATTGTGTGCGAAAGTTTTTCTAATCACACCATCATTACATTAACAATTGAAAGTTTAATTATTAAACAGTGAAATGGATCAAGATAAGTAAGTAAACAAAATAGTAAAGTTGTAGTTAGTGTAGAAAATTCTTAAAATCACTGCTAATTCCATGACGACATGGAATAAATGCAAATTCTATAAACGAATCAAACGGAAATTGAACTGTTTCGCGTAAAACAGAATGTAAACACGCAGAAAGCTGCGGAAAGAGATTAATGGAATTGAGAACAAGAAATTACGCTGTGCAAGTTGTTAAAATAGAAAAAAAAAAACACAATTTAGAACAAAACAAACAAAAAGGTAAATAAGTGTCTAATGTCGTGTGTGTAAACAAACTTGATCCCAACAATGCAACAAGCATTTCTGCACAATAGCACAACAACAACAACAAATACCAGACATGTGCGCGGAGCAATAACCGCTGCAAAGTTTTCAATTTGTGGGTGGTAAAGTGTAAAAAAACAACAACAACAAGTGAAAGCAAGCCGCGTCTACTGAAGAAAGTGCTTAGTAGGGTCGTACTCCACTTTGGAAAATAAAAAGCAAACACTGCCAAAAAAACAAACAATTTCTTTTATACCCGAAACAAGTGCACATCGACTAGCAACAACAATAACAATCGAAAGACTTAACGTGGGGTCAAAATAACGTACTGGCTACTGGCTACTGGCTACTTCAGCGTATGCAGCACAACAAAGGACAACGAACTCTAGATTGGATTATATTAACTACACTAACTCCCAATAAGGCAAGAAATATAGTGAAATGGCGCTATTAAAATTGGCTAGGTGAGTAACTAGCAAAGCTGACCTTCTACTATGGTGTTTGGCTAAACTGTGTGGTAATGCTATAATGAATTGGTGTAAGTGAATTCCAATTGGTGAGTAGCTGTGGGAAGAGCACTTTCAAAGATTGAGCATACAAATTAATTATTGCCTAATATAAGTTTAAAAATATGACTCGGCTACTGTTTCAGATTAGCTCTGTGCTTTTGTTATTGGTGTGCATCCATATGCCCATTTTATATGCTTCAAATTGTTAACTAATTACATCATAACGCTTAGGTATTGATCATGTTGTAATAATAAGGTAGACGATGAATTTGTGTGGAAAAAAATATATTATTTTTATCTGCTGTGTTGACAGAAATATAACATAAATTTTGGAATGGATTTTGTTTAAATTTGTCGTAAGATTCAATAGTCCAGAAATTCTAAGAAAAAAAATATTTTTTTTTAATCTTGAAATGAGCGCTATACATACCAACGGGATAGTTGTGTCCACTTAACTGCAGCTGAATTCAAAATATTTAAAAAGCACGGTATAAGTGCCATTTCCAATTAGTTCTTTACTACCGTAATTGTTTGTTGATGTTCTTGTAAGTACGTATGTATGCATCTCATTTTCTTTTCTTTCTTTTGTTTCTCTTATTGTATGCTTACATTCATACATAAGTTCGTGGAACGTGACAGCCGGCAAATGCAACATAGCAACCAGTGCCAACAACAACAATTACAATTATGTTTACCCGACACCAAAAACATCAACTGTCGAAGCCGGTCGCTCTTTTCATAACGGTCTTCCTTGTTGCGACTTTGCAGCATTCTCTTTGTTTGGCGTATAGCTTCTTTTTTTTTTTACCGAAGCTAGACTTGTGCAGCATTTCTGCAAATGCTTTTTTTTTTTTTTTTTTTTTTTTTTTTTTTTTTTTTGGAAATTCGATAGCGAAATTTTTAGTATAAATTCAAAGTTCTTAAGAAATCCAAAATAGCCGGCTTCCAATTCGACCAACGCTTGTTAATGAGAATTCGAAGAGTCTTCAATGCAGAGAAATTCAATGGTCCCATGAAATTCATGAAATGAGTTGTGGGTATTTTCAGAATTGATTTATTTATTTTATTTATTTAATTGCAATCCCTCTTCCTCTCTCCAGCCTGTCTATGAATTCGAACCCAGTGTCAACTTTCTTCGTATTGATCAAACAAAATAATCTCCGACTCTAAAAAAAACAAACAAGAACGCAAATAATTCTCAGTAAGGAAAAAACTCAAATATCAGTACATTACAATTTGCGAAACTTGTCTCATTTGTCGCAAATATATATACACAAACACTTTCAAAAGTGTCGTATGACCACTCTTACAGTTTGAGCCAAAGATGCCGTCATTAATAAGAACACATTAACTCATTTAACATACAATTTGCACAAAACATGTACTAAGGCTGCTGACATAGTGCAATAAGTGAGTGTAAAGTCTGATTCCACGACAGTCGAGTCGAACAGAACACGCCAATATTAGACCTTTAGACTTGTCTTGTAGTATCACTACTTTTAATATCACTCGTATTTATTATTCAACATAGTTGCCATCGATGCTGATACACCGATTATAGCGGTTTTCAGCTTCTGAATACTATTTTCATAGTACAATTTTTCTTTTGCTTCCACATTTGTATAATATGTAGGCCTTCGTCCGGTCGACTTCTTTCAAGCGACAATTCTCTTGGGGTCTGAGATTGATAGATCCGAAAAGCACAGTGGATGCGGTATTATTAAGAAGCTCAATTCATGTGAATTTGCCATCCTTTGCGTTGATTTTTAAGGTTAGATCGAATAGCCAAATAATATGAAGGCTATCTTTCATAGGTACGATGCGAACTTTTCAGTCTGCCTGATACTTCACTCTGTGTTTAGCCTAAATTTTATTGGGTTGTTCGGAAAGTCATTTCGTTTTTTCCCGCCAGAGGACTTAATTACGTTTTTTCGAAACTAACTTCACACTTAAGCCCCATAACCATTATATGACATGAGAGCTGATATTGCAAGGCTTGTGTGTGAAAAAGTTCTATTAATTCTACCCAGTAGTTTTTGGTTGGTGCCTTTTTAAATATGGAGAGCAATAAGCAGCATTTTCGTCATATTTTACTTTTTAACTTCAGAAAAGGTAAAAATGCTGTCCAAGCGAGAAAAAAATTGACGGATGTGTATGGAGAAGGCGTGTTAACAGTACGCCAGTGCCAGAACTGGTTTGCAAAATTTCGATCCGGCAATTTTGATGTCGAAGATGCACCACGGTCTGGAAGGCCGGTCGAAGCTGACAAAGATGCGATAAAGGCATTAGTTGATGCAAATCGGCGAATCACCACACGAGAGATCGGTGAGAGGTTAAATTTGTCGAATTCAACTGTTTATGGCCATTTGAAAGGCATGGACTTAACCTCGAAGCTCGATGTGTGGGTGCCCCATGTCCTTACCGAGCGAAATTTGTGTCGTCGTGTTGACGCGTGTGATTCGCTCCTCAAACGTCTAGAAAATGATCCATTTTTGAAGCGGATTATTACTGGGGACGAAAAATGGGTTGTATACAACAATGTTAAACGCAAGAGGTCATGGAGCAGAAAAGATGAACCGGCTCAAAGCGTGTCAAAAGCCAACATTCACCAAAAAAAGGTGATGCTCTCCGTTTGGTGGGATGTCAAAGGAATCGTTTTTTTTTGAGGTTTTGCCGGACAATACAACGATTAATTCAGAAGTCTATTGTCATCAGCTGGACAAATTGAATGATTCACTTAAAGAGAAGAGGCCCGAATTAATCAACAGGAAGGGTGTAGTGTTCCACCAGGATAATGCGAGACCTCACACAAGTTTGGTCACTCGCCAAAAACTTTTACAGCTTGAATGGGACGTACTGCAACATCCACCATATTCTCCAGATCTGGCGCCTTCCGACTACTATTTGTTCCGGTCCCTGCAAAATTTTTTGGATGGCAAAACCTTTACCTCAAATGAAGATGTCAAAAACCACCTGGACGAGTTTTTTGCCAGCAAGGACCAAAACTTTTGTGAGAGGGGAATTATGTTACTGCCAGAAAGATGGCAAAAGGTGTTGGACCAGAATGGCCAATATATAATTTAATAAAATATTTATTCATTATACGAAAACTGTCTTTCATGTTCCCCAAAAAAAACGAAATGACTTTCCGAACAACCCAATATTTCGTAATTAACTGTTTACCCTGCACCAATTTACGTAGATTTGCTTGCGTCACAACCCATCATCCACAAACGGGCGGCGTGACAATTTCATGTGAATTTACCGCCAATTTCACAGCTGACTCAGCTTAGTCGGGTATGAACTGACATTAAACATACTCATTTATTTGTTTAACAAACCCGTTAGTATAATTGCAAGCTGTTTAACAGTTGAGCCGGTGGTATACAGACGCCCAACTGTTAGTTTAATCAACTGGTTTCACTTTTTTTTTTTGTGGTCCGAGTGTTTAATTATTTCCAAAGTCCTTTTCATATTTTCATTTCTACAATACTATTTACTTATCCATTTCATTGTAATTGTTGTAATCTTAGCAGCGTTTTGTATTCTATTGAGCGTAACGCTACGTGCTCTGGCCTGGGTGAACCCTCTAAATAGTTGAATTCTAATCGTGGAAAATAATATTTATTTACACATTTTCCATTCCCTTTTTTTTATTATTTATTTATTATTGAGTCCTAAGCGTATTGAACCTCGATGTAATTGATAGTGTATATAAAAAGTATAAATGGTTAAGTAGACTGGTAATCAGCAGTCGGATCCTTTTTCAATTAACAATGCTATGCTCTCTCACAATTTCCATGCTTTCTTATTTCGTATAGATCCTAAGGTTCATAGGTTCATTCAAGGTAGTATTTATAAAAAGAAAGGACCTTTCCGAGCATAAAGTCGCATTAAATTTTTCGAAGCAAAACAAAGGGGTCTTACTAAAAAGCCATCTTTTAATCGATTTTCATTGTTGGAATTAGAATTTAATGACGCATGGACATCTTTCACCTCTGAACTTTTTTTTTTTTTTTTAGACGAATGAAAACATTTTACAAACCCTTATAGAACTCTCGGTGCTTAAACATAATTTAAACGGATTTTCTATCAGAGAAAGTCGAAAGAGAATCTTTAGTATTTAGAACATCCCTAATGTGAGAGCCTATCGGGGTATAGTCCTCGATATCGACAGTGCGAGACTTTTTTCCAGCAATTCAATCTTTTTGACACTATTTTAAAGTCAAATAGTCCCAAAAAAGCTTGAATTGTTCGAAAAAGTCTCACACTCAACTCGCAACAAATAATTCCTTGTCCTACGATTATCGAGCCTACGTAACTGGAATGGAGCCGAGTTTATATTTGCCGAAGCCATTTCAACTCGGCAACATTACCCAAAACTATTGACAATTCTTCAATATCTTCGAGAAGGCAATGTTGATGTCAAGATCACAAACTCGTCGCTATACACTTGGTTTAGGACAATTCTGGGGTAGTTTATGAAACACGGTTTTAAATTTGTGAAAACCTCACATGGTGGAAGTACCATTAAGTATTGGGTCATTGAGAGCAGTCGGATAAAATTGTAGAAGATATTTCTAATAATAATTTCTGTCGTCTAGCGAAATAAGTATTTCTAATAGGAAAAAGGCGTCTCTTAAGAAATTATCAGCCACTTGGGGGGACTTGAACCACAAAAGTTTTTTTTTTTATCCTATAACTTCGAGGAGTATTTCACGCTATACCACTTGATCAATCAAATAGGTTATTCAAAATTTCTTCGAGGTCAATGATGCTTTTTTTTTGTCCCTAAAATGGCGCGACGAACCTGCGCTTTAGAAATCTAAGAATATAAAATGGAACCTAATTTTCGGTAAGAAAATGTTCTCTAGTGATTTAGATCCTTCAAATCGTGAATTGTTAACTTTCATTAGTTATTGTTGTAATTTTATTATTGTTGTTTTTACGTTATGTTATTTCGATATAAAACATGCCACAAATATTTTTGTAGGAAACTGCCGAGTTTTGACTGCAAAATTGGCTGGATGAAAATCCAGGTTCATTACTACGGCTCCCTTATAGGAACGGTTGTCGTTTCCATATGTGTTTAGCTTGAGATCGCTAGGAAAACGTGTGATTGTTATTTTTTTATAATGAATTGAATAATTATATACTTTTTTTTTTGTACCAATATATGTATGTATATTTATTATACTCTCACGACACATTGTACGGAGTATAATAGTTTTGTCCAGATAACGGTTTTTTGTAATGCCTAAAACTAATTGAGATAGATATAGACATATATATATGTATATAAGTAAATAATCAGGATAACGAGACGAGTTGAATTCCGGGTGACTATGTCATAGTATGTACATATGTAGTATGTACAAGCAATAATTTGAACAAAAATTAAGATATCTTAAAACTTGGTACACATGTTCCTTGGCATCCGCAAGAATATTGGTACGGCAGATAGGCGGAATCGAACTATTGCCACACCCAAAAAATGCCATTAAACAAAAACCTATAAAATACTATAACTAAGCTCCATGTTAAGATATAGCCAAGATTTCGGTACAGCCATCGCAATAGGGAGGGCATCTGTGGGTCGAAATTCTTGATGAAATGAGTGTGGCCCCGCCTCCCTAAAAGGTTTGATGACCTTTGACATTTTACCGAAAATATCAGCCAATCTGTGAGATATATTATTGAAGTTCAAATAAAAGTATTTCATTTCGATAACGCATCCTTGTGTCAAAAATAGGTGAAATCGGGTCAATACTTTCCATAACCTCCAAATACCTCATAAAAAGATTTTCAAACTTCTGGTTAACTTTTTACCGTATATATGAATCAATATGTGAGTGATCTCAGTGAAATTCAGCGAGCGTCTCTTATTGCTAACAGTGTAATATTGTGTCTGACATGGATAAAATCTGGTCAATACCTCCACTAGTTCCCTCATACCTAAAATAGGAATTTTCAAACTACCGGTTGGTTTTAGACCATATGTTATATATCGGTTAATTGGTGAAAATCTGAGGTCATATTTTTCTTGTAATAGTGTTATACGTCGTGATGTCAAATATGGATAAATATGGGGTACATACCCCCTAGCTCTCTATATCTAATATAAGAATTACTTCCGGTTTGCTTTATGCCGTGCCGTATATATCGGTCAATATGTAAGAGCTTCGCAAAATGCGAGAGTATAGAATGTTCGGTTATTACTAATACGGTACGGTAAAGACGTAGTTTTGCCAACAACATTATATTGAGCTTTAGATATTTTATGTACACATACGTACATACATGCATATGTTTGTTGAGGTAAACAAACTAGATTCGTGCTGGAGACGCACCTCCCTCAGCTTAAATTTTTATTAATAGAAAATGAAGAAATAAATAACAACACTACGATTTGCACAGATGTATATGACAATACTGGTGCTAAATGAAACCAGTTATGAGGCTTTGTATGTCATTCAAATCATATTACTATGCATAAACATGAAGTTGTTTACTAGGGCGGTCCGCTCACGCATTTAACTTACAAAAGGTAAAGAATTGCGAATTATTTCTCCTTTGGCTCAACAATGCTCCAACTTCTTTAATCCGTCTGAAAAAATGTTTTCTGCAGGTCGGAAAAATAGTCCCATGGGACCTTCCATCAGATTACGCTGGAAGAACGTCACATACTGCAGTGGTCTCACGTTTGCGTTTATTGCCCGGTATGAGCAAACCGGTCCCATCACGGTGACAACTCTCTCATACCCAATATCGCACTGTCTTTCCGTTGTCTCAGCTATCTCGATAATCTTCAATCGGCGACCTGTCAGTATAAGATCGTGCGTGATAGTAATTTTCAGTGGGTCTTGCCGCCTCATCAAAAACCGACGTGCGACAATATTGAAACTCGTTAAGCCAGCTGCTGATGATCTTCGTTGAAGAAGAATATTTACCGTATATACCGTTACCAACAACCATCCCCCCCTGGCATTCATTTGATGTACCTTTTTAGTTTCTTTTTATGAACATACCAGCTGATGGCGCAGTCAGAAAATTAGCTTAAACCCAGCAAATATGCCTTAGTGCAACGGACCTACACGGGGACCGCAGATATTGAGGTTAATGCAGCAGTGGTCGCATAAGTACTCACATACATGCCAAGCTAGGCATCATATGCGACATGTATGGAAAATATTAACGCCGCTACCGCCGTCCGCTCACTTGCTGCGCGTCATTTCCCTATTATGATGCTCCCCCTCACCGCAAATACACACACAATTCATTGCAGCCGTAGCTTGTCTTCATTGTTGTTTTTATTGTTTTTATTTTTATTGTAACAATGTTGTCGTCTGAAACTAAAAATAGCCACACACGCGACTGGTCTTGCACTAGGAATAACAACAAAAACATATAACTCCTATAATAAGCGACGCAACAATAAATTTTTAGTCAACAATAACAATTTATACAAACATACATACACACTATACACTCTTCACTTGTAACAAATTCAATTTTCCTTATTCGTCAGCAATACGCACTCGACGTCTCTGACAATTACCGTTCTGGTGTGTAGAGTAGAGAGGTCTACTGGTGTGCTCCTTCCGTCAGTGTCTATGCAACAGCCGAGAGCTGGTCCAACAATCCACTTTCAATTGCTCGCATTTTTCTTTACACGCTTTTTTTTTTATTGTTGTTGCTGCTTATGCAGTTATTTTTTGCCCGTGTGTGTGATTACTTTGGCCTCAGTTGACCCGCTTTTAATCAGTGGCCAGTTATAATAGCGTGGGCAGCTTGCAGTTTCAATGGATCCGTTGTGGGGCTTTTTTTTTCAGCTTTTCACTTTCGTTTGCCGTGCGATGAATGCACTATTTGCACAGTTAATCTATAACGTTTTATGCATTTGAAAATATCTGTCCGGGGTTAATATGTAGTAATACGAGGACGGGTTTTTTAGCCTTTAATTTTTGGAATTTTCATACACCGTGTAAGTTCCAACAAAAAGAAAGAAACAAAAATGGCTGCGCTGTATCGACCGGTTCAAAGTTTAAGAAGTAATTTATTGACTCGTCACCCTCCATTTTGTAAGTTAAAAGTGGTACTGGAGCGTCACGAAACATGCAATCCTCAAAATTACATTGAATTATATGAAACTGCGTAATTGAAGTGGTTGAGTGTTTATGGATCTGATCTGAAATTGATATTTTCACGTGGAAGGGTCATCTGCACGATATATATCAAGGTTGCTCTCGCACGACCCTCTCAACGAAATGTTTGACTGCAAAAAGGTGAAACATTTGGGAGAATTAATACAGAGAAAGCGAAAATAGTTAGGCTTTCCTGTTGAGCGGTTCTCAAGTTAGTTCAAGCCGCTCCGAGAGAACGCATTTCAATCAAATAGTATGTGTCTATATAAGAGTGTTATCATAATGACAAAATTATTTAGATCTGGTAACGAGCGGGTTCTTCAAAAAGCATTTTTGAGCATATATTTGAATTCCTTGAATGAAAAATTTTTGCTCTTACCAAATCAAAGCAAACAGCTCGGAAGTAGGGAGTTTATGATGACTAACGCTGTCATTACGAAGAAAAGAAATCGCTGGTTTTAAGGAGCTTGAGGAAGATAGATGTATAAGTTGTGAAAATTTTGCGATTGTTGTAAAAAAATCGATTGGGGAAATAAGAATTTATTTTATTCAACATGTCAAAGTACTTATCGAGCCGCCCTTGGCCTCCGGAAATATGTACATATGTATATGCTTGCGCCCGCAGAAAATTAGTGCACGAGTATTATCAATAAGTTTCCGGCATTTAAAGAATTTGAAGTGTTTGGAATCAAGTTCGAATTCTGTTCCAGCGATAGGACGCTACGTTTGACACATCTAGTGCTATTAAAGATATACTATTGAAAAAGTTTAAGGTTATAATTATCTCTGGCCCAAATTATACAAAATTTAGCCGTTGGAAACTGAATCAATACTTTCGACACAGCACGGTAGAAGTATTAAGTAGCTCATACATCTGTTATTTCTCAACAATGATCTGATTCAGAAATGATTGAGTTAACATTACATCTTAGAAATGTGTTTGACAGGAGGGCAAAGCACTGTTGACAATTGTTGCTATGAAAGTATGACATCGTATCGTGTCGAAATCTTAGCTCTATCATTCTTTCACCTGATCAAACTCTGATTTTAAATTTGCTACCTCAAATGTTTCGGTCCAAATTATGAGAAAGCGGGTGCAATTGGTGCTAATGTTTCTGCTTTATCCGGTCAACTACTGGATAACCGGTCAACTACTGCCATCAATAGTCACACATTGATGTTTAGCTAACAAATGGAGGGTCCAACAAGCTTCAAACCGGTTCTGAATAATTAATGGTTTTTTTTTTTTTATTAAAAAGGTTTATCAAAAACTCAATCGAAGCATTGACGTTGAATACGCAGAGAACCTCCCAGTTTTTGCATAAAACTATTATATATGGACTGAAAAATGTTGATTATTTTACCATACCGAGATAGTTCATGGAATTAATTCCATGTGAATCTCAAAAATACTGACTAAAATCTTGCCAGCCGACTGTTTTGTTATCGGACGCTTTGGACATTTTCAGCGCACTTTTTTTTTGTTATCAAATTTTCCGAATCGGAAAATAAAAACTCATTTCTCTTACATTTGATCAGTGGCAGAATGTCCTTTGAAAATCGAATGTTTCTCTTTTTGATCGATGTTCAATAAATTCTGCAGCGGTCGCACGGAAAGCATTTTTTTTGTATTTGTGCGTGTGTAAAAAATAATAAAAAAATTAAGAAAAAAATTAAGAAAAAAATTAAAAAAAAAATAAATAATAATAATAAAAAGAAATAAATAAATAAATATAAAAAAATAAATAAATAAATATAAAAAAATAAATAAAAAAGATTAATAAAAGAAAACCAATAAAAAAAATTAATAAAAAAAATTAATAAAAAAAAATTAATAAAAAAAAATTAAAGAAAATTAATAAAAAAAATTAATAAAAAAAAATTAATAAAAAAACAAATAAAAAAATTAATAAAAAATTAATAAAAAAAAGCAAATAAAAAAAATTAATAAAAAAAAAACAAATAAAAAAAATTAATAAAAAAAATTAATAAAAAAAACAAAAAAATTAATAAGAAAAACAAATAAATAAAAAAATAAAATAAAATAAATAAATAAAAGGAAAGTTCATGTGGAAATTAATGAATGCCAGAAGTCTGCAAAAAAACGCACTTGTTGTATTCACTATATTGAATGTACTTATGTACATATCTATAGATATTATACCCGACATATTCAGGCATAAATTCGGCGATTGTCACACAACAAACAGCCAAGCCAAGATAATACATAATGAATTTGAGTCTCGATCATCTACTCACCTTCCTGCGCGGCCTGTCGTCGACGAGTTGAGTATTGAAAATTTGTATTTAATTGAAAACTTAATTCAGAATCTATGCATAGCTGTTGTCAGTCGCTTTAACCGAGCCGCTGGAATCTGAAATTCTGGTCAAGTACAACGCGTTCACTGGCGGCTGTAGCGGTTGGTTGCGGTGCAGCTTGTGTCGTAGCTAATGTTGCTGCTAGCAATGCGCTTCGCATTTGTTAATTTAATTTATTTTTTTTTTTGTTTTTTCAAATAACACACTTGCGCATAAACAAAACCCTCGCAAAGCGGTTTACATCGGTTATGACCTGACGGCAAAACCTAAACGTTACTTGATTGTGTTTGTTGTTTTGAGTTTGTTTTTTTTTTTGAGTCTTGCCCACTTGCTGGATCTGAATACTGCTACTGTTGCTGGTTGTTGTTGTTATTATTGTTATTCGTTTTACACTATCTATGGCTGATTTTCATAGTTACTAGCAGCGTGTGCCGTGCCTCACCATCTTCGGTCAATATCACCACCCCCAACCTACCTCGCCGCTCAAAATTGCTGCTACAACGCAATTATACATCAAACAAAACAATAACAACAAACAGCTATTGAGATGAAGAGGAGGTTGGCGTAGAATTTTACATATGTACACATGTGTATGTGTATGTGTACCTTTTTGTAAATATGCAACAGCGTGTATGCACTATGTAAGAATGCTTTCGCTAGTGTTGTAGGCAATTCAATTTTTTTTTTTTGCTTTAAATAGAGAATTATGGAATGAATGCAGCGCGATTGGTGGCAATTAGTCGCCTCCACGGTGGCAAATAAGTGCAACTGCAAGCATGTACATAACATACGTATGAGAAAACCAATAAGCTTTTATAGAAATGTAATTCTTGGAAGCAAACGAAGAGCGCACAGGTTGTGCGCGCACAAAGTCGATAAAGATTACAAAAATAAAATCTAAATAATTATAATATCGCTTTGGAATTTCACAATTTTTTTTTTTTTGCTCTCTGCAATTTGTGATAGGAGCGCATTATGCAAGCTTTATTATTGAAATTAATTCAAGTAATGGGACACAGGCAGCTTAGGTGCCAGTTGGCATTATGGACACGGAAGCACGTTGGATTTTCAAAGGAGAATATGCTCTTATTGGGTTTCAGATAAACAAATCAATAACCTCATATAACATATGCAGGCGTACATATGTATGTACATACGTATGATGAATTTCTATACTTGCATAAAGTAAATATATGGTCAATCTTCCACACTTATTAGAGACGTACGTATTGATATTAGTCGGAACGTGTGATGCAAATTTTAAGGCGCCTGCGAACGGAATTTATTCACACATACTTAATTTTCCAATATTTTTTTTGCTGATGATAACTCAAATATTTTCTATTTTTATTTACTTCTTTCTATTTTTATTTACTTCCTTCTATTTTTATTTACTTCTTTCTATTTTTATTTACTTCTTTCTATTTTTATTTACTTCTTTCTATTTTTATAAATATAAGACCTGACAAAAATTACAATCAAACTTGTCGCAGTATAATTTATTATTTGACAGCTATTCAAATCAGATTATTAGGCAAAAAAGAGATTGTTTTTTTTTTTTTTGTTACTTATTAAAGTTGCTCGAATTTGCACTTAATTTAAGGGAAATTTTATTGTACCAATTATTCACACGTGTAGTAATAGTGTCGAGAAAATACCCAAAAATAAACAAACATACACACACAGCCGTATGTTAATAATATTTGATAAAATTTGTGTAATTTTTGTTGAACATTAATTGCTAATATGTGTATGTATATGAGTGTATCTAATATAAACAAGAATTTGTAATTATTTTAATTAAACAATAATTCAATAATATATAAAAATTAAATTAAAATAAAATAAAATAATTAAATAAATTTTGTGTGTATTAAATACAGTTTTTTTTTATTATTGTTATTTTATTTTTATTTGTAAAATTGAAATACTTAAAAGAATGTAATTATTATTTCAAATAAATCACCTGAATATATTTAAAGTTTTATTTGAGCTCATTTGATTCATAACGTCTACAGCATTATTTGATTTCTCTTGAACTATTCTTCCCTTAAATATTTATTTCTCTCTTATATAAGCGCTCTCATAACTCTATAATTCTCTCAAACTGTGCTACTACTTTTTCCTCTAATATTTGCATACAAATGCAACCCTGGCGCACAGCTGACTTGCTTGCTTGACATTTATGTATTTATTTCCTTGCTTTGTAGTTTGTCCGCATTTTTTAATTTAACATAAAAAATATGAGTGATTCTAATTCCACACTTATAATAAAGAATATACCAAGATTCATAAGCGATATAACAACTATACTACCATCGGCACCGCAAGAAGTGAGACCATTTGGCCGACGACGCGTGTTGCTCACCTACGAAAATGAACAAGCCGCACAAATCGTTCTGGAGCACCTGCAACAATTGGAGGTTAAACCTGGTAAACCACTGAATGTAGCCTTCTTTCGCAAAAATGAGAAACCGGGTGCTCGTGATAAAATTACAAAACCAACTACCTCCAACAAAGCCACGCAGACAAAATTACATCCAAGCAATGAGGCGTCTCTGCCGCAAATCAGCAAATATTTGTCGAAGCTTTACGCTTGTGATGCTAAATTGAATTTTGAACAACCGCCTCCGCCTTATCTTAAGTATGCCTACCCACGCATTACCCCAGACATACTGGATGCCATTAGCATTGCTTTAATGAGTAACACGCGTTTTTACACACAAGTGCTGCACCTGATGAACCGCATGAATTTAGAACCACCATTTGGCGCCAAGCCTGCAGGTCGGTGTGTAAGCAAATTATGGCCACGTGATGTAGGCACGCAAACTACAGAGGAAGCAACTGCTGTGGTAGTAAGTAAAGCCTGTGAAATAGTTCCCGAAACAACTAAAATGCTTGTTGACAAATCGGAATCCGAATTGGAATCTTCCGAGGAAGATGATGCCAAAACAACCAACCCGGATGTAAAAATACAAAAGCAACTGAAACGCAAAGCAGCTGAGGAGCTTGGGGGGCAATATAAAAAGAAAGCCCGCCAGCTATTGCAAGCTACGCTGCAACAACAAAAGCAAGTTGAAGCCAGCACCAGTGCCACTAACAAACACAGTGTGCTTCAAGACGTATTTGAACGACCAGAGGCGTTTAGTAAGCCTAGCAAAATCGCAGTGAAATTACAACCACCAAAAGTAAGGCGAGTTGTTGAGCCTTTTCTGCTGCCAGCAGAACTAAGCGCAACGCGCCTCGCACCCGAGCAATTGCAGGCGCTCGCCATTTACAAGAATTATCAGATTGGTGCACCTAGTAATAAATTGTATATAAAGAATCTTGCTAAAGATGTCAGTGAAGAGGATTTAAAAGAGCTCTATAGACGATTTGTAGCGGCTGATAACTTGGAAATCAAAGTCATGCAACAGGGGCGCATGAAGGGACAGGCGTTTGTGACATTCAATGGACTGAGTGAGGTAGATGCAGCAGCAGTGGTGGCAAAGGCTTTAATGGAAACAAATGGGTTTGTGTTGCGACAAAAGCCGATGGTGGTGTGCTATGGCAAACAGTGGACAAATGTAGGCAACCCAAAACATTTTTTTTTTTTCTTAAAAATGTGTAACAATTAACTGCGCATGTGTTTATATTCATATAGCCTATTAGCTATTTTTGAAATTAAATTAATTCAATATTTGATCACTTTCAGACAACTGGGTGTGCTTAAAACCATAAACGTCGAATTATCGCAATTATCCACCCAGCATTTCAAATATTTGATTTGCGTCGATTTTGAAGCGACTTGCTGGGAGAATCAAGCACCCGTCCAATGGCGTGAGACCGAAATAATAGGTAGCACAGCACACACATAATTATGCTTAAAGATCGCTTACTAAGTAATTCTTTGTCCTTTATAGAATTCCCTGCCGTGTTGGTGAACCTGCAGACTGGTAAAATTGAAGCCGAATTCCATGAATATGTCAAGCCATTTGAATTGCCGAAATTGAGCGCTTACTGCATCGAACTTACTGGCGTTAAACAGCAGGATGTCGAAAATGGCATGCCATTGGAAATGGCTCTTAAGATATTTCAAGAATGGTTGCGCAAAGAGTTGCGTACACGTAATTTGCAACTGCCAAAAATGTCCAAAGATAAGATGACTGGCAATTGCGCGCTTGTCACCTGGTCTAATTGCGATTTCGGCATTTTTTTGGAGAAAGAGTGTCGGCGTAAAAACCTGAAGAAGCCTTCCTATTTCAATCAATGGATCGATTTAAGTGAACTTTACAATGGCCGGTACAAATATAAGCCGACAAGCTTTGTCAATGCCTTGTCTCATGTCGGCATCAAATTTGAGGGGCGTCAACACTCGGGCCGAGACGACGCACGCAATTTGGCGACGCTGGCATATAAGATGGTATGCGATGGTGTACAGCTAAAGATAACTAAAGACCTCACCCCACATCAACTCAACGCGAATTGTATGCTATAAGCGATGAATTGCAAGCGAATGAAAATTCTTTTTGAAGGCATTTATTTTTGTATTCCTTCTTTTTATACATTAAACTAAGAGAGACACATGGAATGCATGCACTTTTAATAAGACTTAATGAATTATTTTAATTTTCTTAATAGGAATTGTGTTTCAGGATTTAAAAAAAAACGATGTGTTTTTTGAATGAAAAATGTTAAAATAAATCGTTTAGAAATTACTCGATACATATCAGCTTCATTTTAAATGTATTTACAACTTTAATTTAATTTAATTTAATTCTTTTTGTTCGTTTTAAAAAATATATAGCCATTTATGTTTGAACTGTACTAAAAAAATGGTAAAGTGTGTAAATGAGAAAGAAATTATTTAGTTGAGTTTTAACAATCAATATAATTTATAAGTATAAAAGAAAATGAAGTAAAAATATTTTTTATACTTCATATTTTTGTTTTTACGTTTTTGTCTTCTTAATTAATATTTTTATTTTCTTGTAATTTTATATATTTTTTTAAATTTTTTATAATTTTATTTAATACTTCTTGGTAATTTGTTTGTGTTATAATAATTTTTTTATGATTTAGATTTTAGATTGTGTTTATTTAAATTTTTTTTTATTTATATTTTGATTTACATCTGTTTTTTTTTATTTTGGTATTTTTACTTTTTTTTAAATACGAGGGCGGGTCATGTGTTATTTTAATTTTTTTTAATTTTTTTAAATTTGTGTTATAATAATTTTTCTTTTTTTTAATTTTCTTTAAATTTTTGGTAGTAATAATTTTTTTAATTTAAATTTTTTTAATTTTTATGTTTTTTTAATTTATATTTTTTTTATTACATTTTTTTATTTATATTTTTTTTATTTATATATTTTTACTCATATTTACAATTGTATTTAATTTTTGTTTTATGAATAAAAAATTTTATTTTTATATCTGTTTTTGTAGTTTTTTGAAATTAAACTATTTTTTCTTTTTGCACTTTTAATTTTCTTTAATTAATTTTTTTTGTGAATTTGAATTTTTTAAGCACAACTACATACATTAACTTAGTGTGAACATAAATAAATGAAGTAAGATACTAAAACAAAGTTTGTAGAAAAAAACTGCATTTTTGATACATAAACATTTTATAAGCGTGAAATAATAGATTATAACGGTACAATAAATGTAAAAGAAACTTGAATTATATAAAATTAACTGTCTTTTAATTAAGCTTCCGAGCAAGTTGGCAAATCGGAGAAAATTGTCAAAGGAGATGGTCTGAAAATATTCTTAGTCTTTGTAGTAGTTCTAAGAGTTTAACCATCCTAGCCTATGCAGGACTTTGATTTTCAAAGGTGTATATCTTTGTTTTTCATAAACTTTTTAAAACTTGGTTACAATATACCATTCACATCTATTTACTATAAAGTTAGTGCATTCTATAACCTCAAGAGCAAATTTATTGCAGTGAAGAACGAGGAAGACAAACGTGGTTGACGAACGTCTGATGTTGATAATAAGCTGGAGGTTGAATAAGAATTGCCTGAACAAAAAGATAGTAATGGAGCAGGATGTGATGAACTCTTTGGACAAGAGCTCAATGTATCGTTTCCTCTCAGTGGGGTGTGTCGATTACGAAGCGAAAAACAACATTACTACGATAGTGTAAAATTGCCAAGTGCACCGCATTGGAACCGGTTCACCAGCAACAGCACCAGACCAGTAGGACCTGCTCATCGATTTCTACCCAATACAGTGGCTATTTTTTGTGAAATGATGAAAAAATATGATGTGAAAGAATCGGAAAGCAGAAGTAATCCAGGGTTGAAAAGATATGCTTGGTTGGAATTATTATTATATTCCGGTATTTTTGCACTATATCACTGTAACAACATGCAAGTAAAAGATCTGTAGCATTCTCGGCTTTTTGATATTTATAATGGAACAATATCATTGGATCGATCCAAAATGTTACTACGGTTTTAACATCCGTTCTGCACGTATGATGTTGAGTAAATCAGCACCAAGTGACGATATATCGATTTTGATCAATCACAATCTGCAAGAAGCGTATACTCCAGACGCGGTAATAACAGTAGACGGAGCAGCTTTTTGCTCACCTCATTCATGGTGCAGAAACCAAAGCCGCATCTAGCATCATCAACTATGGTTACTTTGTCGTTCCGATTCCATTGGGGTCCATTCCATTCCATTTCCGAATATACCAAAAACAAATATCTTCGCAAATGAATGTTTACATTTTATGTTATTGCTATGTGGGAGTATTTATATTTAGTTTTAATATATAATATTTTTTTTATATATATTTAGTATATAATTTTAATAATAAATATTTCCGAAATAAGGTATATAGAAATATAGAATAAAAAATCTTTCAATTGCCGAAACCCGGGATTGAACCGGGGACCTTTAGATCTTCAGTCTAACGCTCTCCCAACTGAGCTATTTCGGCGCATAAAATCGCTATGCCGAATGTGTTACTAGTAACTTACGGTTTTATTTTGTTACTGTATATTTAGCTAAAAATTACCAGATTCACAGAAACAAAAACTTATTTTCTTAATTTAAAACTTGTCAGTTTAAACATAAAATTAAAAAAAAAAAACGCAAGGAAAATAATTTTGGTTGTAAAATAGGTTAATAAAATTAAAAATTAGCTACTTAGATTAACATAAAGAACCAAAATAGGAATAAAGTGCTAGTTTTAAGTTTTAGTGATAATAATCGAAAATTTGTGCGGTGTTTTATTTTCATTTAAAGAACTTAACATGACTGACTTGACCACTTTCTTCTCGAAATGTTTTTCAACGTTCCTTTGGAAATAAAAATAGTAAATCTAATTTAGTATAGAGGTACAAGAACGTACTACCTTGGTACAAAGTGAGCGGAATAGTTGAGAAATTTATTATCTTTGCTATCGCTGAGCTTTTATTTAGGTAAGATTCATAGCTAGATCTAGATTCACGCTCCACCTGTGTTCCATTGCGTATTCCTTTCTTCGCAATATCTCGTTCACACACAACATGTGGTACCTACGCGGTCGTGGAATCGAGGATTTTATTCCTAGCAAGTGCTATCCAATCAATAAGCCGGTGAACTAGTAGTACTGAAGTTTTTAAGACCCAGAACTGTTTGCAAAATTTAGATATTCCATCTCAAAAGCTAGAAAACCAAATTAATTGAAGAAATATTTGATATTAAATAGCACGAGTTCTGGGAGAAATATGAACAGTGGTTCTACAATAACATTTTTTTAAATACTATATGTACATATGTATAAATTTTTTAAGAACTTTTTACATGCTGACAACATGTTGCAACAGTGTAATTAGTTCTGTTCACCTAACAGTTACAGTCCGCCCGTGGGTAAAAAATGTTGGAAAAGTGGGTGTGACCCCAATAGATGTAATTTAAATAGCTCACAAACCACCAAAGCTATATCAATTGAACTTGCTGCAACTAAGTTTTTCTAGCATTTCCTCATGTACTTCACTTTCACCTTAAAGTAGATAAATCGAGCGGCAATTAAGATATGAAAATCAAACTTTGTATAAATAGCGCTTACAATATGTGCCATCTCATGCGTAAAAATAGACGAAATCGGATTATAACTATTCAAGCCACCGGATACCCAAAATTTTACCGAAAATATCGTTAAATCTGTAAGATTAAGTAATGAAATTCGAGTATTATCTTCCATGATAATAATGTGCTCTGGTGTCAATAATAGGGAAAATAAGGTAAACAATTCCCCTAGTCCCCATATACTTAATATAAGGATTTTAAACCTTCCGGTAGACTCTATAGCATATATTTCGGTCAATGTATAAGTTATCCCTTAGAAATTCAGAGAGCGACTCTTTCTAACAGTGTGTCCGTGTGCTTAAAATCTATAAAATCGAGTAAATACTTTCCATAACGCGGTAGAATTTTTACCATATATTTCGTTCAATATGTAAGATATCTTAGTAAAATTAATTGAACGTGTAATATTGGATATACATATAGTTTAATGTCGAAAATGTGGGAAATCGATAAAGAAATTACAACGAATTACAAGTAATGACAAAAGTTAATGCAACCAGTCTACCTTCTGCTACTCCAAATATACGGGATATACTGACTTCCGATTTTCCGGCAGACTTTAAAACGTTAATTTGGGTCAATGTGTGTGATATTTTAATGAAATTAAGGGGATAGTTTTCTTAAACATAATGTGGTTTTGCGTATATAATTCGTAAATATGAATAAAACCGGTCCAGACCGTGGTCTAAGCCCCATATTCCTAATATAATGATTTCCATTTCTCTGGTTGACCTTTTCCTTATATACTCAATGTATTTAATCAAGCCAGTTTGATTGAGTATTGCATATTTCTCATTTTAGTTAATTTGATAGATTTTAATATAAATATCTCGGATTCGAAGTAAAATATAGTAATGAAAGTACGTGAGTCTATGACCTATAATATAAGTTATTAAGATACGAAATACGATTGTAATCAGTTAACAGTTTCGTCGAATAATGAATGACTTAGCCCTTGCATACTTGTTTAAATTTACTTCCAATTACTCCTATAACAATTTACGTTATACGTACGTTTATGTGAAATTACTCTTAAGCATAAGCTGTTTTTAGTCTTGGCCAACAAAATCTCTCTCTGGCATCAGAGTGTAGTTGCCGAAATAGCTCAGTTGGGAGAGCGTTAGACTGAAGATCTAAAGGTCCCCGGTTCAATCCCGGGTTTCGGCAAATCGCAGCTTTTTATTTAATTTTTTTTAATATCATCTAAATTAATAAAATTTCGAATTTAGTTTATAATGTAAAAAATAACTTCTGCTTTTTTTGCTTCTTTTATATACATATAGCTTTTTTAACTTTAGTAACTTCTGAAGTGTATACATATTTTACCGTTACTGAAAATGGTACCCTTAATGTATATCTCGCAGTTAAATATAAGAGTGTTTATAGACAGGACTGCGATTCACAATCGTAAGCAAAACGAACTTTCGTGTCGCAAACTTTCATACTAATAGTAAAGATAGCTCTCCCCTTTTCTTTCATGAGATTACGGGACGAAACTGTCGTAATCTCTGATCTCTGCTGTTGTATATATGTTATACTAAAATGTACAGAAATGCCAGGCCATACATATTCTAAAAGTAGAAAATGAGTGAATATCAATTGATGAATCTAATTACAAACTGTAAATTTGTTCTCTTTTAGAAAAAATAAAGACCAAAAGAAAAGCTCTGAATGCCGAAACCCGGGATTGAACCGGGGACCTTTAGATCTTCAGTCTAACGCTCTCCCAACTGAGCTATTTCGGCACGGAAGCTTAGCTGTCTAATTTTGGTTTTGTAATTGATTCGTCGAAAAGTGCTGCCGCTCTTATCACAATATAATATATATTGTGGACTGTGTGGTGAATTGCATATAATATCATTAAGTATTCATACACGTGCGTATAGCTAGAGCGTTCTAGAATATGTACAACAAATAGCGAAATAACAGAAAACAGGTAACCTTTATTAAAATAGAGAACCATTATTTTCAGTTTTTTTATTATCTAATATACCATATAAATCTTTTAAATATTCTGTATGTCAATCAAAAGCGGTAAATAGTAAAAAATACAAAATTTAAATTAAAAAAAGTACAGAAAAGCAAAGTTTGGCTGTAACTCAACATTTTATACTCTTGCAAATTGTGAGGTATTGACAAAACTTTATATTAAAAAATGTCATAATTGCTGATATTTTCGGTATAATGTCAGCCAGAGGCAATGAAGACCTCATATCTGGTATCTGGGGGGCTTGAAAAGCCTCAGTCCGATTTCGACCATTTTTAGATAATGGATGGCATACCTCGATGGCACTATTTGTTTCATACAGATATCTCTATTGGTGCTTGATTTATATTCTCTAAAGGGAGAAAAGAATCAGATGGAACTTAAAATTGTGTTATAATAAAATTAGGCGTGGTTGTAGTCTGATATTGCCTATTTTCTGTTACATAAAGATGATAAGATAATATTATGCACTAAAAATGATTGTAATTGGTAAAGCAGTTCTTGAGATATAGGATTTCGCTTAAAAGTGGGTGGAGCCACTTTCATTGTCCAATTTTTGCACCGATTACTATGAAGCACTTCCGTCTCCGTTCCGTTTACCGTAAAACTTAATGCTTCTGACGTGTTTCTTTAGTGAGTCATCGCACTTTTAGCAGTTTTGAATATAACCGTTATGAGGAGGATGGGCGTGGTTATCATCCGATTTCATCCATTTTCACACTATATAAGGAGGAACTAAAAAAAGAATAAATATAATATAAAAAGCATATTCTTAGGAAATTTAGTTGATATAGCTTAAGCTATGTACATTAAACCTATCAGGGGGCGAGGCTACACCTAGTTTTTAGAAACTTGTAAGCCACAAATAGTTATGGCCTTAAAATTTTCTATTAGCGTAATTACGTGGACCCCCATATGCAATACCAACCTTCTCATAGCGCCAGGGAACACGTGGACCAAGTAAGACCAAGATTAAGGTATCTCAATTTTTACACAAGTTATCACCTGCACGGACGGACAGACATAATTTGGGAATTCAACTCGTCATCCTAATCATTTATATAGATATAATTCTATATCTATCGCGATTATTATCCAAGCAACCGTTAGGTGCACAAAACTGATATACTTTGTGTAACATGTTTCGTGAGTATAAATATTCTACAAAATTATCAAAAGGGTTTTGAATACACTTATGTGCATACATATCCACATTAGGGTGGATCAAACTTCATATGGAAGTTATTAGATGTAATTGAAAACATTTACCAAAATAATACGAAAAATTTTATACAAGAAGTCTTAGAAATTTTTTAATATAATATTTCACTACGAATGGAAGCTGAGGAACAACATATTGCATATAATTATATAGTCCTTATTTTCATACAAATAATACAATAGTTCTTATTTTTTGTATCTGGATTGTCAGAAGCTAGCAACAAACAGACAAATTTGACATTTTTGAAAACAAATATAAAAAAATATTAATAAAATTTAACACAATGAAATAAAGTTTCTATCTGCCCTGCTCTAATAATTTTTTATTACAAAAAAAATTAAAAAAAAATTGCGTTGTTAGTATTTGCTTGGATATATATGTGTATGTGCATATAAAAAATTCTCATATACATAAACAATAACTAAATAATATATACACCATAGTATAAAAATAATAATTGGAACTAGTGCTGTTATAATTTGTGGGTAGTATAATTAATAATAATTTCATTTAGATAAATTTTATCTATAAAAAATTAAAAATTAATTTTTACTTAAAAATTAAAATATTACTTATAAAAACATTATAAATTCATTTTTAATAATAAAAAAATGAAACCTTTAATTGAGAAAAAATTCAAATCAAATTCAAATTCAAAATTATTAAAAATTTATTTTTAATAACAATGACAAAAATTGATAATAGCTTTTCTTAAAGAATTTAGAAAAATATAAATTTATAAATTCTCAGTAGAAAGCAATGAGATTATATTTAATTTCTAATACAACCTAAAAAGCGAATAAAAGTCCGGTTTATATGTATATATATATTTGTTGTTATATTTCTATTATAATTATAATTACAATTACAATTTATTAGTTAATTTATATAATATGTTATTAACTTATTATTGTTTATGCATTTATTTATATAAAAAAATATTTCCAGTAATAATTTTTTTGCTGTTCGTATTAAGCTAAATTACAAATTATTATTTATGCTTTTCTAAAAGTGTTCTAACACTAATCGTGACTAATTTCAACTCGTTGTTTAAAAATAATTTAAGCTCGAGTCGACCGCTTGCAATGCAGTGTTCTTTTACATACATACAAATAAACGAGTATACTTAAATATAAATCGAGACACCTAAAACACTATGTACAGCGTGTGAAAGGTGCTGAAATTTTATATTTTTTCAAATTTTTTGTTTCATTAATAAAAAATTTTTTTTCAATTAATATTTATAAATAACTTTTTTTTAAATCTTTTTAAATAAACTTTTATAATTAATTTTTCAAATTCATTTTTATTTTTAATTTTTTTTTCATTCTGCTAAAAAGTAACTTTTACAGTTACTCTACAGTTACAGTTTAGATTTTCAAAAGGCACGTGGGAGCTATTTTTGGAAGTGAAATAGCATTAAAGCGAAGGAAGACCGCCACACAGGAAGACTAATCAATAGGAATTTTTAATTTTTAACATTTAAAAAAAGACATTATTTTTGTTTTTGTCAATAATTGTTTATGTGTATTTATAAGCATTTAAAAAGTTAAGCATTTTAATAGTAAAAATAGAAATCTGCTAGTTTGTGATTCGACTATTTTTCCATTTTATGCACGAATTTTCTTAGTTTTTTTACTTGTATGTATGTATTTAGCATAATTGCAAATTTCTTAATTTTGTCAGCAGCAAAACGAGATATTTATTAAATAAGTTTCATTTTCGTTTCTAACCTCACTTATTAGTGTTCATATTTTTTAGTTTAAACCTTATATGCTTTGTAAAATATATTTGCTTTATTTATTTTTCATAATTTTTTGAAATTATCTGTGTATTTTCCTGCTCCTTTTTATTATATTTTAACCCTTTCCTCCCTCAACACTTCTGCTTGTATCACTTAAAAGTCTGGATCGTAGTCTCGCTGGTAACGAGACGCTCGACTCGCATGATTGCTATTGCTACCGCTATTGTTGTTGTACGTGTACATGGGATGCGCATCCGCAAAGGCATCCGGATACTGATGATATGGGTGTTGATGCTGTGACATCGTATGTTGTTGCTGATGATGTGGTTGCTGGTGCTGTTGTTGCTGATGCTGATGATGATGATGATGATTATTATGGTGGTGAGCGCGTTGCAGAGAGTCACCCTTTTGTGAGTAATTAGTTTGAGAATCGTACAAGTAATCGCCGTGACGTGTGGAACGCCAACTGTCGTAGATATTGGAGCCGTTGCTGCCGTGCAGAGAATTGGTGAAACGCTGGAGAGGTAAAGAGAAAAAGTGGAGAAACTTAATTTTTGGCGGATGAGTTGAATTTTTGATTACGAAGTATAACTTTTTTTTTACAGAATTTTTAGAGTGATTCCGTTCTTTGACCCGATATATAGCCGAGTAATAGCATGTATAGCTTCCATTACCTTGTGAATGAAGAAAATGATACACTTTGGTACCGACAGGATCTGCAATCGTAAGTGACGTGACGAAGCACTCTAGATCATTTTATGATCGGTTATTTTAAAGTTTTAAGATTTTTAAATTTGATTTTCAAAATTGTTCTCGTCCAAAACAACGAATAATCTATTTCTACATTAATGTCCTAAGGAATAAGCGACTACGGACGTAGAATTCATAAAATTTTTTCATTTTTTTCAGTTTTCGTTTAAAAAAGTCTGCCAAGCCTGCGAAAGTAATCTGATTGACGATTCTGATTGATTAAAGAAGGCTGACAAAACTAATAGAGATATTATAGGGCTGGATCAGAGAAGACATATAAAGAATTGATAAAAGATTAATAAACAAATGGGTCACAATATATAGATTCCCTAATAATGTGAAATGGAGTATCCACTCATCGGGGTAATACTAATGAAGTGGTGGTCACTATAAGAAAACTTAGAGAGAGAACTTGTTCTGCTATAAAATATATATGCTTTAGAGAAGCAATACCAGCCAGATTAACATAAACTAACTTGCTGTTTTCGGTAAGAAAAACTTCTCTCAAGAACTCTTTCTGAAAGTGGTTTCATCTCTTAATGTTCGCCGGATATTACAGCCTAGAGCTTTAAAAAGCTCACAACTCAATATTTTAGTTTGTGCAAAATTTGACGGATATCGTCTGCCTTTTTGAAGAAATTGTGAACCTGAGGCATTTTTATTCTTAAAAGACGATTTGCGTCGGATATGCGGACCTTATAAACTCTCAGTTGAAGCTTTATATATATTTTATCGGACCTATGTTCACATTTTTGGTTAAGTGTCTTGAATATTCCACAAATGACAGCTCCCAAAAGTTTTAAACAACCGCGATAAGATTGTTATATTTTATGAGAAGCGTTTTTATGCTAGAAATTCACTATTTTCTGCCAACAGGGAACAGTGTAAAAAACAATTTTCATGTTGATCAGAAACTTAATTCGTACCAAGGTATTGCGGAGTAGTACTCAACATCAATACACTCTCTATATTCTTCTCTCTCTTCACTTACCTTTGGTTTAATCGGTTGCTTAGTGTCATTCCAAGCGTCATCTATATTATAGAAATCATCGACGCCATAATTATCTGCACCACCCATATGATTGATCTTCAACTCATTCAACATATCGTTAGTCAGTGTTATGGGTGTCTTCTTGGAGCGTTTTTGACGGTTAAGTAGCTATAGGAGTGAAAAATATTTAATCACCAGAGGAAATGATACTACCACACTTAAAAATACTCACCACAGTCACACCAAAAATGATGACAAATAGCAGTGAGCCCGCGCCAATCACAATTATCACAATCGCCCATTGAGGTATCAGTTGATCTTCTTCGGCAAATTCAACCATAGGTGAAAGGGATTTGGGTATAACTGCAAAAACAATTGAGCAATAAAATATCCTTATATGGAAATGTTAAGGGTGCCCCGGTTTCATGCTCACCGCTAAAGTCTGTGGCCGCCGGATCGATAACATATTTTCCCATTAGGAATGTCTCCTTGATTAGTTTCTCCTCCTTCGCTTCACGATATGGCGCATTATTGCTTACACTCTCATCCTCATTGTCGGTTTCGTTTTCCGTGACGGGTTTGTGTGCCAAGATCATCTCCGGTGGTGGGTGAGTCAAAGCATCATGGAAGAGTTTCTTGATCTCCAAAGTATTTACTTCTTCGGTAATGTTTGCAAGTTCGACATAATAATCCACAAGCACGCTGCCCTGACTGAAGCTGTCGATGCGTACCTTTTTGTACCAGCGAGACAATTGTGGCGCTCTCGAGTAGACTTCATTCAGCTGCAAGTGAAATGAATTTGTGAAATAATTGTGACTTATAAAGTACGGAAAGCTTACCTCTGCCTCCACTTCATGCGCTAGATTTTTCCATTCGACAGTATTGTGATCCAGTAGTTCCGGCTTCCATGCAACCCCATCGATAATCTTTATGGTCGCTGCCAGATCACAATCGGATGTGCAGTGTCCGGGTTTCGTGGGGCGTGGCGTTGTAGTAGTTGTTGTTGTGGTAGTCGTCGTTGTAGTACTAGTGCTGCTGGACGAGAGTAGATCCTCAAAGTTGATACTCACCGTTCTGCTCTGCTCCAGCAACTTCTCGATGGATATGGGTGTTGTAGATGGTGTGGGCCAACCAGTGAACTCTGTGGTTGCACGTGTAGGCGGTCCTTTCTTGATGACCACTGCTGGGGAGTTGCCCGCTTCGCTTGCGCTATCATCGCCAGTTGTACGTGGTGTGGTCAAACGTTGCGATCCAATGCGTTTGTGTACACCCTTTGGAAAGACTACCTTGAAGCCAGAGGCCGCTGTAGTACTGGAGGTCACGTCAGCTGCAAAGGAGGAGCTTGCTTCAGTAGTCGAGGCGGTTTTCGATGTTGTCATGGCATCCTTGATCGTTTTTACTTCGGTCTTTTGTATGGTTTTCTCTGTAGTTGTGCTGGGTTTGAAGTTCTTTGGCAATAACTGTGAAATATCAATGCTCTCAGGTGCTGGTAATGTGTCCTTCTTGCTTGTCTCATTGAGTTTATAACCCGGTGGTAGCAATTTGGATATATCATCGGCCTTCAATGGTATAATGCCACCGGTTAATTTATCAGTTTCAACGTCAGGCTTGGAGGGTGGTTTATAACCAGGTGGTACAAGCTTGCTGATATCGTCTAGTACCGCAACGGTAGGTTTCTTAGTTGGTGCTGCGGTAGTGGATGGCAATTTGTAACCTGGTGGTAAGAACTTGGAGATATCATCCACAATCGTTACAGCCGGTTTGGCAGTTGTGGCTGCTTTCGTTTTGTAGTCTTTCGGCAGCAGTTTTTCGAGACTGTCATCGAATTTAATATTGCTGAAGAGATCTGTGATATCGGCTTTGGTGGTGGCTTCTGTAGTGGTCGGTGGCTTATAGCCTTTGGGCAAGAGACCTGCAAGTGAGACATCTTGCGCAATTACAGCATTGTTTTTAAATGAGCGACTAATCGTCGAGTTACGCGTTGGTTTCTTCACTTCAGGTTCTGCCACCTTCGGCGTCATGGTTGTTGTAGTAGTTGTGCTAATTGTAATCTTACGGTTTTTATATGATGGACGTGGTTTGAAGCCAACCGGCAGTAGACCAGTCAACTCATCCATTTCGCTCTCATCAAAATGATGCACCTTCACCTTTGAGGCGGCGGTGGTCTTTGGTTGAAACTTACGTATATTTGGTGCGAACTTCGAACCTGAGGTAGTAGTTGTGGCCTTTGTCGACACATCCATTTCGGTAATTATTGGATATTTACCGGAGAGTAGACCACTAGAAAGCTCTGATTGCACACGATCTAACTTATCAATAATGCTTTCAGTTGAGGAAATCGCCACATTCGTGCTGGTCTTCTCAGTCACATTCGCCATCACTTCCTCATCACTTTCTGAGACTTCTTCTGTTTCTAGATCTTTATGATTTTTCTTCGACGCTGTCTTTTGTCCATGTATTTTGCGTTCTAGCTCGGAGAGTGTCTGTTTGGTTTCTTCTTGCTCAATAGCGGGGAAAGGTAGGAATCTTGCACCATTGATGCTGCGACTTGTTTGTATGGAGGCTATCACAACATAACTCTCAGTTGTATTACTCATAGAATCGTCATTGGTTGTGGAATTATCGGCGGTCTTTTCTATAACTTCGACCTCTACTGCTTTCTCTTCGTCCATTTTAGCCGGTTGGACTTTATTCTCCGTAAAGATGGTTTCTTCATCGCTGGAAAGTGTTGTTGTGCGTTGTGTGACCGGCGTAGGGTAAGCAGTTGAACCATTCACTACACTCTTCGTGGTCACTACAGATATTACCTCGCGATCGATGATGTCCTTATCATTTGCTGGTTCTTGACTTACATCTTCGGTTTCCTCGAATTCTTCATCCTCTTCCTCGTACTCGTCTTCATTGTATTCAGCGCTACCCTCATAATTGGCATCTTCACTGTCTTCCGTGTGCTCTGACTCAGTTACATTATGATTTGCAGGGATAGTAGTTGTGTCGTGAGATGCCGTCGTGAGTATGTTGGCAGTCGACTCTTCAATTTCCTCATTGCTTACGCTTGTCTGTGGCTGTTCAGTAGTGATCACTGATAATTCGGTTGAGCTGGAGCTTGAAGTGGTGGCTTCACTCCCCGCAGTAGTCGAAGACTGTTTTTGTTTGATTTCCATCACAGTGGCCTCAGTTGATTCTTCTTCATCCGCATATTCATACTCATACTCGGAGGTACGGTGTGTGGTGGCATCTACTGATTCGTAATTTGATTCATCACTCGTTTTTTCCTCATCCCTCTGCTCCACGGTCGCACTGGATTTGTCATCATCCAACGGCAATGCTGTAGTCTCTTCGCTCTCAGCGGTGGTTGCTGATGGTGTTGTATCAGCGGCTGCTATAACTGAGGCTGTTGTCTCTTCGGTTTCATGCAGCTCTAGCTTTTCCAGACTTGTCTCCTTTGTGGCACTCAGGTCCACAGGGTTACCACTATCATCCTCGTAATACTCTTCGCTTTCACTGGTGGGTGTTATGGCTGGTGTCGGTTTCGCAGCAGCCGCCGTAGACTGCTTGAAGAGACCTTCCTTAACTGGAAATTTGATGCGTCCAGCAGCGAAAGGTCTTTGCACTTTAGCCACATTTACGGGTTCGTTAATCTCCCGGCTAATGAACACTGGTCGTCTAGGTTGAAAGTTGCTCGACTTATTGCCAGTAATACGTCCAAATGAGGGTCGTTGTGATGTAGCTTCAGGCGTGTTATAAGGAGTCGGTTGTTGCTGTGCTTTTAGGGTATTCTGTGAGCGACTCGCACCGAAACGGTTGTAACGCTTCGTGCTCGACGCTGGCGCTTCTGTGGTGGCTGAGGCAGGAGGTGCATTAGCGCTGCTGGGTTGGAAGCGATTGCGTGTATTTTTGAAGGGCGATTGTGAGAATGTGGATTGACTGGAATTCGGCGATGCATCGGTATTGTAGTTCGTGCCGCTAGAGGCTGCAGCGACAGGGCGATTGCGATTAGAACTGGGCACAAAGCCACTGCTGCCGAAGGGTCGTTGAAAAGAGCCGGTTAAACTGTTCACTGATGGGCGATTGGCGGAGGAGGTACCCTGAAAAGTATATTGGTGTTAGTAATTATTGAAAAATTAGATTTTTGTGCAGTAGATGCTATATCTATCTAAAATGTCAGTCCGACCTGGTTATGATAAGTTATGTTAAAAACTGAGAAAAAATTTGTTTTTACTTCTTCAGTTGAAAATTTTTTGAAATAAAGAAACCCACGTCGAAAAATTTGCTATAAGTACAGATGGTTTATATTTCGGGGCAGAAGTAATGGTGATTCGGATACTTATTGAACATTAGGCAGTCAATACACGCATTAGCTAAGACCAGAAGGGAATGCTGAGGTCCCTAAGTTTGGAAAATGTTTTTGTTTTTTGGAAAATTATACAGATTGCTCATTGATTTATACAGATGCCAAGTGCAAGGTTTTCAACATTTAGGAATTAAAATCGGAATCGACATTACGACATCGCGGAAAAGTTTTTTTCGTATTTATCAAATTTCCGATATTGAGGCCCGTAACTTAAATCAGGAATAAAACATAAATTTTTGCCATCAAAAAATTAAAAAGATATATATTTTTGATATTTCTATAATAAAAAAGACGCTCTTAGCGACACTGTGAATTATTTCGATACCAAGATCGGAATTTTTAAACAAGCATTAAAAATTTTTGCTTTTCCTTTGATGGTTAGAAAACGTGATTTGCTTATTACCCTTCGGGTTGAAATATTAAAAATATAATTTAATTTCTTACTACCTTCAAGATTATTTTCTTATTTACTAAACAAATCCCGATATTTAAGTCCGGCATTTAAGTTGGAATCAGGACTTCTCATTTTGGGATTAAAGAGTTTTAAATTTATTTGCGCTATTTCTATAATAAATGTGATGCTATCAGCGGCTAAATAATTTATTTCGGTATCAGGATCGGGATTGTTATACCAGTAGCACAATTTTTGCTCTCTCATTTAAAATCAGTATCGGAATTATTATACCTCGGGTCCGAAATATTTAAAATATAAACTTATTTTATACTAACTTAAAGTTTACTTTCGTATTTACTAAATAAATCACGATATTTAAGTTCGGGATTATACCGGGATCGGGATCGTTTCGGGATTGAACAGTTTAAAATATACTTTTGTGTAATAAATTTTACGCTATCAGCGACAACACATTGGCTTCGTTATCTGGATCGGGATTTTTGTAACAGCATCACAAATTTTGAAACTAAGAAAATACCAGCTCCAGTTAAAGATTTTCAATTTTAGCCTCTGTGCTTTTTACTCTACCACTATAATTGATTTGGAACAAGTTTAGCAGTAGGGTGTGGTATACAATTTAACCAATATTCGTTGGTGTGTAAGTATTTGCTCTTGGTATTATTCACTATACGCTGCTGTTCAACTTGCTGCGCGTCGCCGATTCGTAATCAATGTAGAGCAACAGTTCACTTAGTGGCGCTACAACTTGAAAATCACACATACATATATATCTAGGTAAAAATTGTGGCTGGTTTTATTATTATTGCCGGCATTATGCAATCCTACGAGCGTGGCATTGTTGTTGACTGATTCGCTTCAGCGCGCTGTGCCTGTCATATGGTTATTTGGTAGTATACACAGTATATATATGCACATTACGGATTGGGGTATGTAAGTTTATAAAATTCATTGCAACAAGTCCATTTCGCTTAGCCATGAAACTATTTCTTTTAGTACCTGTCTACCTCTCCTCTCTATATGTTTGCCCTGCATGCCAACTTTGGTGCTTATTGAAACAGTTTATTTTCTGTTGACTAAGCGTTGCACCCCTCTATCAACTAATTTCTTGTGCTGTATTGCCTTTGACACACCGCGACACAGCAGTAAAATTGGGTTTGGCCACAATTTACTCAAATGTAACAATGAGTTGCTCCACAATTCGCCATACTCACCTACATATATTTTTAATAAAAAATGATTTTGCAAATTATTGTTGGTGTTGTTAGTTTAATTGGTGAAAATATTTGAAATTCAATAACAGTTATTTTAGCAGCACTTCTGAAACGTAATTGGTAAAGCGAGAGAGGATAGTATTCTGGTGAGCGCTGTTGTCTCTTAATTACTCTCTTTAGTTTCACTTTTACACGTGGATTATACAACCGTACAGTTCTTCACTCGAATATTATTTATAAATAACCCTTAACTCTAACTTCTATTTATATTTTCCACTCCCTTTTAGGTATTGTGATGCTGTAAACGGGTGCTCTTCATGTTGGATAAACCAAAGGTTCTTCAAGTAGGTTTTAAGAAGAACCCTACAAAATCTAAATTCAAAATAGAGTTTTCTTATGTCGTCTGTTCTGTGAAAAATATTTTAGTAGAACATTTTAATCAATGAACTATAACCTGTAAGCACCGCTATTTGAAAAACCTATTCAAAAACAAATTTGCAAGGTCGTTATTGGTTTAAAGAGATCTAGAAATTTCCCAGGCAATCCCTCCATTCCTTCGACGTAAGGCCCTAAAACACTAAAGAAACAAAAAATCTTGAAAATTTTGCATTTTGGGTAGATGCAGCTGCCACAAGTTCTACGTTGTCAGACGAAAATAGCTCTGGTATACATTCTACTATTTCTTAATGGAGGAAGTCACTTCTCCCACATAAGAGGCATTTGCCTATTGAGTTCGTAGTCCAGAATGTTCCACGGTCTCACGCTGGGCTTACGGCTACTTCGTTGTTGCGACCAAAGCATATTTGTAGTGAACCTGATATGCAGAATAATCAATAGTTGTAATTCGTATCCCTTGAATAATTAGACAGAATACTGTTAAGGAGGCCTTGGACGTCTATTTTTTCGTATTTCATTGTATGCATATTGGGATTCTGACTTTATATATCTATAGAGTTTTTATGTGTAAGTTCAAATGAATAAATGCGTATGGAATATTACAGCGAATTTCAAGCCTAGCTTAATATGAAATTAATTATTTTAATATTAAATAATATTATTATTTATTATATTGAATATATTAATATTATTATTATTATTATAAAATTAATTAATTATTAATATCAATATATTAAATATTACGTCTTCTAACAACTTTCCCGAGTTTACTCCTAACAATGAGTAACTAAAATCATTCTAATAATATAGCAGATTACGTCAAAACCTCGATATCCTCTACCGAAGCTTGAGTTGAGCCTCATGAGGATGTTATGTGAGTTGGTTCCGAGAAATATTCCACGTAGCTGTCTGTAGATGTTTAAAGGAAATTTAGATACACTGCTTCATATGACTCAGAAGCCCTCTAATCACCAATTTTGTATTGACTTTTAATTTGATCTATTTGAAGTGAGTGTATCACTTTATTCTTACTGAATTTAACTTAGGTAAACTTTGGTTAAACCTTTATCCAACTTAATTTAATTCTAAGCCCCTATTCATCAATGCTTTATGCACTTTTGATTTTATCGATTCAAAATGAGTATACTACTTAACTTAACTTAACTTAACAGGAGTCTGTACTTAGCTTAACTTAATCCTAATTCCCTAATCATCAACGTTTCATGGACTTTTGATTGATCGATCCTAAGTGAGATACTTAATTCATACTTAACTTAACAAAAATTAACTAAAAACTAACAAATTAACCCTTTAGCTAACTTAACTTATTTCTAAAACCCTTATTCGTCAATGCTTCATGAATTTTTTATTTTATCGATTCAAAATAATTATACTACTAATTTTTACTTTACTTAACTTAACTTAAGACTGTATTTAACTTAAGTGTTACTATTAATTTTATTTATCATGGTATTGAAAATTTCACTCACCGGCTCATTGAAGTGCGCCAAAAATTGCGTCTGCTGATGTGGCACATTCGCGCGTACTGGACTTTGTTGTGAGGGCACAAAACCGCCACCGATCGGACGGATCGCCTTCGAACGTGTGAAGCCGCTGGCTGCAGTGCTGAGGCCCGTCGAACCTGGCGCACCAAAGGGACGCGGTGAAATGTCATAGTAGTCGGGATTGCGAGTTTGCTGGAGGTGAAAAGAAGAAAACAAGAAAGAATGAGAATTAATACATTTTAGGAGGAAAGACAGCGAAAAAATCATAAAAATTTGTTAAGATAAAATAAAATTTAAAAAATTATCACCTCTATTTTTATGCAGTCTAAAAACTTTTAGTGGGCTAATGCATATTTTTGATGTATCTCTTTTTGCACATATTCATACATAAATATGTATCACACCCGCACAGCAAAACGAACTCATTGTTCTGCTCTGTTTGACAATATCAGCGGCAGCAAAATGCTGCATGTTGCACGTAATGACAACAAACGAGGTGCAACGAGTACACCGATTTCTTCTATTCGTTTTGTTTCTCCAAAGTTGGACTGGTATGAACTAGTTTTTATTATTTTCAATTGAAATTATTGTAAAAAATATCTATATAAAGATTTAGTTACTATGCGAGCGCATACCCTGTAGGAAAATTTTCAACTAGTAGGCATTTATTTTATTTTATTTTTTTTTTAACTTATTTGCCTAATCTAATATCAGATTTATTCGATTTTCTTGCAAACTAAAATTTAATCTTTAATAATATTTGTTGCATTTTTCTGAAAAGTCTTAAAAGATATATTCCAAATTAGTATATGTTGCTTTATAAGAACTAAAACTCTTATATATTGTATATGGAAATATTAGTTTTTTTTCTTAAAACTCGATTCAAAATGTGTGCATTCTCCACATGGTGGCATCCCACTTTATATGTTTGCGTGTATGTGTGCACATTTTGTGGAATTTGTAGTCACACTTTAAGTAATTTAGCGCATTTGTAACGAGTAATTTGTGGCGCCACTGCACAAATGTAGTCAAGTGCTTGAAGATATGAAATCATAAATGCATATACACATGTATATATGTACATTTAGGTATATATTTATGTGCTAACATATGTTTAGATGCTATTTTTTATAATCTGAAAGCAACTTGCAGCCTGCTAAGCGGTTCACTTAAGTTAATTGAGTGCGACAAAATAATTGGTAAGCGCAGTTCTTGCTTTGTTGTTGTTTTATTTTTTAATTTTAATTATTTTATTCTTATTATAGGCAAGTAAGCTTACACGAAATGGTAACTAGAGCGTTGATATGAATTTCACGGCTTGAAAACTTGGCAAAATTGGCAACAAAAGTAATAAATTCTGCAAATATCCATATTTAAGCTTTTCAAAAACATAAGATAGTGTCGGGTAGATAAAAATTTCACTTAAATACTTTTTGGGTGTTGTCAGTATTCTATAATATTATTGTGTAATATTATATCTATATATTATATATATACATACGTATATACATACATATTTTATGTTTCATTAACATCTACTTTTTTTGTAAGTAGTAATCAAGCTTACACTATTTTAACGTATAAAATACTTTTTTAAATTAAGGTTTTTAATAGCTAATGTTTTTACTAAATGTGGCAACCATACTAAATATTTTTTAAATTTGGATAAAAGTTGCTGTGGAACTTAATTGGCGCAAACATCTTTTTGTAAAAATATATTTATATTAAAAATATTTTAAATATATAAAAATTTAAAAAACAAAAAAATGTATATTTGAATTAAAAAATGTATATTTATAATAAAAGATAAAATATAAATTCTATATTTTTAATATAAAAAATAATGTGTTTAATAAATAATTTAAATGTAAATATATATTTTTAATAAAATTATATTAAATAATCGCGATAACCATACTTAGATTACATCCTTTTGAAAACATGTTTTTCTCGATATTGAATAATTTTTTGTAATTCTAATTTTAAGCTACCCTTCGTTTTTATATAGTGGCAACCGTACTTATAATTATTTTTCATTACCAAGAAATGGATAAAGAAATTTTATTTACAAGTAATACATTTTATAAATAAAAATTTTGGTTAAATTTCTCTATTTAGAAACATTTTTCAAAGTTTAGACACCAATTTTGTAACGTTTTTATCAAAATTACTGATCCTATATATTTTATAGATACATATATATAGATGTAGATTTCCATTGCTCTAATTTCAAACAACTTTTTTAAATTTTTTTACCTATTCTTCTCAAATATAAATACATACTCTTGTAATTACAACTTCTCTCTTATTTTATTTTATATGTAATTATTTCTTTTAAGCGGCAATCATGTTTAAATTATTGTTAACTCGAAATATTTTTTAGGTTTTTTTTGGAGAATATTTAATTTTTATTTCAGTTTTTTTAAGCTCATATAAATAATTATTGTATATAACATATTAAAAATATTATATTTTTTTAAATCAAAAGTGTAAGTTTTACTGAATTTCACTAACTCAACTTATTAAAGCAAATAATTTAAAAATTGCTATTAAAAAATTGTATTTGTTTCAAACATATGTATTTATTATTTTAATGCCTCGAAAAATTTTATTAAGAAAATACGATTTAACAAAACAATTGTGTAATTAATTTTCAATAAAATTTTTTAATTGATTGTAAAAAACTATACTTTATTAATAATATTAATTATATATTTATATTAAAATTTAGTTTTATGACTTTATTTTGAATTGATATTTTAAATATAATAATTAAAAAAATTTCTTGCTAATAAAATATAACGTAATAATTAAATGTTTCAATATACAACGTTGTTTTAATTTTTTTATTAAATTATATTAAAATATTATTTCGTTTAATTTTTATAGTAAAATTATTTAAATATATTTAAAAATACTTACTTGTTAATTATATTTATATTTTATTTAATTTATTAACCCTTGTAAGATTTAGTGATTGAAAATATGTTAAACTTTTTCAAAGTATTAATATAAATTTTATTAAAATATTCTTCCTTTTTTTTGATAAAAAAAGGAAATAAAAAATTTTAAATTTATTACATATATTTTTTAGTGAGTGCAGTTTGTTTTCATAGAGAATTTTAAATGTGTTTAATAATTATAAAATGTTTTTATTTAAGAGAAGTATTTATTTTTCTAAAATATTCCTCAATAGGTTGATTTCTCTTTATGTTATTTTTTTGACTTTGAAAATTTCTTTCTGAGTAAAAGTGCTGTCTGGCAATGACCTAGACCTTTGCACTCGCCAATCTTCAGCGCTTGTAATTTATTTCACTTATTTACATTGAAAAATATACATGTGCGAGCCAACTATTGTCTTCTGCCGTATTTTCACCAAACGCAATTGAACCTTTCACTTCACTTGACACACACACACACACACATACATACATACATAAATGAGTGTATTAGCAATGTTGCCATTTACCGGGTTTCACTCCACCGCATTTATTAAGTACTACCGCAAAATAACAGTTAAATGAGCCGCAATTAAAGAAAGTACGAGATAACAAGTGTATTGCGGCTGGCTGGCTTTACAACATTAATATTGTGCTGTGAAAATTCATAAAATCATAATTATTTCAATGGGGTTGGGCGTGGTGCTTGCAGTTGACACTTGATTTGATGTCTCTTTTCCAAAAGGCTATTTTCGCCGACTTTATTGCGATTTTTAATGAATTTTAAATGATCCTTTTACATTTTTAGGTTTAGTTTTTGTATTTTTTTATGCTAATGTCTGCTAAACATAAACCCTATTCACATGCCAGCTAAAGCTGGTCACTCTCTTAGGTGCTTTTGTTGGATATGCAATTTTTGGAGCCTGAGAAATGGATTTTTCTTCAATTTTTTTGGAAAGAAATCTTTATTAGTTAGTTGTGGGAAAAAATATTTGTAAGTGATTTAAATGTAGAGAAAATTTGCTAAATATCTTTTATATGCACAATTTATTAGCAAGTGAAGTGAGTGTATATAAATGCATCATTAGTAATGCTTTTTTTAATAAAATTAGTTAAATGTATTAATTTTGAAATATATTTTATTATAATATTATATATTTTTGTAAACATTGACATTGGTAGTGTTCTTGTGTATTTTTCATACGACTTTTTTCTGGTTAAATTTTTTTTTATTATTCGCGCACGAAATTTCTATTAGTTGCAGGAAAAACTATTTGAAAGCTCCAAAGATATTAATTTAATTAATTTACGATTTTCGAAAATTTTTCTTTTTGGCTATAAATTTTTTTTAAATAAATTATATGTTACATAAAAATTTTTGTAATTTAAAAATATTTTTTAATAAAAGATTTTATTTGAAGGAAAATAAATTTTTTTTATTGGCGTTTACTTGTTTGGATGATTTTGTTTTTGGATACACTTTTTGTATTAGAAAAATAAATTGTTTGATATATTAGATATAAATTCTTTTTAATTGAGGAAATTTCTTTTTATATCTTACAAAAATTAAAAAAAATCTTATTATGCACCCAATTTTTTTGTTAGTGAAAAAAGATGTTGTGGAAGAATTTTTGCTTTTTCAATATCAAAAAAATCTGTAATTAATTTAAAAAATTTGAATTAAAAAAAGTTTTTTCTTAAACATTTTTTTTCAGTTTAACGTTGCCAATAACCAGAACAAAAATATTAAAATTTCTTTATAGATAACTGAATGATAAACACCGCTGTTGCTTACTTGTTTTAGGTGTGGTAATATTTTTGAGTTGGAGAAAAAATCTTATTAGTTACAAAAAAAAATAATAATAATTTGTAAATCTTAGAAATATGGAAAAAAAATTTTTATTTGCAGTATTTATTAGTAAGTGAAAAATGCATTATCAAAGCAAAAAATTTAAGTTTTTATAACAGTAATATGTTGTTATTTTTATTTAATAAAATTTGAATTTAATATCACACATTTTCAGTTAACAATAAATTAATAAAAAATGTACTTATAGTTTCAACTCCTAACTTTTTAGCTTTTCATACGCCAAACGATGCTTCTAATGTCAAAATATTCCAAAGAGTAATTTTCAGCAATTTTTCCTTTTAACTCATGCTGCTCCATATTATGGAATGGTGCGTGAAATCATCACAAAGCTAAAAGCAAACATCGTTGGCTATATATGTAACCCATTCAGTTATGTCTGCATTGGTAGTGCATTAATAGCTCATCTCCCATGCAGCTTTCAACTGTTTTTGCTAATTGCAATCTAAACTGCAACTGCGCAGGCGCAACTCACTTAATGGACTCACTGTATAAACAGTCTAACTCATAGAGGCGGTAATAGTTAATAGTTAATGGAAAAATAGTGGATTTTTTGAAATTTTTCTACATCTTAGCTTTCAACATATATATATGTTAGACATATTTTTGAATAAAGTTGTTATGGTTGTTGAATTTGGCGTAATTTCAAATTATTTTAAAAGTTCAAAATGTGCTTTGCTTTGTTCTACTGTATCAAAAGCGCATAATATCAGCGTTATTCTTCTACTTGCTTATTCTTCTACTTATTAATCCAAAGCGAGTTCGTTTCTTAAGGCTTTGGTTTTCGGCTTCCAATCAATTACTGAACTCAGTTTTTCTTTATTGTTGGAAAAGTGAGTCAATGTGGGTTCATTAGTCATTCAATTAGTTCACTCACACTGTGCTTATGTAATTTTCAAGCAATATTCTCTCCAACACATTCATGTGTAACCTGTTATCTCGCTATATATTTTCTGCCACTTTCATTGGACATTAGCAAATATTTCTATCTAATTAAAAATTTTTGTTGTTGTTTTTGTTTACCATTCATTTGAATATTATTGCTTTCCTAAATGGGTCAGTGCACTTTCTAAGCGCACTTTTGGTTTAATGAAATTCCACTCCAAAAATTCAGGCTCGTCATTTGGCGCTTTGGTTTTGTCGAATAAGTGAAGGTGTTGGGCAGATTTAAAATTTTAATTTGTTTAATGATATAAAAATGCATACATAGATAGTACAGTAGTGTTAAAAAATTGCATTAACCTTTTTAATATTTATAATATTTTTAATAAAAGACAAAAATTTGATAACAACGTCAACCACCAAATCTGCAATAAATATATATATATATATTATATAAATATATTCCTATTCATTTTCATTTGCTTTAAGAGATTGCTTCTTGTTTGTTCTGTAAATTTATGAACTAATTGTTACATCAAACCTCCGAAATATTAAATGAATTTTCTTTTGTTTTTTGTAAAAAATATTTTTCGTCTTCCACATTTGATAAAAAATTACATTTACTTTTTTAAAAGACGTCTTAAAATGTTTATTTCTCACAATTTCTCATTAAATTTCTTACTAAAAAAAATTTAATTGACTAATATATTTACAATAATTTCAATTAATATTATTTTGCTTTTATTTCAAAGCCTTTTTAGAGACATTTGTGTTTGTTAATTCTGAACTAAAAATTGCTTTGTGGACGAAAAATTTTTATTTTATGTAACTTTCAAGGATGTTAAGTTTTTCTCAAACCTTTTTAAATTATCTTTTTTCTTTAATAATGATTTGAAATACATAATTGTAATTTAAATATATTTCAGCCACTTCTGCTTATATACCCGAGCTTTTACTTTTTATTAAAATAATTAATTATTTATTAGAACTAACAAAAAAGATATTTTAAATCAAAAAATTGAATTCAAATAATTAAAATAAAATTTTTTTTACAACATAATCAGACAGACCCAGCAAAATCAGACAGTACTCCTAAAAATATAAGGTATTTTAGTATTTGAAAGTGAAATATTTTTCTTGAGCAGTAATTTGTGTCTCAAAATTGTCCTAATATTATATTTAAGCTACACAAAATATAATAATATATCAGTACTGCATTTATTTTAATCGTGGCTGTACTTATCCCTAAATTATAAATTTATGTTTTTTCGAAAAACTTAAAGAGATTACCAATACACATACTCCACCCGACTATTTTCGGCATTTCCCTGATTGGTAAACCATATCAAAAACGTAATCATAAACACACACGCACACACACACGCAAGTAAATGGAAGACTCAAAACAAATGTGCTACCACATTAAGCGTCCGCCTGCAAGCGCGTGTTTCAGCCGAGTCACGCATGCGCATAAAAACAAATATACGCGTGTGCGTATGTATATATCTACTATATAAATATATGAAGGCAAATAGTGTAAGTAACAGCATAACAGTACCAGTATACACAGGTCCGTTGAACCACCTCAAAAAATGGTGAGTCTATGCGCTTTGGCGTTGGTGCGTGTCTGCAGTGTATTTTTCTTCGACTCGCACAATTTTCGTTTTGAATTTGAAATTCCGTTATTCGTCATTCAGTTACCCAGTCGCTCAGTTCAAGTGAGTGGCCATATTAGCTGCGCCGACATGCGTCCATTATTGGCTCATTGGCTCATTGGCTCATATACATATGTATGTATGTATGTTTGTTGCTTCGTTTTTTGATGGACTTTCACTATTTGGTCAATTTGGTTTTTAATTCACTTTGATTGCACTTTAGCTAATTCAATATTTTCCTTAATATTTCTTTTTTTTTTTTTTAGCTGAGCTTATGATTGCCGCATTGAATTTTTTTTTTTTTTGTAAAATTTTATTTTCCTTTGTTGAAGTGTTGATGTGGCAAGCCAATATGCATTTCCAACTCACATTTCAATTATTTCGATAATTTATAATTTTTTTCTAAGCAAGTGTTTTCAGTGTCTCTGCTATATGATTGAAATCAGATTTGATTGATTTCCTAATTGATTGTGATGTACCTCCATCATCGTTTTACACAGAGATTTGTTGTGCAGCGGAAGTAAGTAGTGATTGGCTTTAGTTTTAGCATTAAAGAATTGATTTTTGTGAATGTCTTATTTTATGGAAATATATAGAAATAAATCAAAATAACTTTAACTGCTTTTTTATTGACAAAATCTTGTTATCATTATATTAAGCGTTTAAAATATTGCGGAATTAGGGAAACGGAAAGTAACCAAAAGTTATTCAATGTGTCGATAATGGCATAAAATGGTTAAAAAACTTTTTTTAGCTTTTAGATTTGTCCCAAAATTTTTTTTATATTAACTACCACAACACAAAAGGATAATGTATTACTTAGCATGTTTGTCTTTGTAAAACTATTCATGATGTAACTTCTATATATATTTCTACTAAGTCTCTGGATTGTCCCAAAATTTTATTTTCTAAATACATAAACAAATGTAGTTTAAATATGCTTTGTTTTGGTGCTAAGTGCAATAATTGGTGAGTTCTACAAAATTTGTGATACATAATTTGTTCCATGATAGATGTCCCAAAAATTTATATTAGTTTCATATAACGCTTTAACTTTCTGAATCTGTACCAAAACTGCCTGAACACATGCTTAGAGGTATAAAAAGGATGCATATTTTTATTAATCTTAGTATAAATAATAATTTTGTGTGTCCGAAATTTTAGTTTTTCGAAATTTCATCAAAATTTCATCAAATAAATAAAAGACATACACAGTGTTTCGAATTCAATTTTCTTATAAAACTGAATTTCATTTAGGCTGTCGCAAATTTCCATTTTCTTAAGATGTAAAATATATGCTGATACAATTAATGATTACAAAATCTAATTTTTACCAAAGGAAAAAAGTATGTGGCAAAATTTGTGGTACTGATTTTTGATATACTTACTAAATCATAATAATATAAACTAGTTCTTACATTGGTTTCAACTCTTAAGTCTGTCCCAAAATTTTCGACATAAGATTTGACAAAGCAAACGATTATTTCTCATTTAAACTGTCCCAGATTAGTTTTCCGCTTTTTCTGATGAATTTTTATCTTAAAAGGTTTAATGTGGATGAAGATGTTGGGAAAACTATAATTTTGAATATCCCAAGAAAGTATATTTTTTTTTAGAATTCTAAGTCTTATACTAACTAGTATTATCTTAAAGGCATGAAATAGGGTTTTGCAAATGGCTTTAAATTTTAAAAATATGTCCTAAAATTTTTTAATTTTATGGATATTATTAACTATGGTTGGATTAACTACGATATAGTTCTGTAGAACCAGTCAGCCAAGAGACTCTCGGGATTTTTCTGTATTTTTGACTTGTTTCAAAGTGGGCTTTTTACATTTTTCTACTAAATTTGCCCCAGAAAATTTAATTTTGATGAAGATGACTGCAAAATACTAGTTTTTATAAAAGTTTACTTGTCCCAAGTTACAAAAATTTTTGCTGTAACTCATTAGGTTCTTTACGAAGTTTAGAGAGATTCTTGTGTTATATACATTTCATCTGCAAAATAAATTTGGTTCACCATTTGTTATTGTTTGGATTCATAAATTTGATTTGTCAATTTCCCAAAAATTTTAAATTTTGATAAATTTGTCCCAAAAATATTGAAATTCCTTATTTAGCTGTGTTAGTTATTAAGAAGAGTAGGAACTTTTCTAAAAATACTAATCTATGATTATGAGATGGTTTTAACAAAATTTAGGAAGTGAAAATGAATTATTTTGTGTCCCAAATTTTTTATTTATTTTTTGTCCCAATATTTAGAATTCGGCATTTTGTAACTAACACGACTCACCATAGCACGGCTGTCCAAAAATTTCAATTTTCTCAAATATTCAAACACATGACCTGAGTGTCCCAAACTTTGCCCCTAAAAAAGGGTTAGTATGACTCACCGAAATTTGCGCACCAAACGGCGAATAAGCCGCCGACGAAGCTGGCTGTTGTGACTGTTGCTGCTTGCCGTCATTGCTGATGAATAGCAGTTGCTCCTGATATGAACCCGGCTGGGTATAAGCACCGTTGGACAACGCATTGCCGCCACCGCGCGACGCTGACAAATAGGCCGCCGGCGCGGGCTGACGATTCGACTGGAACGCAGCGGATGGCACGAAGCGTGTCTGTGTGTTGGGTGCGGCGAAGTAGTAGCCTGATGTATCTGCAAATAATTGAAAAACGAATGAAAATCAAATAAGCAACAACAATAAAAAATTCAAATGGAAATAAAAATGCGTAAGCAAATAGAAAATGCATTAAATGCCAAACAATAGCGTAAACAAATAGTGATTTGTGCGAAGAAAAAAAAATGGATTACGAGTGAAAAGAGATTTGCTTTTGTAAAGGAAGTAAACAAAAATTTTCGTTCATAATTAAAATGTAATATTTGCGTAAAGTTATGTAATTTTGCATTGTGTTTAGGTGTGTATGCATATAACTTAGGTAGATGTAGCTAGTATATACATATATATAAATGAGTAATATATCGCAAGTCATTAGAAAATGCTGTTTATCGCTTGGTTCATATGTATGTCTTATTTATACAAAATTGTTCGCTGATCTCTCTTCTTTTACTTTTATTAGAAAATCTGAAAATAATTACAGCTTTCTATTTATTAGTAAGCAACTGTACTATTGTCCAAATATTAAGGTGTAAAGCCTCGCTGAGCACTACATTTAAGTGAAAAAGCTAAAAGCAGATGAAGCATTGGAAAGTCTACACGAGCAGATATTTGATAAATCTTATATTTTTAGAAATAAATTGTTGACAAAATATTAAAAAATAATACAAATAAATTATATAAAATGACAACTTAAAAAAAATAAAATTATTTTCACTCAATTTCCAATTATTTAAGTGAATTGAGAAAAAAGTTTAATATAATTATTAATTAAAAAACTACTAGTTTTTATTATTTAAATAGTTTTTCTTATTTAAGAAAAATAAGACAATTTTGTGCACAACAAAGAGGTGTTAACTGCTGTTAATTGCAACGGATACCAATATTGTGATATTGAATTTATTTGTTCAATTCGTTTGAATTTAAGTTTTTCAAATAGATGGTAACCATCTCATAGGCATTGTCAACTATAGGCACTCGTAAACTTGTTTAGTTTGTTACCCATATGCCATTATTTCATTTATTTAATCAGTTTTGATCGTAGAAATAAATAAAGAAGATAAGAACAAATAAAAAAAATTATTTAAATAAGTTGGCAATCCTTATTAGTGTTTTTAGCTATAAGACTTATTAAAGCTGTACAGTTTGAAGTGTTTTTGATTTTGTGCTAATCCATCATTTTATAGATTTAACTGAATTAAAATTTTTAATCACGCAGCAACTCTTTTCACAAAGTATTTTCAACAATACGTTTTCTTAAAGCTTTTCTCCCCGATCTCACTATTTCAATGTTTCTTTATTTTATAAATTTTTAGATTAATCTTTTCAAACAGGTGTCAAGCTTTTAACATTTTTGGTTTTTCTATTTATTATTTTTATAAACTTCATTTGATTTCAGAGCGTAGTTTAGTCATTTGAGATAGCATCATTAGCTTCCATGATTATACATTCGCCTTTTAAACATTTGGCAGCTTCTTAAGAATGCTTATATAGTTAAATATGTTGTAAATATTTATTATGTCTATTACACTAAATATCAAATTTTTTTTTCATTTTATTTACTTTACTTCGTAAAATATATTTTTAATTTTATTTTTGTAAGTATTTGTACAGTATTATATTTTACATCTGACTGTCAAAAGGTGTTTCTTTGATGGCCCAAGAGTAAAAATATTTTATATCATATTATTTAATGTAATTTAACTCATTTATTTTAATTTCGTTCCACATTTTTCGTTTTATTTTTTTGCTTTTTTTATTTTGTTATATTTACTTTTATCTTATTTTATTTTATTTTTATTTTTTTTATATTTAATTTTCATTTATTTTATTTTATTTTTCATTTATTACATTTTATTTTAATTTGTTATATCTTATTTAATTTTGAGTTATTCTATCATATTTTATTAAATTTTATTTATTATATTTTATCTTATTTGATTTTCATTTATTTTATTTATTTTTTATTTTATTTTATTTCTTTTTTATTGCATTTTAATTTAATTAATTTACTTTACTTTACTTTATTACTTTACTTTTACTTATTTACTTTTATTACTTATTACTACTTGTTTTATTTATTATTTATTTTATTTTAATCTGTTTTATTTTATTTCCTTTTCTGTTATTTTATTATATTTTATCCTATTTCATTTATTAAATTTTTTTTTCATTTTATTTTATTATATTTTAATTTAATTTGTTTTCTTTTATTTTATTACTTAATTTATATCAATGTCTTCAAACTGTTTCACATTATTTTATTTAACGATTCAGTGACTTTGACAATCACAACATTGTCAAAACAAAGTCTATCTGGAGCCAAAATACGCTCTGACGAAGCGTTCCCAGAATTTGATCACTCGAATGTCATTGTTAAAAACAAAATGAATAAAGATAAGGAAAATAAGTTAAAACAGACTAAGCTTTTTGGCAACAAACAACAAGTAAATAATAGTGCCCAGTTCCCCAGCATAATTAATATATTACATTCGCTTTGACATTTTTCCAAATACTATGTATTTTTGCGTGGGACATATTTACGCACTTTTTGTGGTGGTAATGTTAAATTTGTTCAAATATTTATTTCAATAAAATACAAATTTATTGTTGTTATAAATAAACAAAAAGTGTGTGTATTCTCTCGCAGACTTTTATACGGGACCCGTTACAGACTCACAAATTGTCGGCCAGCACAGGTACGGCGGAAACGAAAGAACGATTTTATCTGCCTTCTTTGATTAGAGTCTTTAATCAGGAAACGATTTCAAAAACTCCTGCCAAACGAAGAAGGCGCGCGCGCGTTTTCCCAAAACCTAACGACGAGCTCTTGCTCTTCTCTTATAAATAAATTTATTACAAATGAAGTTTGTCTACGAGCGATTCGAACCAGTGCACTATATAAAAACCTGACGCGCGTTAGCACGTTCAGACAACGATTGCTGATTCTAACATTCACTTTTGCGTTATTTCACCCCAGCATGAGTTATCCGTTAGGTGTGGTAAGTTCTCCTTAAAAAAATTCTGTATTCACCACGAATTTTTTCGAGCTATTTTTAGCAACAATTCACATAGTCTGTTGTGTTTCACGTTGACATTGTGTTTGGTATGATGTGTGTGTCGGTTATATTCCTGTGTTACGCTGTAGACGGGGTATTATGTAAATAAAGTCGGCAAAGTACATTTGGCACCGTGTCCAATTATAATTAAGTTCTCACAAGAATACCTAATCGAGTAGTAGTGCCTAACTTTGAAAGTTGGACAACTAGATGGATTGGCTGATTTGAGTGTGAGTAGAAAGATGAACTGAGGACTGAGGACTGACGACTGATTTGACTTGACTGCCTAACTAAGTCAATGACATGCATACAACATATACATGGGCGCATAAGAATTATTTGCATGACTGATCAACTAATTTACGGGGCGCCTATATGATTTACAAGCGCGGCAAATGGCTCTCCAAATGACCTGCATCTCTAAATGTATACGATATATTTTTAGACATCAAAGCTATATTATTCTAAACATATGTATATGATTTTTAATTAAAATAATAATTTGCTTGCACATTTTTGCACACATTTATCGCAGTTCGTTGCAGACGCGCTCATTTGCTGCAAGTTGTGTGCTGTGGTTCCGCACGTAATTGGGGTAACTTCATTAGAAGCGGTTGTAATGTATAATGTAAAATTATGTGCTGCTATGTGTGTTTATCATGGTAGTTCATAACTTGCATTTTAATTAAAGAAAATATACAAAATTTTTTGAAGCAGCCGCCAATTATATGAAAGACATGTCTCACATTCCGGTTGTCAATCGAGAAATAGATGAAGAGATCTCAAGAAAATTTAAGTATATTTCTGATATTGATTTTAGGGTTACCATTTCTGTTCTCTCTCTCCACAACATTTTTTGAGCTCCCTTTTTATCTTTCGTCTTTCCTTGCACCCCAACTTTCTACAAAGATTTCAATCAGCGCCTGATGGAATTACTTACCTTTCGGCACATGTCGGCAACCCTGCCATATTTATGTTTTTATATTTTTATGCTTGTAGGCTAGGTTGTAGGCGAGATCTTATTACCACTTTTTCGCGTATAAGAATTAAGGAATTTGCTTACAGTCTCGAGAGATACTTATTTTAAAACCGATTTCAGAGTTACCAACTTTTATGAAAATCAATTTCCGCAATAATCAGAGTATCGGTTATTTTCCAGTTTTCTTTAAATCTAACTATCTCTCCGGAAGGAATATGGCTTGGAGAATTTAATTACAGTGGAGTCGGATATGTTTCTTCTAATTCTATGCATATGCCTAGATGCATATGCATATGCCTATTGTTGATTTTTTCAGAACTGAGATTGAATGGGATGTCAATATTAGACGCCAAGACCCTGAAAATAGATCTCTCATTAATTTAATATGACACTTCTCGAATTGAAGACAGCACTGAGGTCAGCAATTCTCTGACTTTCGTTGAAAGCGGTCAATATTAGTTTGTCCGTGGAGCCTGGTTCCGGCGTCGCACTTATTTCAAGCTTCCGAAATATACCATCTGCTGTTAAAACTTGTGAAATATTGTAGTTAAAGGACTTTAAGGAACTTTTAAAGTGTATCACTACTTGCTTGTCAAGATGAGCTCACTTATTCATATTGAAATGTTTTACTATATGTGGGCCCCAAGGTTAGGAGTTATATACAATGTTTATATTTGATTTAAGACAGTGGACTGTCGGTCTAGTGAATCTTATTTTCAGTCCAAAAAGTTCCACGTAATGAGTTCTAACAATTTCATTCCATTATGACTAATTCTTCCATAAACTGATTACAACCGGGAAGAAAAGAAGTCTAAACTGGAAAAGTCATAAGTTTTTCTGGTCATCGCCATAAGTATCCGGTTGCCTTTGTAAAGCCGTACATAGGAACATGGACCTCCTTCATAACTTCTTGTGACTGATCATATTTGTTTGAGTTAAATTTTTTGTAAACATCTTCATTGTTTGCTACACACTTTCGGTTAAGTATTTGTGGAATCTGCACCTCAGCTCTTTCTCAACTCCTGCGCTACGCCTGGCGAGCGTCTTCTTCATATTCAAACCCGCTTCTAATCTTTATTCTGTCACACCTTATTAGGCTTTTCGTGCAAAAATTTATGGCTTTAGCTATGAGTATGCCATTCTCAAGTGGCTTCAACGGTCCACAGTCTTTTGTTTTAGCAATCGAGCACTGCTTGACATCGTCTTCTGCCATGCCATCTATGGACCTGTCTTCTGCAATTGCACTGTGTCGCAGCGAATCTAACTCGTGGGTCGCCTATCGTGTCTCATCAGCATATTGCAGCTTCTTCCAATGTTTTTTTCTTTCTTATTTCTATTTTGTATGTCTATATTTTTTGCTAGCCTATCTGCTTGTCTACCAAGCATTCTGTCTTTTGAAGATCTTGCTCGCTTGCTCGGTTGCCTTCTTGTTTGAATGCATCTTTTGCGTTTACGCTTCGTACGGCTCGTTTGCCTTGATGCACGCGCGCTAACAGGCGGTTTTATAAAACCCTAACATGCAGACATACATATGTATGCTTGGTTATCTCGCCATCTTCCACTCGTCTATTGGTTGTTGTCACGGCTGTTTTGCGACTCTATCGCTCATTGTTCATTGCATGTTTGGTTGGTAAGCATATAGTTGCCGGAGCATACCTCATTACCAATGGATTTTTTCTCAATTGTTCATTTTTAATTTTCATACCCTGGTGTGATATGTAGGATAAGATAACGGCGATTTTCGATGTTCGGGACACCTAAATTTGACGGGCGCGTAAAAATTATAGTATATATTAAGATATTGGAGTACTTTAGCTCGAAGAAAATTAGATTGGTAGAATCCCTGCACATTTGAAAATGTTTTCTGACCATGCAGAGCTCATGGGATCTGCAGCAAGTAACTGATTCATAACTTTCGACTCCAGAGGTGATGAGAATTGTCAACTGTGTTTTTTTTTTTTTCAACTGATAAAATGTGTCTTCGAAAAAGTGTAATCCCCAACAGTACTAGCTGTATGGATACTAATGCGTAGTAATTGTCGCATCATTTCTTCCTGGAGTGTCCGTACTTTATGAAATTTAAGTTTAAGTATTTCCGCCATATCCTGTCCCAAATCCTAACTGAAATGGGGTTTTTTCTGGTAAGCGTCTTGGGAAGTAAATGAATGCTCTCTGTAGCGAGAGTTATTTGAAGAGATTAGAGAGAGGTGCTGTCCGTATTTGTGCTCATTTGCTCGTTCTTATTCTAAATCGATAGGCAACTAAGAATTGGTGGAATTATTCGGAGGCTGCCTCTATTAATCGCATAACGGTACATTCTAATACATCTTTATTATGAAACTGAGAAAGACATCAATGCAGACCAGGCTTTTTAAATTGCTTATGACAGAAGTTGAGGAAAACATAACAATACTTGGTAGGAAATTCAATTTTTTAGATAATAAGCAAACACTTTCAGAAGAATTAGAATGTTAATATCGAATATCATTGTGTATTCATGTAAGGGATTTTTTTTACTGAAAAACTCTGTGAGAGGGCTGATAATGTAGATGGGCGAATTCGCACCATAACGGATTCAAGGCCCACAGATACCGAATATGAGTATCCATACTGAAAATATCGGTCAATTTGTGAGGTATCTCAAAGAAATTAAGTGGGTATATTTTTCTGATAGTAACGTGTTCTAGTGCCAATCGGTGTAGAAAATTGGTTCAATATTTCCCCTAGTCGCCTCATACCTCACAAAAGGATTTTCGTTTTTCTAGTTTAATATGAAATTTGCCGTATATTTCCCCGCCTTTGTTCCTTGCAAATGGCAAGATTAATATATTTTCGGTTACAAACGAACTTAGTCCTTCCTTACTAGTGTACTTTTATTTTATTTTTTTGTTTCTTTGCAGCTTCTAATCAGCCGACATGAATTTTTCGCTTTTTTCTACCTTTTCTCACAACGCTCCCTTCTCGCCGTCTGTGCTGCTCTTCTTCTATTGCTTCAGTGCTATGCCACGCTGCGCGCCCCCACAGTCTTCACTTCACTTCTATGCAGCTCTTTCCAACACGTGTTTATTTGTTGTTTTCTGTTGGCTCTTTGGCGATTGACAGCGCTCACAATCGAATGCAACAAGTGGAAATGCCAGCCACCAAACGCTCTGCGTACAGGTATGGCTTGACAGGGCCCCAGCGGAATTGCGGCATAACGCTAGCAATGTGCAACTGCCGCCATTGCCTTCTACTGTCCCACCAACACCAACACCACCACCACTGCAAACGTCGTCATCATCATCATTTCTGCCAGCATAAGCATCGTAGCCGGCTACACTGGGGACGGACACACCTGGGAGCTATTTGATATTTGAAAAGCGTGTGCAAAAAGCTAAATAACTTGACTTAGCGGCAAAACAAGTACAATAAAAAATAAATTCATTTTGTTATTGGCAGTTTTTCTATTTATTTGCGGTGTTATTGTTAAATATTGCTCCAGCCGAATGTCATAAGTCATTGTATTTGTGGAGCAGCAGCAACACAAATTTTTTTCCAAATATATCTTTTTTGAGATAATGTTTTTATTTTTATTTTTTTAATTAGGTGTGCTCGTAATTATAGTTTTGGGCATATTCTCAGTGACTCAGACTTTACCTCACGTTTTTGTATTGTTATTGTTGTTGTTTTGTGCTTTTTTTTTTTTTTTTTTTAATAGACTTAGCCAAGTAGCGGTCTAGTATTCCAAATTTGTTGATTTTTTCTATTGCTTATTTGACTTAAGTGGCTTTTTATAATTTATTTGCTAGTATTTATCCAATAATAAAATTTAGCTCTGTATTTTTGTTTCAGAATATGGATGCTTTATGCAATAATCATGATACCCTCCTCGAGGTCTCCCTTAAGGATGCTAAAGAGATCACGCTCTCATTTTCTTTTGATCGACGTCAATCAATCAGGCATATGTCCAAGCTGAAGGATTATTAGGAAATAGTTTGATACCGCGATATGCATTACTACCCTTGTGGTCTAGCGTGCCCTTCTCCACATTACCTCAACCAACCCAAAAGCGTTTGGGAGTTCTAAGAATAGCGTTGTTATACTTTCACGGATACATCGGCCTAATGTTTTTAGCCCCTTTTCTTACAATGGCTACACATTTGAGAGCACTGGCTATGTTGTCTCCGCCATAAGGTCCTATCAGCTTAATAGCCTCACTTTCTAGTTAGACAGTCCGTCATCTCATCTATCTCTATACCGCTCAGTGCTCCATACGAGATGGTCGCGATTCCCTGTTACTTTGCTATAAAGCTCAGGGACTGCAGGGCCATTGATAATTTGAGCTATTATGAGATGACATTGTCCGAAGTGCTCTTGAACTTTAACGAAAGATCACAATATCTGCATTATGATAGCTGTACTATAAGATAATTTCTGAACTCTGGCATTGATGATTGGAAAGCATTGGTACCGGAATGAAATCAATGGGCATGGATAATCTTGTTCTGTCTCCAATTGTCCCAGCACTAATTCCTTTCGCTGTTTTCCAGATGTCGGCGTACCACTGTCGGTTACTTATTTTTAGGTGCTACTTTAAAATGGCGGCATTTCAATGCTTCCCAGTAGAATCAACGAAATTCAGAATTCAAATTTATATGAAATATTGATCAGTTTTTATATTGAAGTGAAACTCATCAGTGTTTCAAGTTTAACTTAAAAATTTTGCTAAGAAATTTTTCTAATCACATTTTTACTCTCAGCTGCCATCCATATGGTTGAATTTTTTTTGTTTGAAAAAGTTTCTTAAAGCAATTTTAAAATGGACAGTCATTTTGAAGGATTTGAAAAATATTTTTAACCTAATATTGAATTGAAATTTACTTAAAGAATATTCAAAATCGTAAAAGTTGAATAAAATTATAATTTAAATTTATTATTTCTCACTTGAAATATTAAAAAATATTTAAAATATTTATTATATTATATATTAAATATTATAAATATTAAATATATTAAATTATTTTACTTAAAATTACCAATTGTAATTTTTTGTTATTATTTTAATGTAACTTTTTTACACTTAACAGTCTGCATATACACCGAGCATCAGTTCCCTTAAAGTTCTGTTACAGACAAATTTAAATCCATAGCAGGGTGATGTTAAAGTAACAGAAGTTTGTACGGCAGCTGCAAATAATTGTAAACATTTTGTACGCTCATTTCAAAAACATCTGCTGTTTATATATGCAATACGTATAGTATTGCGATATATAAATATTGGTATATATATATATTTAAAATACACACATATATATATATATATTCAAGTGAAACCCACAATTTATGCAGGGAATAATTAAAATTCCCAACACAAGTAATCCAGCGAGTGTGTATGTCTTCCAACGAATCGCTATTCCTAAGCATACTGCAGAAGTTGATGTAACTGTATATTGTTTGCTGCTTTTTTGAAGCTTTTTTGTTGGCTTCCCTATTATAACATTTTGCACGCATGATTTTCTGCATTTATTTAATGTTATTTTGAATGTCGAATGAATTCATTTATTTTTATTTTTATTTGTTGTTCACTGGAATTTATATATGCAAATATATGTGTATGTGTATTTGTATAACTCACCGCTTCGCTTCGCCCTCACAACTCACCTATTTTATTGTAATTGCTTCTTTTTTATTTATTTTTATGGCATTTATTGCTCATTGATTGAATATTGTTGTTTTTTCTACATTTTGGTGGGAGTGCGCTCGTGTAATGGTCAGCTATCGATAGTTTGCATACCATTTTCCTACCGAGAATCATTTAGAGAATTAGGTCGTACGTGTGTGGCATGACTTGTTTTTGACATTGTTTTTTTTTGGTGTAACAATAAATGGCTAACTGTTGATATTTTTTCCAGCAAAGCTAGTGAAAATAATAGTGGCGCTGACGATATGTAATGCAAATTGGTTACACAAATGCTTGGAGGTTACGAAAATTGTTTTTTGTTGGAAAGTTTGGTGACGACATTTTAAGTAAGAAGCAGAGCTGAGTGTATTCGTGCAAAATTTATAGCGGAAGATTTGTTCTGTACACATGCGCGAGTCTATATACATGTAGGTGCGACTTTTTGAAGAAAATTTTGAAGTAAAAATTTGGCTCAGTTTCGGTTCGTAAATTCGACTGTCATTGGAACAGCGGTAACTTATTGTTATATTTATATTTGTATTCAATTAAAAATTTTCAAAAATTTAAATAATTGTAAATATATAACATGATTCAATAATTTTTACAAATTTAAACTTTCATTTAAAAATATTTTTTATTAACAAGTTAATATCAGGTAAACATTTTATTATAATTAACCCAATACTTACAAAAAATATAAAACTGCGTAATTATTTGCTAATTAAATTCATTTAATTTTTTTATTTTAAATATTTACGATTTAACTAAGTTGTGAACTTCGAATTTGTAAATTATTCTTTGAAAAATATTTTATTTTGACAAATAAGAAGTGAAATTTGAAAGTGAAAGTAAAAATTTTGAATTATTTGGAGATTGCAAATTAAATAATTTTTGACAAGTTTTAATCAACAAAAGTCAATTATAATTTATTTTATTGTAAATATTTGATTCTGAAATTTTTGATTAAAAAAAAATGTTTTTAAATTTTCACATCCAGTTTTTCATATTATTTGTATTTTTTTTGCAAACTAAAAGTAAAACTTCTTTTGTATATAAAATCATTCAAGATTTTCTGGGAACTCAAATTTAATTTTTCTCTATTTATGCTATCTCGCACATTTACTTAAAGAAAGAATCTTTCGTGCAGGCATGTTTAAAAGTAAGATAATATAGATAAATAAAACAAATGAAAAATGAGATAAAAATAAGATAGTTTTACTTAGGAAAATGTAATATTTCTTTCAAAATAATATTTGTTTTAAAGAATTCGAAACCATATTTGAATACATTATTTACCATAAAAGAGTGATTTGTTATATTTTTTCATAAATACCCTAGTATTATAACAGAAAATTTGACAGTTGATTCCACCAATAAATTAAAAATAATAATTCTACTTGAATAAAGTACGCCAGAAAATTTTTTCAACTAAATTTTGCAAAAAAAAAATTGTTATCTTATTTCTTGAAAATTTTATTTTATTATTTTTATTTGATTTTTTTTAATTAATTTTTTTTTTAATTTATTTTTTTAATTTTTTATTTATCAAAAATGATTATTTTTGTTAAAAAAATATTTACTATAAACCTTTCACTAATAATTCACTATAATATTTTAGAAATATTTATTAAAAATACATAATTTTTATATTTAATTTTATTAAATTTGACCTTTAAACACTCGCTTCGCATAAAAATATTCAATAAACATTTTAAATTCCATCAAATTATTTCAAACAACTCCATTAAAATGTTTCGTTTACTTAAAACGCCAAAACAACTCAAACACCCATGCGCTCCATACAAAAGAGTTGCCACACTCTTACTGATTATTTAGAGAAAAATGCAATTATTGCATGAACTCAAACATAAATACGCGAACAAGCAGAAATCTTGGCCAATTAGTGATTTGGTTATGGGAAATAATGAAATGGAAAAATCGAAAACAATGCGAATAAGTTTGTGTCTGCAGTCTTCTGTTTTTGCACAACACTCCAACATGTACACACACACTAACTTACATACATATGTATATGCAGACTAATGTCGCAATTACCCAATGTTTAGCACTGAATGCGAAGCTAATTAAACGAACTCAAAGAATAATGCAACTCGACTGAGCTTTTAAGGCACACACACACACACATACATACATACATATGTATATGCATACGAGTGTTTCTGTACATATTTGCAGCCTTAATGCTTGATTAATTCAATTGAAGCAAAATCGCGTGCTGAAATCGTTTTAATTTAATGCGCTCGAACATTTTCGTTTCAAACAAATTCGGTTGCAATCAAATTTTATTATTTTGATTGTGCAAATCTTATGTATGTATGTTTGTTTAGTAAATAAATTACAAAAGCGGGCAGTTGCATGTGGCAAAGTTGGCCAAAAATCCGGTGTTTGGAAGAAATGCTGATACAAAATGTAGCAATGATCAAACGTATTTATTTAAATTGCGATTTATGTATACATATGTGTATGCATATGTGTATGAAGACATGTGTACCGTTGTATGTACATACACAGTCAATCAAAGCAAAGTATATAAATAAATAAAAAAATTAAATGCCAATTAGTTGCGCTAAACATGCATATTTTCAATCGTAATTTTTGCAAAACGGTGCTACCATATTGGTGAAAATATTCTTGTTTTACATGCATTTGTTTCGTCAGCTTAAATTAAATTTCCTCATTACTCTCGAAAACAACAACCGTTATAAACGGTTTAAACAAAATCTGTTATCGTTAAAAGTTGCCACATAATTTAAAATTATACACAAATCATAAATATCTCTTAAATAATAATAAGGCAAAAAGTCTTTTTAGTCAGTGTTACCATCACTGTGACATAAATATTTATACAATGAAAATAGGAATTAAAAGCAAAATTTTTAAAAAAACAAGTAAGAAAGGGGTAAGTTCGGGTGTAACCGAACATTTTGTACTCTCGCAATGTGCAAGAATCAGTGGCCGAGAAATGTTTTCAAGTGCTGGCATAACTTTATATTAAAAAATGTTGCGGAAGAATTCAAAATTCATTATCTGATGAAATTGTCAATGGATTGCAATCATATTTGGTATCTTATTAAGTTATATTACAGGCCATAAGGTCATGTACTTTCGTTGCTATATTTTGCTTCGTATCAAAGATATTTATATTAAAATCTATCAAATTAACTCAAAAGTGATATATGCGATATAAGCTCAACCAAAATGGTTTAATGAATATATATATATATGAAGAAAAAGTAAACCAGAGAAAAGGAAAAGGATCATATATTAGGAATACCGGGCTTAGACCACGGTCTAGACCGGTTTCATTCATATTTAGCGCAAAAACATATTGTGTTTAAGAAAACATATCCACTTAATTTCATTAAAATATCACACATTTTGACCAACATAAACGGTTTAAAGTCAGGTGGAAAGTCGGGAATTCTTATTTCGGGCATTTTTGGGATAAAGGAAGATCTGCACTGATCTCATTAACTCTTTCCATTATTCAAGTATATTAGGGAACATGTTTTCACGCAATTTTGTTAAGGTAACTAACGCAGTGACCGACATATTCGGCATAAAGTCTGCTCCTATAGCGAAAATCATTATATGTAGTATATGGGAGCTGGGATAATTTGTATACCGATTTCACACATTTTCGGCAGTAAACTATGGTATATCCGAAATTACACCTTCACTTAATTTTGCTAAGATATCTTACATATTGATCGAAATGTATGGTATAAAGTCGAGGAAGGATTGGACAAGACAGGAAGGTTGAAAATCTATGTATTAGGTACATGGGGGCAAGGGGAAGTATTTATCCGATTTTCCCCATTTTTGACACCAGAGCCCGATATTTTCGATAAAAGTCGGATAGAGGCACTGAGGTCCTTTATTGGGTATCTGGTGGCTTGAAAGGTTATAATCCGATTTCGTCTATTTTTACGCATGAGATGACACATATTGAAAGCACTATTTGTGCAAAGTTTGACTTTCATATCTTAATTGCTGCTCGATTTATATACTTTAAAGTGAAAGGATCCGCTGAAACTTAAAATTGTGTTATATGAGAAGTAGGCGTGGTTTTTATCCGATTTCGTCCATTTTCATTTTCATACACCAAATTTTGTTGCTATCGGTTAGGGGGTTCTTCAGATATGAGATTTCTCCTAAAAGTAGGCGGTGCCACGCCCATCACCAAAATTTACCCAGATTCCTATGCAACCCTTCCGTATCATATTCGCTGCAAGATTTAATGCTTCTAACGTGTTCCTTCAGCGAGTTATCGCACTTTTAGTAGTTTTAAACATAACTTTGTATGGGAAGTGGGCGCGGTTGTTATTCGATTTTACTAATTTTCTCAGTGTATGAAGAGATGCTGGAAAACTATGGTCGGAGTCGGAGCAAGTTTGATTGATATAGCAGTAACGGTTTCCGAGATATGTATATGAAATCTATTCGAGCGCGTGGCCATACCTACTTTTATAAAAAATTTGCCCACAGATACCCCACAGAGTTGCCGCATTTCGAGCAGAACAAATTAATAAAACATTTTTGTAGCATTAAATACTGTAAACTTAACATCGAATAAAATAAATAATGGTATTCTTACAAAGAAATTTTGCTTATTAAGGGTTGCCACTGCCTGCACAATAGAAAATCTGCCCAAAAAAGTTATTAAGAAATATAAGAAGTTATTAAGAAATTAACGTTGGCATATTTTTTTTACAGCCAAATTTTTATTTATAGATTTCTTGTGAAATTAAATATTTAATATTGTGCTCACGTGAAAAACAATCAAGGTTGCCAAAGGTTAAGATGTATTAACCATAACAAATATTGTCCGTTTTTTTTAAGTAGTTAAGACTAGTTGAATAAGAAAGCACATTTTGGCAAACAGAATGAAATTTGATTGAATTGATATATATGTGACTTGCCACCTAACTCGATATGTGAAATAATTTATTACAAGAAATTAAAAGCTACAAAAACACTTTATTAAACATTGTCAACCCAAAAAATGTCGTTGAATTACAAAATTACAATGAAATTGAAAATGACTATAGAAGTTGTAAGAAATATATTTTTATATGGTTGGGATTATATAACCACTTTAATATTTATTTATTTATAAGTGAACTTTAATTTATCACAAATAAATGTATTAGATATAAATATATGAATTCATAAGTAATCCTTGAGCAAAATATTACGGTTCATGTCTCTGTGTATGATAAAATCAGAAGATAACGAAAGGTTTTATCTCCCTTGAAATCATCCTTAAATTATTTTTAACTACAATTACTACAATATATTTGATATGCGTTACTATTTAAAGCTGGTGACATTATTAGTAATAAAAATATAGCACAATTTGATTAAAATTGGAAGTTTTCTAGAAAATTTCGTGTTCAAAACTCATTTTTGATGTTTATTTTTATTTAAAGCTTACTCCAGATGTCGCTGTGGCACATTTTTTTACTATTTTTTATGGTATTTCACGGAAAACTTTAGTACTTTTAATATTTTTAAGCCTGAGTATTCTATTTTATTTTCAGAGTCAAATTTTGCTTGAATAATTTCGCTAAAAAGTATGTTAATTTCATGAGAACTATTTTTTATATGTAATTGTTTATGAGAAAAAAAAATTATATTTATTTACAAAGATAAATAAATACCTTGTTTATTAGTGATATGTAATTCCTCCCAGCTTACGTCACTAATATTTCCACTGGTTTTAAATATTTCTATATAATATCATTTTAATGGCTAAACACTCATTATTATTTTACCACATTTCTATTTATTCAAACGTATTACTCTTGTTTCAAACCTGTTGCTGCTCATTTGTCTTTTATTACCCGTGACCTTCACGCGTAACGGCTATTATTGTTGTTATTATTTAGCGATTAACAGCTGGAGCACTATTTTTAATCATTCCAACGAATATGGCCACAAACAAAACGAAAACTGTCCAACACTTACGCAGCGCTATTACTTCCTTATGCCAACATAATAAGCCACATTTCGCACGCTGTCCGTTGGAAAAAAAAAAAAATATATATGCATGAAATAAAGAATTTGGAAACGCCAAAAATAATGTTCTAAATACAGCTTTTAATTTAACAGCAAATTAAAATGGCACCCAAATGCTGCGGGCATCCAACCCACCAGCACCCTCTGCTATTGAACAAGTGTATGCGTGTGAATGTGTGTGTGTATGTGTGGGTGATAGAAAAAATATACATAAATATTAAAAGAAAAATGTAAATAAAAAACCACCAACAGTCTAATAAAGTTATTAGCTATTAGCTGGCTGGCTGCTTGTCGCGCTGACACTTAGAATCAGCTAACAAAAACAAAAACTAAGGAATCAAACTCTGAATTTGACTGATGCTGTCTACTATGTGGGTTCAGATTTTATATGTTTACTTTGTGAAATAAAATTTGTATTTTTCTCATACATTTTTACTTTTTTTTGTTGTTGCTGCTTATAGTATTCTCTGTTTACATACAACTCATTCATGTTCATTGTCAGTCATATTAATATAATTTTTTATTTTTCGTATATTTGCGCAGATGATGTCACTGTATTTGCCGCTATGTCATTACTCATATCTCGCGCAACATTGGTATATCCCATAAAAAACTTATGATGCCATTTAAAATCTACTAATTTCTGCTAATTTTTCATATTACTCAAGAATTTTAATGAACTGTCAACTGCAGAAGAGCGATGTGGCTGATGCCTGTTTTAAAAATAAAACTTACCTACATATATATATGTATACATATATATGAAGCTAAGAACGATATACCATGCTCCACCTCGAATTCCGCAATTATACGCAAACGAAATCAACAACAAAATCCGGCAAAGAACAGGTGCCTTTGAGTGGCATTCTTGTGCTGTGAGTCAGGTGGTATGAGCAACATGCAGGGTTGATTTTAAAAATGTTTATTGTATTGTAGGGAGGGAGAGAGAGGAAATTATTGAAATGTTAGACTGTGTCTGCAACTGTTGGAATTTGATCATTTTTTTTCTATTCATACCACATCTTACTGTTTATTGAGATTATTTGACGTTTAATCTGACATTGGTGACAACGTAAACAAAATATGTAAATTTTGACTTGACGTATAAATAAGTAAATACTGGGTTGTCGCGCTGAAAATAATATTTTTTTTTGTTGTTCAATATTATTGAATTAATTATATAGGTTAGTTCTTGAGAGATTAGCTCGTGGTATGGCAACTCGGCTGAAGGTCATTTAAGTACCTCAGGGTTGTATTTGATGGTAAAATTATCATATCGGTTAACTGCAGACTGAGAGTGGAATCCAATTGATTGACCTTACCTTTATGGATAGCTCTTTAAAAAAAAAACCGAAGAGTTGGTGGATTTTTGACCAAATCTTTTTCGACGTGCGGTTAAACAATAAAACCGGCTATTAAATTCAGCTCTGGCTCGGGGATAAGGAGGTTCAATATGAAATGGTTTAGGAGGACTTTTGAACATTGACAATAATACTGAGTATGTATGGTGTATTTCTTTAGGCAGTTCTCTTTAAAGACTTCAAGCAATTACAATGAATTGGGAATAAAAATTCTGGAGATAAGCTCTCCAAGTAAAAACAGGAGAACACAACGAAGAGAGCAAGGTACATTTGTTCGAAGTACGCTTTCCGCGGACGGCCCAGAGTTCCTGATATATCAGAGGAACATGGCTCTAATACCTTCACAATGTCCGTCATAGGTCTCAATACACATAAAAAACCTGGCCTGGCTAGCTTCGTATTATGTACGGGAGGGGTAAGTGCATAGCTGGGCACTTGAACGTCAAAAGAGAACACACGCCTACACTGACACTCGGTTGCACCAGTTGCACGAACAGTAAGGCAACCAGAATTGGGCATAGCTATTGCATATGAATATAACAACATTTCCACAGAAAATTTTTCATGCTCAAATAGCATTGAAAAGGCGTTAATTTATGCATTTATTAGAAGGCGAGCAGAAACATTCGCCAGCCAGCAGCAGACAACTAACACATTAAGTAACTAGGTAGCTAGTAGACTTTCTAAAATTCTTTAACGCCTCGTATGACTACAGCCACATAGTACAGCAATATGTATAATTATATGGGTGCTGCATTCACCCGCTTGCAATGGTTCGCATGTTTAGTGCAGAAGTTGGGTGAATGAGAAATTAAAAAAAAAAAAACCTGGAAATGTATTTATTAGTAATATTGCTCTAGAAAATCAATAAACATGAAGCGTACAAAGTATGAAAATATTTACTTAGTTGTTTTATGTTGAAATAGTAAAAAAATTTAAATAACAGGAGGAGTTGTACTCAGCGTAATGTTTTTCAGAAATCAATAATAACTCCGTATGTAGATATAAAATACATTTTTGTTGTTTTATTATCTAAAATATGGAAAGTTGTTGCCCAGTTCGATGAATAATAGAGTAATGAAACTAAATTATGAATATCAGATGAAAAATAATGTTTGATAAAGATAACTAATTAATGGTAACGGTATTCCCAACTAATTGTTCTTGTAACCTTTTACTTAATTGCAAAACAAAACTTATAGTCAACATCATTTTATAATCAATAATTTTTAAAGAAATTTTTAATTATTGGCAAAATTTTCCCAAACAGGGTTACGAGCTTGAAAATTAATTGGAATACTTAACTAATTTAGGTATAAGTGGGAGTATAAGTTCAAAAACGTTTATACAAAGCTACACGTTTTTGTAATTGTCTGGCATGTAATTTCAAAAATATTTATAATTTTTCAGAGTCACCACACATTTTCCTCGATATTGTTTATTTTTGTATTTGCTTTGTGATTTACCAAGATGTATATTTGAAATAATTTATTACAGCAGTGCTTTAAAACAAGCTTAAACAGTTAAAATTTAACGAATTTTCGTTTAGGGTTGCCAACGAAATGTTTTTTCAATAAGTTTTTACTAAAGTTTGTTTGCTCTATAGAAAATGTTTTATAACAAAAAGTTTGCAATTCATTTGCAAAAATATGTGTATTTAGTTTATGGTTGCCATGGCTTTTCTAAGGGTTCACACTAAAAATTAAAAGGTTTTTAGAAAATATTTTGCAAACGATACAGCAAATATTTTGTAAAAAGTAATCGATTTGTATGTTATTTAAAATTTAGCTTGGTTTGCAACATACTTTAATTTTTAAAATTGCCATGTATTTTTAAAATGTTTAAAATACATACGTAATTGAAACTTGTTGTATTGATAAATCTATACATACTAAAAACTATACTATAATAAATCGATCAATTTCGTGTCTGCTTAATATTTTCTCAGTGGAGCTGCCATCAGTTTATTTTAAAATAATTTAAAATGTATAGTCTAAAATGAATACATATAATTATAAATTGAATTATTGCAGCTACACTTGGTCAAAGATAAGGCATCCATACTAGCCTAAACATTCATTTATTCTTTGAACCGTTACCAAGACAGACCGACTCGGATTTTTTTCTGGCCAGGGAGTGTAAATCCTTCACAATTCTGCTAAAATACTTGGGGAATGTTTTATATAGCTACAACAATAACACATCCTTGTTTTAATTGTAACTGGTTGAAGGCATCCATTGATTTCACATTGTTCATTTAACTTATTGAATTTATTTATATTAAATGATTCATAAATATTTCCCCCTTTTTATATGCGTGAATACCCCAATTCAAGAAATTATCGCTTTCTTTGTTTCCTACGTCTCTATCACCGAACTCTGTTTGGTTGTTTAATTTGCAACCAGTTTTCCTTCCTATAAAATAGTTGAATTTCCATCACATTTATTGCACTCGCATTAATCAGCGCCGTAATTACGCCATAATTTATGTATATCGTCGCACATTTATATATAAGTGCATAAAACAGGCTGCAAAGTGGGCAAATAGCCCATGCTGGAACAGGTATGCACCAACAATATGGGGCACTGTGCTACTTGAATACGCCAATTGAACACAATTTATTAGTTTACGGAATTTTTAATAACACATGTCAACAACAAAAGCGTAATGGAGTGCAAAGACAGATCATATGCGGCTAGTTGGGCTTACATAACTGAACTTGCAGTGGCTTTCAAACGGTGCATGATATGAGGGTTATGTGTTATGGCAATTTTTATGCAAATTATGAGTGCTTACATAAGTTATGGGTACATATATTTATGTAAGAGGTATATAATAAGTTCATATACATATATATTGCTGCATATAACCTCACTTTGCTACACAGCACTCAAGCTGTCCAGCAGTCGATCAGCTTAGTCAGCGTCTTCAATGCATATATGCATGTATGTATATATATATTTACATCATACATACATACCGACAATACATTGTCTCCTGCCTGTTGACCACTTTTATTGATTTAACTCGACCAATTTTATATAACTATATATATATATATATATTAACAACTTTCAGCGCTTTTATTACCTACCAACTTGCGAAGTTGACCAGTTTAACTGGTTGTAAGTAATCGCAAAAGACAGTGCATAAAAAACAGAAAAACAAAATTATTATCATTACAAACAGTGCAGCAATCCAACAGCGGCAACAGCAGCCGGTCATTAAAGATTTGTGTTGGTGCAGCAATTGTTGTTGTTTGTATGCGCAAGTGCGAGGGCGTAACTAATGGCGCCTTTGTTGTCATTCGTACAACTATAAATTGTTTTATTTTTACTTTTATAAATTTGTCTACACCCAACTTGTGTCTTTTGTTCTGTAGCACTATTCTATCGTGCCTTTGATCGCTGCCAGCTGACCACTCGCTGGCGAAAAAAAATTTGCAAACTGGTGGACAGCAGTTAACACCGTCACCACCACCACCACCACTCGATGGTGGCGTTCGCTTGAAACAACAATTTTTACATTTAACCAGAGCTAGACTACATAGGTTCTACATAGTTCCAGTTTACTCGTACTTCCCGCTGTCAGTGCCGGCTGCACCCATATTTGCTGCCACACCAGCACCAAACTCTCGCTCAGCATTGTGGGCGAAGTGCTTGGCATGATCTACTGCAATGGTTTAATTATTGTTGTGTCCCTCAGTATACAGAATATGCAAATGTCCTTGAAATATTGACAGCTTTATTGGGTATTGCCATATTTTATGTTTTGTTTATTATTATAATTTTTTTTCTTCGAATTCTTTGCTGGGAGTGAAACGCGCAAAAACAGGATATATGCACAATAATGAATAATAATTAGAAAAAAATATTTGCAGAAATATTATTACCTAATCTTATAACTAGTTTCATTATTGTTTCTTGTTGTCTATTATTATTTTTTTAATTACATTTTTTTTGCCATTATTCCTTTATTATAATTTTCAAAACTTTTTTTTTCTTTGCTTTTACTTCATATGTTACTTTAATTAATATTGCTTAATCAGAAGTACAGTAGTCTTTCTTAATTGGGCACCACTTAATTGACATTTTCTCTACATCACTTATCAACACTTTTCTTAACACCAACAGTTCCTTCGAGACATAAATTGAATTAAATACATATAAATTAGATCACATACTTCAACCTGTTTAACTGTCATAACCAAATTAGAAGTGAAAAGTAATAGATGTACATATTTGCTCGGCTTAATTGCGCAAAAATTAACTTTTACTATCAACGATAATAACACATCCAAAAAGTCTCCTTATTGCAAAAAAAAATATTGTAAGAATTTGTGTAATTTAACAACTAATTGTGTTCAATTAACCATATAGTAGAGCAATTAACTAATTGTCGAATTAGTAACTGTACGGCAATTAATTGCTGTAAAGTCCCAATGCAACACTGTGAAGTGTGCGAAAAGTGAGAACCGAAGAAGTTGTTTAACGAGAATGAAATTAGAAACACAAAATGAAAATTAAACTATAAAATTCAACAAGAGAAATGTCAAACATAGTGGTAGAAAACTATCATCATTAAGTTGCAAGTTGTCAAAAACAAACTTAAAACTATTCTCAGATGGCTCTCAAATATAATCTTAATTGACACTGAAACACTGAGTTAATTTAAATCTTAATTGTCTCAGCTAATGGCTGTATTTGAACATAGTAAATGTATGCCAGTGCAAACACATAAATACAAACAAAAACGGGTGCAGTTTGATCCTTCAACTTATCAATGTTCCGTATATAATATTATATTAAATTCGAAAAATAGTTTAAATAATCAAATTGCATTCCAAATTTTACTTTAAATCAAACATTTTCCCCAATTAAGTAGGAATATTTTCATGAAAATATCTCCTAATTTTTGTATGTTCAAATTAACCGTGTAGTACTGTATTACATGCAATGCTCTAACTCTTAATCAAATTGATTGACTGACTCGTGAACAATGGTCCTATGATTTCAAGCTCTGTTTAATTGTGTTCTCGCTTTATTATTAATTGGCAAATAATTCAAGGGGGACTATTGTTAACAGAGTCAGAATGTAAGTCACAAGAATGCGGATATTAATATTTTTCTGTCTATTGTCAATATTTATCAACAATTCATTAGTATTATTTACGCTTTAAGTAAAGATGGATGATAAATAATTTTCTTCCAATAAACTACTTTTAAGTGCTAGATATATGCGAGATATCTGCGGCAGCTGACAGCGCAAAGGCCGAAACTTTCATTTGGTGAGTTGTGAAAATATGTTCTGATGAAATCAACTTTAAATAACGCATGCATTTTTTAGCAGTCGTGATCGTCTCTGGATCTCCGAAATTCTCATAAAGACTCTAATATTAACTACTCTGAAGTGGTTGAGGTTTGTGAGGCAAGAATGTCGAATAACTTTAAGAGCCATAGAGCCAAGAACAAGTAGGAAGAAAGGCTCGATCAAACAACCCTTGGAAAATAAATATTTAAAGCGTCCCATTGACTAATTAGACAATTTCTAGTAGTTTATCTAACTCCTAGCCAGCTTTTATAAACTTTTCAAATTATTTATTTAAGAATGCAATAATTTAAGTTTACCCAATTCTGTAATAATGGAATTAAGCCTCTTTTATTTTAACCCGTTAGCCACTTTTTATAATAATAATCTTCTCGATTCATATTATTTTTACATTTTCTAGAAATATTTTAAACCTTTAGCCATTGTTCTTATGCTTTTTAGAACTTTCATATTTTATTTTGACCCTATAAAGTCATTTTTCGAAATTTTTTTTTTACTAAATTTTAAAACGATATTTCCTCAGATGGAAGATATGACACTCTGACTGACTATTTTACAAATAATAAAACTCACATTAACCCTCCAAAAACAAAATTTTCGGACTCGTTAGAGAAAGGATATTGAAAAGAGAGAGGAAGATTGAGTTTGAAAGAAATATTAAACAAAATAGTTATAGAAAAAACGACAATAAGATTCCTCGAAGTTGATTTATATAATACGAGTATTTGAAAAAAGAAATAGTTTTTAAGAATGAAGAACACTACTTTCTAAGTTTTTAGGGTTCCTCTTGCATTTATTTATTGGAGAATTTATTGTACTATATAGTAGTAATACTTATTGACATTTGACCAATTTATAGATAGCTTAAGTGCTTGCGGAAGAAGGCTCAAATCGATTGATTTTTTTCCCGCACGCAGGGTTGCATTTGCCATTACGAATTTTATTTATTTGATATAAAAATATGAGAAAAAAATTTATTGGAGCTTTGTATGCTTTTGAGCTGTTTTCATGCGTTTGATATATGCTACATAGTTCTTTTGCAAGCCCTCCGTGCCAAAAGAATGCAGTTTGAGCCTTGCGAGGTTCTTGAACACATGGGGTAGGTGTTAAATGTGTAAAAAAGGGCTTTACAGTAAATCCTTAAATGCAAATTTAGTTGCAATAAATAGTTCATAAAGAGATCAAAGCTTTTGGAACTTTCATTTTTGAGGTTAGAAATTGAGGTTAGAAAATGCATTGTAGTTTTGCTTGTACGAAGCAAAAAGGAATTATTTAAGTAAGGCCAATTTAAATGCATTGCAATGAACTGGATATTTCATATGAGCAGCCAAAAAAATTAAAAACATTATGCAATGCAAAAATGATATCCATATTAATAAAACAAAAAAAATAAACCAAATTTTAAAAATATTTTCAGCGCGTAGAACCCACTTGAGCGCGCGACTGAGCCGGTTTTCTTGCATTATGCCTGCGCACAAGAATGCAGTGTGTGAAAAATACAATAAAAAAGGTTGTAGCATTGCCGGTGGAAGACGGACCGGCGCGTCTGCGCGCACTGCACTCGCATGAAAAGTCACATTGCGAAAACCAACGTGTCATGCTGTGTCCAATATTCAACGTTCAGCATTAATCGAAAGGCGAATGGCAAAAAATAAGTAATTTTTTTTCGCATCAACATTTTACCATTGACTTCTGATGACTGCATCATAAGCGAAACGACACAAAACAAGATTAAAGTAGCTGCGCGGCGGGGCAAGGTGACGCAGAAGGCCTTGAGTGGCCAACTACAAATTACCAACATATATATGTGTGTTTCTGCTGCATGTGTGGTTGTGTATGTGTGTGGTTGTGTATGTGTGTGTGCGTGTCGATATAAATATATTGGCAAGCGTTCAACTCAGCTGGCATTTCTGCAGGTCAAGCAACAGCTGCAATGTGGCTGCTGTAAAGAAGAGCGTCCCGCTGTCAAAATAAATTTACAGCAACAAAAACAATGTAATTCATTTAAAATTCAAAAATCGGAAAACCAGAGCTTACTTTTTACCTGCGCCTTTGGCACTGCACACAATGTCAGCAACACACACACATACACATACAATATATATTTTATATAAAAATGTCAGCGCTTACTCTACTTATTTTTTCACACATACGAATACGCTTGCTATAAAAGTTCAATTATTTTGTTGTAACCCTGAATTTATGGTAACTCTTTATATAATTGCACAGTTCACTAGAAGTGCACTTAGTCGTTGCTTGTGGCTTTTAGCTGTTTGTTATGTAGTTTGATATTCATTCATTTGTTGTTGTTGTTATTGCTGTTGCCGTTGTTTGTTTTTGCATTAAACTGCACGAACTTGACTTCGTTGCTTGTTTGAATTGCGCATAAGCGCATTTTACACGCACAAACAAACGCCTAGCGGATGCATACATACATACAAGCGCTATGAGCACACACATACATACAAACGCTATGAACACACACATGCATATCCAGCATATAATTAAATATAGAAGCAGTGCTTTTCAAGTTAATTGAAAAAAAGTTAAGCATATATGTATGTATGTATGTCCCATATACATATCAATGTTATGCTTTTTGTGTGGGTATGCATTTAAATGTTACAACAACAACTCTGTTTGCGCTTAATTAAATGTAAAAAATGCTGAGCTTTGAATGTCCAGTTAAATAAAAGAGTTACTTTAAATGCGAGCAAATGTTTTCGAATTACTAATTGGTGGTAATGATGGTTATTTTTTGACAAAAAGAACAACAACAACAAATAAGAAATGTGCTTGGCAAGTAAATTGGGCATTTTAGCAGGCTTTTAACGGTTTTTGGAGTAAAATCTAATGGTTTTGTAATAAGGAAAAGCTGAAAGTTTGGTAATTAATTCAAATATAAGAATAATTGGTTTTTAACAGGCCATAGTTTATTTATTTATTATACTAAAAGTGGGTTTACCAAAAAAAAAAAATTTTTTTTTCTCAATTTGAGTATAATTTAATTTATTGTTTCTAGTTTTTATAGCCTTAGAGTTGTTATCCAAAGAGCCGTTTTTTCCGGTAAGAAGCATGTTCTGAGAGCGAGCAGCTATTCAAGATATTATTCAAGGCAGTTACTATCGCTTGACTAAAAGGTCAAATAATATAATCAACAAATTTTTATGCTTGGCCGAAAAAAAGCTTCTCATTAAAATAATTGTGCTTTTTCTCAATGGAATATTTAGAGTAATACTTAGAATATTATTTAGAAGCGAAACTGTAACATCTGGGGATTGGAGAACACATAAGTTTTCCTTTTGAAGCTTAGACTTTTTCTGTGAAAGAGCTGCTCAAAGTGCCTTTTTGGTACAAGTTTGGCATTAAAATATAAGTGTAAAGGTAAATAGCAAATGTAGTTAATTTATAAAGGTCCCAATCATTTTCTTTTTAATTTTTATTAATTCATATATATTATATTTTGCTTCATCTTAATGACAGGAACTATATGTACAGTGTCATCTAATTAGTGAAATCAACTTGTTATCTTTTATCTCCCCAATAAATAGTAACAATTTAATATTTACAGAAGCCTCACTAAAGTACTTCCAAAATCAGGCTATAGCCTGACTCTATCATCAGATAGATATCTGTGATATCAACTGTATTTATCGCTACTCGAGAGGGTATCAGTTTCATTTTCCAAATAAAAAATGGCGTATTTTTATAAAATTTTTCCTTTCATAATATTTGCAATAAGAAAATTCTAATGAAATAAGTTTCTGTGAGAGCAAAGCGTAGCTAAACTCGCAATGGACGCACAGTTTAATGATTACTAAATTTTTTACTCACTTAGATTTCGGTTATATAATGTATAACAGCACATTTATTGGCACGCTCTTTATTCAAATTTTACATACGTTGAAGAAAGAGACAACAAATATTATAAGCAATTTATTAAAAAATAATTTTTTTCCAAACACAAATGGTTAAATTTTATAAAAAAATTTTTTTTACTAACATAAATATTATTTAACGCAAACATTTTGAAATTTTTTAATATTATTGACAACGACTGACTATATTATAATTTTTACATAAATAAAGTATTTGATATATTTTGAGGACTAATTTTTACAGCCATACAAGTCGAAGTAAAATTTAATGTGTGATTTTTTCGATATACGTTGACTTCTAAAACAAAAAAAATAAATTTTCTTTTTGAAATATTTCGTGTTTAAGCATTTTTCTAGAAAAAATAAAAAATACAAATTTATATACATTACAACAAAACAAACAAATTATACAACATTTGCAAGTAAATATAAGAAAAAATCAAAGGACTTAAGCAACGAACTTGTCCGAGCCAAAAATACCTCGCGTCGCTTTAGTAATGGATTATATAATTAATAAATATAAATATAGCGTTTATATGAATACATATTCTACAGTTATTTACTCTATTAAATTCTAAACAAATTTACATATATATCCCCTGGTTCTGAGCATACGCGCCACTAACTTCAAACTAGTCGGAACACCCAAGCGCTGAGCCGACGAATGAGTCTTAAAGCCTTTGAAGCTCACTTAATTTCCACAAACAACAAACAAAAAAAACGCAATCTGCAAAACTCAAAGTATAATGATATCGAATGCCCAAACTAAAAAAAAACCGCAACAACAGCAACAACAAGTAGTATGAGCATGTGTTGGAAAGCGGTGTGGCAGCTTAGTGTCTTTTGGCGTTTGACGTTTGGTCTTTTGCAAACTTGGCATGCAAAGAGCTCCGATTTCCACAAATATTGAAATACAATTCCAGCGCGTACGGATACATGAGCCCTGCAGTGCGACTTGAGCAATACGCTGTGGAAAAGGCAATAACTGAAATAGGGGCATATGCAGCTAGTTCGCACACAAATACTGACGAGCGCGCCAACAATACATACAATACTAACAACAACAAAGAGAACTAGATTCAAAAACATTGGTGAGGAAATGTGAGGGATATGTATATTATTTAGCAAACGAGATGAGGCGCTAAGCAAGAATAAGAGAGTATAAGGGAGTGGCTCAGGGCACCCAAGAGCGGTATAGCAAAGTAGCTCAATAAAGGTTTTAGAATATAAGAAGACATTGTCATAACAGATGTATATATAAATAGAAAATTAATAGTAGAGAAGAATCTTATATATATAAGACAAGTATATATAGTACATGAAAAGTTTAACACAGTGGTCTTCCAAACGCAAAGTCCTCTTGAACACTCGTTGATTATTCGTAAGTACACGATTGTCGTATAGTTGTAATAAAAATGTAGTGATTCCCCTATTTTTTCGTCTCAAAAATATTTTTATATCTTTAGAGTGTGCGCCCAAAAATTCCTTTAGAGAAGTTTCCATAGAATTAGGCAAATAGTCCAATATGAGCAAAGTCATACACCTATTCTGATGTTGAAAAAACTAAAGGTATTTCTTCAAGTATAAGCAAATTTGGCACTGAAATGTTAGTTAATCTAATTTTATTTGCTTTGATGGTATTTCTTTAAGTACAAATATAATCAATTGCCAAAATTATATAGGTAGCTTATAATTTTGAAGTGGTCAAAACTAAAGATCTTGTGTATTTATAAGAAGCATATATTAGTTGAGTTGGGATCTATATTTCTCTAAATATGATACTTAGTAAGAGAAAGTTTTACCTACAATTAGGCGTACTGTTAATTAAAATACATATTTTAGCTAATAAAACTACCAATAAATATAGAACTTTCTTGTGGCGGAAAAGAAGTAAATAAATGAGAGAAGTATGCATATACATATATACATATCATTTCCAATAAAAGTACAATGAAAAAATTATTTTGAAAAAAGGAAAATACTTTGAAAAAATAAATTTTGAAACAGGAAAAATAATTTTTTCAAAAGAAGAATCTTCAGAAAATAAAAAATAAAACAGCTTTGGAAAATATTTCACTACATTATGTAGTCAAGTTCTCCAAAGAATTAAAAAAAAGATATTTTTAGGTATTATAGTTAAGTTAGTTTTTTATTAGATTACCCTAGACAAAAGACTCCGCTCCCCTTTTATATATATAATGTGTAGCAGCCGTATCGAAATTGGTGTAAGAAAAAGTGACTCTAAAAGTTCTTGCTGTCAGCACCGCGATACTTGTGCAAATAAGGAAATAAAAGCGAAAGAAAACCAAACAAATGCACTAGAAATAAATGGAGTAGTGAAATAGTTGCAGCGAGATAGAAGCTGCAGATAAGCCTCATAGCGAGCAGCGGGCTGACTTGAATTGTTGAGCAGTTTTTCTCTGTCTTAAATTTATTTATTTCCACACATTGCTTTTATTTGCGCTAATGTCGCTTGAAATACGTTTTTATGTGTTGTTTTTTTTGTTGTTTTTGTTTCAATAAAATTTTTCTCGATTTTCTGGGCACAGTCCCCAATCCGCGTGGGCAGCACACAAAGTGCTCGCCGTTGATAGCCGCCGTTTATGTAAGCGCAGCAACAATTTAGAATGACAAAAGTAAAAATAACAACAACTACAACAACGAAGTCTGCGATGAAACGGTTGTCTTGCAAAATAGTGACAATGTGCACGATTTCGAAGTCGAGCGGCGTTGATGGAAGGCTTGCCGTTAGATAAATACTCGACAGCAGCAGCGGCAGCACTTAAGCAAGCTGAAAAAGTGGATTAACCTATTAGAATGCAAATCGCGGGCGTTGAAAAGTGTTGGTGAACACAACGAAAAGAGAACAAATACATTTTCTAAACAAAATTCAAAATTGAATTGGGTGTTTGAGTAAGCGACAACAACAGCAAAGAAGCAACTGAAATAAAATCAGTTTTTGCCAGCAACATTTCTCAGGCTAAAGAGCGTCGAACGTGTCTGGCGTACGAAAAATCCAGCACAGTTACGCACATATGGATATGTATGTATGAGTGTTGCGCTATTTAACCATATAAATATAATATATAATGAGCAATACATACATATCCACTCACTTATATATTTACATACACTTTGTATACAATGGGATTTTGTTACGCTCATTTGTTAACGTAATTGCGCATAATAAAGTACTAAAGTGCATTAGCAACAACAACAATAACGTCAGCAACAATGATCGCTTTTCGCTGCACTGCATGCAGAATAGAATAGCATAGCACAGTTTAATGCATCGCCGCCGATTTGGCATTTAATGGCACATAAATTAGCGCTAGTTCTTTCCGCCTATGCCGAACTCTCTAATAAATCACTTGAATTTCTGAGGTTTGTGTGTGCATTAATTGCGGGAAGAAATCAATTTGTGCCACAATACACTATGCTTATTTCCAGCCAATTAATTGCATGTGCCTTATTTATAGTATGTAGGCATTTAAAGTGCTAATTGCGCTAATTTGTATGCTAAGAAGTGCATAATTTTTCGTTAGTGAATTTTAAGTGATGGCAATTTGAATTTGGCTTCGTTTCTATTAGCACAAATAAGTTAGTTTAAAACATTGTTTGAGGTATTGGCGTGTAAATATCAACGAGTTTGTGGCTTAAGTCTTCTGTACGGAGCTGTGTATGGTAATTGCAGCGGAAGTTCGTTGCTTAAGTCTTTAGTAAACTTCTAATTATTATCGCATAAACTCAAATTTAGCAATTTTACAGTTTTAATTTGTTTTTTTTGTTGCAATTTAAAGAAGATTTTAGTTAAATTCAATTGATATACTTCACTTGTTTTGCGTTGCATGAGAACGTTTGAACAGAAATTTTATTAATTAATTTATTTTAGTGAATACAAGCTCAGCTGCATGAGAACTGAGTGTGTAAAAACGGATAATGGAAATGAAATAACACTTAAGCAAATTTATCACACTCTTTAACAATATTAAATGCCACAAGTGGACGAATTTAGTTTACAAGAAACTGTTTTAAAGTTTTTCTTTCTTGAAAAAATGCAATATTTATCAGCTTTCCGAAAGACCATTAAGAATTTTTAAATAATTAAATTGTAAAATTTTTTTGAGCATTTTGTAATAGATATATTATGAGCTCCCAAATACATGATTTTGACATACTGAGGATGCTATGTGCATTTACTGATTATATTCTAAAATGCATGTAAATTTCTTACTTAGTCTCTATGCAATCTTATTATAGTCTTATACTTATAGTCTATGCAATCATCATACTTTTTGAAAATTTTAAATGACAAATTTTTTCTAATTCGCCATAAAATCGACACTTTTTTTATCATATCATATTTATTTCGAGAAAAGGTTACAATGTAATGAAGTTGTTGTTATTGTAGCTACAGAAAATATCGTGCAATTCAATTCATTTCTGTATTCAGTAATGTCTAGTACTATCTTTCTGGTGTTCGTAATTTTTTTCTAACAAGGTCAATAGATATCTTGTGTAAGTTTAATTAGTCGAGAGTCTGGCTTATACTACTTTGAAATTTTTTTTTCGATTTCTGCTATTTTTCAAAAGTCTATATATATATATATATATCTGAGGTACAAAAAAGTTGGAGTCAAACCAAGAGGTTAGCCCAAGATCGAAATGAATGGAAGGGTCTCATTGTGGCCATTTGCTCACCATGGGGCCATTGGGGACATTGGGGCCATGGGATACAATAGATATATACAAAGACAAACTTGAAAGAAAAATAAATCCTCTAATCGGATATTTTGGTGCATCTAACATTTACATGTCACCACTTCATACATTTTTGTTGTAGCAGAAACACCAGCAATCATTCCTTCAATAGGAGAATGGTGCTATGGAGAACCCCCTTGGCTGGTTATTTAGCATATCAGCACGATTTCAGTTCTGTAGGACCCTCTGCCTAGGAAGCAGTTCCATGGTGGACTCAAAAAAATTATTTTAAAGTAATGTGAGGCCAAAAAATTTTAAATTTGGACTTTTTAAAGTACAGTGATGCAGCGAAATATATAACTCAGAAGTAACTAGTACTTCTTTTGCGAAAACAATCTCTTAAAGACTCACTGGTCGACTCTTAAAATCCCTTAGATGCGTAAGGTTGGTCAAAATTAGTTCAATTATATCGGATCGGTATGTAATAACCGCAATTTGCTCCACAAGTCACGTTATTGAAGAAGAAAGCATCCTATTAAGAGAGGTTAATGACTTCTCTTTATCAGTAAAACTTTCTGCCCGATCTCTGTACGTACTCTTATGAATTTTTTTGGTACAGAATGTTTCTCCAGCTATCAAAGTGTTGAATCATAATCTCAAAAAATTATTTCAAGAATTTAATAGTGCGCGGTGATTAAATAAAAATTCTTGTAAAGTTCGAAAAAATACTCCCAAGCGGTCAATGTCTGATGTATTAATATCAACATGTTGTTTCCGTAGTATATAGTAAGTTTATTTTGAACACAAATAGTGAATAAAAATTGTTGTGGCCGTGATCTCACAAAAACTATGTTAGATGAATAACGATATATCCGTCTAGTAAGTTAGGTAACGGCTCTTATCTGGCTTTTAGTACCGTAGACTAATGCAGATTTTGTTGGCTAGTGAGCTGAAATGGCAATGTTTGCTCTGCCCAGCTGCAGAGTGAGCATACAACCGTTTGCTTCAAGTATTTTCAAAATTCTAAGATATTAGTACTACTATGAATGTTCAATAGCTCAAGTTCTTTCACCAAAGATAATCAACTAAAGTAATAAATCACAATTGCAATTGCCAATCTGATGACTTGTATTGTTTTTATAACAAGTTTATCGCTTAAGTCTTTTGTATAAAGACGATATTCGATTGCTGCCTTCCCGCAAAGCTCGTGTAATGTGCTATACTAACAGAAAATCAACGTTCATAAGGCAATGGAATACTGATATACATTTATATGCACACACATACATACAGATTAAGCCAAGTGCAACTGCCCACAAAGTATAATCATTTAAGTGAGGTTAAAGAATGTTAAGAAACATTTTTGCTAGCTGCTTATAATTGAAATGACGATATAGCTATATAACTACGTTATATATAAGCAATATATACACTTAGCCACAAACTATTATACTAGATTATGGCAATAAAACGTGCCCACACGCTCAACTACATGCGCAATTATGCGCCTGAAGGGCTTTTGTACCAGCTAATGATTTATGAATGCTGACTTTTCAAGATTTCGCAAAATTTTTTTCTATATTTTTTTCCTGTTTTTAAAATAATTATTATTTTTATTGCGCTGCCTGCAAGAATATTTGTAACCCTAACTAAATTTGGTGCTGGCCAAGAGCAAGTGACCAATCGCCCATGCTGAGCATGAGTAGACAATAATTGCTGCTAGCTAAGCTGGATGTTTGTCAACGCTCATTAGCTTTGCTTTTGTTACTATTTCTTATTTCTTTATTACTTTTATTTAAAAAAAAAAAATTGTAAATATTTTTTAATATTTTTTCATTTCTTACACTTTATTTTACCTTTCGAATTTGTATGCGCGCTTGTGGCTTTTCTTATGTCATGATTTATGACCAATTTATGCCGAGCATGATGCAGAAACTATTGAGCTACGCTCATATAAATATCAAAAAATTAGTTGGTGGAAGGGATCGGACAGTGCTTGCGAAAAGTGTGGGTGATTATTGGATTTTTTATTTTTTGGCATAAGTTTTATTTTTCTTTTTTTACTTATTTCTTTCTTTTCCTTTCTATATTTTTTTTACCGTTTTTTTACTTTACTGCTCGTTCTCTTCAATGCTTTCAACACAACGTTGTACAAATGCTGTGAACGCAATAAATCATTATCATTTACCGAGACACAGGCTGTGTACTAGTTTGGGGCACTGTCCTCAACAGCCGGGTATTTTGTTCTTATATTCTTTTGTGCACGTACATTCATAATTAGAACGATTTTTTCTTTGACCGCCATTTGAATAGCACAATCCACTCGATTAAATTTATTATTCATGTCAGCAGTTGTATAATTTAGATCACTATATTGACTCAAATGCGTTAAACTGGTATATGTTGTTATTGTTATTTGGCATTTCACGGTCTTACATGGTTTTAACGCAATTAGTTTTGATTGATGCGAAAACTCTCACTCAAATTGTTAATAAAAATTTAATGAAAGTTATAAAAGGCAATGCAAACGTTGTGCAAAAAAATTAAAATTTTTTGAAAATAATTGTAAAAATGTACTTTTAAAATGTTTGGAATACTGTAGAGTGGAAACTATTACTTTTAGTAAACAATATACTGACAATTATGCTCTATTGAATACCGCATATTATAAAATAAAAAATATAAACATAAAAAAAATTTTTAAATTAAAAATTCACGCAAAGTATGTTTTAGTATATATTTATAAATAATGAAAAAAATTTGGAAATATTTTTAACCAATCACATACTGAAAGTGTTTTACTAAGACCATTCGCTCTAAATCTGATCGTTGCCGAATTTTAATGTTGGTATGTAATTCTCCTTTGGGTTCTAAAAGCTATCAATTAATGAATAATATTCTAAGTCACTTTCTGTTGCCTTATACTTGCCATGGGAACAAATTCCTTGTTGATTTCTTTAGTATAAGCACATTTAAGTAATATTCAACACTGGGAGAGCACCTCCCATCAACAAAGGGAGGGATGAAATGAATTAGCTTAGGTGTGAGTTTGTATTTGCAGCGTTTTCGCCTTTATTTGGTAACGGAAAGAGAAAAATTCAGAGGAAAAGTCCTCTAGATGGTCCACTAGATGGCGCTGAAGTTAAGTTATTAGCAAAAATTAAGTTTATGCTTTGATTATGATCTTATTCCACTTAAATGTTATTATATAAATTATACTCGAAGTAGAAATGGATTTCTAAGAAGCAAAACACAAAATAGTAATAATAACAAAATTACAATATCCACTAGGTGCCGCTGGGGAAAATATTTCATTAATAATCGCTTGAATTATTTCTATTGCTTTATAAAGAAATTTCTGTTCTGTTCGATAGTTAATTTAACACCGATTAATTATACACTATATTTTAATATTGTTGTTGTAATAGCAATAAATTTTAAATAACAACAAATATTAAACACTTTTATATGTATGTATGTATGTTTACTTTTTAAGTACTAAATAAAACTCCCCATTGCTAAAAAGCATTATTCAAAAAGTTTTATTATAATAAAAAATTAGCTTACATATAGGCATCATTCGAATTGTGTTTTGTTTATTACTTGCACAAGAAAAGATAAATTGTGCCTACATTTAGGCTTTCGATAAATAAGTATCCTGATCTTTACAGAAGCATACACTATTAAATTGTATAATTTATTTCAAAATTTCTGTGGCTTCCGAAAAGAAAAGGAAGCAATGTGGAAGATATTTGTATATATTTGTTCTACGCGCCTAGATGTAGGCAACAAAGTATTTGATTTCCTTTATCGTCGCTTCGAATATTATTAAATAAGTTTTGATAGACAATGCTTGTGTTCTTCTATGTGGACTATTTTTTCCTAGTTAAATATAAGCTTTGTACCATACTTAATGCGCCTAGATGTAGGCAGGAATGTAGTTATACTTTTTGATTGTGACTTTGACAGATTTTATAATTTCAAATTGTGGCTAATTCTAGGCAATTTTTGTGGACTACTATTATATTGTAAGCTTCGTCACCACCATTCTCAACTATGACACTAAACTTTTTGAGAAACAATTAGCGTAACTTTAAAAGAATTGCAGGAATTGTAGTCAGAAACAAATCATCGAAACGTTAAATATTTTTTTCTGTATAACAAGCATTGTCATATTGGCCACAACATGACTAAGCGAACATAAGGCGTTCAACATATGGCAATATTTCATATAAAAGAACAAAGCATATGTGTTTGTGAATTACCTGCATATAACTGTATTATTGATTACATGGACACAACTTCACCCATACATACACAGAAATGTCATTAAACGGTTATGATTCATCAGAAAAATGCAATTCACTTCCATTGCATTGTCGCGCAGAAGACAAATCGAGTAAAAAACTACAACATTCAAGCATTTGGCACGAAAAGACATTTAAAACTATAAACACATATGACCATTTAAGGCCATCGGTAGAATAGTAATTTGATTGAATGCTTATGAAACTGTGGTGGCGGCGGCATTCAAGTTGAATAGTTGAATAGTTGAATAGTTGAATAGTTGTAATGTTGTTGCATGTGTGGGTCTTTGTAACATAAAAATCGATTGTATATATATATATATATACATATAGTGTATATATATACAATATTTATAGTAAAATAGTGGCATTTGTTTGCTATTTAAATTTTATTTGTTTTAATTTCTATTCATTTTCTGTGTGAGTTTTTACTATTCAAGGCGCAGAGAGGTCGTTTGGGGCACGATTGCATTAGATAGACAGGGCGAGAAAGGCAGAGTGGCGCGCGTGCGCTACTTCACCCACAAACTAAGGCAACGAAGCAGCGATACACACACACACACGCACACAAAAATACATGGTAGTTGCTGAAAACATTTATAAAGCTTTAGGTTCACAGTCATCGCGCTGGCGCTCCATGTGACACGCGTGGAAAACCATAGCAGACAAAGACCACATCGTGTTTGAGGGAAAAACTGGTACTGCGCGCGTCTGGCGTCGCAACTTGTCTGTCCGATTGACTTATATTTGCACCCAAAATAAAGGCAAATGCAAACAAAGAAAAAAAAAGGACCGAAAAAATAAGAAAAAGGAATTGCTGCAGCACACGAGCACTACGAATTGCATGCGCTAGCACAGATCAACCATGCCACTCCCACAACAAATCCACAAGTATTTGACACAAATTTCTGCAGCTCACAAACCCAGCACATTATGGCAGATACACAAATACAGTATTAAAAAATGCAAGCAAAATAAATAGAGAATATATGTACAAATAAATGCATATAAATATAAGTATATATACCTAAATACTTATGTATACATATTATATATGAGCATTATTTTTGTACGAAAATGTGCATGCGCATGCGCTACTGCTTTTGTGGTGGCGTTGCACGATTTCGTAAGCGCTTTGTTTATTATCATACTATTGTTTTCAAAATCTCATATGTTTTGTTGGTGATATTTTAATTTCAAAGAATAGTGCCGTATGCAAATGCGTACTTTTGTAATATTATATTTTATATATTAATATATATTTTATTTATATAAAAATTATATATATATTAATAATATTAACAATTTTATATTATTATATAATGTAAGTGCACTATATAAGTATGTATATATATATACGAACATATATTTGCGAACAAATTTTTTTCAATTTTTCACAATTTTAGGTTGTTCTGAAGAAGAAAGATTATACTGATAGGGAAATCTCTAGTCCAGCGAAAGAAGTGAATTGAAATAGAGAAAATTTCCGAAGTTCAGATCATTTATTTTTAACCCTCAATCTTCAGGGAATCATTTAAAAGGGCCAGCTACTTAGAAGCACCTCGATTAAGTACTGAAATCTACCTAATTTGAAATCGAATCGAAAGCTATTTTTACTCTTAGCAGTCGCCCCTTGGTAGGCAATGTCAAGCTTCAGAGTGCATTTCTGATATAAAGAAACGGTCTTCGTGAAACCCATTTGTCATTTGGTGTTAAGAGCACACCTGGTCCAACGAATCCTATATACCTCGTATTTATTAAAGTAGTTGATCACAAAAAAATGTAAATTCTGAGTGTACTCGAGAAAAAAGTTAGATAGCCATTTGTGGAAGACCTTCGCGACCTTGTGATTAAAAATATTCATAGTAGGGAAGAAGAGTCATATTAGTCAAACTGCGGTACTTACTACCCAATAAACCTAACAGCTGAAGAATATTTCTATCATTGAGATGTGTTTATACACTCCATGGAAGGAAAAATTTCAGATTATTAAAAAAGTTTAATACTCATCGCTATCCCCAGATAGCGTAAAGCCTCAAACTATAGTTTTAAAAAGGAGCTTAGAAACTCGTCCTTCGGCTGTTGTTCCATTTAATAGTTTTTAGGGGATTTTTGCTGCTGTTCCCTGCTTCCGCTGTTTCTATCCAAACAGATCAATAATACATAATTCGCCATTGACCGTAGTTCTACTATATAGGTCGTAGGATGGAGAGTCGATTCTCCTAAGTTGAAGCCTGCGTTGTCGAGAACTTTCACAGGTTCTTCCAAACTCTGAAAGTAATATATAGCTCCAACAGCTATATGTTTGATTTATGGTTATTAGATACATGCATAATCGACTTTAAGAGGTCACTGCTTATGTCTTGACCCTTTAAATACTTACTTTACTAACGCTAGATACGCCATGAGTCAATCCGGTTTTCAAAGCAGTTTTGCACGCAAATAAATTTCAATTAAAACGAATTAATTGAAGTAGTGCCGAATTTCGCGCACACCCAGCTCATTTCATGCCAATTTGATACCAATTAAGTGAGAGAGATTCAGAGTCCACCAATCGTATACATTAAGCAAAAGAAATAAAAAAGAAAAAGCAGCAAGTTTTGAGCAGACGCCGCACGCATTTGGCCAATGAACCCGTTGATTACTAAAATCAGCAATTTGGGGAAAGAAAAATAAGAATTAAGCGAATTATTTAAAAAAAAAAAATAAAATGCTGAAGACAATAAACAAAATTAAGCGCCTCGAAAAGTTGACTGGGCAAAAAGAAAGAAGTGCGCGGGTGTTGAATAATGAAGCGCGTGAAAGAGTGTACCAAAGCTTGCAAAAAAAAGAAAGAAACGAAACGTAGTAAATTAAAATAAAATAAAATGAAATGAAATGAATAAAAATTAAATAAAAGCAATACATAAAAAGGCGTAAAAATTAGCAAAATTGAACAGTGACCAAATTTATTTGAGTAAAACTATTTTTTAGACATGCGAACCGGGAAGAGCTATATTCAATTGACACTAAAATACAACTCTATACTGTCAGCAAACGTTAGTTGAGTAAACTAAACCGAAATTCGGCGCTGTTTATGTCATAAAGTTTATGTTTGACAGTCATTTAGAGCAGATAACCTCAAAAAAATTGCAAGAAAATCATACATGTGTGTTTTGTACACTCAAAACTATGGAACTATGACCAAAGCCAGACTTAATATTATACATATATAGTAATTAATGGTATTATGCGCTAACAACTTCAATGAATAGTAAATAGTTTATTATATATCATATACTAATCTCCACAAAAGTATATGTGAACCTTTAGGGATTTACAACCGATACCCTTAGATCAGCAATAATAGATGGACTTGCCGTGGACTTTCCACGGAAAGGTATTGAACGGTCGGACAATGAAAGTTTGTCACGGGCTTTAAATCAGAACTGATTATGTGGAAGTGGCAGATGTGGCCATGGTGTAGTTTTCGACCAACTTTGTCCCTCGGAAGACACTGGCAAACCTTCGAGTCGAAGAAGGCTCGAAACTTGTAGGCACAACTATTTGTGGAACAACAACAAAGTAACAACAAAATAAATTGGGTGAGAATTCGACCAAATTTATAGTAAAAGTGTAAATAATTATGGGGACTTTAAACACAAGCAAAAAATAAACAGTAATAGCGCATATTTCATAAAAATTTGCATTCTCAGTTAACATTTGCCATAGAATAATTAAAAAAGTGTCTAATATACTATGCGAATAAGTATTCAAAATCTAAAGAAGTATGCCGTTAAAAGGAATGAAGATCAAATCATGGCCACAAGGGTAATTCTTTCATTTCTGTGGAAGAGATTTGTATTGAAAAGGGGATGTCTGTCTTGGCAAAAGAGCCTAGTAGAAAATGTGATTATTTGAAAGGAACAGTAATTTTAAAAGCGCTGAATGGATAGTATCTGCTTTAAGAGCCCTTTCGCTATCATTTTAACTACAAAATATCCCCTGATTTTAAATTTTTTTAAATTTTTTTTACTTTGAGAAAATAAACTTGTATATTCAAAGGTCGAATTTCGAACCTGAAAAAAGACAATTCAAAGGCTCACTTCACTTTTCACAATTTGAACTCACGTAGCCACAGCTCCTCAAATTACCGCCACAGATGACAGATAAATCTAAATGCGTCAACGCCTTTTGTACACATTTATACCTTACTTTGCTTTTATAGCATTTATACATTTGGACAAAAGAGCAAGCGTAGACGCCCCACACAATGCCTTTAAAGCGAACACGCGGTGGTAGCGATTTCAGCGTGGGCTGCTGACTAATTTTGTCAACACCATGCAGTCACCTCTTTCTCAGCTTTGGTTTAGCGTTTCTTCGCTACACGCAGCAGTGCTTATCGCTAAGTTCGTGGCCGATCTTTATGAGCAACGAAAGACGATTACTTTGAAAAAATAAAAAAATAACTTAAGCAAATATTATTTTTGGTGGAGAAAAGAATCATTCTGCGCAAATTTGCTACTCTTTTCTATATTTTTTTTTTTTGGGTTCTTATGATTTTTTTTCTCAAATCAGCACTTCCACTGATCCTCTTATGCCTTTTTTCAGCATTAACAGCTTTTGAAAAGTAAATTATTTATTTTTGTTTTTGTAATTTTTAATAGCTCTTCGCAGTTGCTTATGAATAAATTTCACTTTGTCGTGTTACTGTTTTTAGTTTCAGTTAAATTTTTTTTTTTTTTATTCAAACGATTCTCATACTCCTTTTAGGCACGCTGAGACCTTAATTCCCTTAAAGCAATTACCGTTGAGTGTACTCTCCACACACTGATTACTAAGAAGTTGTTAATGATTTCCTCTTGATAAGCGCACACGCTGTGCTCGCACTTCAATAAATTGAAAACTATATAAAAGCTTGAAAGATAAGTAACACAATAATTACAGCAACAAAACTATAAAAACAAAAATCTTAAACTTTTGTATTCAATTCGCTTATCTTTGATCGATTAATTTGCAATTTTTTACGAATCATAAGAATGAGCGAGTTATTCGAGTGTTAAAATGGTTCGCATATTTCAGAACAACCAGCAAATATTTTTTGTTACCAGTTATGAGTGAAAACATATTGCGAAATAAACTATAAGAAATATATGGTGTTGAAAACAATTTATTTTTCCTACCGAAAAAGGTGCTGAGTTCGTTGAAAAAGTTTGAGGTTAGAGCATTTCAGAACGTTTTGAAAGTGGTTTAGTTAGAGATAAGTACTATACATTAGACTAGGTTAAGATCGGTATAATATTATTATATATTATATACTCTTTCGCATCTGTTTTCTTACCTGTCAAATTAGTCAGCCCATTAGGCTCAAACAAGATAAGTTAAGCCAATGAGGAAGAACCTAATTCTGAGATCGACAGATGGCGCTTTTGTCGACAAATGGCGCTCAGAAATATCGAAATAGCCGGGCATATGGATCGATTTGTAATACTTCTCGAGAAGGGGAGCATTTTATCCAAAATGGAATCCCCAGCTGGCGGTGAGATGTATTTGTCTTAAAAATTTTGTACAGACAACTTCGGTTGTGTTGGAACGAGTTCAGATTTAAAGAAAAGTTCAGAAAAATTACATTTAATGGTGTTTGGATCTCGAGAATTTTTTTTTAGATTTATTAAGTATAATTACAAATGGTCATGGATAATCGGTAACTACAGAAGCTGCAAAATTATGCCCCCTGTTCTTGCAGTTTTGCCTGAATACTTAGTACCTCCGTAGTCTTCGAGTTCGCATATTGAAGACGTTCTCTGAACTAACCCAAATATAGCGCTTTTTATTCTAGTGCTTGAGATTTCATACAGTTAGTCATCATAAGTTCTTTAGTGACTTGAGAAGTCACTAAATTTTGTCAAAATTATGCTGCGTGAAGAGAAGAAAAAGCGGAGTAGGAGAAAAACGGGTTTCTCAGATTGGCACATCCCATGAAGGCAGATTTTCGACAGAAACTGGAGATAGATATAGATTCTCTTAAGAATTCTCTCTAAAACTACTAAGTAACATAGATTATGCCTATGTTAATACAGTAATCTCCGATAAATTTGATATGTATAGAGCGGAGAATCCCTTAAACTAAGAGATGTGCCACTTTACTCTATAATTTTAACTTTATTTTGAAGATTTGCTGAGAAAATCTAGCAAAAAATGTGTAACCCCTTTCGGCTATATCTATTTGGGTAAGAGCATTTCCATTGCAATCTCAACTTAAAAAGTTTCCCAACACCCATTTTTAGCTCATTTGTAAAAAAAAAAATGAAAGCCACAATATTTAGTTTGTAAATTTCAAAATATTTTACATTGATTATAGGTATCTAAGTATGAACGCGCATTCAATTAACCCACAGGTAACACCTATTTTTCATGCATACATATAATATTTCGTAGACAAGACTTTTATGACTGTTCACTGTGTTGACTTGCGCCAATTTGGTGTTGGCTTACGAAAATCCTAATGACCAACAACACGCTTGCACAAAAGGCAGATGCCTAGGCCTTTAATGATTGCCAACGCACAATGTTGTATGTGTGTGTATGTGTGCATGGTTTGTTGTTGCGCGAGCGTAGGCAGTCATGCACACCCATCTGCCAAATTTAGACACCACTTTACGAGAGTAATGGGCGACAGACAACAAAAAATTTTGTTTTTGCAAACGCCGTCAAAGTAAATGCCAAATAAGTATGGTGTCGAGAGGCAGGGTTGTGGGGAGAGCAATTAAAAATTTTTTTTTTAAATTGTAATTTTTGAGGGTGGGCTTTAGAATACATGGTAACACTTGTCATATGTCTAAATAAAAGCCTTTTGTTATTGTCTGAATAAATGAAGTTGATTAAAAATTAAAATGTTGAATTAAAGCTATTTTTGCACTAACTAAGAAAAAATTAATATGTAGAACCAATTTAGTGAAGTGCTAGCGTATGCAAAGTGCACGGTGTAAGTGTAAAATTTATTATAACTCGAAAAATTACACATTTAAAATTCTTAAATTTTCAATTTAAAATGCAAATATTTTAAAAACTATAAGTTTACTGCGGCAATATATATATATATATATATATATATTCATGATCTGGAGAACCTCCTCTATCCACCCATACCTATTTTACCCACGAATTCGGGGGATGGTATTCTAAAGTTTACCCATTTTTGAAAGCAGAGTTGATTTTGTTATATTGAAATATGCTTGAAAAAAAATTAATAGTATTGCCACTTATTTGAACTAGGTTGCCACTTATAGTGAAGAAAATTGCTAAGTAAATTTAAACTTTTTGTGACATTTTAAATAAATGAAAATGCAAATGTATGAAAATAATCAAAAAATTTAAAGATGTACTTGCATATAGTTGCCAGATGTTATTGGACAATTTAAAATACGTATTACCTTAAAAGTGGGCGAGGCTGCAAAATATATTTCAAATCAAATTTTATAAATAAACTTAAAACGAAAAGTTTTACTTTGAAGAAGTGTTGCCACTTTTTCTTCAATACATTATAAGTGTAAATATTGAATACTTGGAAAATTTACAAACTCAAAATGTCTTTTTTGCGTCTACTCATACTCAACTGATTTGTAATGTTTATAATTGTAGCATATTACATAATATTATATATGCATATTTATTGAGAAAAATGTTTTTGAAAAGGGTTACCAAAGTAAAGATTTGGAAAGAATTAGTTTTACTTAAATACGACAGTATTTCATTGTAGGGTTGCAAACTGAATTTTATTATACACCTATTTACAATAATACATATATATTGGTACTGGTTAATTATTTGGATTACTAATATATTATGTATGTATATATTTTAATGAATGCTCTTACTAAGGTTGCCAACATTTTTAAAACAATATATTTAATGTATTATATAATATTAATATACAAGATAAAAAATTTTTAAAACAGATGGTAGCCAAAAAAACTTTCCAAGCCATATTATTTGGAAATGGTTGCCATAAATACATATTTAAAAATAATTAATTCTAAGCTTCACTCTTTCAGTGTATTTAATGAAGTTAACATTTTACGTTTTACTACTGGAATACCAGACATTATAATTTTGCTTAACATGGATCACAATTATTGTGGTCATGCGTTGATTAAAAATTATTATATTAAAATAATAGTACATGTATTAAGAGATATATGTAATGGCAGAATTTTATTAGGAAATATTTTAAAATTTGTATTTAAACTATTTGTTTTTAAATCATGTCATTTTCAGTAAGGTTGCCAGCTCTATTCAATAAAATTATTACAGTTTAAGTAAAAATTAATATTTTTTTATTTTAATTTTACAATTTTCATGCAATTGACGTCAAAGGAGTTTATATTGAAAACAATTTAATCAAAAATTTAAAATAAGCTATTTTATAACAAAAAAATATTTTCCTGAATGAATATTAAGCGTTTACTCAGGCTATAAATATTATATATACAATTTCCAACCGCACTTAGTTATTGGCAAATTTAACTCATTAACACAGCTATTGGTCAATCACTGCTCGTTAGACAAATTGCTTGCTAAAAAATAATAAAATTGCATACAATGTCGACAAAACTTACAAGTGTTTTGTTTTATAATTTCAGAAGTGCCAAAGCAATCCATTGGCAATAATAAGGGTAAACACTTTGAGAGCTCATGTGATTGTCAAAAAAAAAAAAGTCTCATCTAATGAGAAAATAAACCAATGGCTGACTAATAAAAAGGGGTCATTTGCTTGTAATTACTGCCGAAAAATGGAAACAACAAAAAGTTGGAAACCTATTGTGTAAAAAGTTGGTAAACAACAACAAAGCTACCAGCTGTTGAGCGGTGCAAATGCGCGAAAAAACACACACACACACCATTGAGCTGCACAACAAAGCAAAGAATACCATTTTAAGAAAATTGAAATAGGCTTTCAAAAAAAAAACAATAACAACAACAACAACAATGAAATTAGCAAAATTTTTCTATGTCAAAATATTGGCGAAAATTATGCTGCCTGGTCTGCCAGCGGTAGCTTTATTAAACTTATTAATAAGCCACCGACGTCAGCAAGCAGACAATGGTTAGCGAAGTGCAACAATAACAAACACATCGAAATAATTTGTTTTCATATACATATGTAGATAAATACACCCATATATAAGCCCATATACGATATAATATATGCAATTTTTGCATTTGAGGCCATTCACGCAGCCGTTGTGGACGGATGCGCGGAATGATGAGTCGTCAGAGCCGCCTTGGTTGGAGTGTTGAGGTGCGTCCCAAACGGAATTGAGGTTGTTGAGTTGCGGCATAAATATTTACTTACTTGCATACATACAGACATACATTTGTTTACATGTGTATATAAGTAGTGTTTTATTGTGTTTACAAGCGTAATTGTTGTTGTTGTTTTGTGTTGTTAGTTGCTTGCCTAGTTTTTGTTGCCTTTCAAGCTGTCATATTTACCAATTTGATTTTGTTTCTTTCTTGTTCTTGTTGTAGGAGTTTAATTGCATTTACCGTTTTGTCGTTTCACTTGTATCAGCACACTTTTCCTTTTTGTCTAAAATTTTGTGTTGTTTTATTGCTCTTTGAAGTGTGATTAATTTTGTTTTGCTTTTACGCTAGGTCTAAGTACTCGAGCAGTACATGTGTATGTACATACATATGTATATATGTATATACAATTAATTTGCTTAAAAAGTAAAAAAGAAGCTCTGTGCAGTATGGTAGAACATCTCATTGTTTATTTTTTATGACTTAATAGCTTACTTAATAGCCGTGCCTCTCCCTTAATAGCTCTCTGGTCCACTTCACAATTCCTTTCTAATCCAGAGGAAACAATACTTTTGGGGAGCTTGAATTTGCATTCGTCTTCATTTTCAGAAGATAAGCTAACCTAAACCTCATTTCTCGTTCCAACTACAGTCGGGTCCTCTTATCCAAAACAGTCCCATATTTAAATTTGGCCAAGAACTCCTTTTTGAATTCTTCAAATTTTTTGGGGAATGTTTTCAGACTGTTTTCCGCAATACCAACAACGTCTATTTTCAACCGAGCAGCAATGAAACATCTTATATATGGTAAAACAAATCTTTCTTAAGGTAAAAGGTAGGTTTTTTCCATGAACTCTCAATTTATTTTTGGTTTCCAAAAATTATTTTATTTATTATAGTGTTTTTGCGAAAAAATTTAAGGAAACACTTAAAGGCAGTGCGAGTTTTGGGCAAATACCGTACATTTCACTCGATCTCTGCAAAGTTTTCATGGACGATATTTTCAGAGTTTCTAGATGAGACTGCCATGCGGTATTCATAATTATCAATTTGTGGGAACATGGGCCAGTTATAACTAGGAGAGCACGCTGAGATCTTAAACAATTTAGAAGTCATTCTATTGTAGTAAAAGACAGTGTGTGGAACATTAGGGCTTACCAGAGCTAAGTCTTCTTTTTGCTGTATGCTCTGATAGATTAAGGTTCCTTTCGGTGTTTTGAAATGTGCTGAAAGATCTATTGGAGCTATTTCAAAAGAATTTCTCCATTAAATATTTCATATCGAATCTTGTAGTCAGATAAGTTATAGAAACACTCAAAGATCAACAATAGGTGCGAACTTAACTGTACTGTTACTTTACCGGTAGTAAGATAGGTAATGTATCCTAAGATTCGCTCCAATTCTCTCTTTGTTTTACACTTTTTGATAATTAGTGGCCGTATACGGAGTTCCATGACTCTACCATAAATGTTTTTTAACTTTAAGAATAATCAATATAAGATAACCAAGTCTGAACTGCACAGACGAAGACTTCCTCATTTTCTTTATAGCTTGAATCTCTTAATTTCGATTTCTCAAAAAATTTTCGAGTTAATGGCTTCTTACGAACTATTATACCAGCTATCTCTGTTGAGGCGAATGATCTACAGTTTCGAGACGTAAACTTAAATTTAGCTGTTGCTTAGTTAGCTCTCAGCTATGGTACCGTTATGTGGTTCTATTATGATTTCAGCACTTGGATTTTTGGCAGACTTGTATCTTTTTGTCTAGACTCTCCTTTGAAGTTAATTTATTGAAGCAACTTTGAAGCTTGCTCTCACATATATCAATGAAAATCTTCAACATTCATTCGCTGGGAACACCGAAGCCATCATTATTAACTTTTATTTATGTGCATTTTGAATGCGAATATGTTTCAGCAAATTCTTAATTATCACTTGTTGTTGCTTTACCTTTTTCCTTTCGATAATAGATACAGTTTTTAGTAATAGTACAATTTTTAGTATTTAGATACAGTAGTTCGCACTAATTATGCGAAGTGGAATAAGTCAGCTTTTTGCTACGAATCACCAGCGATAAATTTGAAAGAATTGAAGAATGAGTAAAATTTTCCCACATATCAATGTGTTTGCGCGCCGCCGGCCTTGTATTGTCTTCGATTTGACCTCCAAGTTAGCCATTTCGAATGCATTCACCAAGCAAAGCAGCCGCTATACCGATACCACTCATATTCGATGTTTTATCTTATTATTATACACATTTTTTTTTGTTTTGCACTAAGTTATTTGCAATTTGCGCTACATATTATATTATATTTTTTTTATGAATTGCAATGAACAAGACATTTATGGCAACTTGGCTTGGTTGTTACAAATAAAGGGTTTAAAAAATGTGTTATAAAAAATATATAATATGAGAAATTGTAATGAAGTAGTTTAAAACATTTTAGTGTAAAAATGAATTATGTTAGTGCAACAAACAGTGGAGCAAAATTCTCAAAAAGTAGTGAATATTAAAGCAATATCTGTTGGAAATGTGTTTTTAGAATATGCTTGCATTCGCATCAGAAAAAATGTTGTACTTTTTCAAATAAATACTAATCAGCTCTGATGGACCAATTGATGGATATTAGGGTAGAGAATGTACTCATAAACAGGCTCAAGTTAATAATGTATAGAAATAATCTTATACCAGCACATCACTGTTCGGCGGCATTCTTAGACGTGTCTCCGGCTTGCGATAAAGTTTGGCATTCGGGACTACTGCTCAAATTGAAATGTCTGCCACCCAAAAAATATTGCGAAATAACTGCTTCCTATTTAAAATATAGATACTTCCGCATTAAACAAGAGAATGCAAACTCAAACTTGCAAGCTATAGAAGCGGGTGTTACCCAGGGAAGCGTGTTGCGAACAATGCTTTACCTATTTTTACCAGTGACATTCCAACTGACTTAAGTTATGTTATGAGTGTCTACCTCAGTATCTACCCTACCACTGCAGACAGCAGTCAATGCAATCACTAAGTGGTCATCCAAGTGGCACATCAAAATAAACGATTCCAAATCAATGCACCTAGACTCCAGCCTGAAGAAAACGGCATAGCGTCTGATTTATATAAGTAATACTCCAATGCCACATCATAACAGTGCTAAGTACATGGGTATCAGCCTAGATGCTAAGCTCCGCTGTAAAGAACAACTCAAGAAAAAACGGGGGAGAACTTGATATACGATTTGCCAAACTATACCATCTAATCGACAGAAGATACGTTCTGCTAATCCAAAACAAGCTATCAATATATGATCAAGTCCTCAAATCGCTTTGGACCTATAACACTCAACAATGGGGTTGCTCAACTCAAAGCAGTATTGTCTACAATCTGCCCTTCCAAAATAAGGTGTTAAGAATTATTATATATATTATACTATAAGCCTATAGCCTATAGTGTTATATAAGTCTATTTAATGCTCCTTGGTATGTTAGATTTGAATTTAGTGACAACCGAAATTGCTAAAATTGCTAGCTCTCTTAATCTGAGGCTTAGACGACATCTTAATGTGTAGACTCATTGAAACTGCTGGGCAAGAAAACCGGTTGACACCCATGAACTTTCCGACCTAGCAAGATAACGGTAACAGCAAATGTATTACTTTGACATTTAGCTTTTAGATATTTTTCACTCATTAATCAGAATTGAATTATTTGTTAGGTATTTTTGTATTAAAATAAAAAAATAAAATATTTTAAGTTTTCATAAATTTTATTGAAACGAGTACTATTAAGCTCTGATGAATGAGGCGATGATCATTATTTCAGTCAAATGTGATAGTATAGTTTAAAATAAGATCTATGAGTAATAAAGTAAACTTTTAACTTTTTTATACTCAGATTTCACTTTCGATCAGAGCTGATTAACAGTTATGGAAATTACTTACGTTGATGCAGTTGGTGATGTGAAAAAAGTTTCAAGTAAAATAATTTCACCTATTCCAATGTATAAACTGATTATTAACTCAGATCAGATTGATAGATAATGATTTCTTTGTCAGAATAATAACCTTGTGGACAATTTAATTAATATTAAATAATTATCAGGCCTGATTAAGCAATGATGACTTTTAAAAGAGATTTAGGTATGGAAAAGCAGTAAATTTATTTAAAGGCATATATGTTAGCAGATTCCAATATAATCTTAAACGTTTTTGGTAGTCGCAACACTCATTACGTCAAACCTAGCTAATCAATTTAAGACGATTTTACCTCAAAAGCGGTAGATGCTAGAAAAAGTTTTAAAAAATTTAAAATTTTCAAAAAAAAAGTACTGTTCCTAAGCACGGAAAACATCTTTTGTAGGTTCTGATAAATTTTTAATCGAATGGACTAAGAAGAATATTGCTGATTTTTGTGTTCATTCAAATTTAAAATATTATCAAAAGTTAAACCAAAAAATTTCTACTCAAAATTTATTCCTTACAATTATTTCAATTTCACATTTAAAACACAACCTATAACATGAATAAAACAATTTAAAGAATTGTTCAGTTTGTGTTTTTTATTTCAAAACTTTAAATTTTAAAAAAGTTAGGAGAGAATTAATAAAAAATTTATTTTCATCCACTATGTTAATTCCCTATATACATAAATTCAAGAATAATATGTAATAAAACTATACTTTTATTACAACTTTTTCCATTTTTGTGCCACTGTGCAACACTACTTATTGTTACAATTAAGTTTAAATAACACGAGTAATAAAAATATACTCAAAATATTTCACTAAAAGACTTCCCACAATAAATTCGGTAAAATTAACTGTGCGAAATAAAAAATAAATACGAAAATACAATCAAAAGTATAACACTTGTTTTTAAGTGTGAAAAATAGTCGTCAAACGACTAAAGAGGCATATAAAAATATTGTATCGGACGCCGCCGACGAAATAATGAAACAGAAGTTGTAATGAGACGAGCGGAAAATGTTTGAAGCAAAGACAGGTTCACGGTCAACTAATAAACCGTTAATGCCAACTACGCATTATGAGTAATAAACTCTAAATTAATTTACTGCGTCATTTGTCAGCAGACAACATTCAACCGTCAGTTGTATAATTATTTTGTTATTTTTGACATTTTATTTATTCATTTCATGACATTTTAACAGTATAAAATGGCCCAGGTATGCATATAAAAATATTTCAACTTGTTTACAATTTTCAGATTTTACATTTATTCCGTTATTATTACTATTTAATTTTTGCAATATGCAAATTTGCGCTCCTTTTCTGTTGTGGAATTTGGTATTTTTCAACGCCTTTTCTTTGGCTTGGCTTTTATGCCTGCAGCCTATATAGCGCAAAGGTTTTTATGAGCCATCAAAGAATTCCATTGTTGGTTACAGAAATGTCAAGCAGGCGCAGCTTTGCAAAAATAATAACAATGGTGTAATAATAAAATGTTGACAACAACAGCAACAACTGCTGCAAAAGCCATGAAAAGGTTGTCGAGTGCACGTCGAACGGTATTTTAACACAAATTTGAAATTTCGCCAAATAACTTTATTTATATTTTTAAAATATCAAAAAAAAAAATTTTCAACAATTTAGTGTGTCTTAGCAATATTGATACTATTTTTAATATTTTTTTCTTATTCCAAAATATTTGTATTTTTTTTAATAGTTCTGATTTTTTTCAAATATTTTTTTATTAAGTTTTTTATTACTACGAGCTTTACCGCCCCGTTTACCGTAAACACACTACCGCATCAAATATTATATTTTGCCTTCATTTGACACAGTTGCTCCTTAAAAAATATATATAAATCTGTGTACATATGTACAAGAATGTATTCGAATTTAAGGGCGTGTGTTGCATTGAATTCTTTTAACAATGAAGCTGTCTGCAGCTTCGCCTTTGTAGCAAAGAACTTCCTATATGCACCAAGTCCACATTGTTTGCGCATGAAAGACCTTTTAAGCAGTTCTTCATTTAACGCTTGCTATAATTTTTCAATGAGTGTGACTGCAATTTATCATAATTAAACTTTCAATTTTTTTACCCTTTTTTGGAATTTTTTTGACATATGTGGGCGCATCGTTGTCATAATTTCATTATGTTTTTCTTCAGCAACTTTAAAATGCATATCTAAATTGTTGCTACGTGCAACACCCACTTGACATTATTTATCGTTAAGCTTCATTAAGAATTTTGTAGTGTACAGCCCACTGAAAATATTTCTGAATGCCAACATTTAATGTTTACCTATGTCATTAATTAAGGTAAAATGTCAAAAATTTTATTTTAAGAAGCTTTAAGTTTAAACACAAGTCTTATATTAATTTATTATAGCGTCTTGTTTTATAGTAAAGCGTATATAATCGATTAAACAATATATTAATCTTTTGAATAATGCATTTTAAATTCATTTTTTTAATAACAAACAAAATAAAACAATGAATCAAATTAGCCTGTTTAACAAATTACCGACATTTCTAATCGATATCTGATTCAATGTTTATCGTTTTTCGTTAATAACTTTAGGATATCTTTATATTGTCGCTCACCATATTTTCACAATGATTATATAAAAAATAATAAATCCAAAGGGAGATTACACCATTTAGGTTCATATTTAATTTTCTCGGATTGTTTTGTTATTGTGCTGTCTAAGTCTCCATTCACTAATTAGAATAATCGATAAATTTCCTCATTTTTAAAATGGTTCTATCAGCTCCATATTTGCGCTCTGGCACCGTCTAAATTATATCTGAACGGCATTAAAGCTCTGTTTTACAGATTGAGGTTAGCTCCGATTATTTTAGGTCAGCTTCTTTAACGCAATTTAATCCACAAGTGACGAATATGCTAAAATTATGATTGTGAGTATATAAAAATAAAGCGCTTTTTATTTGTTTAGAAGGCTATTGTTAATTTTTGATAATTTCCTTTTGGTCTCGAAATAAAATTCATAATCTTGTTATAGATAATTTCATCCGAGAAGCAGGAAGCAGAAGCAGTCACTGTTTATGAGTCTCTGGGATATCATTATTGTTAGATTAGTTGGGCCTCAATATCTTTTGATAGCCGACCACCTTAAAATTATATCTTATATATCTATATACCCTATCAGTTCAGATTCCGACATGAGTTATGAATATGTGAATTCTCTTGAAGTTAATTCCAAAAGCGATATCCGAACGATATTTAGCGTGAAGCTCTTTGGAGCTTTTTGGTCTTAATTAACCATCGGTTTTTTACCCTACGCGTATTATAATTCCCATAATCTATTATAATCCATACAATCTCAGTGAAGGATTATGAATTGCTAGGAGTATATGTGAGTGTATTAGAACCTAAATTTTCTTAAATCTCAGCACATACTACTGTATCGTTTCGCATACCAAAACCTGAAAATACAACTAAGGAGATTTACTCAGTGCTTGGCTCTAAAGAATGCTATAGAAATATGTATAAGTCAGTTTTTGGATATCTAATTCAATGAAAAGTTAAAATCAAACAGATTCATCATCGTAGATTTTTGTCTATTTTCGCTTCTTGAAAGAAATTTCTTTAAGTCGGTTCTCAAGAAGGTCGAATCGATGTATCCGCAATGAACCTGGTTTTATATTTAACCAAGTACTCTGCCCTCACCTAAATGTTTAAACACCATTTTGGGTATATTTTGCGCTACTACAATAACAACAGTGTTTACAACAATAACAACAATAATTGAATTTTCCAGACCAATTTGGATGATATTAGAATATTATCAAACAAACAGGAGAAAGAAGCTTTTAAATAAACAACTATTAGGTATAGTAAAAATAAATTCATTATTTTTGCATTAATTGAAGGTTTTGTGTAGCATAGTTAGAATCATCCAATTTATGTCAGATACACGAGCCAGGCGGCTGAAAATTGATTTCATTTAGATAGACAGATTTATTTATTTAGAGATAGATAGAATAGATAGATTTATCTATGGATTTTTTTAGTTTGCCTAGCGGTTTAAGGTAACATAAATTTTATTTTTTCTGACTTTATTGAACTGCTTCATTGCTGAACACCTCCGCATACTCTCAACTAAGTGAGATTTGTATAAGTTCGTCTAACGCCTGTCCTCTACTACACCTGCAAGAATAACCTCTGTGGTTGCTAACCGCGAAACCACAAAATTTCAATGCTCAATAACTCACTCAAAACCTTTAACATGTAGCGCACATATGTAACTGCAAGATTTCACTGCCAAATGATTTTCCAAAAAGTAAGAACAAACAAAAACAACAACAACAAAAATGAGCTAAGAATGACAGCTACCGACAGAATATAACTGCAACTATGCCAAAGACCCGGTGCCATTGCCAATAATGGACATTAAACCTGACCCAGTGCGAAAGTGACGCTCGAAAACAATGAAGAACGCTATAAACAAACAAAATTAAAAAAAACTAAAAGAACATCGACAACACAAAAAATAAAACAAAAACCAGCTGTATGTGTAAGGAACTACCTAGAATTTTAATGTGAAAATATGGCGGTAAATTTGAACAACCACAACTATAAGTAAGCGCAAGTGAACCTAAATAAGTTCAAAATAAAAATCAAAATCAAAATTCAAAGCCAAAGCGTTCTAGGCTCTGCCAAAGTCATATTCTATGTGCGCTCCGTGTCAATAAATTACAAAAGCAGCGCGCATAGAAGACTGCTGATATATATACATACACATTTATGTGTATCAGTGTGTGTGAGTTAGGCTTCAAACCGTCAAGTCGATAACCTTAAACAACTATTTCCGTTCTAAACAAGTACAAGAACAATAATCTACATACATTTCTAGTTACCACAGCAGTGCAAATGTACACATATACCTACATACTTGTGTAAAATATGGTACTTTGCCACTGAGTTATGATATTTATGAGCGCACTTGGCCACACGCTATCTCAGAAAACACCGTAAAATACCTTTAACCTTCAGCATTTTGCTTTAGAGTGTTTTAATTTTTTTTTTCTTGAGTAAAAATTCTTTACATTTGACTTTTATGTGGGTGCGCGCTTCACTGCGTCACGTGCGAAGCGTTTAGAAAAAATGTTCATGATTATCTATAGCTTTGGGTTCGGGCTTGGAAAAGTTGAATGACTTAGGTGAGGTTTCTGTTAGATCAAAGCTATTTTGGGGTCTTGATAAGGTTATATACTTGGAAAAAATAATAAGACATTATTTATTTATAATTTATGTAAATAAATATTTAGGTTTAGATATCAAATACATACCGATTGTGTCCCAAAGTTTAATATTATACAAATATATTCAAATATATATTAATTTAAGACTTTTAACTACGACTTTTGAAAGGAGTTGTTACCTGAAAAGAAAAAAAATATAAGTTATAACTTTATATACATACATATACATAGAAATATACAGAAATAAGTTTTAATAATGTTATGAATTATCTCCTTAATTTCCACAGTATTTGCTAGGAAGACCCAAAATTATGCGATCTTCCACTTTTAGTTTGGAGCAACCAACACACAAACATTAATTAAAAGTATGACAAGTATAAAGACAAAATAGAATTAGCTATTCATAAACTTATTTTAATTTGATAAACAAAATACAGCCACCGTTAGCTTATCTTCATCTATATATATGTATATCTTCATCTATATATTTCATCTATATTTCCTTAAAATATGAGACTGAAGAGTTTAAAAAGACTATGCATAAATTCCATAAATACCGCAATGTATCACGCATTCCAACCTAATTAAGAGTATTGGGTAAACTCTAACTATCATTTATCCAGCTAGACACAGTCAAAGAGAGAAACTATAAATTATGAAATAACCCTCTAATAAAAATTTTTGAACTGTAGTAATATTGTAGCATAAAAATTTCCTGATTTGATCCTGCTTTGATCGATTTCTATTTGAAAATTAACAGAAAAAACAAAATTATTTCGGACAAAACAAAAAAACAACAGAGTAAGACTAGCTACGATGGAACAAAATGCATCCACCCATAATGTATATATAAAATTTAGTACAGAAAATCTATCTAGAATCCTTTCATCGGCACAGGTATTGCTCGTAGCAACAGCTATTTTTGGTATATATAATATAACCCCATAATAATGTATAATATAACCGCATAGTATACTATATAATCCCACCTAAGTTTTCAACCATTTTTGAAGCACTATAGCTACCACTACGAAATCCACAGCCAACTTCACATTATTTCTAAAGTACTATCATTCGGACCCAATGTATAATAATACCAGATAATATAAATAATACGTAACCTTAACCGAGTGGCAGTGTTCTATTGCAATAGGCTACAATAACACACGGTTTGAGCCGATGTAGACTTTTCTAAGTGCAATGCCACAGCATCTTCATGTAGTTACACAAAATCTTCGAAAAATTAAATACAGCATCTAAATCCTATGTTACTTTTTGCTACATTCTGAAATCTTTCAACGACTTATAAACGACAAGTCCATTTACACGTTTAGCTCTCGAATTATTTTTGCTCTACTCAAATTAACGATTAACTAGTGGATTCCATACTGATAAAGAACCTCAACCGGATCGTTATATTCCGAAACATTTCAGAAAATATGATATATCAAAGAACTCGTACATTCGTAAAACTCTTCCACAAGTTTATTAGATTTAGGTTTAGCTGTATATACGAGGTGTGTTCAGAAAATAACGGGAATGTTCTGCGACTTTAATGGCATAGCGAATAATAAATTCTTGCCTCAAGGTCAAGCGGTCAATAAAGAGTACGACCTACAAGTTCAACGCCGTTTGCATGAAGCAATCCGAAAAAACGCCTGGATTTGTGGTAAAATAATTCATTGCTTTTGCTCACTCTTCGTTGCTTGTTCGTGAATTCTTAACCAAAAGCAATAATGTAACGCTGCCCCAGTCTCCCTATTCGCCAGACATACCTCCGTGTGAGTTTTTCCTATTTCCAAAAATAAATAGAAACTTAAAGGGCCGTCGTTTTACAAGTATAGATGACATTAAAAGCACATAGCTGAAAGAGCTGAAAGAGACTATCCCAAAACTCGAGTTTGAGCAGTGTTTCGACGATTGGAAGAAGCGCTGGCATAAGTGTATAATATCGAGTGGAGACTATTTTGAAGGCGACAACATTAATGTAGACGAATGAATAAATATTTTTTCAAAAAACGAAAATTCCCGTTATTTTTTGAACACACTTTGTATATATATATTTCCATATATATAATAGCAATAGATCTATAAACCAGTCGCTAACTTTTAAAAGAAAATGAGGTATAAGAGTTTCCGTAAGAGCAAAATTTAATCTTTTAATCTAATTTCTTAATCCCATAAAGTGTTTTTCTTATCTTTTATACAGCTCTCACAAAAAATTTAATATTTTGTCACTAAAATCATACAGGGCATTTCAAATTTACTCAGAATCCATGTCAACAGTATTTACATTAATTGGTCAACTAGCTATCAATGGCTTTATGGTTATGAAACAACTATACAGAAGTTGAACCGCCGTTGAGCTTTCTACCGTTTTTTAGACTGATAAACATGTTAAAAGAAAAAGCTATTAGTAATTTTGAGATGTTTTAATTCTAGTAGGACCTCGCATTTGAAGAAAACTTTCGACACTGGTCGACTCTATGGATTTAGCTTCCTCTATTAGTATCTTTAAAACTGATACTCTATCCCGAACATAATCAGCTAATATCTTATGTAAAGTTTCCGTTGTACCAAGAGGAACAACTTAATGATACTGATTAACTAACTAACCTACTAAGAGTTGGTTCCCAGCTATATGTAATGTAAATATTGATATCTATATATAAAATGCACACTTTAGTGCAACAATTGTTTAATTCAAAGTAGTTGACATTGAATTAACGGTAATTTCAGTAATCAGTCTACAGTTGTTTAAATTTCACGATGCAAATGCGACACATTCATAATCTTTTAATAGGAAATAAATAAATGACACATCTCGGAGTATTTTTTATTGTCACAACACTTGTACTAATTACCACACTTACACCTAGAATAAAATAGATTTACAGTTAGTGACTGTTTTACGATGACCTTTAAGGTTTTAAAAAGCTTAAGTCAAGCATAAAACTGCACATTTCCCTTAAAAAAGGGTATTGCATCACCGAAATGTATGCTATGGAGTAAAGGTAAAAGACATACGAGCCGAGCCAGTTGTGCGGGTCAGAAAGTGGGAACCAACTGTCGCGCAATTATCGCGTTAGTCACGGTCATTTAAAAGGGAATTTTAAGAGAAAGAGAGTGAAAACAAAACATAAACATATAAAATTACAAGCAAAATTAGAGCAAATAAAATAAAATGAAACACGACAGACAAAGTGACGAACAAAAGCTATGTGTATCATCAAATGTGAGATAATAAAATATGCGAACAAATTTTCATGTAAAATGCGAAATGGGAGCAAAAGTAAATGGTCGAAAAGTTAAAAAAAATATATAATTTTACTGGTAATGCCTAAATGCTTCACAAATGTTTGTTATTAAATATAATAACTTGCTCACTCTATGTATTTGACTGAGTATCGCACTTCTTTAATTTTAACCGTAACATTTTACTTTGACTCACTTCGCCTTGCTTTGATTTACTTTGCCGAATTGTTTGCTTGAAATTCGTTTTGCTAACTAGAGTGTTGTAGCAATATATTTATTTACACGTCCCTCAAAAATTATGCGTGTGAAATTGTGCATATGTAAATGACTTTTGTAGGTGCAAAATTTTATGTAAAACATATGTAAATATTTTTGTTTATTTTATTTGGCATGTGAGAAAATTCACAGTGCGACATTTGGTATAAATAAACAAGTGAAAAAAAAATCAAATTCACTCACGTGAATAATTTGTGAGCGCTTATTTTGCTGATAACAAAGTTAACAGCAACATTCAACCCTTTCGGCTGTCATTATTACAACTGTTAACAGAATTAATAAAGCTCTCTATATTTTGAGTCAATGCACAAGTTTTTCATTATTTCATTCAACTTGTTTAACTATTGAACTGAAACTAGAGATATTTAATAAATTTTCAATAACATTGCGCAAATCTTCTCATTAGAAATATATAATATGTAATGGTTTAGATTACAGCTGTTAAGTAGATTAGAATTAACATCGAACTGTAAATCTGCATTTATAACTGTAAGTAAAAGTGGAGTTGAGAAAAACCTTCACTGAATATGTATTAGTTACGAACAATGCCCAAGTCACCGGTAAAGTCCTAAAGCTTTGATACTGAGTTTCTAACAGAGACCAAATTAACTCAATATAACTGCAACCTCAAATCGATTTAATTGAATTCAAAACAGGAGAAGGTGGGCATCTCGTTAAAGTGGTATAATAACTTGGCAGTCTATAAGGTTTAAACTAGTAGTATATTCGATTCGTCAATGTCCAAGGTTTGACGAAACCCAGACAGCTGTTATTGCAGCCAGGTAATTAATTTATTAAGGTATTAAATCCACCGATTTCGGTTTCCAAAAAAATATAATTAACGAAATTTAAAACATAATTGTACTCAAAGTGAAAGTGGCATAAAATAAATAGAACCCATAATTTTTACAATTTCATCAAGACAACTATCCTAGATAGCTTTATATTCTTGCAACTAGCAAACACAGTTTTTTTGCTATGAATTTTTTACTAATATTACATATAGTTTATTAGTTTTTATTATTTAGTTTTTATTATTATAGTTTATGAGAGAGTCCAAGCAAATCTTAAAACTATTAATAAATCTATTAGCAGAATTTGATACCATAATTTTAATATCGATATAAATTGATACAAAAGTGTCTACAGAAATTGCAAAAGGTTTTTTACATTTACACAATCACACAATTTATCAATAAAGTTTTTCCAAAGTAAAGCTTGACAATGCGTCTTCTAATTGAAGCAATGTTTTACCAATTGCAACGGAATCTAAAAATGTAAAAAACATGTTTAAAAAAGTCTCGAATTATTTTTATACAACAAAATGCAGTTGAGAAATTAATTTGACATGAATCCCGAAAAATCGGTTTACCGAAAATTGGTCCCGTAACTCCAGAATTATACTCCCATATAACAAAATGCAGTAGAGAAATAAATTAAACACCAATCCCGAAAAATCGGTATCCCGAAAAGTTAGTCCCGCAACTTCGATATTAAAAACTTTTTATTTCAAATAATGAATTGCATGAAAAAGCCAAAGCGAAATATATTCTAAAAAATTCAAACTAAAGTACTCATATTAATGTTATGAAGAAATTTTCAAACAAAGCTTGAACTCAAATTCCAATATCTGGTACTCCAACTTTTCGTAATATTTTTATAGCTGAATAACGACTCGCCAATGATGCACAGCTTACCAGTGACGATGACTGTAATGTTAGTGCTCCGAAGAGATGGTGATACCTGCCGTCGACAATGACGATTGATGGTCAAATTGTTTGAATTTAGGCCAAGCAGATGCACACACAAAACAAAAGACACGCGGTGACATATAAAAACTGTATATATATACATAAACATCTTATAAAAACCGAATTCATGTACAAACATATCGGTATATTTGTAGGTACCGTAAATTTCTAGTTATGCTTTTGGTTTGTACACCTGATATGTACAGTAATATGTGTAAAATGTGGACTATAAAAGAAATCTGAAAATAAAAGCGAATTTACGGCACAACAACAACAGCAGCAGCAACAACATACACTCATAGAAATAAAAATTAAAAATTTATTGTGGAAAATATAAAACAAAAGAAGGCAGTTTAATTGGTGTATAGAAAACCAGAAATTAAAAGCCATCAACTTCGTTAGTATGAGTATTAGCTCGCACACACACTTATATAATTATATGTATGTAAGAGCATAAAGATACCGTAATATATGTACGAGTAACTATGTGCACTCATACATGCCTGTAATTAATTATGTAGCATACATGAATGTATGTACATATATAAGTTACATATGCATATATACAAAACTATCTAACTGTATGTGTTTACTTGCATATTCTGTCCGTTAGTATCTGCAACTAGTATTTGCCAAGACTTGAAGCGAAAACAGGCGTTGCCGGCTTGGCCAGTGAAGCCATAAATGACTACAGGAAAAAGTGAAAACCTGTTGCTTTTGTTGTAAGTCTATTGAGCGACCATTGCTACTGGCTTTTGCTCTCATTACGTTAACGGTAACTTATTATTAGTTCATATAAAAGAAAATTGAAAGTGGAAATTGTAGTGTGAGTAAGAATCGTAACACAGACGGAGTTTAATGAAAAGCGAAATTTGTGCTTTTTAGTTATGAACTATAAGCCTTCAAGTTGAGGTAGGGAGTTGTGGACCTACTGAGTACCTATATTTTTTAGAACGCAGGTTTTGTTGAATCTCTGAACGTATATTTGGAACGTACCCTATCTCTCTTTTCAGATCTATTGCTGCCATTTTGATTCATATCCTATCTTTTTCACTACTTTTCACTTAGTAAATATAAAGATATTTCGATCAATAAATTCTAGAACATGTTTAGCGCATAGTTTCGTTCAATGAGTAGTATATAGCAATGAGGTCTTCGGATATGACTCCATCACAGAACAACAGTTCACAATCTGTTCGTTTCAAACGTGATAAGTTCAACAAAAATGATCTGTCTGCAGAATGGTTCAAATTAATGACCGATTTCTTCCTCCATAAGACTAGACTTTTTGCTACAGTTAGTCTTAAAGATCGAGAAGTACTCGAATAGAAGAAAAATCACAATTCGCTTACTTAAAATGATCGGTGAAATCAGGAGAAAATAACAAAAACCCTCCCATAATCCTTAAGTACGAAGTCAGTGTCTAAGACACCCACTTCAGAGTATAATTAACATTTCGTTAACTTGTTTCTTGGAAGAAGGAAGACAGAAGAACCATGTTTTTAGTGAAATATGCTTTAAGTTTCGTTTCGTTTCGTGAAAACGAACTTCTCTTGTAGAAGAAGTATTTGAGGTTATGTCAAATCCGAGCAAATTACTTACTTACTTATCTATAACATGTAAGCTTCTGAATGGAACGCCATTATATTCCCAAACTTTTCGTTTAGAACTTTTTAAGCATTATCAAGTTACTGACTTCACTAAATGGTGTTGTCGCAATTGAAATTTGAAATTCTCAACAGATTTATGAAAAATCTTACGGGCAATGTACAGTCGATAAAACATGAATTGAGGTTAGAATTGCATATAATAAGGTGTACGTCTTGAGAGTCTAAAAAACTTTCAAATGTATTCGAATAGCGCTCATTACCACTTTCTTCATGTTAAAAGTACGCTCGGAGTTCGAAACTAACAGTCGAGTGGGACTGGTATTAAAAAGGGTCACATTTCTGTCTGTAAATTCACAATTTAAAGTTTCTAGAAACATTATTTTAATAATAATCCATACTGGATAATATGGATATCCCAGTAAATATATTAAACAAGTTACAAATTTATTATTTGTACAATTGCCACCTGATTTTAGAAATAAGTTTTTTAAAAAAATATTTTAAAAATTAATATATCTACTGAGTTTGTGTATGGAAGGCCTTGACCAGTTTGAACTTGGAACGGGTTGTCACATTTATTAAATTAAAAAATTTTAATTAAATAAGCAAAGGATTGTAATATGAACATGACGAAGTATTTTAAGTAATCACAAATGTATTATTATCATAATATATCTTAGTGGCGTTGCCACCTGAATCAAAAATAAAATATTTCATTAATTTGTGCATAACATTTGGTGGCAAGTAGAACGCTAATGTCAAGCGAAAAAACAACGAATGGAACGCCATTCATAACAAAATTTGTTTGCTCAATCAAACATCTTACCGATTTTGAAAATATAAAATGTTTACAGTTTAAAACTGGCATTTCGAAACACGCTTCAACATTCTTGACACACAAGCTTCTCCGCAAATCTTAGAAATATTGCGTTGCAGCAGCCAAAAAAGTTACAAAACTGCCAAAAGTAACAACTGTATACTAGTTGCTGTTGTTGACATTTAGTTAAAATTTTTACTACATGATCATAATAATTTTATTGACGTGTTTAAACACTGGCACACCACAAACCTGCTGACCAACTTACACACATTTTTCTAATTAATCGAACAAAACCGAACAAAATATGCTGACCGGCTGAAAACCGGCTAAACTGCAGCAGCCAAGTCAACGAGAAACAGTAAAATTGGGCAAAGCCAACAACAATGCGTTTGATGCTGCGCATGGCTAAAGGAATGCATTGGGAAGTTCAGCCGCGTAAACTGGCTACATGCTTATATATATATGTGAGTATATACGTGCTGCATGTAAACGCACATTTGCGCCTAGCATAGGCTAATGTTAGCTTTAGATAGTCAATGGCACAATTTTGCGCATGTGCGACGCAAATAATTTTAATCAAAAGCGTTTACAGGTATGCACTGACATATGCGCTTGCATCTACATATGCGTGCGTGTATATGTAGTGTTTGTATAGTTGCTAAGTGACACGCAAGGAGGACATAAGCGTTGATCGCTTGTGCTTATAAGCACATATCAACATAGTAAATAAGTATGTAAGCAGAGCCGTGCAAGAAAACGATGCTACCGCCACCCCAATGGCGTGCATAACACGCTATGTGAAACAACAAAAACAAAAGCAAAAGCAAAAACAATGGCACCAAAGCCAGTTGTAGTATACCTGTAGTAGCAACTATTTATGCGCTTGCCTACAGTAAATATTTATTTTTATGTGGCCTTTGAAAAGCTCTTCGCCATTGCCATTGTGTGGCCGACCAGCTAACGACAACATAATCAGCACCATCAACAACAACAACACCGGTCGGCGCTCAACATTTTTGCCGATGAAGTTGGTTGGTTGCTTGGCAGATGATTTGTTCGTTGTTGTTATTATTGTTGTTGTATGTTTTTTGTTACTGCGTGCCGAATATGAATTATTCAAAGTTGTGAAATGCATGCCAGCTCGATTTTGGTGATGATCAGCACTTGTTTCCTGTCAATGTCTGTCGTTTTTCACCATGCATATAGATATTTTGCGAAATTTGCCATAAGTTGTTCGCTTTGCTAGTCGCCACATAAGTGCTAAGGTATGCTGCTGTTGTCATAGTGGGTAGAGTAGTGATATTGCTTATGTTATATACATATATTCATTTGATGAATTTTATTTGAAAAGACGTTTTTTGAAGAGTTAATAATATGGTTCTTGATAATATTAAAAATTAGTGCTTGCACCTTTATTAGTGTGTATCTTGATAGAGTCATATAAATGAACGTACAATAGTCTAAATGGCTAAGAAAGTCCTTTTTGTAATAAATACTCCTATTTGCTCCATAAAATGATTTATGATCATTTACTTAGCAATTTAGGTCAATTATATTATATGATCATAAATCGTATCTAAGATCGTATCTAATCGTATTTAAGATAAAAAGCACTTTCTTAGCCATTTAGACTTCTTATCATAAATTATAGTCAAAAGTACTTATACTTTCTCCATAATTTATGATTCTCTTCAGAGGAGGTTCTATTATTATTGTTGTTATTGTAACACACAAAGTATTGCTAAAACATTGTTTGCCTAATTGCCACTGTAGTAAGAATCCTTAATCGGATATCAATCCAGGTGTTTCGGGTATATAGATGTGGCTGTTTCGTCAAGGTCATATATTACTTGGTGTTGGATTGTCTTTTACCGACTTGGCCAAACTGTTTTCAGCTCAATCTATGGAATGATTTTTTAGGTATTCACCCAACTCACTTGTGGGTATTAATAATACCCAAATCATCGGAAACTTCTGACCCTTTATACTGAACTATATTAAAGCGCGCATTTCTCTCAAGGTCCGGACTTATAGCCGATTTTAGGATAAACTAAGAACAACTCTCCTTTACAAATACATTTAAATCTAAATGAGATCACTACACCCATATGTAAATCTCAAACATTTTTAGTTTTAGGAAAACAAACTAACTAACACTCAGAAAACGTGTTAATCATTATCTTTTTTCTCAAAATATCGAAACAGGTTGTCGGACCAAAAAAAAAGAAGAATTTCGAGGTAGGCCTAGAAGCCCTCCCCAAAGGTGGTGCCTTCTTGTCACATTGCCTACTGGAAACCAATAATGGTTGCACTTTGGAAGCTCTTTGATCCACAGTATCTTTGAGCACCATGCAATAAGGGTGTTGTCAGGAGACAAATTGGTCGTACGAAACGGAAACCGCTTTGATGTTAGGCTATATCGGAAACAGCGTATAATATATAAGGAAATTTTTATGTAGCTAAAAGAATAGTAGAGATAGATCCAAAGTAAAAGAGTAAGTACAAAGAGTAGTAATAGATCGAAAATTTTGTCCAAATTAAGGTTAATGGTCCTAAACACTCCTATGAAATGATCAGAATTGAGCAGTTGGGATAGTTTCATTCAGTTTCGATGTCCACAGCAACAGACCCAACTCATATACTCTCACACTTCCATATAATTTTTTAGTATAGCATAGTGTGGCGATTTTTAGTTTTTGTAATCTTTCTTTTTTTTTTTTTATGGGTTCAAATTATGCACTTGCCACTTAACACATTTCAAGTAAACAACACAATGTTGCATGCCGCATCATAATACATATTTAATAACACGATAATGTGATTTAACGGAAGTAGGACTGTATAAATTTTCCATTTGAGAAATTTTCACAAAAATTTCGTACATTTGCAGCACTCTAATAATTCCTTAACAGTCAATTGAATGGAGATTTTCACACCACCCGCGTTCGCTTTGCCACATATGGCAGGGAGAAACTACGGAAATTTACGCTAAAATGTATGAAATGTTAATATGAATGAAATTAGTACATATTTAGTACGCCAAGCGCCCAGCGACAAGGCATGCAAGGCGCTGCACCTGCGGCGGCGAGCAGCCGCAAACCGCATGTGGCAGCAAGTGAAATACAATCGGTGCAATTATGCATATAAATATGTGCATGTATGTATTAATGCATGTATATGGTGCATGTTGGGGCTACACGAGGATGTTGCCTTGCGGTCAACGGAGCGTATGAGTAACATTTTATCTGGAGCAAAGCGGCGTCTTCTGCCAAGACTAAAAAAAGTTGGACGAAAAGGTACGGCGAAAAGCGAATCGACGAAAAAGAAAAGCGGTTGCAAATAAAAACAACAACAACAAACAAGCAGCCAGACAAGCAAACAAATAAAAAACGAATCAGCGAAGTTGTTGTTGAGCAGGGAGTGCGGCAATTTCCCGGCAACATAATACACACATAGCACACTTACCGCTATATGCATACATATATACATATATACATACATACATGCTTACATATATCTGTGTACATTTACGTTCAGCTGTTTATGGTGTTGTAACTAGTTTGGTATTTTCATGCGACTTTCTGCGTTGCATGCTTGCTACACTTTAGGCGCGCGCTTGTAAACACACAAACACACAGCAGCACACATGCACAGTTGACTGACTTACATAAGTGGCACATAACTAGTAGCTTATGTGCACAAAAATACATAGCACCTGCTGCGCATGACTGCAGGCGTACGTGCTACAACAACATCTTACATATACACAATTATTGCCGCTGGTATTGGAAATGCTTTTGCTTTATTTCTAGCTTATTTGCTTGCTACTTATAATTACGGCTGATTGCAAAGTATTTGCGTTGTTTTGCACTTTCATTTCTGCGCTGTCTCAATGCTTCCTGCTTATATTGCCACAATTATTGAACGCTTTGTTTGTATTATTGCTGTTGTGCAGCCATATTAAAATGTAAATTATAACTTGGTCTGGCCACTCGCCACTCGCCACTCGCTCATGGCGGCTCATGGTGGCTCACCTAAATTTAGCGCGCTCTCATTATCGCTGCGCAATGGCTTTGTGCATTTTGCCGCGTGCCTCCAACTGGCTAACAGTTGTTGTTGTTGCCACTTTATTGTTTTCTTATCTATGCATATGCACCCATAGCATAAATCACCGCCGTGAAATGTGCGCCGAGAAATGCATTTCATTGTGCGGCTCATTTGCGGAAATTTTGCACATTTTGCATGCGCCGTGTCAGCGGGGCTTTGAGCGGCCGACGGCGCAGTCTACAAACGAATTTATTTCCAGTTTTGATTAATTTTGTTTTTGTTATTATGAAAAATGATTTGCATATAGCGTGTTGGTGAAAGCGTGCGGTTACCTATGTTTTGCACCATCATGGCACGTGCTGAATACTTTGCAGCACTTTTTTTGGAGAATTTAAATACAAAACTTCGAAAATATGAAATTAATAAGTAAGTAGTATTTTTGGTATTTTTAAGTGTCGTTGAATGAAGTTCGGCTTGAAGTACTGCAATGTTTTGGCTAACAATAGCATAGAGCAAGCTGATGTAGAAATAGAGAATTGGATTTAAATTTTGAATCTTTCTTTTTGAAGAATTTTTCTTGTAAAAGACCTCAATTGTACTGAAGCGCACATTATCTCTTAGATTGTGACGAATAAGTGGAGGAAAATCTCTTAATTTTACTAGAGAGGTTTACCACCACCAGAGTAGCGTCGAACCTAGCAGGCAATATCAATCCGCCGATAGTATTTTTTTCAAGAAAAGACTTCTCTCAAACATCTAATCCTTCCATTTAAAATCTGATGACTAACCCTTTATAGAGGCTTGAGTCCCCAACCAGAGAGTTGCGGGAGTGTATTTCAGGGAGCGTAATCAGTGGCAATGCAACTGAATCTTGTGAGCAGACCTCTCACAACTGAAAAATAGAAGCTTAAGAGGAGCTCCTTTCATATGTTCTGGTTAAGATATCACTAATGGTTAGAGCTGCCACAGGGGAAATGTGTTGTAGTAACAGTTCCAGTACAATGGCAGTTTATATAAAAATATGGATATTATTAACATGGCATTTAACTTAGTAAACGATTAATTTCTGTATAAAGTACGCAAATATCGCCTTTTACGATATCTGTGGAACTAACTGATATAATCACGTATAAGAGAACATGTTTGCGTTCGATTAATATTTCCGTACAGTCTTGTTAAGCAGAATGAGTGTGTGCCCTTATACATACCCCAACACATATGACATACCGTAATGAAGTTTTTTGTGACAGTTATAAAATACAATATTTCCATTCTTCCACTTCATATAACTTCAAATCTTACGGCTTCGCCATTGTGAACTGATCCGTAAGTAAAAAAAAAACAATCTCCAATATGAAAGCTAATGATTTGTAAGCATAGCATATTCAATGCATTGAACCACGCATGCGGAGGCATGTCTCTATAAGAAATATTGGATCATAAGTAAGAGTACGTTTAGACAAAGCAACAATTGAAAAACTTCCAAAGATTATGTGATCTTCCCTATATATCTAACCAGAAGTGGAACCGACCGAGTAGATCAATCCGATTCTTGAATGGAATGTGAGTCAAAAGTCGAATGCTTTTTCGATAAATATCTAAAAATTACGTAACAGTCATGAGCACATGAGTAGGAGCTCACTCGATGGCTCATCGACACACAATATCATACTTACAAACTTTTGTTGATATAAAAAAGCTTTTCATTAAAATTCTTTTCTCTCTATGTGGTGACCTAAGGCTAGAAGAAACCTTAAAAAAATTTGAAGGTAATCTTGAAACCTTCATATAATAAAAGCATCAATCACAGCCTCAGACATTACTCACTGTGGTGGAATGTCCACCAGTTAGCAACAAATATTTGTTTAAAAAATTTTCTTTCACAAACTACCGTTATAATTTTACAAGTGCTTCTAAACTCCACCTGGCATCCCATAGCGACATAAGTATCTGTACATTTTCCTAACGTTGTCACTATTTGTCAATATTTTCATTCAACTTCGATAGCTTTTGTGTATCCAACGAGTATGTGGATACTTTGACATTTGCATATTTGCTTTTGACGCCAGCTAACATCCAACAGCCAACAGCAGCAGCTAAGCAGCGGAAGGCACTTGTAGTGTCATGAGAAGCGAATGATAGTAAACTAAAAGCCAAGTTAAGTCACCAATTAAGTCTGCAGTCTTTACACTTTATATGAGCTCGTATTTCTTTGAAGTTTTAAAGGAATGCCCAGTGTCTCTCAAAGTTTATTTTAAACATATTTTGAATTTTACAGAGATGCATTTTCATAACTTGAGTTTTAAATGTTTAAAAATGACATATTTTGCAAAATGATCTTAATCTGGGGACTAATGAAATTAAGGGATTATCTTTCCATGATAATAATGTGCTCTCGTGTCAAAAATGGGGAAAATCTGGTAAATACTTCCCATAGCCCTCATATACCTAATATACGGATTTTCAAACTGTGGGTAGACTTTATACCATATATTTCGGTCAATATGTAAGATATCTTAGCAAAATTACTTGAACGTGTAATATCGAAAAAACCACAGTTTACTGCCGAAAATGTGTGAAATCGGTCTATGAATTATCCCAGCTCCTATATACTACATACAATGATTTTCGCTATAGGAGCAGACTTTATGTCGAATATGTCGGTCACTGTGTTAGTTACCTTCACAAAATTGCGTGAAAATATGTTCCCTAATATGTTTGAATAATGGAAAAGGTTAATGTGATCAGTGTAGATCTTCCTCTATCACAAAAATGTCCGATATAAGAATTCCCGACTTTCCATCTGACTTTAAACCGTTCATATTGGTCAATATGTGTGATATTTTAATGAAATTAGTGGATATGTTTTCTTAAACACTATATTATTTCGCGCCAAATATAAAATAAATCGGTCTAGCCCATGGTCTAAGCCGCTTATTTCTAATATAATGATCCTTTTTCTTTTCTCTGGTTGACTTTTTCCTCATGTATCTAATATTTTCAATTAAGCCACATTGATTGAGTTTATATCGCATATATCACTTTTGAGTTAATTTGATAGATTTTAATATAAATATCTTGGATTCGAAACAAAAAATAGCGACGAAAGTACATGAGTCTATGGCCTGTAATTTAAGTTAATAAGATACCAAATATGATTGCAATCCATTGACAGTTTCATCAGATAATGAATGTTGAATTCTTCCGCAACATTTTTTAATATAAAGTTATATTATCAAACCACAAATTTAATAAAAAAAAAAAGACAATCAATTTTAAGTCTGCTGTTCTTCATTGAGCGATGGTGCCGGAGATTAAAAATCTTTCGAATTTTTTTTCCATCATAGCAATCCTGCAGACTATATAAGTGGAAGGAAATTAAACGTTCCAAGAAAAGATCTTTATTTAAAAAATTTTGTAATTTTATTTACTACGTAATTTATCTAATTTGGTTAAAAAAATAATAATAATTTTTGTAAAAATAAAGGAAAAATTTAAGAATTTTTTAACGAAAACACAACTTAATTTTAATTTCAGTTTAATTTTTTTGTTTTAATTTTAATTTATTATTTCCTTTTTGATTGCAATGTAATTTTTCAATTTCAAATATTTCTATTTTGAAAGAATTTGTTAAACTTGTATTCTGGATTTTTAACTTCTTGAGACCTTAAACAAAAAAGTAAGAGTGATTTTTACTTTAAGTCACACAGTCACGTTTCAGCAAAGCAGCCGCTAAAAAAATTTTAAGGAAAACTAGAAAAAATATATACATAATGTATAACTATGGAACAGCAATACCAACAAATTGATGTAATAAAAATTGTAATTTTTAGTTTTTCTGCTCTTTCATTTTCTATTTTCAAGACATTTGGCAGATGTTCATATATTTTATTACCACGTTTTATTATTTTAGAAACTCGTATTATTAGGCACACACACATGCACATACAGGCACACGTATATACATTAAAAATATTTGTGGCGCAGCCATTTGACAATATTAATTCAATTACACTCATATAAGTGTGAATGTGTGTCGAATAACTGTGTCTACGCGCATCGGCGAGCACTTGACAATCACATTAGCGCATACGCTAACGCTTTTAACGCTTACGTTGACATTTGCGCTTCAACGACGACGCCGACCAAATGCTGGCCACAGACATTTCACTTTCATTGCATTATATTTATATATATATATATATATATATATGTGAATGTTGTTTTTGCTATTGTAACTATGCTTTTCTTTATTGCACATGTTGTGTTGTGTTGTTGTTGTTGTTGTTGTCCCGCTCTTCCATTCGATCAGAAAATGTAACAATATGCAATGTTAAGGCTAAAAAGTGGTAAAAGTAATTTTCGCAATCGCTCAATTTGAGTTTATTTGGAAAAAAGAAAGCCATCAGCCATCAGCCATCAAAGTCAGCAGCCTACCAGCCACCAAGCGTCCACCAGCGTTCGCCAGCATTCAGCGTGCGTCGTTCACTTGTGCTGAAAGTGAAATTATTGAATTGCGCGTGGAGTTGTATTGAATTTAAGTTGCTGATTTGCATGGCAAAAGCTTGCAGATAGTTGTTGTTGTTGTATAGACAACCGCTGTGTGTGCATACGCAAGTGTTTACCCCCCGAAAGCAAGGTGTAGACAGGGGCACTTTGCGGCGTTGTTATGCAGATTTTTCCGCTTCTGCTGCTGCTGCTCTTCTTCTTCTACTTGATCCACCATAATCACATAATATTTTGCAAGCATTTCGCGTTTGTATTTTCACTCGGATTTAATAATACCTTTCACGTTGCGGCAGGTCGTTGACGATTGCATTTTGTGAGCGTTGAATAATATTTAGCGGCAGTGTCAGCAATATAGGGTATTTCAAAAGATTATAAGCTATTATAAATATCAAAACTATTACTATTATAAATATCAAAAAATAGAATAAATAAACTATAAATTAATAAAAGTAATGAACAATGCAAATTCGTTACAAAAGGTTCGATGAATAAGTCTGGAGGAAGACGAGCATTTTAACTTTATCATGCATAATAATTTTGGAAAATTACCGTTACATGAGAGCTGACAATGGCTTAACTAATTGGAACAATACACTTCCCTGTTTTGCAAGTGAAACCATGTAGTTTTCACATCATCTATCAAAAGTAGTAAAGATCAGACCTACTTAGAGTCCTGGTAATTTATCTGAAGTCATCAAAATAATCATCATTTTGTTATTTTCGGTAATTACCATCGCTAAGGTTCCTTATATGGCACGCATATCTTTCTTTTGAATACACCAAGAACCACTTATCCGAGTATTTTCATCACCAAAGTATCTACACCTTATAAGAGAACGACTCCCTTACTATGGACTTATATAGAGTTGTCTAATAAATAAATATGCTAATTCCTATTTTATTTCACTAAGTCCAGTACTCTAGATCGCTTGTATGACACTTCTAGTAATCATTACGGATGGTCATACATGAAATGGAAGTACAAAGACCCGTTTAATGAGGAATTTCGAAGATAAAGCACTTTTAATATAGACCGATCTGGACTGTGGGAAAACAAATCGGAGTTTCTAGTTCACACATCCTACAATTAGACAAAGAACAGCTAGAATGGGCATACAGATATGTTTAAATTATTTGCTCCAACCTCTGAATTGATAGTCTCTGGTCGTAAGCAACGGCTATGAGGAATCCTTCAGATCCTTTTAAAAAATTAACAGACTAAGAAAAGTTTCTGTTCTTCTTCTATTTTCTACAGAAAAACATCCTGAGATGTGCGGCTCTATAACAATTTTGTTAATAATCTATATTGTGATAGAGAAAAATTTTAAATTTCCAAGTAACTGCTTGTTTTTTTCTTTCAGTTCTAATTTATGGTAGACTTAGTTCACAAATGAGTACAATAAACCACCCCACATTATAGGCTTTTCATATATAGTTCAGAGTATTCATCCTATTAGAATACAACGGACGGACGTCTCTCGTATTTTTTGGAAAAACCTTTTTTTTTTTGTTTTAAGACAGTCTTTTCTTATGAAACAAAGATTGCCGATGGATTTAAACCTAAAACCCAATAGAAGTTTAGATTAAAACACGGAAGCTCTGTAATCATCAATTAGGAAGTCGGGTTTTCGTACCGCGTTTCAAAAATTGTATTTTTCATGTGCCTTCATCTTTGTAAAAACAACTGTGGAATATGCACAGAAAAGTTCCAGCAAATATACATTTTCGGAGCGAAAATGGTCAGCGAATCCACAACCGCTTAGTACCGCTTAGTAACAAAGGATCAGTAAGTCTCGTTATTGTTGTTGCTGTAGCAGATGAAAACGTTCTAAAATTATTTTGAGGAATGCTATCGAATTGATAGTCCTTGGCCGGAAAATGTTTCGGACCCTTTGCGATAAACCCGACTGCATTGGAACGGGCTCATGTAGTCTGGTCTACTAATTTAATGGGTGAGACCATGAAAATATAAAAGGAAATATGTGATATCAGTCTACAAATCGCGCTAGATGTTGCATATATTATATAGATGGTAGACAAAACCCTTTATGATTTACATATAGAAGCAATACCTCGACAAAACCAAGCTTTTGCACTAAAAAAAGTTTGCCACTTATTGATTGAACTCTACTATATGTATTTGCCGTTTTGCAGACCTTACTAAACAGATGGCCACCAACTAAGCCGGTACACACTTAGTTCAAAGGCATGCCATTCATAAACATACATACATACACATGTTTTACACGCTGATTTGCATAAAACGCGTTTCGCCTACCACGCAAAAGAGCTCCTCCAGTCCAAACACTCTAACACAAAATATTTCTAACAACCTCGCACACGTGGACTGAGTAAAAATACGTATATTTTTACCAAAGAAAAATACAACTACAGCAACAAAAAACTAGTTTAACAACGTCACGACGAACATCTTCACTTCAGCTGCCAACTTCCAACTGCCACATGAGCTCTATCATCACCGGTTGCTTCACTTTTGCGTTTTAGCGGCGGAGCGGCTCAGCATTTCATAATTAACGTATTATTTAAACCGCCACTAGCACATGATTACATTTCCCAATTTGAATAAAGTATCGAATTTCAGCACGCACACAGCGGTGGGATTTTTTGAAATTAAGCCGGTATAAAATTAATTTTAATACCAAAAAAAATAAAAATACAAATGAAATTAAAAAATAAACTGTAAAAACTTAAAAAAGTAAAATTAATTAAAAAAAGTTAAGAAAAGTTAAGAAAAAATTATAAAGAAATAAAAAAATCCTTTTTTTGGTACTTAAAAAATATTTAAAAATTCGAAATTATAATAAAATCACTTTAAAACACAACATAAAAGTTATTTGCTAGCAGAAAAAGTGTGAAACTAGTTTTTTTTGTTGTTTTTGCGCATCGCTTAATGCGCGGAACGTGCGTTTGCTTGGCTTTCTTCTCAATTTCAGGCGTTCGCCAGTGCTGACTTACCCGCTAAGCTTGTACGCGCTTGTAAACATTGATTGTTAATGTGTTTTTATTGTTGTTATTGTTCTTCGCTATGTGATCATCGCTTCATTAGTTAATATTAATAGCATATTTTTGGTATATTGACACACACACACACATACATATGCAGTTCGTATGAATTTCATTATTTTGGCTGCTTATTCGTGTTTTAATTTAATTTGTTTGCCCGTTTTTTATTATGGTTTAATTTCATCGCTGCTTTTTTAGTGTTTTTTTAACGATTGTCATATGTTTTTCGTTTTTTTATTTAATTTTTTTTTTTTCAAATCCACCTCTCTCCCAACAAAGCTGGTTTTGTGTTTATTAAATAATTGTTGTTCAATCTTACTAAACCTTTATGATTTGTATACATATGTGTGTGTGTGTGTGTATGTGTAAAGAGAGTTGAATTGAAATTTAAAATTTATTCTAATTAGCATAAGTTTCGTTTTTCCTTCTTTCTAGCGCTACTCTTTCTTGTAAAAGTTATGAAATCTGTCATTAACTTACAAAAGTACAACAAAAAATAATGGTATAATACATTTTTGAAATTACTGGAATTCAATTCAACAATTTATTAGCATTATGACATGAGCGTTTAGTTAATATGCAGCATTCAAATGTAAATTAAGTTACAAATTATGTAAGCTGAATAGGTTTTACTTTTAAAAATGATTGAAAATAGGCGTGGAAAGACATAAATAAAGATAAATATAATTTACATATGCATATAGCAAATGTTCAACGCAAGTTTTAAATTTTTTAACATTTTTTTTTTTTAAATTTTTTATTATAAACAGATCCATACTAACAGAAATATACACTTGTGTTTATATTTAAATTAGTAAAAAAAATAATTCTTATTTTCAATATCTTCAATACTTCCTGTTCTCCAGCCAATTTCAACAAGCATCAATTGCTTACTTACACTTTATTCGTTTTTCTCTTCTACTTACTTTCTCATTATTTTAACCTTGAAAGTTCACTGAACTTGCTTTCTTAAGAAATTTCTTGATAAATATGTCATTACCTCTTTCGTATTGGAATTTTGTAAAATGGTTGCTTTTAAAAAACAAACTGCGCATTAATATCCATATTCTTTTTTTTTGTTGTAAGAACCTCAAAGTATGCAAAACGAATTCGCTGCATAGGTTCTTTGTTAATTGAAGAAATTTATTAATTAAATTATATGCATACGTATTATTATGTTACTATATGGATTTTAAGTTAAGTTATTAAATGTATTAACTTATGAAAACAGTAGATTCAAGTGCAGCTACTTATAGGCTACCGTTACACACTTCACAACATTAAAATTAAAGCTTTTAAGTTAAGAGGAATATCTTGATATCAAAAAGTCGGTAAAGTAAGAAACGATAACTATTCGGTCATCCAAAAGGACAACAAATCTGCTTTGAGTTCAGTTTCTACACATCGATGTAGGAAATACTGCTAAGCAATAATAACAATGCTAACATATCAAAACCTTTGGACATAACCTAACACTTTGTGCATTTCAGGGTATAGATTCTTCAGTTGACATTTTAAATTCAATCAGATGAGAATCGGAAGAGTTTCTATAAAAGCTTTGGCAGAGCCCAAATTGGAATTTTCATTTCCAGCTATAACCGTTAATTATTTTCGCCATTGAGGGTGATGACTTCTAGTGAATGTAAGCGCACACCCATATTCTTCTTAAGAAGACTATGTGGAAATATTAATCGAACTTTGCCCCAATGAAGTTTTTGGTGACAGTTGTAAAATATTTCCGTTCTTCCACATCATTCAACACAAAATCTTTCGGTTTTACCATTGTGAACTGATCCGTAAATAAAAAAAAACCACTCTCCAATATGAAGGGTTATGATTTGATAGCACAGCGTATTCAATGTAATGAACCACGCATGCGGTTAATGACTTGGAAATTAATGCAACTTCACGTGTTTTCAAAAGTATATAAAACTGACAGAAAAAATATTTTTTAGGAGGCAGGTCTCTACAAGAAATATTGGATCATAAGTAAGAGTACGTTTAGACAAAGCAACAATTGAAAAACTTCCATATATTATGTGAGCTTCCCTATATATCTAACCAGAAGTGGAGCCGACCGAGTAGACCAATCCGATTCGTGAATGGAATGTGAGTCAAAAGTCGAATGCTTTTTCGATAAATATCTAAAAATTACATAATAGTCATGGACACATGAGTAGGAGCTCACTCGATGGCTCATCGACTGACAATATCATAATTACAAACTTATTGTTGATATAAAAAAGCTTTTCATTAAAATTCTTTTCTCTCTATGTGGTGGCCTAAGGCTAGAAGAAACCTTAAAAAAACTTAAAGGTAATCTTGAAACCTTCATATAATAAAAGCATCAATCACAGCCTGAGACATGACTCACTGTGGTGGAATGTCCACCAGTTAGCAACAAATATTTGTTTCCAAAATTTTCTTTCACAAACTACCGTTATAATTTTACAAGTGCTTCTAAACTCCACTTGGTATCTCATAGCGACATAAGTATTTGTATATTTTCCTAACGTTGTCACTATTTGTCAATATTTTCATTCAACTTCGATAGCTTTTGTGTATCCAACGAGTATGTGGATACTTTGACATTTGCATATTTGCTTTTGACGTCAGCTAACATCCAACAGCCAACAGCAGTGTCGTGAGAAGGGAGTAATAGTAACCGAAAAGCTAAGTTAAGTCACCAAACAAGTCTGCAGTCTGAAAGCATACATCGAGCTGTATTGTTATTGCATATATGTTTTTGTAGATAAGTGTGCGTTCGATTTGCCATTTGGCTGCTGCAGGTTTCTGTTTTCGCAACTCGCTCGCTTTTTAAACACCACAGCGTGTTAGCGTTACGAATAAATATTTAGCTAAGCTACTCACTATTTGCCTTAATACTCTCCTCTGTGGTTAAACATATATATTTGCATATGAGTGCGCACATATGTATGCTGTTATAAGCGTATTTTATAGCTGAGCAAATAGACTGACTGCAAATCTAAGCTACATTTTACTCAAACACACATTTTTCTCTTAGTAAACTGTTGAATTTTTATTTATTTATGTTATTTTATTTTATTTCAATTTATTTTTATTTTACTTTTAGTTTTCTATTGCTATCTCAAACGACTCAAACTACATGTATACATAACCAACAACAACAAACACATTGTTTGCTATTCGTGAAACGTTTGTGTATAAATGCGAATTATTGGAAATTAAAAATTGAAATTATACATTGCGTTTATTGCCAGTGGCGCGCAAAAGCAAAAACAGTTTATTCTGCATTTCTATGCACACGTTCAAACAATTGTGTATGATTGGTAGTTTTGAAGCTACTGAAATTAGCTTTAATAGCTATGATTTCGCTCAAGTCCTTGAATTAGAAGTATGTAGTGTTTAAAATGAAATTATCATAACTAATTGTGATGGATTTTATAGATTATTTGGTTGATTGGAAATACGTGTGTAGTTCTATTTTTAATTTTATTTCATATTTTGCTTGATTTCAACTTAAACAACTGCCAGTTATATTTTCCGCTTCGATTCCATTCAACTTTGCAGATTTGAAACGAATTGGTTTTCACTTCTGAGCTATTCTGTACTGTAATTCGGTTTGAAATGTTAAAGAATTCAATTTTTAAATATATTTACATCGAAAAAATACTTTCGAGAAGAAAAAATATTGTGTTGGTATGAAAATAAGGAACGCCAAATGAGTTTAATGCCGACAAATCAGTCAAAGTTTTCAAAACATCTATATTTTTGTGTCTTAAAGTACATTACAGGATCCTAAAAACATTAGTCAGTTTGTAAAATCGTGAGAAAAAATATTTTCCCTGTCCAAACTGCTGTAGTGTCATAGCGTTTGAGTCAGTCCGCTTCAGCGCGTAAAACTTTAAACAAGTTTCGCTCGAAATTGCATCTTTCAAATCAAGTGACGATGCTACTCGGAGGCTATAGCACGTATCCACTTGAAATTTTAACTTTCGCTTTTCCGTACGAGTTTTGGTTATTTTTGTAACTTTTTTTATAAAGAATTTGCTGTCAGTTTTTTCGGACGAAAATTTTACCTTTTTTAACGGGACCAAGTCCGCCATTTTGCGAAAAATGTATATAAGCTAAAAACACGCGTACTTTACTAGCCAGTCTGTATATTATGTAGATCTAATCTAACCTTTTAAAAGATGCAGATTTTATCACTTTGCACCAAAAAAAATTTTACTTCTCATACTATTGGAAATAAATGCCCAGTTCCACGTGGAGAAGATTCAAACGTTTGATTTCAACGCTTAATTTACAACAAAATATGATTATTGGGTATCTTTATATTTATCTGGAGGACAAATAGACATATAAGTTCAAAAACTTTACTAAAGTTAGAGAAGAAAGTAATAAAAATGTTTACCATATGGTTCTCGTTACGAACTCTATTGAGAGTTCTCATGTTCTAACCATCAACCCAAAGATAAAAATTCTAAGTTCATATGATAGTATTTACCACTTTTTAGACCTTTCAAAGTCTTTTTTCTCTAAATTAGACAAGACAATCACATACATTATACAGGTCTTCTCTTTTATTCTTTAACACTGCTTATTCAGCTAGGAATAATATTAGGCTTTAATTTTAACGATTTAACATCATGAGCTTAAATTATTATAAAATCTCCTCTACTATAGCTAGAATCCTAACGAAGATTTATTTAAGTGAATAAATTACTACTACTTTGTATTCACTGGTTCACCGAGTAAAATTCAGTGACTTATTATTTTCGTCTATGACTTTGTTTTTGGCATTAATTATATCCGGAAAGAGGACGTGTACAGGTCCAGATCCACCTTCATTCTAACCGTCCGTTTAACAGCTTTATAAAGCTAAACCTCATCTAGGTAGTTAGGTCAGATGTTAGGTGGATCGCAGTGAAGCCTCTCGACACTAACGGTATTAAGGGGCAGCGAAATAAGTTTCCGTTGTTTCGCAATTTCAATCCCCCCTTATATACGGAAGCCAGAAGCACCACAAATTGAACGTCGTGGCACGTATGCGTAAACAAATAACTGTGGCAGTGATAAAAAAATTTAGTTTAATTTATCATTTCTGATAATTTCCATTTTAATGCAATTCTCACACGAATTTTGTTATTGTCATTGTATCGTGGTAAATGCTTTAACAGTTAGTGGCACGCGTGGCTTTTCTGCAAATTTGTAATATGAAATGTAAACTCAAGAATGGCTGAACTGCTAGCAGTAGTAGTAAGTAATATATACACATACACACGCATGTCGCCTCTGCGCGTACGCTTGATGGCAACAAACAGTATTTCCGGCCGTCAGCGCGTGCACAAAGGTCACAGCAAAGCGTCGCAAAAAGCAATTTTATGCAAACATACACGCGTACATATATTTATCTAGTCTATAAGAGCAAAATGAGCAAACTATTTTAACTGCAAACATTCTCACATATATACACACTGAAGCTGGCTAGCGGTGTGGGAAGCAGCGGAAGTGATAAAAAACAGCAAAATGCAAACACACTTGTATATGAAAACAAAAATACAACAATATTAATTAATGCTCTGCTTTTTATTGCCCTTTTTTTTGCATTTTGTTTGCATTTTGTTTCATTTAGTTTTATATTTTCATAGATAAATCGTGTTACTGTAGCGTCTCTGCTTCAGAAAATCGGCAATTGATGACTTGTCGTGATTTTACCGTTACCGTTTCTCAGCAAATTCAAATATATTCGATTAATAGGCGAATTCATTAAGTTATTGGTGTGATAAACTTTTACATACTTCTCAGCGAGTAGATTTACTATTTTCCGTTTATCTACAAATATTATAGCGGTTAACCGCTCCCATGAAAATTGCTGAGTAAATGCAAATTAATTTATTAAATGTATGAATCATGCGATTGTTTGCACTTGTTCTTAAAATATTTTTAAATTACTTCTTCATAATTTCAACAGGACACTTTGAGGTTATGGAAGGCCTGGTATAAGTCATTAAAACGAAGTTCATAAAACGAACTGACCTATATAACATAAATGAAGTCTTAGTGATAACGCTAATGGCTGTTTAGAAAATCCTATTACCTAAGAATCTTTGAGCATTTTACAGTAGACAATAGAAGTAAATATAATATGGGTTTTTCGACCTCACACTAAAATATAGCTGATTCGAGCCAATCAAGTTATCAGAACTATCTATAAGTACGGCTCAAAATTAATAAAAATTCCTTGAAAATGGCTTCCCAAAGAAGGCGCATAGCGAATAGATTCTTTCATAATAAAACTTTCTTTAATAAAACGAACTGACCTATATAACATAAATGAACTCTTAGTGATAACGCTAATGGCTGTTTAGAAAATCCTATTACCTAAGAATCTTTGAGCATTTTACAGTAGACAATAGAAGTAAATATAATATGGGTTTTACGACCTCACACTAAAATAAAGCTGATCCGAGCCAATCAAGTTATCAGAACTATCTATAAGTACGGCTCAAAATTAATAAAAATTCATTGAAAATGGCTTCCCAAAGAAGGCGCATAGCGAATAGATTCTTTCATAATCGTATAAAAGGAAATGGCTTAATGGCTGACCCAAAAAGCAACTATAGATTCGATTCCGTAATTAAGGTTCAATTATTCAGCTAAATCTTGTGGGAATGAGGATACAATGGAATTCGACTAATAACGGAAGACATATCTCAAAGTAATTTTTTTGTCGAAAGGAGAGCGAGCAGTGTGAGTTTATGTTTCGTGAACCGCATAGTTGGACCTGGAGTTAAAAAATTAACCGTTTATTTGCAACTTCGACTGCAATACTAACTTGAATTTAAGAAACTTTCGCAACCGTTGAAGGTCGCAACCGGTAATTCCTATTAAGGAACTCAATCTAATATCAACTAAATATAATAAACTCATTTATATAATATAGGGATATATTTTATATTTATAGTTTTATATTTTTCCTCGACTCGGACTCGAAATGACTTGGAGAGTTTGTCCAGCAATTTTTGATCGCGTTATGGAAGGTCGAAGGAAGAATCGACTGGATATTATTAGAAATCTTTTCACATCAAAACTACATAAAGTCGCCGAGAAGCGACCGTCAATACCGAAAAACATTTTTGAGAACTTTTTTTTCTAAACCGGAATTTCCTAAACCGGAATCCCACCCTGTAGCCTAGACACACTCAATATACCGGGTGGTGAGGGTTGAGAGAGAAATAAATTTAGTGAATGGAATTATTTTATGAAACATTTTACGGATATTCAATAAAACTAACCGAATGCAACTCTGGCATAATATCCCCTTATAGCATAGCATTCCTGAAAAATTTTATAATAAACAAAATTTTTTTTTTTAATTTTTGTCGCAGAAATTCATTTCATTTGCCAGAAATTCAAAAAACAAACCCAAACAATTAGTTTATTGCATCCTTTTACTCGCTAACAGTCACCCCAGCAAAAGAAGGTAACTTGAAACGCATATTTCTTTTAGAACGCATTCATTTCCTGTTTTTGTTATTGCTATTCTGCAAATTTTCACAGCCATAAATTTTGCATAAAGCCCGAAATACTTCACACAAAAAATCACCAAGTGGGGAGAACCAAATTTGTACCGAGTGCCACACACAATGACTCGCCATTAACCGAAAAAATTCCCGCTAAATGCGATGATTTCACAGGAATTCAAGCACCAAATGGTCGTATGACTGGACTGGTTCGCCCAACCAACTCGAAGGGTATGAAGAATATGAGTAAAAAATATGTTATAATTCAGTGTGAAGTATCACTCATTCAATCAGCCAAGAACTTACCTTGTGGCTGCACGACAGCAAGCAGCGAAGCCAGCAACATTAGCAGCAGGCCGCCGTGGCCGCGAAGCGCTGATATTCCCATGCTGTATGCGACTGCGCCGAATCCGCTCTATGTGTGTGCAGTTCTTAATTGTTGTTATTATTATTTAATTTTTTTTATGTTTCCCCCGTAGTTGAAACAGTTTTTTAAACAACTTCTTTTGTTTTGTTGTTATTGTTAAATTGGTAAATCCTTTGTTAGCCGAAAATTTATTAATTAATTTTTTGTTACACAAAAACCCATTTACTGATTTCGTGCAATGCACTTTTTGTGGCGTGTATACATGTAGTGATCTGTTGTTATTTGAATGTTTATTTTATTTTTTTTTCTTAATTTATTTTGTTATTACACCTTTGTATAGCGGCGCGATATTTTTTTTTTTTATTTAATTTTCACATTTTAAAATCCCGTTCAACATGTAAATAAAAAAATTTTAATTGTACCGTTATTTTAAGTGAGAAAAAATGAATATTGAACAAAGAATATCTGCGCAGTTAAAAATAAAATCGTATGCAACGCGAGATCAGGCGAAAATAAACAGAAAAACAAGAAGTGAAATATAAATGTAATTGCTTAAAAAGCTGCTGGCTCAAACGAGTAAACTGCAAGTGCCACGCATCTATATATACATATATAAATATTATATGTAATCTTGTGACAGCGTTCTCAAGGTTATGCGCAAAAGCAAGTCATACACAACATTGGGTATGCTCGTATGTATGTACTTATATAAGTATGTATGGTGGTTTATTTTTCAATGCGCATGCGCGTAAGAAATGCAGTTCGTACTATTGTTATCGTTGTTGTTATAACTGGCAATTGCAACTGATTTATTCATTTTAGCTGTTCCTAGCCTAGTTATTGTTGTTGTTGCTAGTCAATGTGTTTTTCTCTTCACTTTACTGCTTATAAAATTTAAAAAAAAACAAATTTTCTAAAAAATATTTTTTGTTCAAAAAATAAATATGTTCATAAAAAAATAAGTATAACGTACTTTAGAGTTTATTAAAAATATATATTAATTAAAGACTTCTCAAGAACCTTTCTCAAAACTTTTATAAACTTCTCACGTTCGGCATGTATTCTCTTATGCTCTGTTTGATACGAAAATTATGTCTATGGTTGGCAACCACTTTATTGAAAAAATATTTCAGTTTCTAATATTTATTTCTGATTTTTTTCGAAAATTTTGCTCACTTTTACATCCTTCGTTAGGTGGCAACGCTATTTCACAATATGTCTAAGTTAGAGATTCATAGAATACTTTTCGGATGGCTTTCTAAACTTTCTTAATTTTTACATCTTAGCTAATAGTTTGTGCAATTAAAAATTTTTTCTTAGGTGGTAATTCCGTTTCAAAATATAGCTATGCTGATCATTTCTATATTTCTTTACTTGCATTCTTTTTCCTCCCCTTGCTCCAAAATGCTCATTTTAGTTCCCCGGTAATCCAATTTAAATGGAGTCTCAAAGCTCAATTCAAGTCCCAAGGTAAGGTATGTACATTTATAAATATTCCTCTTCTAAAACTATAATATTAATAATTCAGCGCAAAAATCAAGGTAAAATTCTAAAAATAGATTAATTGGAAAAATTATCGCTTTACTGGCACTTGCTCTCTAAACGAGTCAATACTAATTTATATCTAACATGCATCCAGTCTTCCGCTTACATTTTTGAACAATCATTTTTCCATTCATTCAAGCGCCATTAACAAATTCATTCAATGACGATTGGATTGTCGAACGCAGAATTGGGCTTGCTCGCGTTGCCTAGCTTTGCCTAGCTTTGCTCATGGGCCTCAATTTCAGGTTATGCAATAGCTAATAGAGTTGCTGTTGTTGTTTTTACAGCAGTACTCATAAAAAATCTAGCGCATTGTAACTATTGATAGTGTATCTATAGTGTTTTATGTGTGCATGAGTGTGCTTGGGTATTTTCAAAACGGATTTGAAGCACTTTTTTAAAGCAAATTAATTTTATTTGAAAGCGTTGCTGGTGAGAAGTTGAAGCAATATAAGAAAGCAGGCATTTGGGAAGATAAATTAGTATTTTAATAACAGTTCTCATAAAAAACAATTAAAATATGCCGAAAAAGTCTGGCTTAAGTATCTTGAAAAGTTTTGTGCTGACAGTAAGCCTAGGTGTACAATTAGAAAAAATGTGATTTTATAAAAAATATTGGGTTGTTCGGAAAGTCGTTTCGTTTTTTTTGGGGAACATGAAAGACAGTTTTCGTATAATGAATAAATATTTTATTAAATTATATATTGGCCATTCTGGTCCAACACCTTTTGCCATCTTTCTGGCAGTAACATAATTCCCCTCTCATAAAAGTTTTGGTCCTTGCTGGCAAAAAACTCGTCCAGGTGGTTTTTGACATCTTCATTTGAGGTAAAGGTTTTGCCATCCAAAAAATTTTGCAGGGACCGGAACAAATAGTAGTCGGAAGGCGCCAGATCTGGAGAATATGGTGGATGTTGCAGTACGTCCCATTCAAGCTGTAAAAGTTTTTGGCGAGTGACCAAACTTGTGTGAGGTCTCGCATTATCCTGGTGGAACACTACACCCTTCCTGTTGATTAATTCGGGCCTCTTCTCTTTAAGTGAATCATTCAATTTGTCCAGCTGATGACAATAGACTTCTGAATTAATCGTTGTATTGTCCGGCAAAAGCTCAAAAAAAAACGATTCCTTTGACATCCCACCAAACGGAGAGCATCACCTTTTTTTGGTGAATGTTGGCTTTTGACACGCTTTGAGCCGGTTCATCTTTTCTGCTCCATGACCTCTTGCGTTTAACATTGTTGTATACAACCCATTTTTCGTCCCCAGTAATAATCCGCTTCAAAAATGGATCATTTTCTAGACGTTTGAGGAGCGAATCACACGCGTCAAACACGACGACACAAATTTCGCTCGGTAAGGACATGGGGCACCCACACATCGAGCTTCGAGGTTAAGTCCATGCCTTTCAAATGGCCATAAACAGTTGAATTCGACAAATTTAACCTCTCACCGATCTCTCGTGTGGTGATTCGCCGATTTGCATCAACTAATGCCTTTATCGCATCTTTGTCAGCTTCGACCGGCCTTCCAGACCGTGGTGCATCTTCGACATCAAAATTGCCGGATCGAAATTTTGCAAAACCAGTTCTGGCACTGGCGTACTGTTAACACGCCTTCTCCATACACATCCGTCAATTTTTTTCTCGCTTGGACAGCATTTTTACCTTTTTCTGAAGTTAAAAAGTAAAATATGACGAAAATGCTGCTTATTGCTCTCCATATTTAAAAAGGCACCAACCAAAAACTACTGGGTAGAATTTAATAGAACTTTTTCACACACACACAAGCCTTGCAATATCAGCTCTCATGACATATAATGGTTATGGGGCTTAAGTGTGAAGTTAGTTTCGAAAAAACGTAATTAAGTCCTCTGGCGGGAAAAAACGAAATGACTTTCCGAACAACCCAATATTTCAAAAAAATATGTGGAGTTGAATAAAAAATAATAATAATTCATATGAAAAATTAATAAGAAAATTAATTTATTTTAATGAATTATATAAATTGAAACAAAAAAATTAAATAAAATTAAGTATAATAAAACAAAATTAAACAAAAAAAATTCAATTAAAGTAAGATAAAGAAATTAAAATACCAAAAAAATAAAACATTTAAAAGATGCGAATAAATTAAAATTAAAAAAATGTATAAATTGAGAAATTGAGACAAACAAATTAAATTACATTCAGTAGAATAAAACAAAATTAAATAAAAAACAAGTAAGAAGGGGCTAAGTTCGCGTGTAACCGAACATTTTACACTCTCGCAACGTACAAGGATCAGAGGCGGGGAAATTTTTTCATGTGCTGGCATAATTTTACATTAAGAAATGTTTGCAAGGAATTCAACATTCATTATTCGACGAAATTGTCAATGGATTGCAATCACATTTGGTGTCTTATTAACTTATATTACAGGCCATAGACTCATGTACTTTCGCCGCTATTTTTTGCTTCTTGTCAGAGATATTTATATCAAAATCTACTCAATTAACTAAAATGAAATATGTGATATAAACTCAATCAAAGTGGCTTAATTGAAAATATTAGATACATGGGGAAAAAATCAACCAGAGAAAAGGAAAAGGATCATTATATTAGAAATAAGCGGCTTAGACCATGGGCTAGACCGATTTATTTTATATTTGGCGCGAAATAATATAGTGTTTAAGAAAATATATCCACTTAATTTCATTAAAATATCACACATATTGACCAACATTAACGGTTTAAAGTCAGGTGGAAAGTCGTGAATTCTTATATCGGGCATTTTTGGGATAAAGGAAGATCTGCACTGATCACATTAACTCTTTTCATTATTCCAGTATATTAGGGAACATGGTTTCACCCAATTTTGTGAATGGTATAATATGTATGGTATAAAGTCCAGGCAGGATTGGACAAGACAAGAAGGTTGAAAGGTCAACGCATGAGATGACACATATTGAAAGCACTATTTGTACAAAGTTTGATTTTCCGATCTTAATTGTTGCTCGATTTATCTGCCTTAAAGGGAAAGGATCAGGTGAAACTTAGAATTGTGTTATATGAGAAGTAGGCGTGGTTTTTATCCGATTTCATTCATTTTCACAATGTTGTTGAAATCAATCCCAATTTTTGCTGAAATCGGTTATGCCGTTCTTGAGATATGCGATTTCTCCTAAAAGTGAGCGCTGCTACGCCAATAATCAAAACTTTAGACAGATTCCTACGCAACCCTTCCGTATCATATTCGCTGCAAGATTTAATGTTTCTAACGTGTTCCTTCAGCGGGTTAACGCTTTTTTAGTAGTTTTGAACATAACTTTTGTATGGGATTTGGGCGTGGTTATTATCCGACTTTACTAATTTTCTCAGTATATAGTAAGTTATGATGAGGTAAACCATTTTTGTATTTTAACTAGTACAACTCTATTAGTAAATTTATAGATTTGTAAACACTCAAGCAGGGCAAAAACAACAACTCATGAGTATAAATTAAAACTAGAAAAGAAATAGCTCAAAATCATTAAAACGCTATCAAATAAACTAAAAAAGCAACAAGCACTGAAATTAAGTATTATAACCAAACGCCATGATCACTTCATTTTATTGACTATTGATGCATTTTTAATGAAAACACTTTTTAATAACTCATAATATAGTAATTTTCGATTTTTCTCCCCAGCCTACTTACTTTTTATTGCTACGCTTATGTGCAATTACGTAAATATGTATTTAAAATATTATCCATGAAGCTAGTGGAGCAATTTTCTAGATTGCAATAAAAACAATCGATATAATAATTTGTAAAAAAGAAATTAACTCCTATAAACCTGTCTACATATAGGTATATACTTAAATGTATATAAAATAATTAAGTAGAGTAACACATGAAAACTATCTACACGCTCCTTGCCCGCATTGCCCAACTAAAATGTTAAGTTGCAGCAGCCGAGTGGCAAATCAAAAGACTTGCGAAACGAACTTCCATGCAAACGGAACCGAACGAACGGACGCAGAGCAAAGCAACCGCTCGGTAGGCGTGTGCAGAGCATATAGACTAGTTTGGTGACTTCATTATTTAGATTTATGTCTTCTTTGTATTTATTTCATTTTATTTAATGCAGCCGATTCGATGTGATTTGTGCGTAACTGTCATTGTAGCGTGTTAACGGAACTCTTGTTTGGAAATTTTTCAACATTCCTATTATATTACATTCGAAAAATATTAAATCACTGTTAATATTATAATATTATTGTAAAATTTTTCCACCCTTTCTTCAATTTCTTTATTTGTACTTTTCTATCTATCCTTTTTAACTTTAACTTTCATACTTTTTCAATACGTCAAGTCTTACGTTTGTTATATTGAAAGTAATATTATTGTTGTATTCATCAAACTCTTGCACATTTTTTACCATTGTTTTGCACAAAAAACTTGTTGTTATTTGCGCTAATAAGATTTTGCTATGGAAAGTAAGTGGCATAAAACAAAGTGAGAGCGTAACTATAGACATATAAACAATTTTATTTTTAACAATTATAAATAAGTTGAATTATTAATAAGAAATAAACAAGAGGCAAGCAAACAAAAATACTTTTTCTATTTTGAAAACATATTTTTTAATTAAGTATTAAATTAACCAAGTTTAGTTGAAGATTTGCGGCATTTGTAGCCTTTTACATTCAATGTATTTTTTATTTAAAAACATTTTAACTGATTTTATTTATTAACTAATTTTATATAAGAACATTTTTCTTATTTTACTTGAATTTTTAGCCAAAAAAAATGCAAGAAACAGAAACGCATAAATTTTTAAAATCCATTTACGTTTTTTGAAGCCACAGATAACCAAATTTAAATAAAGTTAGAAATGAAACTATATGGGGCAGTGGTTATAATACCAAAGAAGTAATTTTTAATATTAAAATCTGTCTTTTGGCCGATACACAACTGACAATTTAGTTAAAAAGCTGATTTTTAAGTTAAGAAATTGTCTTATTTCGACTATGACTACGACCCATTAACTTGATTTGGTATTTTTAACCAGAGAAAAAATGGTAAACCGTCAGTTTTGATTTAAAGTTTGTGTTTCAAATAAAATTATATATTTAGTTTTTAATACTAAATAGGAAAACGACAGTTTTGGATGAAATTATTTATTTTCCAAATAAAAGAAAATTGTATTAAAAAATTTTTTGTATAAAATATTTATTTGCATATTATTATATTATTATATTATGCATATATATTTTTTTCACATATCGCTTTTTGAAGCCTAAGTTAAATTTTTAAAGTTTTTGATAAATTATTTATTTGTTCAAAATATTTCCATTAAAGTTCAAAGTATTGAAAAAATACGCAAAATATATTAAAGTTATTTACAAAATAAATATATTTATTACCTGTACTTTTAACAACTATTTTAATTATTTGTTACTTTATATTTGCCTACAATTAATTAAAAACTTTAAATTTTATTATAAATTGTCACTTTTCTTTAAAGCCTTGAAAGGCGGCTATAGTAAAGAAAATTTTATTTATTGTTTTAGTTTGGAAGTTAGACAAAGCACATTAGTTTCATATATTCTGTTCTGGTTTCTATATATTTTTTAAAGTCTTCATCAACAGATATTGTAAATTATTCATTTTTCAACCCTTTTTGCATATCTAATACGTTTTTATTATTGATATAACACTTATCCACATTTTCTTTGGTCAATCTGCACATCTCGCAACTGTGACTACGCGCTTATCGGCAGTATTATGGTAGCTACAAGTACACTTGCTGTTACACCCCCGCCCTGCGCAGTGCTGATGTTGAAATGCAAAATTTTTCACTGTTGCTTGCATACAAATTAATAGACGTCTGAAATTCAAACCGCTCTGGACGCCGACAACAACAGCAACTTTAAATGAGGAAATACCAACAACAAAAACACTAAGAACCGCAGCAACGCTTATAGAGCCGTAAAAAGTAAGTGAAAAATTTAAAAATTTTGTTGAAATTTTATATATTTTATATATTTATTATATTATATTATATATTATTCTTTTTTTGTATGCATTTTGTTGATTTATTGTACATAAGCGCGCATTTGGACACAGGTATATCTTTTATTTTTTCTTCCATACTTTCATTTGTATGCAAGCTTTGTATATTTTTGGGGACTGTGCCATCAAAACACAACAATACAATAACACTGTAATAATTTATTACCAGTTAAAACTTCATACACAAAGCATTACTTATAAATAAACGCATCGAATAAACGATTGCACCAATTCGAGAGACTTAAGCAACAAAGCTTTAAATGCACATACACACACATACATAAGTAGTTGTTATTGCACTACTTTATATTAGTTATTATTAGTTTTGTTTTTGTAATTATTCGCACAATATTTTTTCTCAATATTTCGTACCGCGCACCAGCGTCAAACCGTTCATAAACACGTTTCGAGTCAAACTAAACACAGCTTTCGTTGCTCGCCAGCGTCAAGGTAGTCGAGTTGGTATGAAATGTGGCTTATGGTATGGGCTTGGCCAACAGAGTGGTAGCGCAAGAATTACTAGCTGTATAAGAAGCGTTGGTAATGACAAAGAGCCAAGAGCATAAAACGAACTAAGACAAAATACTAAAGCGAACAAAAAACAAGAAATGGCATCAAATATGTGGGCCTTAAAGCGCCAATTTCGGGAGTAAAATGAGCAAACTCACTAGTTGCAATATAATAATACCAACAGAGTAGCTTTTAGCGACGTTTGAGAGTATTTAGGAGTGTGCGTTAGGCAGAGCGGAGTACTGAGATTATTTGGCTGTAAAGCTTACGATACGCAACAGGTGTTATACGCAACGCAAACGTAAGCGACTTGGTTTTAAATCGAGAAATTCTCCAAAATTTATTTGTGGAAGTGAAGCTAACAAAAAAAAACGAAACAAATAATAAGTCTCAGGTGTTGTTTAAAATTATAAGAAAATAAAATTGTTTCTAATAGAAATCCGACATAAGAAACTTTTCATTAAAAATAAAATTAATAGGTACTCTAACCAACCACACTGACAAACATTTTACAAAATAACTGCTATAACTCCGAATTTTATAAAAACACGTCTATTAAGAAACTATCAATTAATTACCATAGAATAACGCAATATCCAAATATACTCTCGTAACTACCATTTCTTTCGCCTTTGTGATATGTTAGGTTCTAAAGGATTTGCCAAATAGCTCTTATCTACGAACTTTACAAACAGATTGCCATTATCTGGAGTTTCCATAAATAGCAATATAATAAATCATCATCAACATTTGACTCTAAAGATTTTTGTGAGCTTTGGAATGCTGAACGATACGCCTCCATGTTACTTTGTCTTTTGCTATAGCTCTACAGTTTTCCAGTTGGAGTTTCCTCAGATCTTCATTTAATTCGTCTATCCATCTTGATCTTGGCCTTGGTGAATGCTTTCGCATCCATTACTTTTCTTTGAGCTCTTGTATCGTCTACTCTTGTAACATGACCTAGCCATCTTCGTTCGTTGTATTTTAATAAATCGCACCACGTTTTCGCCTTGAATTAGCTGGTCAAGTTCGTTATGCCATCTTATATATCTCCTCCATCATCAGATCCGATTCTGACTGCGCCGAAAAATTTTCGGAGAATTCTTTTTCGAAAGTCCGCAATTTTGTTTTGTTTTTTTCGCTCATTGTCCAAGTTTCAACTCCATAGCACAAGACTGGTCGTGTTACGGTCCTATACAGTGCTAGTTTGCATGATCTGTTGAGTATTTTTGTTTTAAAAAGTTTTATAACTGATGTGAATGACCAACTTAATATATAATAAATCATACTTCCTAAAAACTTTTGGTTTCACAAGGAACAACAAAACATGATATTCACATATCGTTCTTTTTATAATTAACAACACGTCCAAGTGCCAGCCTTGCGCTTTTCTCCCTCATGAATGAAGTAAAACCCTTAGGAACAGCTTTCACTCAGAAACAGCATAGCCATAATTCCGTTTCTAGCTGATTAGGTAAATACCCGTTAAAGTTTTTTCTATTATTTTAATGATAACTGTATTTTAAGAACCGTTGGCAAATGGCCACTACTTAGTAATACATCTCCAACGGTGGCACGCAAGAAGAAGAAGAGTAATCGCGATATTGCTCGCGACTAATCATTCACTTTAGTAAAGAAAATTGCTGTAGAAGTAAAATTTTCACCAAACTCAAAATTATAAATTGATAAAAATTGCAATTAATTTAACGGGAAGCGAAAGTGCAAAAAAGCAAACTGTCAAAATTTGCCGGTAGGAGGAGGAATGGAAGAAAAAGTTAAAAGTAATTATCTTTTAATATGCCTCCCTCTTCGCCTGATTCGAATGCCACTTCTTCTTCTTGTTTTCTGCTTTTCTACTTCCTTTTCCGCCATACTTACACATTTAGCAATGCAGAATGCGCCATCAAATGTTTGCATGGATTTTAACTTTTAATACACTTCTTTCTTCTACAGCTGATACTAATTTTACATTCTTCTGGTTGCTATCTTTACTAGCTACTTCCTTTTCCGCCAGCGTTTGACATTTGGCGTTTGCGGTAAGATTGTATGCTTTTTCGTTTGACAACTGAATTTTGTTAATTGATATATAAATTTTACACCAAATTAAAAATATATAAAATAAAAATAATAAAATCGTACAATTAAAAACATTTCATGTAGTTGTGTGCTTAAAAAGCTTGCTCATTAGTTAAATACAAAAAATGATTGTGAAGACTTGTTGCTCTAGTAAATGTATTCAAATCATAAAAGAAGAGCTAGAGCCATGCACTGCATCAATCAGGATAAATTAGAGATAATTAGTGTCTAAGAAGCATTTGCGCCACATTAATCCATTAGCACCATCCATTTGGCTGCGATATTGATGTACCAGTCACCTTATGCAGAAATAAATATAAGCAGATGCGCAGCAACAAATACGCAAACCAACGCGTTTAATCTTAAAATTAGCACAGATTCCTTATAGTCACCCATTTTATACAAGATTTCGCAAGCCAAACAATCAGACAAACATATAGAAGTGGAAAACAAGACAAATGGAATTGAAAATGATAATAATTTTATAGTGATTTTTACAAACATAAAATCTACATGTCAATGTGTTTGTGTGTTATTTATGTGCAACCAGTTAATCTTCCTGCAAAAGCCAGACGAACATTTGTATGCGAAAATGTAATTTTCGCGCATTCATTCACAGTCATCTATCACAATTAGGAGCAGCAAAGTGAAGATTACAAAGCACAGAGCTATGCAAAGTTGGCTATGGAAGTCGCTCATAATGCAATGCACACTTATAAATCTAGCTCATCGATCGCAAGTTGTCGATCGTCTACGATCCCACATAAATCGTTAAAACTGAAATTACCAGCACTTATATACATACACACATAAATATCTTATATGTATATATAATTGTGCTATAAATATGTGCATATGCTTATATATATAAATATATTTTTATATGTAACTTATATGCAACAATAACATCGATCGTGCAGTGAAGATGATGTTTGCCGTGAGAGGTATTGCGCTACACCAGATCTGCCATCACCGTCGCTGCAGATTCAATGATAGTCATTTTTACATAAAACAACGTTGAAGATGTGCGCCATTGTATTTTGTTGGTTGTTGAAGATTTACCAATACTGAGTGCTAACAGTTAAGAAGTTGGCGTAACGTGTATGCTGAATGCAGCCAACCCTTTCACTGCAACGTTGCACGATTTGTTGTTATTTTTTATTTGTAATTTAATAAATATGAATGTACATATGTACGATTTTTGATCAGGCATATGCACAGATGAATGTCATTAGTTGTAGGCTTTCATAACACGTTCGCTCGTAAATCGCTTAAATCAACGCATACAAAACGCCGGAAATTGAACAGAGATTTTTGCTGTCAATCACATGCTAATGCATAAGGCTAATGCCGAAAAATCACTAACAACAACAAAAAGTATTGGTAATAATAATAATGAGTTTTAGTTGCCTAAGTGGGAACAACAACGCTCACTGATACATTAAGATTTTATTGAATCACTACAATAAGCCATTAGCAAGCGCCGCTACACTAAAAGAGTCAGCTGAGTAACAGCGGCGTCAGGCAGCAACTTCTTTTCGTATTGTTTATATATTTTTTGCCATTGTTTGTTCATTTTGCATTGCTCACTAGCGATTGACTGGAGCATGAGGGGTGTGTGACTAACACAACAAGAATAAAGTGATAATATATGGGAAAAAAACCAAACAGTGTGTAGTTTATATCTGTGGTATGCCACGTTATGTTGCATCGGCGTTTTGTATTTGGTTTGTGTATTTATGTATGAGTAATCTTCGCGTAGTTATTGAAAAATATATGGACTGAACTGAAATTATTATTTATATATCTTTATAAATATTGTATTGATATATAATTGTTTATTTACTAATTTTATTCCACGCGAAATTACTCTATTTACATATATGGTACTAACTTCCCACAATTCCGAAATGCATTCAATTATTTAAATATTTATTTTCTTAGGATTATTATACCTTTATTTCTGCAAGTATCTTCATTACAAATAAAAACGTGTTGCTGATAGTCAAAATATTTTCAACGCTCATGGTAAACTCACACATTAATTTTACATTCTCTGTACGAACCTTTCGTAAACTGCTTTGTGAGAACTGAATTAATTAAAAAAGGAAGCGGAAACAATTCAACAATACTTAAATTAGTATTGTTTAAGTCCTAATCTGCATTAGACCACATAAAAAATTTTTTGGCAATCATACAAGTTCTATAATGCCGTAATAACACTTATATAACAACACGAAAACGCAGTTTCCAGAAAATGAAATATGGTTTGCCTTTTCGATTTGCACTTCATGTGATTAATTCTTAAACTTTAAACGTAACTTATATGTCACTTAGGTATGTATAAACTGGTAATTAAACGCTGTACAGCATTTATTGGCAGAGCGGCAGCATTTACTTGCCGGTGGTAAATTTCGAAAGACTTTCCAACAGATCAATGTATGAAATTTGCTCAAATGCGGTAGCCAAGTCTGATAGTTTTTCAACAAATTCATTGCTAACACCTTTCTCTTCCAAGAGATTCATCAGCAAGTCATAAAGGTACTGCAAAGGTAATGAGAACAACAAATATTTAAATTTATTGCACATACATGTGCGAATTTATATCGACTTACGCCATCGAGCACATCACCAGCTACAGCATATACCTTATCGTTCCATTCACCTTGGTAGATGCACATCTCATCAATGCCAAAAATGTCATCTGCATAAATAGCATAGATTTCAAAGACCTTTTATATTAAATAATTCATACAGACTTACTGTACTCGCCCTCTTGTGGGGTACCTTCCAAGAAGGAGCATGTGAATGAAAGTGTAGTATTGCCCCTAACGATGTCAACTTCAAAACGTGGTTTACTGCGCATCTCACCGATTTCAGCCTTCTCTGCGTTTTGGTCCAATTCAGGTTCTTCTTCTTCAGTATCCACAGTGTGGTTGACATTCAAGTTGATTATAATTCTATAAAATAAATTTTTTTATTAATTACATATGAAGTTTAATTCGATTTTATTCACTTACTTTTCCTTATCACTCTGCTTGGTTAACTCAATATCGGCGCCATCCAACTTAACATTGAATCCCTCTAAAGTAGTGGGAATGGTTTTGATCTTTTGTGCTTTCCGTTCGGCCAATATTTCTTCAGTCAGGAATTCCACTAGTTCTCGTTCGCCTTCAGTTTGGAGAAAAAAATGCAAATTTTCATTAAAAAAGTGTACGCAAGAATTTCATCACGTTTCTTATAGGTTATGTAATGTATAATATTTTAGCCGGCAATAAGTTTTCAAATATTCCTAAATGCGTTTTTACCTTTGGTGTGCAAATGCTTCGCTCCACCGCAACCGCAGCTGCAGCTTAAGCTCGGTTTGTGCACATTCAGGACATTGGTGGTTACACCAGAAGCTTCTGAATTCTTGCACATGTGCCAGAGGGTACGGGTGAAATCACGTTTACCAAAAACATTATTCAATGCATTCTTTGAGTTGCCAGCAATCAAACTGTTGCCGAAACGAAGTATTGATTTTGTTAAATTACTCATTACGAACAAATTTAAATTTTGAAATCTTCACTGGGATTATAAGTGCAGATTTTGATTTAACCTCACGCGATTTTCAACTAGTAAATGTCAACTTTGGTTTGGCTTAGCGCATGTTCGGCGACAAAAGGAGTTGCCATTACTTTATATTACGTGATGTAGTATTTTGGTAATTTTAGAGATAGATTTTAAATAGAGTAATACTATTAATAAATTCAAAATAAGCCATTGCTCCTCATAGTAAAAAATAAAATTTTAAAAATGTATGTATTTATATTAAGTTCAAAGGAGATTTTTAAAATATTAATTATTCGTCAATTGAGGTGAAAGCATAGTAACCCTTATTAATTAAAATCAGCTGATTAAATTGTTGTAATTGGCATTATCTGACGTATGTTTTCTCGTGCATTTTCATTGTAAGCAAGATCCAACAAATAGCCGCCAACGTATGTGATTGCGTGAATTTATCACTTGCAACTTGCGTTCATATATTCTGAATTGTTGCTGCCATGAATAGTTTGGGCGATGATTGCACTGAATTAAAGAAGCAATACGACGCTTGCTTCAACTCTTGGTTTTCTGAACATTTTCTTAAAGGTCGCCATGATGATTCGCTGTGTGCACCGATCTTTAAAATATATCAAGATTGTGTAAAGGTCAGTGATTATGTTTGTCAATGTTTAAGTACAATTGACAAATTTTTAACAATTTGTTTTTATTTAGGAGAATACAATGTTATTTAATTTTACAGCGAGCAATGCGTGACCAAAAAATTGAACTTCGAGAAATCGATTCCGAAATCAATACAGGCGAACATCAACAGGAGCAGCAACAAAAACCGGAACATACAAAAAGTTGACCGATACTGAAAAGTGATCTTTCCAACAATGTGACTTCAAAATCATACGATTCTGTTAGAACTGGTATACCCACCAGTTCTGCTGGACACGATGAATGCCCTATTAAGAAAGGGTCATACAAACGTGAAAATTCTGTATCGTAATTTCTCTGTTTCTATACAATAATGTTCACTTTAGCTGTAATGTAGAAAGGACCAAAAATTCTTTATTCAGTGTTGCAACTGCACACAGTTTAGTTATATTAGCAAATTGTAAAAAATAGCAATTTAATATTGAATTGTATATACATTAAAGTTTAAACTTAAGTATTAAATAAAGTAACTTGTCGTTATTAACGTATTTAAGAAAATAAACGTTTATTTTACTAGTAATAAAGACTTAAATGTTTACACTATTATTTAATTTTAACTTCTGTTACACCCATAAATGTTAATTCTTCCAGATACTTGCTACGCTGGGGACAATTACGTTCGTTGTGACCCCTTCTCTTACACAACAGACACGTGATTATCTTGTTACCCCTGTTAGCAAGCCCAGTGCCCTTCCGGTGCTTGAACCACTCAACACACATGCATTCTGTGTGGCCTTTCCGCAAACAGATCCAACAATGCTGGTTTGCTTGATACATCTGACACTCATGTTCTTCCGTCTGCGTGCAGCGTCTGCAATTTGTACAATGTACATAGTTTGGCTTTACACAACAGCCGCAAAGCTCACAATGGCGATAAGTACTGCCGTTCTTTGACGGACAATTCGCACACTTAGGACAATGACGATTTTCTAATGCCGTGTAACGCTGGCATAAGGCACAATATTTGTATTCTTCTTCCACAGGCAAATGTAACATCTCCAAGGGTACATTGGTGAAGACTCGTACTGGCGAACCTAGCTTGCGACTTTTCTCGCCTACATCTGTGTATTCGGTGTGATTGGTGTAATTCACTTTGTAATCACACATGCGCATATGCGGCATTTCTTGTTGTATATAATGTTCGGAAAAGTATGGAAATATCCAAAATATTGGTAAAGGTTGATGAGGTAGGTTATTCAGTTTATTGAATGTACGCGTAAGTTGTCTCAAAGTACCGGCTATCGGTTCTGTACGACAACCAAAAGGTGGATCCGTAAATATTAATAAATTTTCCGTGCTGCCAAAAAAAGTGATTAAATAAATATTATGATACAAAATTTAAATTATATTTTCAAACGAACTTACGGCTTACACTTCAAAAACTTCTCGAAGTTTAAACGTTGCTGATTATCGAAAAAGTAGTTGTTGCACATATTATACCAGGCAAAATTGTTATCGTCGTAGAAAAAGAACATACGATGATCAAAATCCAATAGAAAACTTTGTATCTCAGAATAACTGTTATGTAAAAAGGCGTGCAAACGCGGAGCACCCATGCAGACCACCTTACTACAATTTGACATGCAAATCATATATTTAAATAAATACAGTAATTTATATGTAGAAATCTACCTATAATATACTCACGTTACACCCAAGTCCTGAAAACATTTTCCGAAGAACTTCAACGCTTTGTTATCGAAGAAGTATTGCGCTTGCGATTTATCATCGTCCAGTGGGCGTAGGAACCGTGTGGGGTCATGAAGCAGTTCATCTGTTAAATTCCAAATCATTTCATGACCGGCATGTGCTGTATGCTCATAACGTAATAGTGGAACATTGCAGTGTAGACAGTAATAAAGACCGGTATCGCCCTGAACCACCATTAACTAGACAACATCTGTATTAGTTTAACATAAATATATAAATGCAATAATTGGAGGGAACCTTTTGCCGCTGTTTTTTGTATGAATTTATGTGACTATCTAATTCATAACGCCTTGCCAATTTCTGCGGCGTCAATTGTTGCACCGGTAGCTGAAAGCTGCACAAACGTTTATCACGATGAGCTGCACATGCGTAATAAGCAGATGTTTGTTTATCTGCCAATTGATTAGATGTTTGGAACAGCAGAGTTGGTCCATGTGGGCAGTGTGGATGCGGCGCATCATTCTCCTCATCGGGATAGACGATTTGTAATTTGTTGGCGTTTTCCATTCTTTAGATTTAATGGATTTGCTGATTTCTTTTAGTTCATTATTGTAGTTTTTACCGGTTAGTTGTTATTTCTATTTACCTTTTCAACTTCCAAACTCAAAAAACGCGCTTACATTAGCTTTCTGATGGCGTATGACAGCTAAGCAGCTGTTTGCTAAAAAAAAGCTTTTGTTGTTTAGTTGTTGTCGAAAGAAGTGATATCACATCTTATTACTGACATCATATATCAGGGAATATTAATTTATTTCATTTTGATTAGTTTTTAAAAACAATGCAGACTGCAGACTTTTCTTCGCAAACCTAAGAATAATTCCTTCCACTGCAACAGCTATTTGTCTCCATTAAATGTGATTTATTTGCTATCAATAGTTCAGGACATCACTTCACATCACATCGTATGATCTGATTAGGATTTGATATCATCTGTATGATATTTGATATGACTATAATGTAACCAAAACGACAAAACTGGACTGTCAGTTTTATGACAGCTCTGCAATTGACTCATCAGGAGATTAGTATTAATATTTTGGGTGTAATTCGCTCTCTGAAATTGTTTGGATATTTTAAAACAGGCGTAGGGGTATTGAGTAAAACATGTTTTATTTATTTAAAAAAGCACTTTATTTATTCAAATTAAAAATTGATAAAAAATTTCACTTCCAACAACGAGCAAATCGAAATCGTTTTACGTTTTTGTTTTGGCTTTAAAAACATTAGGAAGACCCCACCGACAAAATGCTCGTATTTCTAAACCATTAAAATATCGTACAAACGATCGCATACAATTTGCATGTTGAAAAACAAATTTTTTTAAAAATCTATCACAACTTTTTTTTTTTGTTGATACACTAAACACTAATTTAGATACGAGTATAAAACGATAAATCAACGCGTCATTTATACGACTATGCACGCGTATGGATGTATGTATGTGCGTGTTTGTATAAAACATTAAATTATTATAATTAAAATAATTATGCTATAGAAAAATATATGTATATATATATATATAGTATTTCCACAATCGACATATATCTACGAACATATTCTTAAGCTGACGCATTTCTTTAATCACTTACAAACTAACTTATGACAATATTTATGCATAGTTGTATAAAAGATATTGTAAATATTCATTATAGATACATACTTATTACTAAAATATTCCTTAAACGGACGGACTAACATTAACTAGTACACCTGTGCAAGAAATTGTATGTATATGTATTTCATAATTATAATAAGGCTTTAAATTTTAAAATCCCTTCAATTTGTATGTAGTTTGTTTATAAAGGGTGTTGCGAAACTTTATTGTTGTATTTTTTTAATTTATGTTGTATTTTATTTTGTCCATATAAATTATATAATCGAGCTTTTCGCGCGCAAATCGATTTCTTTTTTTCAAATTTTAGTATATAAATATCGTTTCAATTCTCAATTGACATTAAATTTCGAAGGCAACAATTTTTCAATGATATTTGTGATTTTATCTTAATACATATTATACAAAAATTTTGTTCCTAATCCTTTTATCAAATCACACACCCTGTTTTTTATTTCAGTAAATTCTATTACATATACCAATTCAATTCCTAACTAATTGAGCTTCTTTTACGGTTTTGTTTGTTATTTGTTTGTAATTAGATTAGTATATTACCAGCTAGCTATTAGTTAATGTATGAATCATCGTGAAAATTATTCGAGCTATTTAAACAAAAAAGCAAACAATGAAGTATTAATGAATGAGCGACTACTTTTTATGTTATGAAAATGGAATATGTGATAATTTTGTAGAGATTTTGGTACACTGCAGGAAAATATACGATTTATTCAGTTCGCAATTTTTTAACTATTCGCAAAAGAACTTAATTTTCTTTATACATGTTTTTTTTTTCTTGTAAAGGTTTGAAAGCCTTTAAATTTTTACGCAATAACGACAGTTAAACTTACGGTATTTTAAATCAAAACAAATTTTTCGGTAAAGCATATATTTAAAACAAATTTGATGTAATTGGGTTAAAAATTTGTTTAAATTAAAATTATAAAATTGAAAACAACTTTTAAAATTATAAATTTAAGTAAAGTCACTGCTTAAAGCAATTAAACTATTGTTTTTTAACACAAACAAAGTCCATTTAAAAAATGTATACAATAATTAAAGCGAAATAAAAATTTAATATTAAAAATATGAAAATTTCCAGCAAATGGTTATGTGTAAAAAATTTTCTTTGAGAATTATTATTACTACAAACTGTTTGCTTCCATTTACATTTTAAAGAAAATTCCAATTACACCAATAAATAACTCATTTGAACAAAAAACATAGATAATACACTACTTTCACTTACAAAGCTTACTATTCTCCACATTGAAATTGTTTACAAAACACAATTATCGTAGTTTCCTGCAGTGTAATGACCTTCAATGTGTTATTAGCATTTAATAGAATACAATTATACAATTGTCTCAAGTGTTGTTTATGCATCAAATGGACTCACACGAACGACAGACAAACCGCTGGGAATGTGTGTAGAAAAGACAAAAACAAAAAAAACATCAAATATAAAAAAGTTTATGCAAAAATGTTGTGTTTGTGTGAAAGTGGTAAAAGTACAATGGAAGGGTGCTCAAAGAAATGAATGCTAACAAAAGCTGACATTTACATGCATGAATGTCAAGCGCTATCAAAAGTATGCGTGCGTGCGCGGAAAATGACGCGGAAGATGGTACAATGATGATGGTGATGCATAGTGTAGCTTAAAAAGAATGCGCGACGGTCGATGAAGTCACACACAATTGTCAACTCTTTTTCGCGTGTTGCTTTCTATCGTACAGACAAAAAGTCTACCAGCTAAATATATATATTACTTGACAATGTATTGCTTTTGTTCGTCAACCGTTCAGTCTAATTACATTAATACTTGTTTGCTTTTGCAATATTATTAAGTTGTTACTATTATTTATTATTATGTTTTGCAGCAATTGTTCACGTATTGTGCGTATAACGTACTGTTTGTATTAAGTCGCTATTTCTGGTGTTAGTTGGTGTGCAGAAACGAGCCGCAAATCGACTTCATAGCCAAAAAGACGTTGTGTTTGCTTTAAACTGCAAATACCAACACTACTCTAGCCTTTTTGCTTGGATTAAGCGAAAAAGTTCGCAAAATCTCATTCTAGTTGTATAAATTGTAAAGATATTCGATATGTTTGTACGCAGGCGTGGAGCGTGTTAAGTTGCATGTGTTTGCGATTACAAAGAAAATGTTCGCTATCAAAGTTTAAAATGGCAGGCGTGTGTTGTGAGTATAAGATTTTATTTCTTTTCTTTTCTTTATAAAAATATAAAATCACCATTTGGCAAGACATTTGCCATCACCAACATTTGCGCTTGTCATTACACACTTCAATTCCCTGCCTTACAAAACACATGTTTACACTCCCGCACGCCGGACTTGTAATTACATTTGTACTTAATTGTTATGTGTTCATGTAAAGAAAAAAAAATTAAACTCACACTAACCACCGTTTTCCGCTCATTAAACTTACATTAATTAACTAAACTTAAAACAAAACTAGGAGACTAAAAAAAAACTACTTTTACTTAAAAATAAAAATTAATTATAAAAAAATTATAATTATTAAAAAATTAAGACTCGCAATGACATTAGCTATGCACGCAGCGTGCGCATGTGTACAAATCAAGACACGGGAGAGTGGGCGCTGTTGAAAGGGCGCCATACACTTGCAAATATTAAAAAGATCACTCAATTTCATTACAGTTGAACTGAGCTCGTTCACGCATTTTCATTTGCACACATCACGCATAATTAATTGAATAAGTGCATAGCTTTTGGATGCATGCATTTAGACGGTTAAAGTTTACATTATACAAATCGTATATACCTGTTATGCAAAAACCTCTGTAGTAATTTGTAATTTTGCCTAGACAAATAGCAACAGTCATACGCCACTGCTCACATACCACACGCTCACCATTTCTGTACAAGCAAATTTTTCCAACAAAACCTTCTTATACCAAAAATAATTATATATATATATATAAACTAATCTAAAAAAAATTCCACTAGTTTTCTAAATGCAACACAATGCTTTGCAATGTATTGCAAATAAGCTATAGATTATATATATGTGCGTTTAACCTTCGTTAACGTGGACGTCTTGCAGGGTATTTCCTTTTCGAGATTTTCTGTTGAATTCTTACATTCATGGCTGCGATCCTTCTCTAAGTCGAGATTCGGTTTTTTAAGACTGGAAAAATGGTGCGGATTCATTAGTAGATTAACATCTTTACCGGTATTGTGATGTTTTACGGCGAATTGACTGTTTGGTGAGAATTAGAATATAAATTATTAGAGTTAGGAGACTTGAAATCAAATTTTTTTATATTAAATAAACTTACGAATTCGATGTGAATTGATTGCGATGATTTGCATGCAGCGATGTTGCTTTACACAAACGTTTTGAGGTATAATAGCCAACAACAATACCCACCACGAAAGCGATGAGTGAGAGCGCCCAACATAAGCTCTTGCCAGCGACCTTTAATTGCTTATCTTTTATGCCCGCTTGTGAGTGTAATGGATCTAAAAATGTGGCAAATAAAAAAATTCGATTTTTTTATATATATGCAAATTATTTTTATATATGAAAATTTTATTTATCACTTATTTAATGCTTGTTTTTGTACACTCACCACTCAGCGTGTTCATGAGCTCATCGGGATCTACTGACTGTAGTGTGATTTTATTTTCATCACTAAAACTGTTCAACAAGTAATCATTGCCAGCGCCTGTGCTTGCATCCATATCAGCCACTTTATCAGTGGGTACTTCATGGACAGCGGAAACGTCACTCTCCGCTGCGATCGTACTCACGTCAGCTGTGGCGCTATTGACCGCGCTCACTTTTGTGTAGTGAAATTTCTTGCTGTTCAAATCTTCATCGGCTTGTGGTTGTTGTTTTGCTGTGACCAAATCAATGCCCGGACTTGCCACAATACCACCGCCAACAATTGGGCCATCAGCCATGAGTGTGCCGCGTGTGTATTTCGGACAGAGCGATGCTGCTGCTTTCTTGGTGGTATTCAAGCTCTGTAGGAAAGCTTTTGTGCCGAATTTGAGGTTGTTGGGTGTAACACTTTGGCACTCATGATTCTGTTGATCCCAAGCGCAATTTGGATCTTGCAGACTGAGACAGCCCAAACAGTCAACAATATGCGCACAATGATGCAACGGTACTGTGATCAAACTGCCATCACTAACCACTAATAGACGATTGGTTTTCGAGGAAACGACCAGCTCACGCACTGGTACACCCAATGGGAGCACTTGCATTTCAGAAATCAGAACTGTTTTTAATTTGTCCGCACCGCGTGTGGTGCTTGCCTGACTGGGTGTTGGTATATTAATAAATTTCGTTACTCTGCCATCATCTGTGCCGGAGTAGATAACATCATAGTATGCACCATTTAAGGCCAAGATTTGTGCATCAATAGCAATTGTGGTGAGACGGTGATGTAAATTGACCTTGGTGAGCAATGGTCGTCCATAAACTGCGGGCACAGCAGTCTCCATTAATGGATGCGTTTTGGCGAAATTTACCGCAATGCTGGATAGCATACGTGAATCTTCCACACACTTGCCCGGACGCGGTTCCGGTACTTGTTCATCCTGTATGGGCAGCCATTGTGATTGGCTATCTTTTTGCGATTTAAAACTACCCTCAAAGGCGTCCATGATATCGTTTACATTGAAAGCGCACACCGCTGACCCGGGTATGGCGTTCACGGATGTTGTAAAGACGGCATAAATCAGTGAATTTCCGCCACTTTCGACAATGGGTGTGATGGCCTCTGCGGGGAGAAATTTCATAGTAATTTTATAGGCAATAAATTAAATGTTGAATGTTAGGACTTACGTATTTCATCAAAGTAGAATGGAAATTCGCCGGGTACTGAGCAATTTAGACGCGCTTTCAAAAATGATGTCCAACTCTTGGAGAGTGAATACGGACCGCCACGATCGTTCTTGCATACGCGAGCAACGCGTGAGTAAATTGTCTGGAAAAAGAGAGGAAAAATCGTAGAAGTAAATAGGTTGAAGCGAAAATTAAAATATTTTTAATTATGCTATAAATCATAATTTGCACAAAATGACTGCAAAATATAATCTCAAAATCGAGATTTTAAATTCTTTAATCTACATAAGGATATAAAGAAACTTTCGGATTCGGATTCGCAAAACTATTTGGATAATATTTTATAAAATAAGAACTGCAATATAAGAAAACACTATAATATAGTAATTGCCATGACAGTCGGGTCTACGTAACCCGAACGGAACTGGATTTTTATTCGGCCAACGACTGTCAAATCGGCAGCATTTTTCAAAATTATGTTAGGAATTTTTTCTGCCGTACAAAAACAACAACATAAAAGCTACTTACACTATCCTTATAACAAACTGCTTTAATACATTTCAGAACGGAAAAATATTTTTCAAGATCCGCTTAAAAATGTGTACTTTCATAATATACTAAGAAGCATACCTATATATTAAAACTACTTACTAAAATCGATCACTTTGTATGAACTACTCATACTCAATAAGTATGTCTTTAAAATGTATTAAACTTGCAAAAATTTCGCTCCATATGATCTTTTTAACCTTCGAGTCTTGTAAAACACATAAATATTAGTATTTAAATCAAATTGAGAGGAACAAATTAATCTAGCTGATTGATAGAACATAACCTAACTCCGTATTTTATGCTAATACATCGAACGTTTCATTTGTGGCTTTATGCAGTCATAAACTTCATAATGAAAATGCATAACATATTTACCAAAAATTATTACTAAATAAAAACACAACCCACTGCCATTGATCCCATATACTACACCCTCGATTGCACACTCACTTTGCCGAAACTCATATACTCCATTGAAATTTCGCGAAAGAAGAACATTACATAACGATCACGCTCCACAGCGCCCACAAAGTCTGGCTGATTTAACTGTTTCAAGTCATACTGTTCGGTACGTAAATTTTCGCGATATATCAATGGATCACTGCCCGAGAAGTCGGCAACCGTGGCACTATAAAGTTGACCCTCCGCATAGGCATAGGTGCTGTTATGTGCCGGACTATATGGGCAAAGACCTTGCGCTTCCACATCGCGTACAATCTCATACCGCTGGCCGGAACCCCCGGCTGCGCTCAGCTCACTTGTGGCGGGCGCATAATGGCGACAGCGCGGCTTATAAGAATTGGTGCCACACAACAAGATTTGCCCACCATCGAGCCGTGCAAAAACGCGTATGTAGTTGTGGCAATCAGTTTCACGTTTACCCTTCAGTGCGCACAATTCGCGATCGGCATCGGATGAGAACCATTCTAGGCGGCTGAGTTCACGTAAACCATCCATGCTGATGTTGTACATGATATCTCTATAGAAAGGTGGGAATGAGGTGAACAAAAACAAAAACAAAAAAAAAAAAAGAAATGTTCATCGTGGGTAAGTAATTGTCGATGACATAATAAGTTAGTATGAGAGCTGTGTGGCTTGAGAACTTACTTAGCGCCCACTAATATGGTAGCATCGTCGTAGGCCAAAATTTTAAAATAATCCGTGCTGTTGCCCAGGAACTTGGCAATGATTTTATCTTGCTCTGCGGCAGCGGCAAAAGATAAGAATAATATACAAAATGCAAATTATAAAATGAATTGAGTTTAAAGAACGGAAATGTTAATCAACTGCACCAGCACACTTACTCGGTTGCAAATCTGGGCGCACGTCAGGCATCCAAGCGTGTACGGCATGCGGCAGTAACAGCAGCAGGCATAACGTGCCGCAGCTAATTAGTGTTTTAATTGCGAACACGCTCTTAGTTGTAGATTTCTGTTGCAGCTTTTGCATTGTAATAATTATAATTATATTGTTATTGCTATTTAGCTGATTGTATGCACTGTTTATTGTTATATGAAGGCAGCGATGCTTTCAATTGTTTACTATTTCAGGCACAGCATACAAAATTGTACATGTACGTATGTGTGTGTATTACGGTTAAACGTAATATGTAGTTAGTTAATTGTTACGCTTAAAATTCAGCTTAATATGTGTATATGAGACGATGGGCGTTAAACGCTTTGCCGGCACTGCTATTTACTGCAGCTATTATTGTTTGCGAATTGACACATATTTTCCGGTTAACATCATACACTAAATACGAGCGCAGCAAACTTTTTCGCGTACGTACGCCACAAGCAAGACGAACTAAATGGCAAAGCACACGGCCTGTGCTGTGACGGTGGTCTGGACCTCTATGTACCAGGCGTACACACGCTCGCGACAGCTGATTGTCAAGCGGCAGCGCTGGTTGTGTGCTTTGAATACGCTCAACACAATGGAAATTAAATACCTGCAAGATAGAATAGAAATAAAGCGCATTAATAAATAGAACAATTAGCTTTAGAATTAGGCGCAACTATAGTATGAGCTAAGCTGAAGGATGTTCTGCATTAGATATTAGGTTCGGGGAAAATTTCATATGTGGGGCGTACGTGCAGTAATCAAAAGAATTTTTGCAAGCGCATTAAAATGTATACATGTACACAGCAGCTAACAGTACATTAGGTGGACGAATCGGTGATACTTTTCCGATGTAGGCAAGTAGAGTAGTACAGGTATTATAAACAGCGAGCACAAAGTCCTTCAAATTTCTTTTTTACCTCACACCTTGTAGGTTCGCCCGCCACACACAATTGGAAATTGGAAAAAATTTATGGAAAGCACGTACGGATTTTCCATAAATTCGTTTATACTGCGTCCTGCATGTCGCAGGCTGACTGATAAAATAAAGCGTTCCTCCTATTCGAGTTTTGTTGCATTTTTCTTGGGAAAAAACGTGACTTTGACAAGCGTTGTGTGTAAATAATCGAAATATGCGAACAAACACGCGATGCAAAGGACACTAATTACACAAACAACAACACCATATAGCACTAAATATACAATACATATATATAGTAAAATTGAAATACAAACAAAACAGCCACTTTCTGTCGCCAATTGTTGCCATTTTCTCACATTTAAATTGCTGATAATTTGTTGGCTGTTGACTGCACCAAAATAACCAAGCAGACAGCCACCCGGTGTGGCAGCTAGACAGCGTAGATATACTGACGCGACAGCGGTGTTGACAACAATAATCGGTCGAGTTGACTTTTTTTCTTTGCGTTCCAACAGCAACAACAACAAGAGTAACGACAGCAGTATTAGCATGTATTTGTATCCCAACTAATGCAAGTCAACAAGAGAAATGCCAATGTGTCCGCATACATTGTTATTGATGAGATCAAACATGTTTACTTTGTGATTTGAATGATTCGAGTGTGAGAATTACATGGCGATATTTTCCGCTTTTCACAATGAAAATGCAATGTTATCCGACGATTTGTGGTATTCCGAAAAAGTGTCGAGCGGATGCATGAAAAAAGACAAACGTACAGTGTGTTGAAAGGAATTAATATTATATTCGATGCACCGAAGTAAACATTAAGCAAACACTCTTGCAAAAATTAAGCAAGTGTTTTTCATAAAATTACTGTTATGATACCGTATTAGTAGGTGGTAGATATACAATATTAGTTTTTACTTAACTCAGGGCGTTCATAATGTGAATCTTATCGACATTTGAAATTAGTGTTTGAAAGTAAAATGTTTAAATAAAGAATTTTAATAGCCAGATTACGATATTGCAAATATTCATAAATAATTCAACCGTCTTACATTAACACAGTTAAGATTTCCTTTATTCTATAATTTCAAATAAATTTCTTGATGTAAAACCCTTACTTACGACCCGGTTAGTTCGCAATGCGATGGTAAGAAAGGAATCATGCAAAATTACAATTCAAAAATATTTTTCATTTAAAAGCAAAAAAAAAAAAATTATAAAGTTTTCTGTACTCAGAATTTACACTGTATGTATGTATGCGAGTGCTTTATATCATTATCTCGAAAATATTTCTAAGCTTTTTAAATAGTTTTAATAAAACTGGCAGCTGCTAAATGGATTTTCAATAAAATATTTAAAAGCGTAATTAGTAAATGTTTAAGTGCCAAGAAATTGGCTCAACTCACACAAGTGCGCACAGTTTTCCTAGCTCTTAACTTCTCAACACAAACATTTGATTTTCAATGTGGCTGATATAAAATTAGTACAAATATATATGTATATATGGAACCAAGTACATAGTATGTTTACTTGAGTGCCATATGAAAGAGCTCAAACGAAAAAGAAATGCTCTGTACAAATGTATGGTATAAAAAGTATTTATTTAAGACTTTTGTGAAAATATGGATAATTCAGCTTGGCGGATGAACATATGCACATTTGTATACAAATCTATGCTATGTAAATGTTTGTGGAAATGCTTTATAAGACACAGTTTTTTATATCTACACTTCCTTCTTTTTTCGTTCTTGTATCAAACTTACTCCACTTGTGCGCTTATTTTTATATATTTATTTGTATACATACATATGCGCATACCGTGCTCCACTTTTAAACACTTCTGGTAATAGAAGCAAATGCTGTATAATTTATAGCGGCTTAATTTATACTCACACCTGTTTTAGAAGTTTTTTCCATGTAGATTTGCTTATATTGTTTTCCAACGATTCAAAGTTTACTACAGCGCGACCACAACTTCTTATTTAAGTAATTTTTACATTTGCTTATATATTTGATTATATATACTAATATTAAATACTGTTTTTCATATTTTGAATTTGATGTAGCAATTAACAACATACAAAATTTTATTCCAAGTCTCAATTGAAACAACACACTGTACAATTTTTTTCGCTTTCATCGAAGATGAGTTTAAAGAAAATATTAAAGAACATCATCTAACATAACACTAAATGAATGTTAATTACAATACATAATAAATAATAATAATGATTTTCAATGCCAAAACTTTCAAAAATGTCAATAGCACAAATTTTTGCGTTCTCACGGTTTAGGTTGCTGCTTCGCACTCAAACGTTGACAATTGTTAATGCCATCGATAGCTACTGCATCGTACAAAACTCCATTTTACAGTGCCTCCACCCCAACGATAGAAAAACCAAAGAAAATGAAACAACCACAATTGAAGAAAAGTTACATACTCTCATACCACAACCAACTGGGGCATGACTCATGTACTTTTACGCCTTTGAGTCGTAGATAAATTGTTAAAAAAAGAATAATGTAAAAGTAATAATAATTGTTAAGGCTTTTCGCCGGTCTTTGAAGGTGTTTAGCGCTGTGAAAAGTGTAGTGGAGCATGTTAGCGTTTATGCTTATTTCACTTTAAGGCAATGAATCTACCCCTTGTACGCGTTGCTGCTTTTTTAAGTATCTATATACCTATTTTTTCTATATAGAAATTAAAATAGACTGAACTTCACGCGAGCACGGAAAGTAAAATTTTTAATTTTTGCTAATTCCGTCGATTCAATTAACCCGGTACCTACCTACTGAGTTCCGATTTATTTTCCAGCTACATTATATATGCTACAAATGTTTGCGTTAGCAAAATTTTAATGTAAATAAAATGCGTCTGCTTATAGAAAAAGCAATTCAATTTCACTGCCATAGTGTATTTCTTTTAAAAATACATTTATACACAAATATATGTATGTACACAAATGTTTTGAATGGATTGGCGAAGAATTCGTTTTCCGCGAAATTTGTTTATTTTCGGTTTTACTTTTTACTTTTATTTTACTGATTTTTCCATTAAGTATGTTTTGGTGGCTGATTTCAGATATGCATATGTACAAACAGATATGTATATATAAGAACAATAGCAATAATATGTAAATATGCGCTCGTGCAGTAACGCTTGAAGCTATTAACGTACACACAATACAATGTGTAATGTGCCAATGTAGTTACGCGTGTTCCATATGAATCACTCAATTCGATTTAAATTATATAGTTAAGTTATTGATGAATGCATAAAAAAGTTTTCTCCAATACACAGGTGTTTCCAATGCATAAAAAGTAAATTGAAAATATCTCTAATCCTTTGCACATACAACTAACTTTCAGTTAAAACAATTATTAGAAACAAGAATTTGTAATTAGTATTCGCAAACGTCACTTTGTAGAATGTTGAATATCACATGCTTCTTGTATTCATTTTAATTGACTTACATCTGTATATGTACGAGCACATGTAAAATTGTATATGTGTATAAATAAATACGAAAACATATTTACAAGATAGTAAGTGCCTACTTTGACAAAAGTTTCATCTCGTCATAATTGGAGAGCAGTTCGACACCATATACGAGATTTATACTATATATACATACTATGTATAAGCTCATTCGTATTTATTGCCAGCGCCCACACATAATACTCTGACCCGATAAGGTACCGACAAGATGCTGTTCAGTGCTACTTCCCAAACCATGAATGAAATATGTAAATTTGTATCATAGTATGTAAATTTCAAGACCCAAATTCGAGCTCAGCGTGCTACATATGTAGTTAGTATGTACTTGAAATACGCTACACGACACGTTCGAGCATCCGCTAATTGATAAAAATGCTAATCACAAAAATTGTTGAACAAAGAGCAGAGTAGCATAGTGATAGTTGAAGATATGAAACGGGTGTGGGAATAAGTAATCTTTGGATGATGATTGTACATTATTTACATATAATGTATGTATGTAGAGCAAGTAAATTTAGACCGAATAGTAACTGATTGAGAGTGGTGATGAATCGCAATGTAGCATCCCTTCCGGTCAATATGAGTTATGAGTCATTTCCTGATAATTTTACACCTCAACCCATCCAAATATCTATACAGCATCATAATAGCTATATTTCTATTCAATAATTAGTGAAATATGAAAATGCGTTCACCTCACCTGTAATTATCAACTTGAGTAGTTTATAAATTTTACAAGTTTGCAATTCACTCTTATGGAAAACCATAAAAATCGTACATAGTTACTTTGGCAGACAAAACGTTTCAGCTACCCTTGAAACGTAGAAAATGGTTATAACAGCATATTGCAAATACGAGTAGTTTAAAACACAAGTTACTAGTTTTTATACACACTATTTTAGTGGTCTGTTGCCACTTTTAGAGTTGCTCTAATATTGCCGCGGCTGCCAATATCTAGACACTACCGCCAACACAGAAACCAGCAAACTTGGCTCCCACCAGACCTTTTGTCTTCGTTGCTAGTTTACTCAATAGTTTCATTAATTGTTTTTTTTTTTTCTATTCTTCTATTTCTATTCGATGCTGGTTCTGTATGCTGCTGTTCAATAGCTGCCACAACTAGCGAACCAGTCAACAATTTAATAAGCAAGCGACGAGCGAACACCGATCTCATACGAGTTATCGAACGCGAAGAGCGTGTGGGTCCCCGCCTTAAACCAATCCACTCCAATTCACCTGTGGCCCCACTTATGACGAGTTTTGTTTTTCTTCTGTTTGTCACTTCACATCGCACTCCCCCTGCTGTTCTATATACACAACAGTAATACCAACACCACAAACATTGTCAACTAGTCGTAGCTATCGTCAATAATATCGTTGTAGCCACGGTGTTGTTGACGTTATTTCTTCTGTTCTTATTTCTTGTTGCTCCTTTTATGCATACATTAACTGTGCTTGTTTTTGCTGTTGCCGCACACTACACTATGCTCGATTGTTTTGTTTTTGGTTTTTATGTTCGGCAGTAGCGTACTCCAGCAAAACCTGTTTGAGTTACAACAAAAAAATATGCACAAACTTATTCACATACATACACAAATACAAATAATAACCACGACGCTAGCGAGCACAAACATATGAACTTTTATGTACGTCTTATAGCAGCGCCCAGTACAAGCAGCGCGAAGAAAATAGGAAAACGGGTAATGAGCTCCAATTTCCTGCACTTTTCAACTGGTTTTGCTACATTATTTTTATTAATTAGCACAGTTATAATTAATATTTTGCGTTTTTTTAAGCTTTTATTGCACATTAAACTCACCAAAAATTAGAGAAAATTGGAAAATATTAATTAATTTAAAACAACAAATAAACAAAACACAAATCTTTAGCACAATTTAATTCACTTGAGTGCGTCAGTGGCCATAGCTGAAATCGCTCTCCATGTCTTCAGTATGTATACATAAAGTGGATGAATTTGCCCAACCACCAGGGTGCGCATGAATATCACACAGGGTTGCATATGCTTCTGCTTTTTAATCAACACCAGCCAAATTTGTTTTCTTAGACTAAATTTGTGGTGCTATAATACACAGTTTTGCTTTAATGGAATTACTTTTTAAAGAGTTTTGTTTGATGTTATATAGTACCAATTAATTCGCCACCACTTTCCACTAATTTTTCAACAGTTGTATACTCATTGTAACAATATTGGAAGCACAACAGCGGCGCTCAAACTAATATGTGGAAAATGGATAAATGGTCCATTTTAACGTTTCGGATAAGTAGAATTTCCACTGTTTCCACTGGAAAATTCCAACCTCTTAATATCATTCGGCGGTCCATTGGGCTTTAAAATTTAAAGTTCTGTAGTACTGAAAATAATTTTCAATTCCAAGCATGTTAAATTAAAAACAATACGTTTGCAACAAAAGTGCAATGAAAAACGATTTGCTAATTTGTGAAGACTCTTTTTTTGGAGAAATTCAAAGCTATAAGTAGGGCTAAGTAAGTGATTGCGTGATTGTATGCTTTTAAAACGACGGTATCATAGCCATGATTTGTTAATTGAAAAATTAGCAAACCATTATATTAATAGAAAAAGTGGTTGTTTAAACAAATGTACTTGCATACGCAAAGATTGAATATATTCACGCATGTAAAAATATACAATCAGAAAAGCTGCGTACACCAATACCTAATCACTGTAACAATATTGGAAGCACAACAGCGGCGCTCAAACTAATATGTGGAAAATGGATAAATGGTCCATTTTAACGTTTCGGATAAGTAGAATTTCCACTGTTAGGAAAATTCCAACCTCTTAATATCATTCGGCGGTCCATTGGGCTTTAAAATTGAAAGTTCTGTAGTACTGAAAATAATTTTCAATTCCAAGCATGTTAAATTAAAAACAATACGTTTGCAACAAAAGTGCAATGGACGACGATTTGCTAATTTGTGAAGACTCTTTTTTTGAAGAAATTCAAAGCTATAAGTAGGGCTAAGTAAGTGATTGCGTGATTGTATGCTTTTAAAACGACGGTATCATAGCGATGATTTGTTAATTGAAAAATTAGCAAACCATTATATTAATAGAAAAAGTGGTTGTTTAAACAAATGTACTTGCATACGCAAAGATTGAATATATTCACGCATGTAAAAATATACAATCAGAAAAGCTGCGTACACCAATACCTAAACATAAACAAAAATTTTCTATTGTTTCGCTTTGATGTTTATTACACACCCACATTTTCATGTGTTTACATTTTTAAGTGCACCCACTGACAGCTGCAATGAAAACATCCAAATAACCAAATTCACAATGTGCTTCTAATATAATTGATGCGCCTTACCCCACCTTATAGTACAAAATATTCCAACACAATAATACAAAGAAATAAACATCTCAATTGTTCGATTCATTCTCTCACGTCTTCTCATATTTCAACCGGCTAATTGCTATCTGTTTACCCACTACCTCATCTTTACTATTTCCCACGACTCTTCAAATTCAAAAAACACTCTTCAAATATATACTTAATGGTAAAGGGTCTGGAGAACCCACTATTTTGGTATTCAAGATAGTCAACTTTTTTCCGGAAAATATTTGCATTTTACTATTTTCTGAATTTTTATTGAAATATTGCACAAATTATATTGATTATATGAAAACTTTTAATATTTTTTTGATATGAAATCGGTTGCTTTTAATAACGATTCTTAAAGAATCGAGTATTATTTCCAGATGTAAAAATTATTAAGATTTATATTTGGCTATTAGTTAATAAATATTCACATATTCCACAGAAAAATGGTTGGTGCAAATAAGCTACCACGTGAGAAAACTGGACCTAGAAAATACGTATGCCTCGAAACTAATTACTAGTTATATAATCCTGCAGATTTAAATTTTATAATAAAATAATAATATCGAATATTCAAGAGAGACGAATAAAAATTTTGGCCCTTAAAAGATAAAAGAAAGATTAAAAGATTTGTTGATTCAAATTATTTTTACTTAAATTAAAGAAAATATAAATATAAAAGGTTCTATAATTATGTCCATATAAATTAGAATGATAAATTTGCTTTTAATTATTTAATTTTTTATTTAATTTACCAAATTCTGGTACAGTTGTTATTTATTCGGATCCACATATAGCAAAGTGTAATTTCTAGTTTAAGTTAAATAAGTTAATTAAAACGCTTAAAAAATGAATTTCGCATATTTATCTCTATCGAGATGAAATAATTTCATTATTTGTTAATACCAAAAAAAAGTTATTCCAATACCAAATTTGCAAATAGCTATAAACAAAATTTTGATTCTGCACAAGCCACTTTGGTGAATATGAACTACCGCCATCCTGACACCACAGGCTGACATGTTTGTTTTTCCGCCAAAAGTGCATTCTGTGAATGAGAATTTGGACTTTCAGTAAATAGCAGTACAACTTAGTAAACTTGGTGCTGTGTTACTCGTTAGACTGCGTTCATACACGAATACTTTTGTTGCCCACGCTTTTGTTTGTGGACGGGGGGGGCGACAAGGAATGACGAAGGGCAAAGAGTTGCTCGTACTCCGGCAACAAGCTCCGTGTCCTTATTCGTAACAGTTCGCTGGTACGTAATTTGGCATTCCTTTTCATTTTAGGTTTCAAATGAATATTTACATTATTTTCGGATTTTTGAATTTTTTCAGCTATATTTTTTATGTAATATGCATAGTATAATAGCAATAAAAGTTTAAAAAATTACGTTTCCGTGTGTAAACACAGACATACATATATTAAATCATTCCAAGCTATCATTATCCTAGGAAAACCGTCTAAAATTTTTTGTATTACCAACGACATTCAGAAAATGAAAAAATTTTTCTTTTACGATAATTTCAGTCTTGATGACTTTCGCTTTATTTCCACCCGATCAACATTTTGAACTTTTAAGCTCCTACCCATTCCCAAATGGAGTACTTTTGTTGAAACGTGAGCATTATTTTCAAGAAAGTATTTACGTCACGTCTGATGCAATTCATTTATTTAATGCTGTTTATGTTGCCGCTGGTTATTATTATTAGTGAATTTTTTCTGGCATGCTGAAAATTTCAACTAATTTTTTGGATATACCAATCTTTTAACCTTGAATAAATATGTAACTTAATTTTAAGAATATATTAATGTTCCCATTAAGGGTTTATAAATTTTTAAAATATTAACAATAGCGAATAATCATGGGTAACATAAATGTATGTATTAACTTAGATATAGTGCAATGTATTTATAAATGATTTGACAAAAATATAATGTTGTATAAAAACATGTTTGTAATAAAATGAATGATATAATACAATTAGTTATTTTGTTAATTAATTTTTATGATAGAGATATGGCAACACTACTAGATTTGTATGAAGGAATTAAAGCTTTGTAGGGTACCTGTCTCATTTATTTACTGAACTCACTTTAAGCACTAACCTAATTGCACAAGACGTTTGTGTTGTTATTTACCAAATGCTGAAAGCAATGAGTAAGAAAGGGATGAACCATAGCACATAAACTAGAGTTTCGGTTAGATTTGTCAATTCAGTCTTAAGAGGATTGCTACACGTTCAATATTTATTGATGCGATTCAATGTCGCGATCCGTATCAGAAAATATTCGAAATTTTTAAAATTCGGATAGCGGATCGTGGATCGCGAGATAAATATTGAACGTGTGGCAGATTTTGTGATATGAATTCGCGACACGAAGGAACGGAGTATTGAAATATTTAAAAATCGCTCAATTTTTATTAAAAATTTATCATTTTTTATATGCATATACAAAGTTGATCATTTTCAAAGGTATGGTGATTTCTTCACTATCTAGGAGCCATGTTTTGCTCCAATACTTTCCCCGAAATTTTTTCTTCAAAGTTAAACACGTTTTCATTCAGTTTTCTTTCGACATTTTGTAGAAAAACGTATGAAATATTAAACAATTAATAAAGGAAACCCCTTTTTTTAAATCTTTCTTTCATAAAAACCATTTACCACAAGTAAATACTGACGCGGTAAATATTGAACGTGTAGCATTCATCCGCGATCAATCCAATATTAATATGCATCGCGATTCAAATATCAAAATTCATGTTGAACGCATGCAGCATGCAGTCCATCAAGAAACTCATAGAAACTTTAACATAAAAATCTGGTAGCGTTTTCGTTTAATTAACTTGCGAATTAACCGCTAGTTGGTTTACAGATCACATGCTTATCACAAGATTTTTGGAAAATAGTCCTTCATATCTTCCCCAACTTGTACACACAAGATCTGCTGTTTGTCTCCACAGATCTGCATGTATCTACATATAACATAAACCAAATATAACATATAATGTATTATTGAACACTGATATCTACAGCTTGAATTGTATTCCAGACAGCACTTATTTTTCCACTTTTAATTTCAGTTACCTCTGCATTATAATATCCAAATGTTGAAGAATTTTGAAATAAAAAAATTTTTAGTAGAGAAATTGAAAAAAAAAATTGCAAAACTATTTGATGAAGCAGTTATTTAATTTTTTCATGCCCATCTGGTAGCCTTTCCCCTGAAGTGTAACTCACGCCATTATATTAAACAGCAGCTGCGTTTTTGTTGTTTCAATTCAACGGTCAACTCTGTCAAAGGATTGTTCGAAAAGTTCACGAAGGTGCGTGTTTCAAAATTTTTTTAGTACTTAATATATGTAAATAAATCACAAAAGTGTTTATTTTTCTTTCTTTCAAAATTTTCTTATATTTGAAAGTGATAGAAGTGTACTTAAAAAAATAAGTGTTTTGTAGAAACAGAACTGAAATATGTCGGCTGCCGCGTTGTCAACATTGGCAACATTTGACGATATTCGTCGTTGTATTCAGGTATTAACTGATGGCACCGCAGAGGAAGGTAAGATTCTTTAATATAGTTTAAGACATAAGAATGAAACCATACTAAGTTGTCATGTGTTTTACATTAGAATTCTTAAGAGTCTTACGTTTACAAGAGCAATTTCGGCAAGAATGCTTAGAGACCGCAAAGGAAGCCAAGCGTATACAAAAAGAACTAGATGCTTCACTGGAATCAATGGCAGATTTGGAAACGAAGTTGTATCATGCACGTCGTCTCCTTGAAGTAGAAAGTAAATTACGTCGCGAAGCTGAATATGAGCGTGATCAAATGGAAAAGAAAATAATTGCTGTGGCTGACTTAGTACAGAAGGATGCCAATTTAAACAACGAGACTCGCGATAAGTTAGCTTTTCTAAATACTTTACCGCGCAAGCGAAAATCAATAAACCGTGTTGTGGAGGAGAAATACGGGAACGATATCAACTCTACAGGCTCATTTTTATCAGATTTATCAATTACACAATCTGAGGATGATTTTCTGGATGTTCATCCTTCTACTGGTTGGCAAAAGCATCGTCCTTCTTTACCTAAAAATTCAATACCTTGCGTGGGAGGCAAGCGATCCCGTGTTATTGGAGGAGGCGTGCAAACAACACCTGTCACCAATACAAGGCGCTCCACCACACGACGTAGTGGTGTTGGTACTCAACAGCAACATTTGATGGATGTAGGACCTGGTTCTGATCGCATATGTGCAACCACGAAGGTGACAATCCCACAAGATGGAAATGGTGCTATACGCGCGGAATCTACAATTGAGTCTATGCCTGCTATACCAATTGTTGCTACAGTGGCTTTGGATAAGGAGAGTAGCACTGAAGAAGCGACATGCACCACACCTACTGGTTCACCTTACAAAGAGGCAACTGCTCCACCAGTAACACCGATGACAGCAATTAAATGTGCACCAGCTGTTAATTTATGTTCACCACAAGTATCTAGCCTACGCACACAGTTAATGCGACCACATAATTTCGCTTCACGCACTTTTATCCGAACAGATACTTGCACACATTGTCAAAAAAAGTAAGATTTTATTTACACATTGAATTCAATAACAACCACTACTTGCACAATATAATTATTTACCAATTACAGGATACGTTTTGGTACTGTAGGAGTCCGATGTAGGGACTGTCCAGTACGTTGTCACGCAGATTGTAGAATTGCGTTGGCAGTAAGTTGCGTCCCACAATCGGGTACACCCACAATCAAAGGTATGATGGGGTACATCAGTGATTATGCGCCGAGCGTTTCACCGTTAGTCCCAGCACTTATTGTACATTGCGTTAACGAAATTGAATCACGCGGTCTCAATGAGGTTGGTATTTATCGTGTGTCTGGCTCGGAGCGTGAAGTGAAGGCACTCAAGGAGCGCTTTTTACGCGGTAAACACACACCACATCTGAGCAATATTGATGTACATGTGTTGTGTGGATGTGTAAAAGATTTTTTGCGTTCCTTACGTGAACCCCTTATACCGACCAATTTATGGAAAGATTTTTGCAATGCAGTGCAACAGCCAACAGAAGTTGATATACAAAAAGACCTTTTCAAGGCAATTGATGCTTTGCCACCAGCAAATCGAGATACTTTAGCATTCTTAGTTCTGCATTTCCAACGTGTTGCTGAATGCCGTGAAGTTTTAATGCCGATTGATAATATTGCGCGTGTATTTGGACCAACTATTGTTGGTTATTCATCAGCAGATCCAGATCGACACGCCATCTTCACAGAAGTATACATGCAGTTTACCACAATGCAGAATATATTGAAAATTCCTGGGGATTACTGGTCGCAATATATGTCGTTGGATGCAGATAAGGAGAACAATCAAACAAACGGTTCAAGTAATACACTTACGCGTACGCCGAGCCGCAATGCTAAAGAATCTCTGTATTCTTTGTATGGTGAGTTATTTGTGTTTTAAATAACTCACTGTTTTATTAATTTATTGAACTTCCAAATAGCAACTCCACTCAAAAGCACACTTAAAAAACGTAAATTCCATGCTACACCTCCTTATCAGCATAAAAAATAATGACATTTGTGAACTTTTGGAGTACTTTCAACACAACCGTCACAGCATCCGTCTTAAACGTATTATCACAAAAGAAGCTTGCGTACTTTATTTTTCTATATTAATACATATTTTGCAAAGTAGCTTTTGTAATATTTTGGTTAGTCTGCCACAAAAGAAAAATACATATTTTGCTGACGCATATTTACATACATTTAGCAATTAATTAAATTTTGGTTAATATTTTTATTGTACCTCATTTGAACTTTAAGTACACACATACTCTACTTTGAGTTAACTACTTTTTTTGTTGTCATAATTTTGAATTTTGAATTATCTTAGAGATCCTCAACAAGTCTACATACTTTTGAGTGAACACATATTTACATGTGCATGCAGGAATTAATTGGTTGTGGGCCCATAACATATGTATGTATTTACTATGTGAATACTTAATATTAAAGGTATGAAGATATTTTTATATTGTGTACATTTTAACAATAACGCATAAAATAAGGTATTTCCTTTATGAACAAAAAAAAAACAAATAATTTTTAAATAAAATTTCAAATGTTGAATATTTCTGAATTAAATTTGAGATGTGTTTTCTTCTTGAATGTTTCGAAATTTAGCCACCTATAATTACTTACAAAGGTTTTTTCCTACTGTAACTGCAACTCTGCGGAGTATTCAAACAAATGATCAGTAGGAAAATGTACTAATCGTACCAATATGTTTAGTTACATATATTGTATTGTTACAAAACTACGAAACATAATTTAATTGGCCATAGGTGAGTACCAATTACACAGCTACGACGATCGTGGGGGAAGTAATACATGAATTTTTATGGATTGGTTATGGCACTGGGCAAAAAATTTACTTCACCAACTCAAGTTCTCCCTACAAGGCATGCATGTCTCCACAATAACAACCGGCATATAAATAGAAAACTTGTTATCTCGTTTGCACGCGCTGAACTATATACGAAAACAAGATCGGCGCTGTCAGAATTTATGCCTGCACGTTCATCTGGTTTCCGCAGCAAAATACCATTAATATTTTATTCCGTTTCCAGACTTTGCAGCGCTCAGCACAGGTAATGTGTTGCTGATAACGGCAAATCTAATAAAAAAAAACCAATTAAGCAAGCATAGAAAAACTGTTTTGATATATTGTGTAGTTGCGCTTCCTTTGCAGGTGTGTGGCATTCATTAATTTCAATTAAATAGTATAAAGATGGCGAACATTGTAAAACTGCTGGCTGGACGTGCTCAACATGTACTGCAAGTTGCAGCAAAACAGCCACAGCTGACGCCTCGTTTCTTTGCCTCAGGTAAGTGCAATATATATATGTGATATATACTTCCTATAGAAGATTCCAACTCAACTATCGCCTGTGAATTCATATGTATATTTTAATGTACACATGCGAAAGTGAAAGGTTGGACTTTGTACATATATATTTCGATTTGTCAAGTGTTTTGATTATATTGATATCACAAAGGTATATATGCACGTTTGTTGAGTTCAAGAGCAACACACATAATTAAAAAAGGAGGTGTGACAAAAACTATCTGACATTTGTTTGTTTTTGGTTAATTTCACCTCAGTGTTATGTAATGACAGTTTCTTACTTTATATTGTGTTCGTAGTTTCTTTTTTCGCAATATGCATAGAAAACTAGCAAATACACAAATGTAACAAAAGTATGCAAATACATATATATTTTATATGCAAGTAATTTATGCATGAATGCCGGCGGTAACCTTTGTAATATATGTGTACAAATATACATACGCATGTATATATTTGATATTTTGCGGAGATGTTTTTATGCTCAAAATTAATAATAAAAAAAACCATTGTTTGATTAGATAACATGTAAATGTAAAACCGTGCAGGAATCGATAGTTAGACACTTTTTTAAATGTCTTATGTGTCGAAAAGATCTGCCACACTATTATTTACCAAATAATTTACCAATTAATGAAGCACAACATATTTCTTTACAGCCACTAATTTGGAGTTCATCAAGCACGAAGTGACTGGCGAAAAGAAGAATGTTGCTGTAATCACATTGAATCGCCCCAAAGCGCTTAATGCTTTGTGCAATGGCCTCATGAAGGAATTGAGTCAAGCACTCGATGCGTATGAGCGTGATAGTAATATTGCTGCCATTGTTATCACAGGTAGTGAAAAAGCATTTGCAGCTGGCGCTGATATTAAGGAAATGCAAACGAACACCTATTCGCAATGTATTATGGGCAATTTCTTGAATGACTGGTCACGGGTTGCACGTTGTCAGAAACCCATCATTGCGGCTGTGAATGGTTATGCCTTGGGTGGTGGCTGTGAATTGGCTATGATGTGTGACATCATTTATGCTGGCGAGAAGGCGAAATTTGGTCAACCTGAAATTGCTTTGGGTACTATTCCCGGTGCTGGTGGCACTCAGCGTTTGACTCGTGTTGTTGGTAAATCCAAGGCGATGGAAATCTGTCTGACTGGCAATATGATTTCGGCTGTTGAGGCGGAGAAATTGGGTTTGGTGAGCAAAGTATTGCCCGCCGATCAGTTGGTTAATGAAGCTGTTAAGTTAGGTGAGAAGATCGGCACACATTCAGGCTTGATTGTCCAGCTGTGCAAAGAGGCTGTAAATACAGCATACGAAACTACACTACAGGAAGGTCTGAAGTTCGAACGTAGAACCTTCCATGCCACATTCTCAACTGTGAGTAAATTCTAAAAAATTATTTTTGTGTAAAACTAATTACTCTTATTTTCATTGTACTAACTTGCTTATTGTTGCTCATTATGCAGGAGGATCGTAAGGAAGGCATGACTGCTTTCGTTGAGAAGCGTCCAGCTAATTTCACCAATAACTAAAATTTGAAGTCAAAAGCAAAGCATTTGGATTGAATATGGATCCTTATGTCTGGAACTTCATACCAGATTTTGCATTTATATATTATTTTTGTATTTTATCCTAAATATGTTTCTAAAAGAAAAATCGTGGCAATTTCTAGTAACAAAAGTGAAAAAAAATATTTTGTTAAAATATATATACATAAATATATACAGAAAAATTTGTTATCTGTAAAAGAAATAACCTTTTTTATTAAAACCTGAGCGAAGTGTTAATATTTAATAGTTTATTAATAAAGAGTAAGTCTAAAATGAGTTCGTAGGTTCTAAAGTTCAAAATAATTATTCCGAAAGTCTCCTGTGAAGCAGAAGAATCGGAGGTTATCTCAAATATAGAAGTTATAGATTTCGGTTATTGTGTAAATACTAATGAATATAAAGAAACTGATTGTTTTTTGTAACATCGAACGGGTTATTTGAATATGTAACAGAGATCATATATCTGTATATGTATTTAACATTATTTCATATGTATTATGTAATACCCTAAAAAAATAGCCTTGGGAACACGGCTCAATAAATACTCATTTTTGACGTTGGTATAAAATATTTCGATACATTTGTAATGCGTTTTTAAAAAAATTTTTATTCATGAGGAGACATTCGAAGAATTTGACAAACAAAATTTGACTCCCTGAGGTATGCAACAACTATTATAGTTTTCTTAGATTTTGACGAGATCGTGTTTTGATTTACCGTAGTTTTCTTGACGAACAACTGCCATAATTGCGGAATAGCAGAATGCTGCCTTTGAAATGTCTTCTATAATACGGAAGAATATTCGCATATGCTTTTAAGTTTTGCAGAAAGTTGCAAGTTCCAGTTGCAAGAAAATTAGTTTGTTGGAATTGTTCTTTAAATTTTTTTTGGTAGATTACATAGAAATATCGTATTATATTGAGGTTAAATTTTTACCTTTACACGAATACTTGTGTGTTTATTGTACTTATTTTTCTATTTCTATTCAATGTTAGCCCCGACCGTGGTTGTTGTTGTAGTGAATATTCAGACCCCGTTTGGGGGAAATCGAAAAATTAACTGACATTGAAGTCGCTTAAGTAGGTCCAGAAAATGAGCTCTTTCGACAGGGTCGGACCGTAGGGAAAGTGGTGTTAGGTGAATTGGTTTCATGGCGAATGCCAAGAGGACAGGACATAAGTTCGGTATGTTGGGGTCGATTCTGGGTAGGTAGGAGTTTAACCTGCGACAGTATCCAGAATGAAGTTGCGCAAGTCACTCTGGCTTCACGCGGCAACTGGAGTTCTTGTTCTGCGACAGGTGGTGTCTGGACTCTATTAACTGTTATTAACTGGGAGGGAGTCAAGCAGGTGGCTGCAGGAACTGCTTGGAGCGGAGTGTGTTGTACTCCTTAACCGGGAGCATGCAGGTCTTACTGTGTAAGTCTTCGATAAGGGATATCAAGAGACATCCTGTGATTGTCTGGAGTGCGGTGTCAAGTCTGAATTTTCTTCAACTGCGTCCCGCTGTATGCAGGCCACCATATTAGTGCGGCGTAGTTTATGACCACCGGGCCGATTGCCCAATATTTTTGGGTTATTGACTGTCGGAATTTTGATATCATCGAAAATAATTTTGAGGTCTAGTCTGTATTTGGATTTGGCAGGGGAGAGTGTTAGGCTCCTTGCAATGAAGAATCAATAACTTTCGAACACGTGTGCTCGATTCCATTCCCTGATTTCAATATCGTTCAATCATGAGAGTTTGCGGTAATGGAAACTCCTTCTGGTTTCTGGATGTAGTAATTAAACTGTAATGAGGAGAGAACACTGCCCTGCGGAACCCCTGCTTAATTCTTAGCTTTGAGTGCTTACTTCAAAATAATACGGACGATTGACGACCGTTCAGATAATTCATCTTCCATCTCTTTAGCGTAGATTGTTCGATGTCCTCTAGTAGCGTTGTATGATTGACAGTGTCAAAAGCTTTTGACGGGTTCTACGCTACTAGGATGGTTCTCTCACAGGGTGGTTTTTTTTTGATTGAGGCCAAGAATTATCTCGGTGTTTATAACGCTAAGTGCCGTGTTGGTGCTGTATAGTTTATGGAAACCGTTTGGTGTTCATCTAGACTCAGATGGTGTGTGAAGGTCGGGAGTAGCAAGACCTCAAGGGTTTTCACTACTGGGGAAAGGAGAGTTAATGGATGATAAGACTCACCTAGGCTTCACCACCTTGGCTTCTTGGAGCACAGCTATCGGAATGCCTTCCCGGCTAATGAAATCGACTATCTCTTCGATCTTAGTCCAGAGTCTGCTGAAGTTCAATTATAGAATTTTGGTATGCCTCGGTTATCTAGAAATGGTTCTGGGCGTGCGGGAGTGTGTACAGGTGGTGGTTGTTGACGTATCAGAAGTTGTCTTGTGATTCTCGCGCAAGGATTGGAGCGGGGTAAAGGTTGGAACTGGGACTGATCAGACTAGAAGTCATGCTGCCTGCTTGAGCTTTAGTGGGTCGTTTAGGTTCTTTGATGGCCCCTCGGTAAGAGTGGTGCGCTCAGTGCGCGGACTAGGTGCTATTTGCTCGACCGTAGGGGTCAGTGTCGCAGTTGTGTGTTAGCAGCATGGGGTCACATAACTTGTGGTCTACTCCCTATGCGACCGATGGCACCTAACCGAGGTGGAGTTTGACGCATAGGCAACAGGAAAATTTCCGCGGGTCTGGGTTGGACTGGTAGGAGGATATAGAGTAGCTTTGTCGTTAGATTTGGCTAGATGTTGCTCTGATGATGACAAGGTTAATTTTTTTACTTATCGATTCAAACAGAATTAGTTCTCCGAAATGACAGCGCTTGGGAGGATGAAATCCGGGTCGATTCCGGTACCATGGAACCGGCTGTTATGGGAACCGGCCCAGATTGTAGTCGTACATAATCGCTAAATCGATAATTATAAGTAAATGTTTCATTAAAAATGTTAAAATTTTAAAAGAAATTAGCATTTATTTTTTCATTCAAAAAGTCTACAGACTTAAATTTAGGTTTCAAAAATTAAACTTTTTCGCAGTGAATAAATTTTTCGAGCATTTTAAACAAATTATCGATGTATGTACATAAAAGATTTGTATTAACGCATATTTTTTGCTTCATATTTATTACGGATTAATTATTAATTTTATAAAATATGCAAATGTCCTGAATTTAAATTAATATTTATTGTTTTAATAGAAAAAGGTCGAGGGCACAAATTTAAATCTTATATTATTAAATCTTATATTAACTTATATTAATGTTCATAGATTCGTGTACTTTTATTATTATGTTTTGCTTCATGTCAGAGATATTTATATTAAAACCCACCAAATTAACTAAAATGAAATATGCGATATATACTCAACCAAAGTGGTTTAATAAATATATTAGATACGTGAGGAAAAAGTCAATCAGAGAAAAGGAAATCATTATATTATAAATAAGCGACTTAGCCCTTGATCTAGACCGATTTATTTCATATTTAGTGCGAAATCATATTGTGTTTAAGAAAACATATCCACTAATTTCATTAAAATTTCACACATATTGACCAACATAAACGGTTTAAAGTCAGATGGAAAGTCTTCTGATATCGGGCATTTTTGGGATAAAGGAAGATCTGCACTGATCACATTAACTCTTTTTATTATTCAAGTATATTAGGGAACATGTTTTTTGTGAAGGTAACTCACACAGTGACCGACATATTCGACATAAAGTCTGCTAGAATAGCGAAAATCATTATATGTAGTATATGGGAGTTGGGATAATTCGTAGACCGATTTCAAACATTTTCGGCAGTAAACTATGGCATATCCGATATTATACGTTCACTTAATTTTACTAAAATATCTTACATATTGACCGAAATCTATGGTATAAAGTCTACCCACAGGTTGAAAATCCTTATATTAGGTACATGGGGGCTAGGGGAAGTAATTACTCGGTTTTCCACATTTTTGACGTAAGAGCACATTATTATCATGGAAAGATATTTCCCGATGTTTTCGATAAAAAGTCAGATAGAGGCACTGAGATCCTAATATTGGGTATCTTGTGGCTTGAAAAGTTATAAACCGATTTCATACAATATATTTTCACGCATAAAATGACATATTCTGAAGGCACTATTTGTACAAAGTTTGACTTTGATATCTTAATTGCTGCTCGATTTATCTGCTTTAAAGTGAAAGGATCAGATGAAACTTAAAATTGTGTTATATGAGAAGTAGGCGTGCTTTTTATCTGATTTTGTCCATTTTCACAGTGTCACATAAGAATGCAAATATAATGTCACATATAAAATTTTGTTGAAATCGGTTAAGGGGCTCCTGAGATATGGGATTTCTCTTAAAAGTGGGCGGTGCTACGCCCATAATCAAAGCCTTAAACAGATTCCTATGCAACCCTTCGTATCATATTTTCTGCAAGATTTAATGTTTCTAACTTGTTTGCTCAGCTAGTTATCCCACTTTTAGTAGTTCTCAACATAATTTTTGTATGGGAGGTGGGCGTGGTTATTATCCGATTTTACTAATTTTCTCAGTATACGAACAGATGCTAGAAAAACTTACTAGGAGCAAGTTTGATTGATATAGTTTTAGCAGTTTCCGTGATATATATATTAAATCTATTGGGGGGCGGGGCCATACCCACTTTTACAAACGTTTTTGCCCACAAAAGCCCCATCCTACTAGGATACCCCATACCAAATTACACGTTTATGTCTTAATTTGCTGCTTAGTTATAGCACTTTATCTGTTTTCGATTAATGGCATTTTGTGGGCGTGGCAGATGTCCAATTACGCCCATCTGCAATACTAACCGTTTTACGGTGACAAAGAACACGGGTACGAAGTGTCATCAAAATATCTTAATTTTTACTCAAGTTATCGCTTGCACGGACGGACGGACTGACGGACGGACATACAGTCACTCTGATTTCAACTCGTCTTTTCATCCTGATCGTTTATAAATATATATATATCTATATCTAACTCGTTTAGTTCTGGCTGTTACAAACAACCGTTAGGTGAACAAAACTAATATACTCTGTAGCAACATGTTGCGAGAGTATAAAAATTAAAAATTTTATAAATTTTACAGGATGAATAAAATTTCATGTGTTTGAAGCAAAAATATCGGCAAACAAATGTTTTGTTTTCGCGCGCATTTTTCGTTGCATAGTTCTAGGCGCATAAGCTAAAGGAGTATAGGACTAATCTGCAAATGTCCGTATTTCTTAAATATCTAAGACTTGCGATTTTCACAATGAAATTACCTTTTCACGTTTTAAAAGCTTCTCATTGATTTGTGCATCATATGTTTACATTTTTTATGTGTTTACACATTTTTATCAGTAAATCAGTGATACCAACCTCACTACCAAATTGACACTTGGTGTGCTCACGGCACAGATGCATAGAATTGCAGACCCACCCTCACATTGGCGTGTTACTTGTTTTGTTCGCTTGCTCATGCCAATTTGCAGGAGATGAAAACAGTTAGAAAAGCTCGCGCAACGATTACAGTACTTTTTGTGTTTCCGTTATTCGTGGCAATAGCACGGCGAGTAGCTGCGCTGCAATCCGAGTGAACGAACAACAAACAAACATAGTATACACACAAAGTGTAAGGAATAGTTCGAGCGACGCCACTACCATACCATACCATAATATTACATACACAGATTTGAGGTGTGCAATGAAAAGTTAAAAGGCGCATAAAGATATTTGAAATAAAATTAAAATAATATAATAAAATTGCTCAGGGCAAATTGCTTGTTTGTATTAATTTGTCGTTTTTTTTTTTTGTCAAGTGGTGTAGAAAAAAAATTGCAAAATAAAGATTATAGAAAAATGTTCGCAAAACAAACTAAATACATACATAATTAAGAATATAAATACATACACAAGTGAAAACGAAATATTTCAAGCGCATTTTTCACTTTGCGAATTTCTTGTGCACATATTTCTTGCTAAATATTTATGTACACAAGTTTTCTGGGTAAATAAGCGTTTGTGTGATTGTGTGTGTAACTATATTTATGTGCATATTTAAATGCTATTGAAAGGTTAATTTCATTAACAGTGTCATGAGAAAGCGTCAGTTCGCTGTAACGGTTATATGTGCGCTGCGTTGCTAAGCCGTCGCGCCCCACACCTTCATTGCTATCCACTCGTATTTGTCTGTGTGCGTTCGTCCTCTAAACTGGTTTGCAAAACGCGTACGCGTGACTGTGTGTGTACTCGCTGTTTTGTAATCAAAAAAGAACTTTCTAAATAATACACTTCCAATAAAAAACACAAAATTAACAAATATGCATACATGCATAACATTTAAAATATTTGTGCTTTTGTTTTAATAAAAATTTCTAAATGATCGCATATTTATTAGTTCTTTTTTTTCAATACATATATGTATGTATTTTTTCAGATTTGTGCAAAGTAATAAATAAAATTAATCGTGTTAATTGTTGAAAACTAAAACCATCGACTCATTCCTCCCACAAACACACACACACCCATACTAATAGAATGGATATCTTAACTCAAATTCTGAATATGAATGCTGGTGGGGCGTATGGTGGAGGTAAGGCGGGTGGCGCTTTTGATCCCCTCACATTTGCAATGAAACCGCAAGTGGTGATACGCGCACTTTGTTGGGTAAGTTGACATTTCTGCATGCATTCTGTCCACATTTGTAGAAAACATATGTATACACCGTCACTACCATATTTCGTTGTATATAATTGGAAGAAAGGTCATACAGAAAGTTGGCTAAAACAGTCTAGTATTTCAGAAAGGAATTTATGAGCTTAATACGATTGCGCTTTCTAACTAATTAATATAACAGAGTCTTCTTAGGTCATATCCTTAAATTGACCTATTAAATCCGTTTATAAGTACATAAGAGTGGCAAAAGAATGATCGACGCTGATAATATTTCTCTGAAAAGTATTTAACAATACTGTCGACATCTTAGTTGTCAAAAATGTGTAATATATATATCAGATTCTTACGCAAAATTGCTACAGCTACTAAAGGTCATTACATTTTTTTCATGCGGTTTTTGAGTTATGGTCAAATATAGTGTTTGGATCTCAATTATAAAAATATTTCGAATGTTGCTAAAATAAAATATTTTATTACAATATTAAATATTAAAATTTATAAATTTTAACTTTATATTATTAATAAATTAATCAGGCTAGATTTTGAGACTGATTCCCCATGGAGCGAAGATTCCATGATTCTAGTACTTGTGGCGCCACAAATGTAGTGTGATGTAGTTGACCTATAAATATCGATAAAACATCTTGAGCAACTCACAAACCGCTAACAAGATTTTATTTCAAAGCAGCGAGTTCTCCTGCTTGCCTAAAGAGTGAGAACTACGGTGCTTTAACCGTTTGATTCATAATGTGACACAGTGTAGAAGGAAACGCCCGATGATTCAATATATACATATATATGTATAAATATCGATTTTAAAAAATTTGGGGCCTTATTTACGATATAAGAAAGAGGGTAATTTCACCCAATTTTTATTCAGCCATATTAATGATCACATATAAATGTTTTTTTTTTTCAAAAGTTTCATTATTATTGTGCCATCAATTTGATTTATTAAAAAGAATTAAATTCAAGAAAATAAGAAGTATAATCGAGAAGAAAATGAGGCATCTACAAGATCCAGCTGCAAGTTTGACAATAGTAAAGCCTCTAAATTGCCTTCCATAACCAATATGTATAATATATAACTAATAATATAATAAAAATAAATATCAATAATACCAATAATATAAGCAAATGTGAATAAGGCCACAAATTTTTTTGTCCATTTTTTTAATAATGTTTTTGCTTTATTTTACTTTATGTTATATTTTAACTCTTTATTTTATGAATTCTAATTCACATTCTATACTTACTTTTATTCGTTTTATTATACTTTCTTTCATATTACTTCATTCTATTGCGAAATAGTGCTATAACACTTGAAGCGTTATTTCCAGTCCGATAGCGATTAGTCATATTTCCTTGCAATTTTTTTTTCTGTGTTTCATTTTCATAGCATCTAAATTAATCGTCGCGAAATTACTGCCTTCAGGTTAGGGAAAGATGTAAGTGGCATTTCTGCGCTAACAACTTAACATACAAATCAGTCGCAAGTGCGTGTGCTTCAGATTTTTTCGCTTTTGTGGTAATTAACACAAATCACAATAATGTCAAGCACACTTATTTACCGTTACGACAGGTAGTGCGTTTATAAATATAGCCGCCTTCGACTAGCCACTTCTCCAAGTGCTAAATTTGGGTTCTGGTCTCTCGTCAAAAAAAGTACATATAACTTTGTTGTACGAGTGAAAGCAACAAAAAAGTTATGCAGTTACGTTCAAAAAGTTCAATTATGTAAATAATTTTCAAATACTTAATTTTAAATAAAATTTAATTTTATACTGTTGCAACCTGTTGCAAAAGATTACATTAGTTTTGTTTACCTAACGGTTGTTTGTAACTCCTAAACCTAATCGAGATAGATATGGATTTATACATCATTCATATAAATGATCAGTATGACCAGACGAATTGAATTCCGGGTGACTGTCTGTCTGTCTGTCCGTCCATCCGTCCGTGCAAGCGATAACTTGAGTAAAAATTAAATTTCTTGATCAAACTTGGTACATGTATTCCTTGGTGTTATGAAAAGGGTGATATTGCAGACGGAAATGGATATATTGGTACACCCACACCCACAAAATATTATGGAGGGTTACACTAAGCTACAAATTAAAATATAAAATTGAAATTTGGTACAGGGAAAAAAGTGGGTTTGACCCCGGCCCCTAATAGTTTTAATGACAACATATCATAATGAATAACATATCTCTCAAACCGCTAAAGCTATATCCATCGAATTTGCTGAGGGAAAATCTTTTCAGCACTTTCTCAAACAGTGTGAAAATCGGATAATACGCCCCCGCCCATTACTCATATAACGTACGTTTATGTTGAAAACTACTAAAAGAGCGATAATTTACCAAATAAATACGTCAGAAGCATTAAATTTCACAGCCAAGATGGTACTTAAGGGCTTCAACAGAATCTGTGTAAAAATTGGGCAATGGTTGTGGCTACTTAAGAACTACTATACCAATTTTAACAAAATTTGGTGTGTGCGTACATTATATTTGCATCCTTATATTATAGTGTGAAAATGGGCGAAATTGGAAACCAACTACGCCCATAAATAACTACTTCCCATATATCTGAATTTTAAATTCTCCATGATTCTTTCAGTTTGCAGTATATAACTGAAATATATAATTACCAATAAAGATATCGGAGCAAAACTTTGAACAAAAAGTGCTTTTAGGCTATACCATCTCACGTGTAAAAATTGTCGAAACCGGAATACAACTTTTCAAGCCTCCAAATACCGAATATGTTGACCCAGTACCTATGGCTAACTTTTTACCGAAAATATCAGCTGGACTGTAAGATATATTACTGAAATTCAGAATAACTCTTTCTCTGGTGTTATTGCGCCCTTGGGTCAAAAATTGATAAAATCGGGTAAATACTTCCCCAGCTTTCATATGGGTCATATGAAGATAATCGAACTTTCGGTTAACTTTATACCATATATATCGGTCTATATGTGAGTTTTCTCAGTGGAATTTAGAGACTGAATCGTGCTGATAACAGCATATCCTTGTGCATAAAATGGGAATCGGTTCAATACTTCCACTAACTCCCATATACCTAAGAAAATGATTTCCAAACTTCCTGTTGACTTTATAGCATATATATGGGTCAATCTGTAAGGCATCTTAATGAAAGTCACGCAGAATCTTTTCCTGGCAATAATATGTCGTCATCCGAAAATTTAATAAAATCGGATTAATATTACCCTTAGCCCCCATGTACCTAATATAAGAATTTTAAACATCCGGTTGGCTTTATACGGTATATATCGGTCAATATGTAATATATCTTAGCAAAATTAAGTGAACATTTAATATTGGATATACCACAGTTTAATGCCGAAAATGTGTGAATTCGGTCATCGAATTATCCCACCTCGCATTTATTCCATATAATGATTTTCGTTATTCTAGCAGACCTTAAGCCGAATGTGTCGCTCACTTCGTGAGTTACCTTCATAAAATTGTGTGGAAACATATTCTCGAGTAACTTGTGTAATAACAAAAGTTGCTGCAATCAGTCCAGACCTTCCCCTAGATCCAATATATCCGATATAGCGATTTCCGATTTTAAACCGTATATGTTGGACAATATGTGTGATATTTTAATGAAATTAAGTAGACATGCTTTCTTAAAAATAATGTGGTTTAGCGCTGAATATGAATAAAATCGGTCTAGACCTTGATCTAAACCCCATATCACAAAATAATGATTTCCAATTCTCCTATTATACCGAACATATTAAATTAGACCACTTTGGAGTTTATATCACATATTTCATTTTAGTTAATTGCAAATAAATTGCAATTAAAACCAAAATATAACAATAAAAGTACCTGAGTCTATGGCCTGTAAAATAAGTTAATAAGATACCAAATATGATTGGAATCGATTGACAATTTCGTCGTATAATGAATGTTGAATTCTTCCGCAACATTTTTTAATATAAATTTATGCCAACACCTGAAAACATTTCCCCGCTTCTGATCCTTGCACATTGCGAGAGTATAAAATGTTCGGTTACACCCGAGCTTAGTCCTTTCCTAATTTTTTTATTTTAGTAATATTTGCAATTTCGTATGAGAGCTATTCAATGAAGCTTGTGATATCCGAACGAAATGCCCCAGCTTTGATGATCATTAAATGCAAATAAATTTCACAAATTGACATCTTTTCATGTACTTACATAAATATGCATTCGTTACTTGATTGCTGACTGTATGATTTGAGTTGAGTGTGACTTTGGTATTCATATTGTCAGCTAGACAACATTATTTAGGTATGCACACTAAGTACATATGTATATACGTATGTAATATATTACATTTCATATCTAAGTAAGTAAGTATCGCCAGTGAAAACAGCAACCTTTCAATACATTGTAATATATTGTAATATCCTGTCAACAGATTCATAATGCCTGCCTACTGGTAAAATCATAGATGTTCTTAATATATGTACAATTAAATAATTTAGTTTTCTTAATAAACTAGTTGATAAATTGTTGTCTCACGCCTCTGCAAAGTTCCGACAATTATTCATACAAATCTTTAGTGTTTGTATTGAACTGTAATACTGTTATTTCATTCGGTGAGGACAAGCTGTATGTACGGTCTCTCGTTATATTCCAAAATCCACATATTTTAATACAATGTAAACGTTTTATACTACATAAAAGTTAACGCTATATTGAGTTTGATCATTTTCAACTTTCGCACAATACTGAACTTTGATATGAAATCCTAGTAATTAAAAGAATCGCCATGAATTTTCTCGTTTCGCAAAACAGCCATTAAAATACTTGGTTTCGCTCTTATGATCAAAAAATTAAGCAGTAATGGTTCATATTGAATCTTTTGTAAAAATTTTAATTTCAACTAATTTCAAAAATATTTTGCTTTGATCTGCGTAGTCAAGTTGTTAATCTGGAACCAAGAAACATTTAATTGGCAAAAGTAAATACTTTGTTCCACTTAAAATTGAACCAAAATCTACGAAATTCGATTGTCCTCAGTAATCAATTAATACACCTTTGCTGATATGCTTGCTCTTAATTATATTTTTATCGCTACCATAAATGTTCGCTAATACGGTGTAGCAACAATTTAAAGATTTAGAAATTTTCTAAAATTTCAAACATGTCATAGTTAAAACAGTGAAAACGCTTGTGCTTTTTATGGAAATTCATGATCACTTTCGAGATAAATTAGCTAAAAAATTAAAAATAAAATTTCTACAAGTCAATCAAATTGTATGAAGCTTTAAAACAAACAACACAACAAAATTGACAATTTCTTGCCATTCAATTTAATGCAGTGCCAATACACGTCATTAAATTTGACGTAATGAAAACTGCGCATAAGAAAAATCACCAGCCCATTCCCACTGTACTCGAGTCTACATAAGCGTAGTGTTTTGTATTTACATCCGGCCTAAGAAAGTCAAATGCTATTCGAAAAAAATTTTGCCACTATGGTGACTTTTTTACAGAAATTTTATTTTGTAATCTAATTTGTGTAATAGCACATTGACTACAATCAAAATTGCATACTAATTACGTAATTACGTAAATGAGAGTGCTTGTGATCTATTGAGCTTTCTATTATGGAAAACCTCGTCATATGCATAGTTATGAATATAAATGATATGAGTTCATATACAAATCATTTGATGTCCTTCTGCAGCACCCCTTTTCGTTCATTCGCCCGCACAAGGCCACACATGGCGCTTTAATGCACAACATTTGCCATTGTCATTTATGACATAAAAAAAACCGCATGCCAACGTACATATGCTTATAAAAATCTATGTTTATACTATACAGAAGAAAGCTTTCCCTCATTCACTGATCAAAATGCCTCCCATTATAGGGTATGATTATGATTATGGTTCGTAGGCGTCAGTTGTGCATTGCCTTATAGCCATCACTTTACAGCGTTTGTCTTTTATTCTTGTTGTTGTATTACCTAAGTCTCATGTTGGCGGCAGTTTACATATTCCGATTTTTTTATTGTTGGCAAAGTATTCTACCCTAGTATATACATATATACATAATTCTAACATCGAACAGATTTTCTTTTTCATTATATTCCTTTTTGTATTTGTTAGATAGCATAATGTTCTACTGTACTTTTATTACCTAAGTTTCTAATATTTATTAACAAAAGTCCTCGCTTGCCTCGGTTGTGCGCATTAACTTTTAATTGAATTCAAATACTGGCCGGCAGCGTTGCCAACGCTATGCCATGTGTAGTCTGTTGCCATCGGAGGCCTTCAGTGCTCGCTGTCAACTTCACTAACTATTTGCTTAACTAACATGTCTTCGCAAACTTGGCCTTGACGGCAGCAGGCAGCAGAAAGGAAAGTGAAAATGTTTGTTTTTTCACTTTAAACTAGGTCAGTCCGTCACTTTCCCTCATCTTTGCTATTAAGTGCTGATTCATTGCGATGGTTTATAGTGGTTTATAGTGCCATAGATTGGCGCCACAGTTGTCAATTGTTCTTTTCCACAATATGCTGTGGGTGGTCAGTCACTTTTATGTCTGCAGTTGAACTCTGATCAAAGAAAGATTCATAAATCATTATTGCATATACATGGTGTACATATATATATATTTACAAATTATTTTATTATTCCCAACGGAAATGGGTGCCCACTTCTCGCCCATTCGCACGAGGGATGCACTTGCGTCGGGTCACGTTAGGTACGTTGAGTGTCGAGATAATATCTATTATTTAATGCAATATAGACTGACATATAGCAAATCCCGAATTGAGAAATACATAATTGTTTCTGTAGTCAAAGCCGTAGTGGAGTCAAAATACTGGCAAGAGAGCAGTGGTTCGTGTAATTACAAATTAGTTTCAAAACTTGAAATTAGAAGAACAAACTGGCTTGAAACCATAAATGTTAAATTTAACCTTAAAGAAATAAACTTGAAATGATCCCACCGGTAGTTAAACAATTAAAATTAAAGCACCCATCTCCTTACGAATTCAAACAGGAGGAAATTAACAACATCCCTTTTACGGATCTATAGTAGTTCGACAACAGTATATCAATATTTAAATTATGAATGGATATCGACTACATACTGCAGGCAACTGAGTCGGCAGTCGCCACTTTGTGTATATTATCGATTACTATCCACTTTTTGTTATATGCAGAAATGTTAAAATCAAGAAACCGATCTTGAACATTTGTCAACGCTGATTTGCAAAATTTGGAATTTGAATATATTGAATATCTTTAAGAAATTTGGTAAACCTTATGTTTTATTTATTTACGAATGCTTCCAACTGAATAGTTAACGAAAACTGATTTTCAAAAAAAAGCTGCTCTTTAAACACGTTACGAATTTATCAAGTAATATTTATATTTACACTTTTTTGTTGCAACATATTTTTAAGAATTTACATTACCTACTTATGTATTAATATGATTAAACTAATATTTATAAGTATAATAATGGAGCCTAAACACTGAATTCTTTTAAATTGATAATTAATAAACAAATTTTCAGATTCTTTCAAATTGCCAATATTGATCAACGGAAACGCATTTTGAAATTTTATAATTTCACGACGGACGTACAAATCTACTAAACGATTTTAAATTCTAATGAACGTGAATAAACGTTTTTCATTTCTTTATGTTCCATTTTACGATTTCTGTCAAATTTTTGAGCAATTTGAACAAAATCTGCGTTTTCAAGTGCAGTCGCTTCAGTAGCCATCCGTAAACTAAAATCCTGTTATACAATAGTATCCAACGTAAATATACCGGCAACTATAATCCAGTAGCCTTCCAAAACAGGGGTGTACGCTTCGGCCACTATTATAAGGAGAAAAAATATAATGAATGAACTCTAAGATATAAGTAAATTTAATATATTCGATTGCAAATTACCGACCCACATTCAAGAGCCGGTATGGAGTAAATGGCTGAACACTTTTGTCTTGTTAGGTGTCATATAAAAAGAAAATTAAGTTTAGGATCATTTCGGTACCAAGTTCGACAAAATTGGATACCCGTTCTAAGGAAAATTTATCAAGAAATCGGTTAGATAAATACGAGCAGAATTCGGAGGTCTTAGGTTAAACGCACTGGTAAGTTATTTAGGTCCGCTTGTAATAAAGGCCTTTCCCTGATTGAAGAATAAAGAATATTTCAATTCACGATTTGACTGCATTATTTTAATTACTTTTTCAGATCACGAATGATAGGAAGAGAGATTTCGACAATTCATCCCATTAATTTTCTTGTAGCTTGTTTGCTAGAAAAAACATTAGTTCGTGACGTCATTTGTTTACAATTAGTATGAAAGTTTGACAGTTCGTTTCGTTTATTGATGTAGGTTAACTCTATTTCCAATATTCTCCTTAGTCCAGAGAAAGTAGAAGCTATACATACACATTTCTGATATATTGGAAATATACTTAATCTTGTTTTCATGTTTTTATATGTGTGTCTTCTCTGTTTACGTAAGTGTAATCGATTATTTAGACAATTCAGAGTAATTGACACTGATTTGGGAACTTGAGTGTGTGACGACGGCATGCCCTATGATAATGGAATTTTAATTGAAGTGATAAATGAAACAAAGCAAGGACATATGCACAGGAGGCAAATGTTGCGCATTTGTTGGGGTTAAATACATTAGTAACTACACGTATGTAATTAGTATACCCATGAATAGAAGATTGAATGTGTGTTCAATTGAATTGAATAAAGAAGATGAATCGAAATTCGAAGTTTCATATTTTGATTTTGGTAGCTAATTTCGAAAAATGGAGAATTTACTATTTCACTTCAAATTCAAATCGAGAAAAATTGATTTGACACAATATTTTTAATTGATAAAGAAATATATTAGAGTAAGGGAATTTTTGAAATGAAAAGTTGTAATTACGTTGCAATATATAGAAGAGTGAATCGCACTACATTTATTCGTATTTTAAATGTTAAATTGTTTAACACAGTTAAATGCATTTTCTATATCATAAATTTACGTGTTTTAAGATAATGTTATATAGAAAATATGGAAAGCGAAAAAAATTCAAATAATCAAACACAAACTTGCACAACTAGTAAAGAAGAAAAATGTAAAAATACTTGTCTTACTGAAAGCAAGTATAGTTTAATCTTTATGGTCTTATGCTTGCCTCTATTCTGGAGATGCTTCCTGGTACTATTTCTCATTGTTCGTATTCATTTTTTATACTAATGCATTTGTGTTTCTTATGTCGCTTTTTGTTTTTTTGCTTCCTTGCCAACCGCTTTCAAATATCCAATAATGGCATACCATGACTCGATAGAAATAATCGTCGCATGAGCACTTTCTGTATTTCTTCTCCAGAATTCATATACACATACATACCCATCTAAGTAGAACTGTATAGATATATACAGTATATTGTATATGAAATTGCGAAAATGAATGTGTCAAAGTACGGTAGCTGTAAGTATTCTGCTGTTTCTAAAACATATGTATATCTGACTTGTTTCTTTTCCTTTGCTCTGCCTCACTTCCTACTACTTATTGCAAAAAACATGTCTAATAGCAGCAACAATAAGTAGAGCAGAAGATTTTTTACGACATTCCTCCACTACTCTGCGTCGCATTACAATGGCGGCAACAATGGAGGCGACATCGGCGGTTTTGCCGACAACAAGCGGAAGAACGAATAGCCATTATGTGGGCATTGGACAATGCGAAAGGAAAGAGAAGTGGCGGTGAAAGAAAAAATGACGTAAAAAAGAAAGCAGCTGGCCCTTAGTGGATAGTATGAACACTCCACTTCACAGATTTTTTAGTGGGCGTGTAGAAGATATATCAGAACTGTTACCAGTACATATATTTATGTATGTAACTTAGCTAAAAGTTTTTGTTCTAATAATGGGTGTTTACTTAGAGGAGAGATTCTCAATTCGAACAAGAAATAATGAAATGGATAATGGTTTCCAACTAGTAAGTCGTAGCTGTATCATCTGAGTCGAGGGGAGTCAAATCACATGATCTAGGTGCAACAGATCCATTTCACTAAAGTTTTTCTCAATGAAGATTGGGTGCGATAATTTCGCCGTTCGGCTTGAACACTTTAGAAATTAGGCGATTGATATTGACGTTAATTTTCTTGGAGCTCCCTTAATTTGCGATAACGTTGGCTCCATCATCATTTTAAAAAAGGTATGACCCAAAATGCCTTTGAAATGAAAGTTACATCAGACAGTAACCCCTTTATTGGATACAAGGGAGCTTGGAGAGTCTCTTGTTTACACAGTGTCGTTTAACCAGAAAAGTTGAACCGCTGAAGATGATTTGACTGCAAAAATGTAATTGGGGGTTTGTCCAAAAAAATGCGACCCGTGTATGAATGAAAGTTTTTGCTTGGTCACTTGGCTGAGAATACTGAACAGAAATGTTAAATAGGTCCAGCCATGCTATGAGCCTAGCTATGATTTGACAGCTGGTTTGACAGTTATCCTTCTAAGAAATTTTAATTACCTAAAAATACACCCTCTACATATTTATATCTACGAAATTGTTTGAAAAAACTTTTAGTTGTTTATATTTAGCGCCTTCTCTGCGCTCGTGACTGTGCAAAGAAAACTCGTGAAATTGTTTGGTGTGTGAATATTTATTATTATGTATATTGATGCTTTGGTTGAAGTGGCACCCGATCATGGTTAATACGTATTCATATGAAACTTGTGCAAATATATGCTTGTATCAACTTGCGAGGAAAGATTATTCTTTGCTTAGGTGTCCGTTGTTTAATTAAAAGTGGCGTCTCAAGGATACTACTGTTCCGCCTTCTATTATTATTTCGATTACTATCTACCGAAGGGTGGCACACTTATAATGTTGTACATGTATAAGGTTCAGATTCTACTTTAATTTGTTGCTTGTTGCTGCATCTGGGCAATTATGTAATATAGTAGTTATGTAGTTATGTAAGGGATTTTCGAGTTATTGTAGCGGCAAGAAATAATCTCTAATAATAGCAAGGAATGCTGTGGAGTTTACATTGCTTGACCGGATATAAATTCGGGTACATTCCGGTCCCGTAAATTCGGCTGTTGGGATAACAATATTTGAGTCTTAAATTGTCGCTGTCATATAGTTGGACGTGATAAATATTTCTCAAAACTCTGTCTATACTTTTGAACAATTATTTGATCACACTCGGTTAAATATCTAACCTACATTTCATGCAAGGTGTCTACTGCCGTAAGATAGGTAAATCGTAAATTGTGGTTTAACGGTTGCAATACGTAAATACTGTGTTTCTCTGCCGAAACTATTTTTATCAGAATCAATATTATTTAAAAATCCTTTATTAAATATCTTTGCTAATCTAACATCCAAAATGCCAACAGAATACAGGTCATAACCAATATGAGAAATAAATGTTTAAAAAAGTAATAAATGTACCGAATATGCAGATTTTCTTTCTTCTAGGTAACTTTTCGAAAGATGTCTTGGGTAATAAAAATATATCAGTTAAAGTGAGCATGTTATCCTTTTAGAAATTAGTGTTATGTATAAAGCTTTTGAAAAAATTAACCTGGTTCATGTATTTCTTTATGCGAAAGTGAATAGCTACATCGAGCAGAAAATTGCAGAAATTATGCAATTAACTACTTTTTTGTTTCTGTTTTGAAATGGTACTCTAATGTGATCGCTTGGTCATAAAGAAGTCATAAAGAAATTTCATTCTCATCCAAGAAAGCTAGAGTACAACCCATTATATCTTTTTTTTTGTGAGCGATGGACGGAATTATACATTAGTTCGTGACGTCATGCACGAAAGAAATTTGAAGGTTTGATAGTTTTATTGTGTTGTGTTTTCATATTATTTCTTTGAAATCTACCATTGATTGATTCAGATTGCGGGTAACAATATCGCCAACTTATCTTCAGTGCGATTCGCACACGATTCAAGCACCTCCCAAAGAACGTGTCGCAGAAGTATGAAACATTTATTGCTCTCTTCAAGGCTGCTATGAATACTCACAGTTCTTAAATATCTCAAATAAGTTATTCACGAATTTTTTAAATCAATAAATATTAATGTGATTTTTATGTTTCGGGTTTCTAAACACTTTATTTGCACTTTATTTAAAATTTCTCATATTTTATTCATTCAAACATTCTTTTAGAACACTACTGGTTCAAAAACTCAACCAAAGAAGTATTTTTAGAAACCTGGCGCTATGAAATGTACATGTACATACAGCTTCTACCATGAGAATTTATATTGCATTTGAGTGTAATAAAAATAAAATTCCTTAGTTCAAATTGGATTCCATGAAATGCCTGTTGTCCACATCAACTGTGAAAGTGTTTGTGTTGTGGCGGTTGCTTGGGAAATAGGTCAAGGTATCATGTGTCAGGAATAGTCAATATTCAATGGTTATATAAGTAAGGACAACGGCCCGTATGGCATTTGGTTTCCACTTGTGAAGGTCACTGTATATTTAAAACAATATTAAAAGTGTTAATTATGTGATTACTTTCATAAAATACTGCTGTATCTCTTAAATTGAATTTATACTCTTTATTGTACCATAAATAAATGCGTACAGTGTCTCCTGAAAGTAATGAACTTAATTTTCAGGGTTAATTAATTTTACAAAGTCACATTTCTTTTCCAATCCATTAACATTATGCTCTCATTATGCACTTAATGAGATTTTTAATTGAAAATTCATTCAGCCGCTTACATAATAATTATCACGTTCCATCTAATGCTTTTCTACATACATTTCAAACATACACACATACACACAATCAGTATTTCTCTATTATCACTTTTCGCTTTGCTTTCAGCTCTTTTCCATCATTGTCTTTGGCTGCATTTCATCGGAGGGTTGGCGCACCGACGAGAATGGGAAGGAAGTGTGTCTGTACAATGGCGATGCCATGGCGTGCAAATATGGCAATACAATTGGTGTATTCGGTTTTCTGGCGTCGATGGCCTTCATCGTTGGTGAGTACCTGTTCGAACGCATGTCATCGGTGAAGAGCAGGAAACGGTATGTGATGGCGGACATGGGTTTCTCAGGTGAGTTCAACAGGGTTTCCTTTTTTCAGATGAAAGCGCGAATAGAGAGAACTGACTTGTATTGCAAAAAGCTTGTAAACTTAATTTTAAAGTCCTACTTTACTTTATAGCTTTCTGGGCCTTCATGTACTTCATTGCGTTTGTGTACTTATGGTCGCAATGGTCCTCCGCGCCTCTGCCACCAGGCGGTGTTGGCTCTAGTAATATGGAAGCGGCAATCTTTTTCTCCTTTTTCTCAATTTTTGTGTGGGTGAGTGAGAGGGAATTTACCGCATCAAATATTCCATTTCTTGTTTAGCATATATAATAAATAATTTTATTAGATCATCGGTATTAAAAGTAATCATCATGCTTTCTAGTGTCTAACCTCCAATTTTTAAAGTTGTATGAAGTTTTTGAAAGTTTGACTTTACCTTCCGATGCCTTGAGTTAACTGTCGATTGGATTCCGGAGTGAAGTGATGAACCCATATTTCATCCTTTGTTACATATCTAGGCAAAAATTCGGGTTTACTACTTTTGAACAACTTCAAGCACTGTTATTGTTTTTAGTCAATCGTGAGCTCGCGCGACACTTACTTTTCAGAGATCTTTCTCATACAAAAATATTCATAGGCGATATGTCCAACATGTCCTTTAATAAACCATTCACAAAACCATTTTGTGAATTTTCGTTCACAACAACTTACTTTGAACGTCCACTACCTTTAACTTCTTCATGCTCATATAATTTTTACGGAATTTAACAAACAGCTGCCGATTGGTTATTTCTCCAGGCTTCCATGCGGATAACACTCATTAAGTAATTTTTTGATATCAGAAGCATTTATTTTCTTGAAAGGAGCGAGCTTATTGTTGTGTCCAGCCTTAGTTAAATAGTTCCAAAATGTTTTTTATACAACGTTTAGCTTCTGGGAAATCCAAACAGTGCTTACATGACGACCGACTCGACGAATTCCAGTAGTTTATCGATATTTTCGACAATTGGCCTTCCAGAGCGTGGTGCATATTTGACATCAAAATTACCAGAATGGAATCAACGAAACCAAAATTGCGCGTGATTGATTGTTACAGTATCAGAACCATAAACACTATTCACATTTTCAGATGCCTGGCTTATGTTTTCGCCTTTATCGCAGTAAACCTGTAAAATATGGTGTATTTGTTCATTGCTGGTATCCATCTTTGACGAGTGCTCAAACAATACTGGGTCAAGCAATCACACAACCCTTTAAGACGTTTTTTACTACGAAATCTTATCCTTATATAAGGCCCAGTAAAAGTAAATCCATTATTTATCCAATAGATGGCTTTAGTAATATGTGTCTCGCTTTAAATAAGTGTGTTCGGGTTACGCTTTATGGCGTTATAAAGATATGATAGATGAGTACTAAAAAACTTCTCAGGCAGTTTTGTGATTGCTTGACTCAGAATTGTTTGAGAACGCGTTAAAGATGGATGGCTAAAAAAGTGCATTCCAAAGTCAAGAAGACAATCATTTATTATACTCGGTGTTGGAGGTCTAGGGAAATATATGGCCAGGCTTCACTCATTCTCACTTCTCATTTCTAGAAGAAAGTTGCCAAATATTATATAAATATATTATATAAAATTATAAAACTTTTGAATTATTTTATATTATTTCATTATTTATCTGTGTACATGGAAGTTGCAATTAAATATTGAATACTTTATACAGGCACTTTGCGCTTTTCTCGCCTACAAACGCTTCCTTATCGGAGCCGGTGATGAATTCACATCCGCCTTTGAAACAGATCCAGCGAACGTAGTGCATCAGCAAGCATACACAAGCTACTCAATGGACAACGACAACGATCAATACAGCACGTCGCCGTTTAGTGGCCAACAACAGCAAGGTGAGACATAAATATACCCATTTAATGCGAAATATTTTTATTCATATGGCAAATGTTTATTTTATGTAAAATAGGTATGGAACAGCAAGGTATGGAATACCAGCAGCCCACCTATTAAAGTCAGCATGCTTATAATACGTGTATAACATTAGCATTATAATAGGATAAGATAATATGGACCATGGTGTCGTGGCATGTAACGATAGCGCCATTAAAGCTCTTTCAATTGGGCATTTGTGAGTTAAGTATACTTTGCGCTGTACAGTTTTAGCAAAATAAAAGCAATTTAATTTTTAAATTAAAATATGAACCGTAAACACCGATAATAAACATATACACACATGAATACATACACATATTGAAATAGTAAAATAAAATAAATATACATAAATTTATAAAAATATTCGCTAAACGAAAGACAAAGGACAGATGCTCACAAACGCCGCGAAAAAACTTTAAAATTATGCTCATAACCAAAACTACGCACATTCAGAGGTGAAGTACGCCCACAAGCTCCATAGGTATTTCAGTATATTGCAAAAACTTGAAATATGAGACATGCTATTTTGAGGTTAGAGGAGCATAGTTAAGAATTTTTGACTTTGTCAGTTTTAAGTTTCAAAACTCTACATAGTGAATGAAATGAAATACATAAATATTGCCTGAATTGTCGGCCATGAAAACATCTTGAAAGCGTTTGTGTATAATAAATGGAGCTACAGTAAATATTCAATTATTTGAACAGAGATATTTTAAAAAGTTTTTCTTTGCTTGACTTTGTCTTATTTCTTTTCGCATTACAAATTACACATTTTAAAAAGTTTGCTGTAAAACTATAAAGCTTTTAGTTTTTACTCAAATTAAAAATTTCCAAAGAATATTTATGAGTTAAATATTATAAAATTAAATTAAATACAAAAATTTATTCACCCTCATTTTGTACTTAAATTTATTGGCGAACACATAACACACTTAAATTAATTCGCCTAATCGAGTGGTTACTGTCATTGCTCTAAAAAAACATTTTCGAACTATATGTGTATGTACCATATTTGCTAAAAGAAAACAAATAATTCAAATAAATGACAAAAATATTGCATAAATATCGAAAATCTTGTTAGTAATTATCTAATTGTAATTACGCAAATTTTATAAGTGAATTTTGTGTCGCATTTAAATAATACATTTTTGCTGTGCATCATTGTATGTAGCGGATAACAATATTTACATACGTAAATGCAGAACGCGGCTAAAAGAGTTCATAGTATAAATATATGTATTTGTAAAAAATAAAAAAGTTGTAAAATGCTTTGGCTTCAACTTTAGAAATGTTCGCGTAACTGTATGCAATGACATGCACTACACTAAAACAAAAACAAAACTTAAGCGGAAAATTGTTTCAATGAAAAGAAGCAAATATTTGTTAATAGAAGTTATCAAAAGCGTAGCATAAAAGTACACTTATTAAAAAGCAATCACAGAATCCTACATACAAAACACACATGTATTTTTGCAAAGACAAATTGTTAGCTAAACCCTGGCTGAGTATGTAAGCTTTGCATGTAAACAGAGTATTTATACTAATAAATAAACTATGTACACGACCTTTATGTATACAAAATATAAGAAATAGTAGATAATGTGAGATGAAGCTTGTAAACAAAAATCAAAGTTGACATATAATACCTATTTACATACCAAACGTACTGCTTGCTCAACAGAAAAGTGGTGCAACTCGAAAACCAAAAATGTTATTTAAGTATGATATACAGAAATAACACTATTTTATTGTGTAATAAAATATCATAACGGTATCTTTTATTTACCTGTTGTTTAACATTTAATTATTTATATTTTTGAATTATGACACCCTTCTGGTGAGCAAGCGTTGTGTAGATTTACAAAATGAGAATTGAAAGTTCACCACTAATATCATGAATACATACATATGTCGTATATTTATCTATATAAAAAAAATTTAAGTTGTTATACATACATATATATTATATATACATAAATCATACATATATAGCTATGTAAATATTTATATATGTACCATATAATAGCTTTGAAATGTAAATGACTGGTAAAGTATCATATTTCTTAGGAAAATCGTAAATTGCATTGAATTATATTGTTTTGCATAATTTGTTGTTTTAGTTGATTTCTAACACAACTCGATATTTTTAATTCCTATAGCAAAACTATATTTAAGCCATATTAAGTCATATATGTATTATAGAACCACGGAACTACGAGCATATGTACGTGGTGTGTTCAAAAAATAGCGGGAATTTTTGTATAAAAAAAAAAGACTTCATTCGGCTACATTAATGTTGTCGCCTTCAAAATAGTCTCCATTCGATATTATACACTTAGGCCAGCGCTTCTTCCAATCGTCGAAGCACTTCTCAAACTCGATTTTTGGGATACCCTTTAGCTCTTTCAGCGATGCGCATTTAATGTCATCTATACTTGTAAAACGACGGCCCTTTAAGATTCTCTTTATATTTGGAAATAGGAAAAAGTCACACGGAGGCATGTCTGGCGAATATCGAGGCTGGGACATTGTTACAGTATTGTTTTTGACCAAGAATTCACGAATAAGCAACGAAGAGTGAGCAAAAGCCATGAATTGTTTTTCCAAAAATAAGGGCGTTCTTTCGGATTGCTCCACGCAAACGGCGTTGAACTTGTAGGTAGTACTCCTTATATTCCAGTACCGTTTGACCTTGAGGCAAGAATTCATGATGCACTAAGTGATAAAAGTCGAAGAACACAGCTGAAGAACATTCCCGTTGTGTTTTGAACACACCAAGTATGTATATATAAACATAGCTTTACTTACGTTGCAATAAAAAAAATCAATTTTAACTTTATTTAAGTAAGTGTATAGAGGCTGTCAGCTGGCTTTGTTGGACATTCCAATGACATTACCATTTTATGTAATTTTTGTTCTTAAAGTAAGGGACTTTTCCCAAGAGAAATAAGTGACTTCGTTTTTGTTTTAAATGCTTAACGTTGCAGCAATTTATTTCAAATTTGTAAAAACAATTATAAAAATACAAATTTTTATTTAACTATTTTATTTATGAATTTTAATAATTTAGTTATGACATTAATTTTATAAAAATTAAATAATCGTGAATTTTAACAATAAAAATAATTTTAAAATTGTTATGGTTTTAGTTAACAAATTTTCTCATAGTATACATTTTATAAAAAAAACATTTATTTTTTAAGTTTGTTATCCATAGAGTTTACGTTAGCTGAATTTAAGTAGCTGGTAAAATTTTAAGTGGACCGTTGAATATGACCCTACAGTTGATTATGAATTAAAGTACTACCATAACCTAAAGTTGAAGTCGCTTCCTTAAATTTTGTTTGAGAAATGTTTATGCGGACGCTATTGTAGTTAGATGAACACCAGAAAAAAAAAATCTGCTGTTTGGGGTCGGCTTAAAACAAATTTGCATGTCCCTTCATTTAATGGATAACTACAAATGGCAGGATACGAGCTACCAAGCATTTGGCAATATTGTTTAATATACATATCTGTATATCTTCAAAAAAAAAAACAAAATCGGGTTTCTTACACCAGGCCAGCTGCCGTTATTTCATCCGGATCATCTTTACATATTACTATTAGTTTTTCGACAGTTTATACATATTCTTTTATTGGGTCTGATAATCACCATATGCATTTCACTTAGAAATCTTTTATTTTCTTATTCAACCTTTTTCTGTTGTTCGATAACGGGTGCCAACCTTCAATATTTTGCATAAAAATGGTGACACTATCCAAGTCTCTTTTTATATCTTTATAAATAATACCAAATTCTCAACAGCTCCAAATCTGTTCTGTTAATTATATCTTTTTATGATTACACTAGAAATTTTATCTCAGACCACACAGAATGAGTCATTGAATGTCGAAAGAATATAATAAAAATCTCTAAACGTTTATAACATGTTTTAAGACCTTATCTAATTTAACTTGATTAACTGGAGTACTTATTATTTATGGTGTTTCGGTTAAAATAGCTTTTTGTTGGAGTACAAAGTCTTTCTAATTCAGCAAACATTTAAAGATACATTCTTGTCAACACAAGATGTTTTACTTAGAATCTACCTGTACTCTTTACTTTAGAAGTCATTAATTGCATGAATTACTTTGATAAACTGAGTACATTATGCTAATAAGAAAAATAATGAATTTCTATGATAACCCTGTAAGAAAAAGAGACTAGGTCACTAAAAGCGATTGCGTAACTGTATACGTGTTCTTTCCCAGCTGCAAAATTAACATTACCTTTCTTTTTCAAATATGTATAGATGCCAGTTCACGTCGCAAACCCGAGTTTATTTGTTGAACGCTAAACAATGGTGTCTGTTATACTTATTTTTTTCTTCACACGCGTAAGCACCACTTTTTTGGGGCTTAATAGAGACAAAATTTAGTCCGATTGTTGAAAAAATTATAATAGTCTAAACATTCCAATAAGAATACTTGAAAGTTTTTCGTAAACACAAAACATTAAACTCTAGTTTGTGACGCAAAAGAGACGAAACAACTGCAAAAGTGATTTTATGGAATATGTTTGAGTTCCGGCCCATGCGCCATACGTCATCCGGTCATACTTCCGTACTCAGTTTTGATTTTTCCGGGAAAAAAAGAAAAGTTTACATAGCCTATGCAGAAAATGAATGGATAAGGGTACGATCTATGTGTACTAATAGTGTTAATTCTCGTTCACAGTTGCTGAGAACGCGCTGCAATTAGATCAGTCCCCATTATCGTTGAAATTTTTTCGATACAAATTTCGATAAGTTCCTTATTAATAAATAAGGTACTAAATGGCCTTGTGTTGATGTTTAGACATTCTAGTAATATTGCAAGGAATTGAACTATTCAGCAAGCTTTACACACTCCCTTGGTATGAAAGTAGACACTACACTAAGTATAAGTATATGCTAATTTCTTACTACGTAAATAGTATATACAATCCATATGCATACATTTCATAAAGATTAAAAATCACAACGATATTAATTTTTACTACACAATTTTTTTGTTTATCATACATTTTATTACGTTATTGACACAACTGTATTTTCTGGAAATCGCTTTGAACATTGAAATTGAATTGAATTAATATACAAATATACAGAGATATGCACATATGTACACGTTTATCATACGAAAATATGATAATATCTATGAAGATTATAATATCTATGTACATACTAAGAAACATAAAGATGTAACGAAAGAGACATATTACTAGTCATCCATATATTGGTAAAATAATGGATTTCTCTTTACTAGACCTTATATTTAGTAAAAATTACTTGACGACTCACATACGATTTCTCTGCCATTGTGTATTTGGGTATGAAAATCTTTGTAGGCGTTTTAGATAAGTGAGCGGACTTAACATTTTCTGATAAATTATATCTTAAAGAAAGGTGCATAAATACTGATTCAAAAGATTTCTTTTTTCAGCTGAAGAGAAATACCGCCTTAATATTTTTCCACATTCCTCAACATCTGTTCTCTTCGGGATATATTATCGCCTTCAGTTATAACTAGTTGAACTTCAACATTTGACATACCTACCGACGTTCCTTCTTTTTGTGAGAAGAAAGAATCGAAAGCATATATCTCTCAAATTCCAATAGTGACCAATATGTAGAAATATATATTTGTATATGTACAGTCTGGACCTTGTTTTATGCATATTTATCTACATCGTTGATAAATAATATCCCGGAACTAACTTCCGAATTAATTAAGAAAAGAAGAAAATTTATTAAAGGAAATTATTTATTCTCTCGAAATTTCACTCTCTTTATGGGAAATTAAAGAAACCCAGACAGCTTTAAAAAGCTTATAACTGATACAAACATTTGTGAATGGAAGCTTTCACTAAGCTGCACCGAAACCTCCGAAAGTATATTAAGTTCATGACTTTTCACGATTTGTAGGCTTTTCTGACGGCATACACAATATGCAGGCCAGTCTTTTTTAACGTCATTCACATTGCTGATGTCGATATTTAATAAATTATTTCAGAGCATCTATTGTATGTATATATATAAAGGTTAGAGGTACCAAAGCTCCTTTTGTTTCATTTTATTGAAGATTTGCTTGTAGGAAATTCTGTAGGCGTTCAGTCTTCTTTGCTTCTTCAAATCATTTGCTTCTTCATTTAAAGTAATGATTTCACACTAAACGTAGTTTAAATTATATATATACATACATATATACATTCATATATATATTTATATATATATACTTACATAGATAAGTACGTATAATTACGAATGTAGTTTCATGTATTTACTTGTAGTAGATGTGCGTTCCAACATTAGATCAAATATACATACAAATATTTATAAAAGAAAATTTAATGCGAAAACAGTACAGCCAAACCTAAAAAAAGTACTAATACCAATTACGAAATTCCAAAAAGTAACTATTTAGAAACAATACTGATGAAGATAATAGAGAAATTACAAACAATAAAAAACACCTACACACCTATGTATATATACATAGAAAGAAATATAAAATCAGTGGGAGTAAGACACTATAGTAAATGATGTGAAATTGTAAAATTTTCGCTGAATGACAAGTACTCACGCATACATTTATAAATACTTTAGTATTGTAAAATTATATTTGTTCAGTTGATATTATTATTGCATATATGAGATTAAAGAATATATAAGAAATAAATTGATGAAATTGAACAAAAATAACGGTATTACGTATTTGCACAGTAATTTTTTTTAATGAGAAGCACAGTTATGGAATAGATATAGAGAGAAGTGCACGATGGAAGAGAAAGCGAGCAATTAATCAAATGGAGATCACATATGGCTATTTCGAAATGTGAGTCAAATGTTTTTTGGTTTTTTTAATTTTTGTAGGAATGAAAACTAAGTTTAAGATTACTTTGTATTTTTATGAATAGACCTCTAAATTTGACTCGTTTTTAGCAAAGTATAACAGAAAAGTATAAAAGCTTTATAATCTTGAAGAAATATGTTCACAATAACTTTTTACTGGATTTCGTACCATAGATCGAAAATCAAGAAGTTGTAAACGATAGTAAAATCTTGGAAATATTAAAGTGACAATCCTATTTGTCAAAAAAAAAAAAATTGTATCAAAATCGTATTTCTCCTCCTTCAGTCTCGCCTTGTACAGCTAGACCTTATTTATTGTCTGCGTACGTTGGGTAATCGGAAATTCATAAGAGGTCTCGAACCTGGTGTGAATTATGAGAATTTTAGGTATATTTTTGTAATCAGAAACTTGATAATTTTGAAGCTGAATTGTGAAGCTTTTTCTGAGACCTTCTGTCGAAGCATTGGAATCAAAAGAATTAGTATATAATATGAGCGCGCCAATATTACTCTTATTGGCCGTTGGTTTGTAAGATATTTGAATAAACATTCTTCTCTATCGTGAGTGTTCTTTTTGATATTATCTGACAAAAGCAGTAGTCTTATAATTTCCGCGCTTAAAAAAGGCACTTGAAATTAAATTTAATCATTCGAAAAGTGCCTACACGTACCTAATTGTATATCATAACAAGTAAGGAAGGGTTGAATTGGAGTGTAACCGATATTTTATGCTCTCGCAATTTTCAAAGATCACAGCCGGTGGCATATTTTCAGGTGTCGACAAAAATTTTTATACAAAAATGTTGCGTAAGAATTCAACATACATTGGATTATAATCATATGTGGTATCTTACTGACTTATATTTCGATCTCGATCTGGTCTCGTCTTCCTGATCATTTATATACATTTACCTCTATATGTATCTCGATTAGTTTTAGGGGTTACAAACAACGGTTAGGTGAATAAAACTATTATGCTTTGTTGCAGCATGTTGCGAAAGTATAAACTTTTATTCATATATATTTGTTGCATTAATACTCTAATATAAATTGAAAGAAATTACTTATATGTTCTAGTTAGCACACAAATACCATAATACTGATCTATAGACTTGAAATTATACTGTTGTAATCTCTACTACCAGTATGCAACCAACGGAGAAATTCTTCATGACTCATGTCGGCAAACTGATTAACGCCCATTTCAAAAGTCACTTCACCCCTCTTATAGCGCTCATTGTGGGCATCTATCAAGCGTAAATTTTTGCAAAATATAATGCGACGATGTGCGTCCTCGAGCTCCGAATTGTATTGTTTCTTGTATTCAACCTGTTGAGAGAATAATCCAAAAATTTCAACAAAGAAACATTTTAGACAAATTAAAGATATCTCTCTAGTTCACTGCGCACCTTGTATAGTTGCCATCTTTGACCACTGCATTCATCCTCTACACAGAATCTGCTGTAAACCGTAACTATCATTAAAAGAACAAACAGGAGCGAGCGCTTGAAGTGTGTCGAGTTGCAGAAAGTGCTCATTTTGTACTTGGACTCGATTGTTGTGCGGCAGGTTACAAAATAATCGACGTCTATCAACGACGCTTCGATTTATACTACACCTAAAGCTTTGTTTAGTAGGTCTAAGCCGTGATTATATGTCCGTATATAGGCACACATACATGAATGTGGGGTCCATGCACGCGTTTCAGATAGCCGCTCAAAGCAATCAATTTTTTTATTCCATTTCCTTTAAATAAGTAGGATCATTAGCATCTTGTCATTGTTCTGGCGTCTGCATTTGATCAGACTCTAGTAAATTTGTAAAATATTTAAACGGCGATAAAGCGAAAGGTCGCATGGGGTTCGTGTATTGGTTAACATGGCGTGTTTGTTTATTATTTCGTGAATAGTAATATTAATCTAAAAATAATTCTATTGGGTAAACTCTATCTTAAACATTGAATTTATTTTATGTTAGTGTTTGTTTTGCCAATTTCGAGAGAGTAGCGAATCGAACAAACAGTTGGTATAAGATAAATAGGCTATTATAATAAAAAAGCAAAACAAAATACCCATTGGTAATAAAGAAAAGATATCTACGTGCTCGTTTGTATTAAACTCAACTCGATAACATTGTTGTTGCGCACAAGAGGCAAAAGAGTAAAGCTCAAGCAATACGTGCAGAGAAATGGCGAATGGAAGACGACGCGGAAGTATTGAATTAATTATATAGGAAGGTGATGTCTAGGCCATTTCTAATCAAATTAATGTCAATTATTTCGAAATATAACACTTTCTCTTTTATGGTTACAAGTTTCCGAGTAATTGGAATTTTGATTGCTTTTCCGACCTATGGAATCCTTTGTGTATTTAGTAAAATATTCGACAATACTCTCAGAAATATTTCGTAGTTCCTACATTTTTTTAATCATAAAGCACCACATAGTAAGTAACGGTTAAGGTAATAGTTATAAATATGTGAGAAAAGCGAAATTTGTGTGGATATTTCTAAATAAGCAGTGGAACGGCCACTTTAAAGGATTTTCCATTTATTTGAAATATCAATTTTCTTAGTCGAGTTGTCTACACTATAAAAAATATATATATTATTAATATATATATATAATATATTGCATATAATTGACATTTAAATACTTTTCGGCACATTTGTGGCCAGCGATGGAGATTAGGGAATTTTGAACAGCTGAACAGTTGATCAAAAATTTTTTTACAAAAGATGTGGATTTTGACTGCTATCTCACGAAACAAAGAGTTTTGGATCATGTCATCCTTGCTTCAACATCGACAACTAGTCGTCCGCAACCATACTATGAATAATATGTGAACGGATAATCTAAAGGATATAATATCGTTTTATTAATTATAATTTCATTAACACCTTCTAAAGTTTTAAATCAAATATCAGCTATTTGAACTGTGCTGATCTCAGTATGGTGCGAAAAAAATATATATTTACATAACAAAAACGGTCCAGTAGATTGATAATTTCGAAGTTTTTAGTAATCTTATGGAAACTTCTTAATATGAGGTACTCTTGAAGAAGAAAAATGAATTGACTGCCAGCAATATTATTCCAATTTATCAGGGAAGTTTAACAACAAATATTTAGTGTTTAATTATTCTGTTAAATATGAAAGAAAAAAAAAATCATCAAATTGTATAGCAAAGACACAAGTGATCCCAAAATATACAACGAATATTAATATTTGCATTCAGCAAAGAAAAGAAAAAACAATACACTCGAATCTAAAATATGTGAATATTATTCAATGATTATAGCCAATTTAATAATAACAAAGTTGATAAGCATTCAAAATTTATGAGATCAATAACATGTACCATGGGTGGGCTAAGAACCTTTGCATTGCTTTCGAAATGAATTTGTTATCACTAAATAATTTGTTGTTTTCTTTGATTTGATTTTGAAATAACTAAGTAACAGAAGTCTAGCAGAAGTAACAAGTCTATAAAATTCACAAATCTTACATAAGGCAAACTCAGCAAAGAGAGACAACAAGAATGGCATGCAGTTTAGACACATGCCAGATGTGATAACTTGAGCAAAAAGTTTTTAAATTCGTTGCATCCCTTTGACCTTTGCCTTTAGAAGCAAAATTTCATATATAAAAAATAAGACAGCTATTTTAAAATAATCTCAATTTAATTACAATTAAAATAAATATAAATATACATATAATAATATTTTTTCACTAAACTTATATTAAAATTTTTGCTAGAAATCGTTTCAATGCATTTAACAATACAATTCTATCTTTAGTATAACTATATACCACCTCAAAAGTTTTTCACTTTAACTACTTCTACAATATCGGATAACTACACTCGCTGGCAATGCCACAAAAACTATTCGCATTCCGCAGCAGACGCATAAAACCGGCTTCGCCCCAGTTCTCCGAATACGAATTCTTAATAATCCAATAGTCGCGCCCATTTTCGGTGCCATAACCGACCACTACAACCGAGTGATTCACCTCCTCCTGATTGCATTCATTATCATCATATATACCGCCCATATATTGCTCAAACGATATAGGCGAACCGTTGATGGAGCACGCTAACGGTCCGAGCGTTGCAATGACTTCCTTCATTTTCTCCTCATCGCCGGGTTTAATACGCGCATAGTCACGTATTTGTACACCTTTACCCGTATCATTGCGATGACATTGTGCATTCTCCATTTGTGTATATGGGTAATTATTCGCTATCGAGATGCCATGGTCGCGTATATATTCGAAGCCATACTCCTGGAAACCGCCATCACAGCCCATATTGCCATACTCCTCAGCGCAGTCGACGAGATTCTGTTGTGAGAGTGGCACCAGTATGCCGGTGCGACGGAATAGATGACCCTCAAGTGCGGCAGCTGTGGCGAAGGACCAACACGAGCCACAGTCGAAGCCCTGAAAGCCGGGCGGTGTCACACCACCCCTTTCACGCCAATCAAATGAGTCAGGGAGATTCTGCAAATTTGCCTTTGCAGTGACGAAATTGGTGTGTTTAGAGGTGATTTCCCTGCAATTAAGTGAATATAAGTTTTTAACTGGTGTTAATTTCAGTAATCCGGATATTTATGTTAATTTCTGGTGGTTTTTTTTTAATTAATCTAAATTGTGTGACTTAAATGTTCTGTTGATTCAATAGCAATTGAGTAGAAGTGCGCAACTAAAAATCCAACCGCAATTCAAAACTATATATACGAGTACATGTACATGTACACTTATATAGTGACAACTGAAATTTCGCTAAGGCATATTACTCATAGTGCTCTCAAAATTAGTCAATGAATATTGGAAATCATTTTAAATGATTTCACACTTAAATATTAAATGACATTTAATTCGTAGGCATTCGTAAGCATTCGTAAGCATTAATTATAGCAAAGAATTTGATTTCGATTTTCAACAAAATAATATGGGGTAAAAAGTAGTAAAAAGAAATTCATTACTTTTCCATTAAATTGAAGGTTTTATTTAGCATAATTAGAATGATCCACATTAAGTCAAATATTCAGTATTTTGTGAGATAACTTGTTGCCATTTTGAAGCTAATTTCACAATGCGACTCCCATAGAAACCCCCGACCTTATTGGCAAAAAACTGGGACAGTCTAAATTCGCAAGCTTCTCGTCAAATTGTTTATTAGCGAAATCACTCGCCATAGATAGAACCAGGTAGAAATCACTTAGTGCTAGTTCCGGACAATAAGATGGATGCATAAGAACCTCCCAACCAAGCTCTCAGAACTTTAAGTCTATTCGAATCTACAACGAAGAAGAGCAAGCGCCCCAAAACGGGAGTTTGTATTCTTGTTATGATTTTATGATCTCAGCCTACTCTGGCTTGAGAAACGTGGCTGCTGAGTGACTAGTGCAGATATGCAGACTGGAAACCAGCTGGAAATCGGCTTACCATTAACTCAAATAAATCTTACGCTATGGGATTCAAAATCAGTTCAATTATGCGTATTGATATTCGTCTTCAGATTGCGGACAATGTGAAGAACCAATGTCTAATTCTAGGTAGGAATATTCCTTGCATACTAAATGTCGAGAGAGTGAAGAACGCATGGGTTACTTATTGGTTAAATTGTACCTTAACACAAATATTAGATATATGGCTGGGTAAAACTATATCTGAGCTTATGTTGCTTTGTTGGAGCCGTTGTGCAGCTCGCTCTAGCCCGAGGTAAAAGATCTAAGTATGTATGTATTTTCTAAGTTGAAGGTGTTATTTGGAAGAAGTTTGTAGAATTTTGTCAGTTTTTCTATCTGAACTGTCCCGCCTTTATGAGATCAAAGCTAAAACACTTTTAATATAACAGGTTCAGCCATCCAGATAAACTAGCTGGAATCGAAATAAATCGCCTACGCATATTTCTAATGGGTTCAGGACGTTTTATCGATGCATGAGATCCAACTGGCGGAGTTTTCTAGCATCACAAAGGACTTATCTTCGGAGATCAGCCATATAACCAAGCATAACCTAACCATTAGGCAGTGTACAACTTTTTGTAATTTTGGAAGAGAAAGTAGTCCATCATTAATGACAGATTGTACCAGTAAAATCTTGTCTTTATTGTCAAAATGCATAGCCAAATCAAATTATTACAAGCCTTGCGGCTTGTTGCAGTGTTTAAAACAAGATGAAAGAAGAAACTGGTTTTATCTAGAATTATCCTCAGGAAAACGCGTTTAAGTTACCTAGTTAAAGATATATTCCTTAATAAATGAAAGGTTCCTTCACATTTATATAAATAGTAGATGAAGTTGAGAAAAAATTATCCCAATTTTGATAATACGAGTATATTTTTTAATAAGATTTATTTTTTACTTACTCTCCAATAAATGTAATCTTTGATCCCGTCAATCTGCTAACTTCCTGACGCGTCAAATCCGCCAAAGGATTAATGGCTAACCGGAATGCACTCAACCCGGAAGCAGCATATTTATTTGTCACATCAACGATCGATTTCTTAGCAATAAATATCGATTCACGATATTGGCGCTCTCTCTCATCTTGATACACTTTTCCCGTTTGTGCCAGATAATCATCAAAATTTTGTACATCACACAGTTTGATGAATGTTTGCTGTGCCAATGTGGGCGCTAGCCGAATGACGAAGCAATAAAAGATTGCCGGTAATAGATGAGGTAATAAACGTGTGGTCAACATTTTTTGTTCAGGTATTTCTGTAAAAATCTGGGGAGCGAAAATTTCAATTAAACAATAATAATAAAAGAACAATAATTAAAGCTCATTAAAATAATGTGTCATAAAATTAGTCGTAAGTTAAATATATATTAACGTTGCTAATTTGATGCAAACTTACGGATTGAATAGCGGGTTATAAAGAGTCTGCACAAATAAAAAATGTTACTTAAAGCTTGGAAGTGCTAAGCATACTAATACACATTATTCTATTTGTATATAATACATTTATGTAAGCTCGTAAACCTATAATTTAGTTGTAAAATTTCAGCTATTAGGTTAAATAAGCAAAGGCAAATCAACAAGAAAATAATTAATATTCACATTCTTTCGTAATTATACTTAAGAATGGTAAGTAGATACAGTGAAGGACAAATAAATAAAAATGGTTTTATTTTGCAGATTTTAATTAATTTTTATAATGAAATAGTTGATGCCTTGTCGAAAGCTAAAATTTTCAAAGCTCTAAACTTACCTTTACAACTTTTTACCAAAAATTGTTAAAAAAAAAACGAGTATGCAGTTTTAAAGCCTGTTCAATTTTAGTATAGTTAAATGTATTTTTATGTGAAAGCCAGTAAGCAACACCGCTACCAATAATAATTCCCAAAATCAGAGTTCTTAAAAACAAAAAACTTGCAAAGCAAAATTGTTTCTATTTATTTGGCCAACAGTGTATGCACTTTGCAAATTAAGTACATTTAAAAATATTTTCTGGCGAAAGGTACTTTCATGTTGGCTGCTGTGCTGATTAGACAACTTTCGTATTTGAGAATAGTCGTATTTGAAAGTCGGCCCTGATCATTGAGAAGTGGCATGCACAGGTAGTGATAATTTTGGATATAGAGCAAGCTATTCTAGAAATAGAGACAAAGTATGTGACGAAACTAGAAAACTTAATTGTCTGGTTGTGAAGTGTGTAACATAGTTCCATAAATAAAAATTTATTTTTGTATTATTTATTTTTGAATGCTTTTGCAAAACTTATAGAATTAGCACTACTCTAACAAGGTATGTCAGGCAGGGTAGAACTCCCATTACAATTATTAATTTAAGCTTTTTTAGTGGCTAAAACACGTTAACTCATAAATTCATTTTAATTTTGAGAAATAAAACAACATTTAAGACATGAAAATTATATTTAATTAAAATCTATTTATATCAATTAAAAATATAATAATATAATAATAATAATAATAAAAATAGAATATAATATAATTACAAAAGTAGTAACTGCTTTTCATCAAAAAATAAATGCTAATAATTATAAAAAAATGTTTCATGAAATAACTATTATTTCAAAGCGAAAAAATTATTTCAATTTGAAAATTTCAATTTGAATGATATAATTATAATATAAATGAAAATAAAAAAAAATATTAATTTTTTTAAATTATTAAAGATTCCTATAGGAACGTTAAGGATATTAAAATCTCTTGTTTTATTTATTGCAAATTAAGCAAATTGCAATTTAAGAATTAATACTTAGTCTTTTGCTTTCCAGCAAATGGGCATAAGAGTGAATTGCTTGCTCAATAGAGGCAAACTATTCCGACATAAAGGGAAACCAAAATAAAAATTTTTGACCAAAAATAAACTTCTTCTAAAATTTTTCAAATTCGAAAAAAATTTTTGTTTCAAATAAATGATTTCGAAAGCTTTTTTAAAGCATGGAATCAACTGTATAATGAATGCTTAGTAAATCCACCCACATTGGTTAATGGTTAAGAATCAATTTTATATCCATGGCATCCATAAGCCTTTCTTGAAATACCTCAATTAATAAAAACAGAGTATAGGAAAGACCCTTGTATTTGAAGGTTTTTAGTGATAGTTGTACAACCTAGTACATCTTAATAAGACATCTTAACAAGAAAGAGTTTATCATAAACTACATCAGCCGTTCGGGGTTGTTTTCATACTTGTACAACCCTACATTATGGAGTAAATGGTTAAGATGAAAACCCTATATAGCTTCAAAAATATTTATCTAAATAATTGTTAAATTATCGGTGTATTCGAAACAGCAAACGTTAACATTATTTTTGGGATCTGATCGTCATGAGACAACTGCCAGTGCTTAAAAATAACAATGCAAGACCTCGGTTATGGCTTCCAAATCCTCGCTCAAAAATAATTTACTTCATATTCGCATAAGATAAGTTTCATCTTTATTATCTTTCATTACCAATTGAAATCGCCGAGCGGTGAAGTTGGTCCAATATGAAAACGTCTGTAGACATACTAATTTTTTACGCTGCAATACGCACACCGTTGATCTTTGCAGCTGTATAAGGTTTCTAACGCCAAGTGCGGCAATTTTCTTTGTTAACAAAATCTTTGTGGACTCATCATTAACCTGACATTGGGGTTAACAAGAAAAAATGATATACCAGCTCATTGTCAAGATTTCCTGCGTGAAAGAGCACTCACTCTCAAAACGGTATGCGATTAAAAACCACTAGACGGACCACACTACAGACGAAACCCACGAAACCCACGAAACCCACGAAACCTTAAGTAATTGACACCTTTTTAACATATTTTAATACTTTTTTAATGACCGGCACACACATTACAAATCCACTTGAAGAACAAAAGCGACGAAAAAGTACAAGCGCAACTTCATTCCATTTTAAAGCACCAAAAACGCCTTCAGTAGCAATTAGGCGTCACGCAGTTTACGTTGAAAATTATTTTGAAAAGTGAAAGGAAATCAGAAAAAACATATAAACAATTGTGCACATGTGCAAACATATTCAAATTTATATTTTATATACTTTGCTTACACTCGACACAAACTCCAATAAGGTGTAGTAACGGAAGAGTAATAGGTAGCATATTTAAGCATATGTAAGCACGCACCCCTCCGAACTCCCGCCTACATACACACATACATACAAAATAAATCTATTAATTTTTGTGCCACTTGTGTCGTTTCCTGAGCTGCGACAGTCAAATTGCTACACCTACGGTATATTTTTTTGTACGATCACTAATTATAAAATCGTAGAAAGGTGAAATTTTTATGCATAATCATCTTGAGTTAACAAAAAAAAGCAACAATAAAACTCATCTAAGACATCAATACCATAAAAGCAATAAAGAAAACATAAATCAACTGTACATATGTTTTATACAGTTGTCCATCAACTTCATAACTCAGCTGAGCATTTGTGTGAGCATATTGAGTGAGTGAAATGAAGCAACTAGTGGGTTTTTATGTAATTTTGGAATTTTGTAATCTTGGCTTGTAAAGTGATTTATTAGCAGTCACAATAGCCGGCTAAACTTGTACACAGACCTAACAGCAGTTGTTGATGTTTTCGGCCCAAAAGAACCACAAGAAATAGAGCTAAATAATTTTTTATGAATTTTCGAACCGAGAGTCTCAGTACGCCTAGAGTCTTCAATCATTTTACTTGTACTTTTTTACTTTAAAAACACTTTCCACAAATTTTGAACAGTACCAATAATATCGGCAAAAATTTATAATATGATATATTTTCGAGGAAAGGTTGAGTTTGTAGTTTGCAGGGGTTTTAAGAGGTTAGGCCAGTTAGAATTTTCAAAAAATCTAATAATTATTATTTTTTTGACTTAAAGTACTTTAGGGTTTGACTTTAGGGTCCCATAAACATCATTCAATTTGTAGAAAAGTGAAAAAAAAAATGTTTTTCCTCTGTCTAATTCGCTGTAGTGTCGAATATTTTTGGTCAGTCAACTGGAGCACGTAAAACTTTAAAGGCGTTTTTCTCGAAAATGCAATAACTGACTATGGTACTAAAGGACCCATAGCACGTACCCACTTGAAATATAAACAATAGCTTCACAGTAGCATTTTCTAGTAAACTACGTATAATCATGTGTAAAACCAAAAATTTACATACTTGTCTTGTTTATATTAAGATTCTTTTTTTTTTGTTTCAGATAGCACGCTTTCCTAGAATCACTGTTGCGCGCCCAGGTCCGCTTGGAAAAGCTGATTCTGAAGATTGGTCAGTGATCGCCATTTTGTATCAATATATTAATATAGCAAATTTGGATTTTTTTTTCCTTAGTCCTAAAAACATTTTAAAATTAGTCCTATTTTACGGCCCAGTACTGGCCCAACCTCTTAAAGTGCTTTTGGTTGTTACTCCTTATGGCTTTAAAACTAATGCGTACACAATTACCAAAATACCATAGATTGAACAGAATTGCAATGCATGGAGAATTAGAACCGCCAAAGAGACCTAGTTACAAGCAAAGAACCTTCCTTTACTAAGTTACATGACATTAGTACATAAGCCAAAAATAGAATTTTAATACCCACTAAGAAAAATGAACTCATATACGCATGAAATTGTCTTATTTTGGTATGGAAAACAATGAAATATTTGTTAGCAATGCCGAAAGTCGATCCATCAACAAAAATATTTTATAATTATTGAAGAAGTTTTCGAATACGATTCGCTTCAAAATATATTTCGTGGTAGATATATACTCAGAGTTGACAGATCCTCGAAATGGGTGAACAGATGTGAAACTCCATGATTTTTAAGCGGATCCGCATTTCATAACTCTACTCTGTTATCAATTTTCTCCAGTTGGATTTAGGAATAACTTTAAAAGTGTCAACATTAAACGAATTAACATTAAAAACAGTAAAAACGAAGTTTCAATCGGCTGAATTGATCTGCATTGGTTTCAAATGATATAAAGTAGAAGTATAAAGTAAAAAAATTATACTTTAAAAACTGACTTCGGCAAAAAATGAAATTAAACTCTAATCCAAAATAAATCCGAATAAGCAAACTAACGGCGAACATTCAATATCTTCTCTGAAAGTATTCAATCTGTTGCAGTTGGCTCTCCGACGAATTTCGTGTAGGTCTTTCAAAATCGCTTTTTGTTCATGAAAATATCGTGTCAGGCATGAAAAGGATTGAGGAAGATCACTAGTTAGAAGATCACTAATTTAGTTAATTATTGTGTTAGAAAATATTTATCGAGATGTAACAGGTATTGTTTCGAACTGATAAATCATGGATTCACACATACAATCCGTAAACTGAACTGCAGACACCCGCCGAGTGTTGGAAAACCACCGAGTGTTGGAAAACCGCCGAGCGAATTTCTGTTCAGAAAACATTCTCATAAAAGTAATTTGTAAACTACGAATTGTTAGTAATCGGTGTAATACTCGAAGATTACTCCATTTGTCGGACAACGTAAAGGCACATGCCACAAATGAGAAGAGAAGCTCGCTCAAGCAACTCTCAACAAGAAAAAACTGTTTGCGAAACGATTTGTAGCTCAAGAACAGCAATCGGAATGGTCAAAGTGCTTTGAAAATGTAAATAAACTGAAGAAATACTTTATTGCTCATCATTAACTGCACTTTGAGAAATAAATAAACGAACAAATCACCAATAACTACATTCTCACTCAACCTTATTTGGGTCTTCGGATCCTTAGAATTTTGCATTTTTATTTTTTGTTTCAAACCACACTTTTTAATTAGAAATATTGATTCAAAATTTTGTATACTCTCCACTTAATTCAAAGGAAACATTTCCGAGATGAAAATGAATATAAAGGATTTTTTCAAATTTCCGCAAATGAATTTGCAATATCAACACCAACACTTTTTGTATAAATATCTTATATATATCGCACCTGCACAAATGCCGTCAAATTTATTTGTTGACTTGAATTGATTTTACTTTGCCGTTCGTTGCGTCCGCTTTGATTTCGTCTCACTTCCGGTAATGCAGTTAAAAAATGCAAAACGGTAAGAGATTTCCGGTTTCACGTTAAATAACGAAAAAAAAATCCCTCAACTGCGATTACTTAATTTCACTGTTATTCACCTTTGCGATTGCATCGATTTCTACTATGTTTTAATAACTCCACACGGTTGCGCGCCAAACCGTTGCACCATCCGTCAGCACCTAACGCTGAAGTCGAAATAAACCGATTTTAAAGTTTGAAACCATTTTTATAACAACACCAATGTCTGATTCAATCTTCGATTTGGCCGCAGCATGTTGGATTGCCCCGCACGAAAATGTGTACATTCATACACAACTACATACATATATATATAGTTATGAGAGTGTGAGTATGTATATATTGTTTAGATTTGTGTTGTGTGTGCAAGTAAAGGGTTTCCCAACGGATACGTCGGATCTCATGACTCAATCAAGTTGCTGTTATAAAAGAATACTATTGGTCTATATCTTTAAAATTTGTAGAAAATGTTGTTAAGTTAAGTTAGCAATTCAAAGAATACATAATTGAATTTAAATTTAAATTTATTGTATAAAATTAAAAAAATCACACATCAGATAGTTAAACATAAGAATAAAGGTCGATATGTAAACAATGAATCACTTTGACATTTATCAACCGACTGAGTTGGTTAGACATGGACTTTGGAAACCTCAATTCAGTACAATTTTAACCAAAAATTACTATACACAGAAATATAACAGTGTTACATTGAAAAGAGTAGTTGAGTGGTGTTAACTCAATTCGCGTTTCGTCGAAGCTATTTCGCACTACTTGGAAGTGTTAAAAAGCAATATTGCCATCTTTTGAGAATATTCGCGATCCATTAAAAGGCATTGTATGTGCAAAAAGTGCGTAACATTGGAGCATATTTGTTTCGCACAAAACTCCAGACTCCAAACAGTCGACGGAAATCTATATCGATGTATATAGAGATCGATATATCGATGGAGATCTATATCGATGGTTATATCGTTTGCTTGCTATGTCTATCCGCAAATGAATGAAAAAGATTACTGTTTCAAATTATTCAGTTTCAAAAAACAAATTCCCTATACGTCTGATGTCAAAAATAAGTGACATTGACTGGGCACACGGAACTAAGAGATTCGACTCCCCTTACTACACATGTCTACATTGATAAATCATCTCTAAATTATAGTAATATCTTGAATTTTTTCAAAGTTTTCAAAATTTCAAAAAATTTTTGAACGAAATTTAATAAAAGGAATTATTTACAAAGTATCATGTGGTGCATATTATTTGTTATTATATTTGTATATATATTTGTTACATATACAATATATGTATATATATATTTGTTATTATTTAAAAGAAAAATTTAGCATAAATAATCACAATTTTAGTAGCTGTCTTCGATTTACATTTCTTCCTACATCTCCTGTCCTCTTAATCACTTCAAATAAAATATTCTCATAGATGGAGCAAGAGTAAAATAAACTCAAATTCTTTTTAAAATATTTTCATATGTATTAGGTATATTGGTTACATATTTACTACATTATGGACAACTATAAATAAAAATTGTTTCACTACGCTGGATTTTATTAATTTTTTTTTTTACGGAAAAAACATTTTTATTTTTGGTTGGAAGCAAAGCACTTCTACACTAGATCGCACATTCCACACTATTACATGATTCTAGCACTTAATTTTATTCAAACCCGAGCTTATTTGGTGTTTCCAACAATAACAGTGTCCATATAACCAATCCATATAACAGTTATAAAACTTCGCACATATTATATATTTCGAGAGATTTGTGGTTGTCTGCACATATGTATATTTTATTTGTATATTTCTCATGCTAATTTATTGAATGGTCAAATTATTGAATGACCGGCGGCTAATGGCTAACAGCAGCAGCAGCTGCGGAGATTTTACTATTGAAGAAATCATATCAAATCCATTTCATTGAATTAAGTCAGTTATTTATGTTTCTTTTAGTGCGCGTTTTTTGTATTTTTAAGTAGTGGATTTGCCTTCATTTAAGTTTATATTTACATAAATTTGCTTTTGTTTCTTTCAGTCAATAAAACGATGAAAATGATAATTGCTAAAGCAAAAAAAAAAATAAAATGAGTAGTATTAGTAAATTTTATTGCATGCTAAAGCAATTAAAAAACTGTTTCGTTACTGAAAGTGATAGTTTCAAATTTATGGTGTTGGCGGGGCTACATACAAAGTCTTCGTAGATGTCTAGAGCACCTCGAGTGGGAGTTAAATTACTGTATATTGTATAACGAAATCGATCAGCACTTGGAAGCTTCAATTCCCATTTCACAATGAGCTCTTCTTTTTTAATAAGAGATATCTTGCTTACATTACACTAGATCTACTTTAACGAGTAGAAATCAATAAATTTGGCGTATGGGAACTAGGGGGATATACAAACGAACTTCATAAATTTTAGTTAAGCATTGTATTAGGTATAGTAAAAATAAATCCAATATTTTTCGAAGAGATGTTTCTAGTAATACGCGAGGAAATGAAAATGATAAAATGAGAAAATCTGCCATATTTTACAGTTTTTCTTCTATAAACACGAAAATGGTCGTGGTCGAAAGTGGTGAGCCGTGCAAACGGTGGTCAAGCCAGGATTGGCGGTAAGGAAAGTTTTGCTATGAGTTGGATGGGATTGGCAAGGAATCATCTACTAAGAGCTGCTCCCCTAAGGTCAAATTTTTAAATCGGACCTGTAATGTCAACAATTAGATCGTCTAAAGGTAGCAATCGCCGAGAAGCCGCCAGCTTTGGCCAATAAGAGAGGAATTGTGTTCCATTAGGACAATGCCAGGCCATACACACCGATAGCGATGTCCCCAGAAACTCCGTAAGCTTGGTTGGGAGATTCGTATGAATACACCTTATAGTCTGAGCCTGCACCAAGTGATTACTTCCCGTTCCTGACTATAGCGAATGATTTTGCTGGTGAAAAATTCGCATCAAGAAAAGCTTGTAAAAATGGACTGTCCCAGTTTTTTTTCCAATGATTTATGAGAGTGGCATTATAAAATTACCTTCAAAATTACAAGAAGTTATTGAACAAAACGGTGAATATTTTATCCAAATCGGAATCAATTTAATGCAAAAATAACGGATATATTTTTACTAGACCTATTAAACACAATAAAGTCAAACATAATTGTATTATTTATTTGTAGGCTAGAAAACCATCCCACTCAATTACATTGAGATACCTCACATATTGACCAATATACGCGGTATTAAGACAATAGACGTCTAAACGTTTAGACGGCCCTAGATTCTTTTCTTTAGACGGCCATCTTTGTTAATATTCAGATTCTACTAATATCAACATCCACAAAGTACCAAGGCACGCTTTTCATTTATGTACATTATGAACTTTTAATAAATTTATTATCGCATGCGCGGCCAGACGAATGGACGTTAAAACGGAAATCAATTCGTTTCGTCATGCTGATCATTTTGATATGTATAACCCTATATATATAACGATTAGTTTTAGGTGAAAGACTTTTTGCATTCGTTCATCATGATTCGGCCACTTCTTACCAATATTTCCAATTAAGTAGTGCATTCGGTCGGCTGAGCCTGTTGAACTCCATTGTATCTGTTGAATTGGAGATATCATTTGATAGTAATTAAGAAGTTCTTACATGATATAATATATATAAATAAATATGCCCAAGGGAACGTTTTTGCTAAGAATATAGGTTAAGGACAGATTACTCGTACCTTAGAATCAAATAAATAAAAATATTCGGATTTAAATCATGTCTGCTAGTTTTCTAAATGTTTACTGCGACATTTGCATACTGCAGACAGACAAATCTGAACATTTGCAATACCAACCAAATTATAATATGAACAACTTCGAAAACTATATATTGGTAATAAGTGAATTCTGACGCCATCTAGCGCCTCTGTACTCTAAGATCTCTTTCCCTTGCCAAAACATATACATATATGTTGAGATATGATGAGCTTAATTGGCCTACAAATAAAATTTTTGATAATAATCTGACTAAAGCGCCAACTATCGGGTTCATTATTATAATACACATAGTTTTCTCCCAAGTGTAATAATAATCCCAAAATTGCGCAAAACCTAGTATGAACGGCATGACTACACAGAAGATACGCACAAAAGCACAATAAACCGCTATTTATATTTCTTAGATAATTTTTCCACGAAAATTTCATAGTATTATATTTCAGGCGTAACAACTGGGTTAGTAGGACTTTGGGAAATAAAGTGTCATTATTAAGTGTATTTAAATTAAAACGTGTTAGATATTTATATTGTATTTCATATCATTTGTATTGTATTACTATTGACATTATTAATAAATCACGGAGTAAACAGTTACACATGCAACTACATATGTAAAAATACTTGTATATAATATACATAGATAAAAGATGATGAAAAGAGCTGGATGTATATTCAAAAGCAAATACAAAAGCAGAGCGTCTGCGGGTGTGCCGCGTTAATACTGCTATGTTAGTTGGCAGGGGCTTTCTTTGCATAGATCAACGCATTAATTGACACCTCTAGAAATATTCAAATAGCATTTGCAGCCTTATTCTTGTATGGCTTTATGGTTTGTAGGCATGTGTACCTATGTATATGTATGTGTGTAGATGTGTTGTATTTACAAAAATCGCCTAGTGTGGCTTGACTATTGCACTTTCTAACATTTACCGTTAGTTTTATTCTAAGCAATAAAAAATCTATATATATTCGTAACAGTGACGTACGTTAAAGATCGTAAGTAGGGGTTTTCAAAATCGATTTCAACCGATTAGACACACCAAATATATATATTTACATATATTAATCAACGCGCATGCTATTTTTTGGTTCAATCGCAATTGATATCATCACTTATTTATCATTTATGTGATAATTAGTTACAACGGTGTAACAAGCACGGACTTTTTGTTGGGATCGGATGATATCAACAAATGGGTCTAGTTCGTGTCATTTGGAAGCCTTAAATAAATTTTTATCGGGGTCAAGTCAAGTCAATGGTCCTTGCTGATAAACCAGCTAAAATTGATTGTTGGAAACCATCATTTGACGTGGTTTTGGTGAGATAATACCGACAATGCTGGAATATAGTTAGTGCTAAATTGAAACAACAGGATGGTCTTCACAAACATTTTCAGTGTCTCATTTACATATATTAACTATATTTAATCTATAATTGAAATAAAGTCAGGTCAGTTATAGCATTTATAACTCAAGAACAACTGGACCGAATTTCATAATAACTGTTAATATTAAAAAAAAGATGACTTAAAAAGGTTAAGAATTAATAAAAAAATTCCAAATCGATTTCTTTAGGCTTCTGTATTCTTCTATATCTTCTATAGCCACTGCCTCTCTGTTTTCTGTGATATATTTTGAAAGCTGCTTTTAAAGGCTATTGCTTGGTTTGTTTGTGCAATTATCATTATTAGAAACGCCGTTACTCAGAAGAGATTGCGAATCAATTCACTAAAGAATAATGAGAAATCGCATGAGAAGAGCACCGCTTGGTATGTCTGTTAGTATAACTAGATTTCGTGCTTGTCAAAGGAAAATGCAAAAATGAGGAAGTTTTCATCGCGAGCATTCCGATAAACCCAACCGTTATATTCTTCGGGTTTTAACAAACTCAATTTCCTATTCGTCTTGCAGTCAGCATGACGATTACAAATCAAAAGACCAATCCTTGAGTGTTTCACTCCAACCGTTGACAGTTAGGTGGCACAAAGTTCGTGGGGTCAACTAAAATGCTATAAGCAAAGAAGCTTTTATCATGCTCCGATTTCTTTAATTCAATAGAAGTTATTATGTATGTATATCAAGTACCCTCCTTTGCAATATCCTCCTTTGCATTCACATTTATATATACATACATTTGGGAAGTTTTGTTGGCATAAAAAGTTGTGTCAATGTCATAATTAACACCGCATACTAACGCGAACACCAATAAAAATTTACAACAGAAATGTTGTGATTTCAATGGCAAAATATAGATTAGAACCGCAGCACCGAGTGTCAAATGTTTACCTTTGATGAAGACGCAAATGCTACATACACAGGTGTATATTTTTTAACTGTACATATATGTATGATTATGCATTTGTGCGCTTAGATTAGCACTGTTATCTATTTATTTTCACTTTATGTACATACATGCACTTATTTCGTATGTATGTTAATCAAACATACAGGTGTGTTAGAAATTTCACTCAGAACTCTTTTCTTCGGTATAAAAATGGTAGTTAAAAGATTTTCTCCATTAGTCGTATGCAGACATCTTCTTTGCTTGCCTGAGTTAGTGCTTAATATTTAAATTCCGGAAATTTAGTTTATAGTGAGATATCCTCTAAGGATGTACGGTGCAAAGGAGTTCTGTGCAGTGCTGCTCTTTGCGAGTATTTTGAGCTTCGAATTTGGTGATTCGACTATTGTGCAAAAACTAACAATTAATTCGCCTGAATGGAAAAATTATGTCGTGAGTGAAGAATAGTAATTCAGAGTAATCTTTAAGCGCCTGGAAATACAAGGAAATAAAAAAATTATTAAAATATCACATATGAATAAGATTTTGTGAATTCGAATATACTGTGTTGTTGCACATATTTACAAAAGTTAAACAAAAATGATTAAAAGCAGAATGAAGAGTCCAGTTGGAAGCAACTCTTGTTTACGAAGGCTCGGATGCGCACGAATTAATAAAATACAACCGGATACAATTTAGATTGAGCGATTAATTCGTTTATAACTATGTTAAATACATAGAAATTAGAAAGCAAGAATTTGAGGGGTGTAAATTCTGCTAGAAACCACGTCCTCATCTCATATAACGGCGCACTTTAACTATATTGGTTTAATAATATTGTTACTTCATGAAACACACCGTCCGTTCACTTACAGAACTCGTGGGTTTTATTTAATTCAGTATAGAAAGATTGTGAAGACCTTACTTTGCGAGAAGAGTGAACACAAAGTTTCATAAACAGTATTAACGTGTTTCTCTTAATCGTATATTATAAGATTCTAAGTCCTATAAAAGTTATTGGCCATAAAGGCTACAGTTCTGATATAGTTTAACTTCATTGTAATATTTTTTGTAATCTTTTCACTTCATTCCACTTCATTTTATAATATTTTCGGCAGAATGGACTTTTTTCTAGGTATTAGACTATACCCATTTTTTAGAGATATTCATAACTGGAAAAGTTATGTTTGCGTTTCTCAAAGTTAGCCTCCAAAGTCGATATATAAGTTTTTGAATTTCGTTTTCGAGCTTATTATAAACATTTTTTATTAATTATGGTATCTAAGTAACAAAAAAGTAACAATATAAACATTATTTACCCTTTTCTTTCATGTGAATTTTATATAAATTTTTCGGACAAGCTTATATTATATATGCTACAATTAGTCAAAGCTTAGATCTTTGAAAAAAAGATCAAATTAAAACTAAATATTTCAATTTGGTCTGGTGAGGTTAAAATGCTGATCTAACTTTTGAAATATTAGTATGGTTGACCGTGCTTCTACCCCCCTTTACGATGTTGTCGATACATTGGGGAATCTACATTTTTTAAGTCAACCCCGAATGGCGAAATGCTTTATATGAGAATCCGTTTTTATAGCAGAAATAGAAATATAATTATAATTGTAACAAGTAAGTGTGTAACCGAATGTCCACTTTCCCAATGGGCAAGGATCAAAGGCGGGGAAATATTTTTAGGTGTTGACAAAACTTTATATTAAACAAGTAAGGAAGGGTTAATTTCGGAAGTAACTGAACATTTTGTAATCTCGCACATTGTATTTATAAAATGTTGTAAACGTTAATATTTTCGACATAAGGTCAGCCAGAGAAAATCATATTCGGTATCTAGGAGCTTGAATAGTCTTATTTTATCTAATGTTGTCTTATAGAAGTCTCATAGAATTGTGTTATATGGGAAGTAGACGTGGTTGTATTCCGATTTCGTCCATTTTCACACTTTAACATAAATATATCAGGCTATGTTCATAATTTAGTTCATAGGATATGAAAATTCACATAAAAATGGGCGGTGTCATACTTATTGTCCAAATTTTGCACCAACTCCTATGGTGTCCTTCCGTTCCTACTGTAAAATTTAATGTTTCTGACGTGTTCCTTGAATAAGTTATCGCACTTTCAGTAGTTACCTTTATTATGAAGGTGGGCATGGTTATCATCTGATCTCACCCATTTTTACAGTGTATGAGGAAGGAGCAGAAGGATTTATTCTCAGCAAGTTTGGTTGATATGGTTTTAGTGGTTTGTGAGATATGTACATTAAACATATTAGGTGTGGGACCATTCCCACTTATTAAGACCTATTAACCACAGATGTACTTCACTAATTCGATACCCTGAACAAAATTACAATTTTATACCTTAATTTTAGGTTTAGTATAGCCTTTTAAAATATTTCGATTAACGGCATTTTAAAGGCGCGGCAGTATTCTGATTACGTCCATTTGTAATACTTACAGCCAGACACGAAGCAAAGCCGTGAACTTCAAATTGCTCTTTTCTTTTTTTTTGTACTGAAGCATTTATATATGTTTGTTAAAAATTATATTTATTATTCCAGAGTACTTATGGAAAAACATACACCACCTATCCAGAATCATATGCGGTTTACTATTACAACTACAATAACAAGTTGATAACGGCTCACAATGTGAAAGCGGATAGGGATCCACAAAGATTCACTTACAAATTAGGTATAAACCAATTTACCGATATGCGTTTGATACATTTCAAGGCCTTATTCCCGAAAACTACACCACCAACAACAGCCCCTTCAGCGACACAACCGCCTCCAGTACAAGCCGCCTCACCGTCATTCGATTTTAGAACAGATCTGCAATTAACCATAACCGTAGAAGATCAGGGAACTGTTTGTAATAGCGGTTGGGCCTATGCTACGGCCAAAGCCATTGAATTATATGCAGAAAGTTCGTTGATTCCGACAGGACGGCTTTCTGCGCAGAATTTAATCGATTGCGCCGGTTCTGGTATCGGTTGTACGAAACAAGTAGCGCAAACCGCTTTCGAATATCTTGTCGGACATCAACAGCCATTGTATACGGAAACTGATTATCCAAATAATAACAAGCTGGCAACACAAGGTATGTGTGTACCACCCACAACAACTACAGGTACACCTATCAGCTTGACCGCGTATTCGCGAATTGATAATCCCGATGATAATACTATAATGCAGTATGTGTCAGCTCAGTACCCCGTAGTCATCGAATACGATCCGACTTCCTTCGATTTCATGCACTACAAGTCGGGCATATTCCAGCAGCCATACACCAAAGGCGGCTCCCACTATATGACAGTTATTGGCTACGGTACGGATACAACTACAAACCTAAATTACTGGTTGGTACTCAACTCATTTGGCACAACTTGGGGTGAAAACGGCTATATTCGTATATTACGTGAGCCGTCTAAGCCATTAACTAGGGTAGCTCTCTTTCCAACTGAAATTGCACCATAAGAGAGACGATGCATATCAAAAAGCTTATTAGTTTAAGATGTATTAAATCTACTTATAATATTAATTAAATGAACTAATATAATAAAATACTGTTGATCTATTGAAAGATCTATTGAAAGATTCAAACTTTTTAAGATTTTTAACGCTCGCTGATAAAAGGGATGTTGCCGTACTAATAACGAATGTTGCGGGACAGAGAGAGCAATCAATGCTTCTCAGGCAATGCTGGCACTGAGTTTTACATATCACCAATGGTTGTCGGTATAGATAAATTCTTCGACAAATAGCCAAAAATATATTTCTTCAAAAATATTTTATTTCAAAATACTATCGAAAGTTGTATAAAGTGTCCAATATTTCGAGAAGTTGCGCAGGAAATCAGCCTTCGTTATTAGGTGAATTGTGTGCCGGTTTCGTCTTTTTATTTCTACCATCATTATATAAAAGTGGGCGATGTTATGCCCATAGTATATTTTTTGAAATACTCCATATGAAAGACTGTATTGTTCGATTCAATTCGTTTTAGAGTAAGAAATCCTCCCGTGGCTCCGCCCTCTAATATGTTTAATATAGAAAATTTAACAAACTACCTACCATTATCAACCAAGCTTTGTTGTAACATTTCTTTTTAGCTTCCACTCCCACTCTCCTACAACTGTTATGTTGAAAATTAGTGAAAATGCTATAACTCTCTAACGAAAAATTAAATTTAAGCATAAATGTAGCACGGCAGGTTTACATGTGAATCGGTATAAATATATAATAGGCGTGGTTCCGCCCTCTTTTTGGTGAAATCTCATATCTTTGCAACTTTTCGACTAATTTTAACCAAATTTTTGTACATAATATTATCTTGAAATCTTTGTGTTACAATTTGAAAATATGTAAATCGGATTACAACCGCGCCTACTTCATATACATTAATAATTTTACTTTACAACTAATAAATCAAACAACAATGAAGATATCGAAGTGGAACTTAGCAAAAATAGTACCTGTTATGTATGTTAACTCTCATCTAAAAATGGTTGAATTCGGACTATGTCTGTTCAAACCCCCAGATATTAAATATGAGAGCTAACGTGCCAATGGCAGACTTCATATCGAAAATATCGCCCAATTTTTAAGACACTTTCAGCAAATTAAGCAAATTCCTTTTTCTGATAATACTGTTGCAACGTGCTTAAAATGGATTAAATCGGTTCAGTACTTTCTTCAGCCCCCACATACCTGTTATAATCATTTTCGATATCCTGGTTGGCCTTATATATATCTAACAAAAATTATAATTATATATGTATTATATATTAACAAAATTAACCGGAAACATTATTTTAGACGAAGGGTAGTTTGGTGCTAAAGGTTAATGAATCGCTCCAGGAATTACCCTAGCCTCGTATACTTTAGTTTAATTCCAAAACTATATGAAATCGATACAGACCTTCTTCTAGATCCCATATACTTAACATTAGTGATTTTCGGTCTTTCGTTTGACTTCTTGCTGTATTTATATTTCACAAACCCGAAAGTAATAAATCTTGAGATATACTATTTTTGGTTTTTTGTATTTAATTTATTTATTGATTTCTTCTACAAGCGGAGCTTTACAGACTTATTTACTATAAAATAACAATTTCTTCAGGATTCATTAACAAAATATTGATAAACTTATCAACAACATGATTTTCACCATTATTTCCATTGAGTTAATTTCAACTACTGTTTTCCACATGATACAATAATAGTTTCTCCAAAAGTTGTTTCCGGTTTTGTTGAAACAAAAACAAAACGGTAACATGACACAGAATTAACCGGTCTACTGTAAGCTTGCTTTTAATTTTAAGGAAAGTCGTTGTATTCATACATAAATATTAGTAGAAATGATGAATATATGCAAGTGTAATTTGTTGCAAAAACTAAAGGTAAAGACACCAAAAATAATTTTAATTAATTCTATATTAGCGGTTAAAAACATATACGATCATTTAGAATTTATGCATATTATTATTAAATATTATTTTATTTCAACAGTTTGTTTTTGGCAGCCTCTTTTGTTTACGGTTTTTATTAGACACATGCGTTGGTATGCTACTGGCTACAACGCGTTCAGTTTTATTCCATTTCGAGCAACGTTATCAACACAAAGTTTTCAGAGAAGCCTAGAAGCGCCCAATTTGTAAATGCTGCTTGCCTTTGTAGTGCAATATTTTTATTTGGAGACACCACAATTGAAGGTTTCATAAGTTCAAAATGTGCAAAAAAAAATTTGAATATAGAAAAGAAAAGTTATGCTAGTTGTAAAAGCTTACAAAATGCTGCTTATTGCACACAAAACATTTTTGTGGAATATTACATTTCATTTGAATTGTAAAATATGTACAAAAATATACATTTGGTTTATATAACTAATGAAATGTAAGCAATGTGTTTGGCAAATGCCTTTAATTCGGCTATAAATCTGGTCTTATAGAAAAGAGTAGCTTAAGTCGACTTAAGCGAAAGATTAGATTTCATGTTTCAGCTGAAATTTGTTTAGAGGCACAATTTTGCTTGAAATTTGAAACAAATTGCGCAGAAATTTAGTTTATAGTGAGATATCCTCTAAGGATGTACGGTGCAAAGGAGTTCTGTGCAGTGCTGCTCTTTGCGAGTATTTTGAGCTTCGAATTTGGTGATTCGACTATTGTGCAAAAACTAACAATTAATTCGCCTGAATGGAAAAATTATGTCGTGAGTGAAGAATAGTAATTCAGAGTAATCTTTAAGCGCCTGGAAATACAAGGAAATAAAAAAATTATTAAAATATCACATATGAATAAGATTTTGTGAATTCGAATATACTGTGTTGTTGCACATATTTACAAAAGTTAAACAAAAATGATTAAAAGCAGAATGAAGAGTCCAGTTGGAAGCAACTCTTGTTTACGAAGGCTCGGATGCGCACGAATTAATAAAATACAACCGGATACAATTTAGATTGAGCGATTAATTCGTTTATAACTATGTTAAATACATAGAAATTAGAAAGCAAGAATTTGAGGGGTGTAAATTCTGCTAGAAACCACGTCCCCATCTCATATAACGGCGCACTTTAACTATATTGGTTTAATAATATTGTTACTTCATGAAACACACCGTCCGTTCACTTACAGAACTCGTGGGTTTTATTTAATTCTGTATAGAGAGATTATGAAGACCTTACTTTGCGAGAAGAGTGAACACAAAGTTTCATAAACAGTATTAACGTGTTTCTCTTAATCGTATATTATAAGATTCTAAGTCCTATAAAAGTTATTGGCCATAAAGGCTACAGTTCTGATATAGTTTAACTTCATTGTAATATTTTTTGTAATCTTTTCACTTCATTCCACTTCATTTTATAATATTTTCGGCAGAATGGACTTTTTTCTAGGTATTAGACTATACCCATTTTTTAGAGATATTCATAACTGGAAAAGTTATGTTTGCGTTTCTCAAAGTTAGCCTCCAAAGTCGATATATAAGTTTTTGAATTTCGTTTTCAAGCTTATTATAAACATTTTTTATTAATTATGGTATCTAAGTAACAAAAAAGTAACAATATAAACATTATTTACCCTTTTCTTTCATGTGAATTTTATATAAATTTTTCGGACAAGCTTATATTATATATGCTACAATTAGTCAAAGCTTAGATCTTTGAAAAAAAGATCAAATTAAAACTAAATATTTCAATTTGGTCTGGTGAGGTTAAAATGCTGATCTAACTTTTGAAATATTAGTATGGTTGACCGTGCTTCTACCCCCCTTTACGATGTTGTCGATACATTGGGGAATCTACATTTTTTAAGTCAACCCCGAATGGCGAAATGCTTTATATGAGAATCCGTTTTTATAGCAGAAATAGAAATATAATTATAATTGTAACAAGTAAGTGTGTAACCGAATGTCCACTTTCCCAATGGGCAAGGATCAAAGGCGGGGAAATATTTTTAGGTGTTGACAAAACTTTATATTAAACAAGTAAGGAAGGGTTAATTTCGGAAGTAACTGAACATTTTGTAATCTCGCACATTGTATTTATAAAATGTTGTAAACGTTAATATTTTCGACATAAGGTCAGCCAGAGAAAATCATATTCGGTATCTAGGAGCTTGAATAGTCTTATTTTATCTAATGTTGTCTTATAGAAGTCTCATAGAATTGTGTTATATGGGAAGTAGACGTGGTTGTATTCCGATTTCGTCCATTTTCACACTTTAACATAAATATATCAGGCTATGTTCATAATTTAGTTCATAGGATATGAAAATTCACATAAAAATGGGCGGTGTCATACTTATTGTCCAAATTTTGCACCAACTCCTATGGTGTCCTTCCGTTCCTACTGTAAAATTTAATGTTTCTGACGTGTTCCTTGAATAAGTTATCGCACTTTCAGTAGTTACCTTTATTATGAAGGTGGGCATGGTTATCATCTGATCTCACCCATTTTTACAGTGTATGAGGAAGGAGCAGAAGGATTTATTCTCAGCAAGTTTGGTTGATATGGTTTTAGTGGTTTGTGAGATATGTACATTAAACATATTAGGTGTGGGACCATTCCCACTTTTTAAGACCTATTAACCACAGATGTACTTCACTAATTCGATACCCTGAACAAAATTACAATTTTATACCTTAATTTTAGGTTTAGTATAGCCTTTTATAATATTTCGATTAACGGCATTTTAAAGGCGCGGCAGTATTCCGATTACGTCCATTTGTAATACTTACAGCCAGACACGAAGCAAAGCCGTGAACTTCAAATTGCTCTTTTCTTTTTTTTTGTACTGAAGCATTTATATATGTTTGTTAAAAATTATATTTATTATTCCAGAGTACTTATGGAAAAACATACACCACCTATCCAGAATCATATGCGGTTTACTATTACAACTACAATAACAAGTTGATAACGGCGCACAATGTGAAAGCGGATAGGGATCCACAAAGATTCACTTACAAATTAGGTATAAACCAATTTACCGATATGCGTTTGATACATTTCAAGGCCTTATTCCCGAAAACTACACCACCAACAACAGCCCCTTCAGCGACACAACCGCCTCCAGTACAAGCCGCCTCACCGTCATTCGATTTTAGAACAGATCTGCAATTAACCATAACCGTAGAAGATCAGGGAACTGTTTGTAATAGCGGTTGGGCCTATGCTACGGCCAAAGCCATTGAATTATATGCAGAAAGTTCGTTGATTCCGACAGGACGGCTTTCTGCGCAGAATTTAATCGATTGCGCCGGTTCTGGTATCGGTTGTACGAAACAAGTAGCGCAAACCGCTTTCGAATATCTTGTCGGACATCAACAGCCATTGTATACGGAAACTGATTATCCAAATAATAACAAGCTGGCAACACAAGGTATGTGTGTACCACCCACAACAACTACAGGTACACCTATCAGCTTGACCGCGTATTCGCGAATTGATAATCCCGATGATAATACTATAATGCAGTATGTGTCAGCTCAGTACCCCGTAGTCATCGAATACGATCCGACTTCCTTCGATTTCATGCACTACAAGTCGGGCATTTTCCAGCAGCCATACACCAAAGGCGGCTCCCACTATATGACAGTTATTGGCTACGGTACGGATACAACTACAAACCTAAATTACTGGTTGGTACTCAACTCATTTGGCACAACTTGGGGTGAAAACGGCTATATTCGTATATTACGTGAGCCGTCCAAGCCATTAACTAGGGTAGCTCTCTTTCCAACTGAAATTGCACCATAAGAGAGACGATGCATATCAAAAAGCTTATTAGTTTAAGATGTATTAAATCTACTTATAATATTAATTAAATGAACTAATATAATAAAATACTGTTGATTTATTGAAAGATTCAAACTTTTTAAGATTTTTAACGCTCGCTGATAAAAGGGATGTTGCCGTACTAATAACGAATGTTGTGGGACAGAGAGAGCAATCAATGCTTCTCAGGCAATGCTGGCACTGAGTTTTACATATCACCAATGGTTGTCGGTATAGATAAATTCTTCGACAAATAGCCAAAAATATATTTCTTCAAAAATATTTTATTTCAAAATACTATCGAAAGTTGTATAAAGTGTCCAATATTTCGAGAAGTTGCGCAGGAAATCAGCCTTCGTTATTAGGTGAATTGTGTGCCGGTTTCGTCTTTTTATTTCTACCATCATTATATAAAAGTGGGCGATGTTATGCCCATAGTATATTTTTTGAAATACTCCATATGAAAGACTGTATTGTTCGATTCAATTCGTTTTAGAGTAAGAAATCCTCCCGTGGCTCCGCCCTCTAATATGTTTAATATAGAAAATTTAACAAACTACCTACCATTATCAACCAAGCTTTGTTGTAACATTTCTTTTTAGCTTCCACTCCCACTCTCCTACAACTGTTATGTTGAAAATTAGTGAAAATGCTATAACTCTCTAACGAAAAATTAAATTTAAGCATAAATGTAGCACGGCAGGTTTACATGTGAATCGGTATAAATATATAATAGGCGTGGTTCCGCCCTCTTTTTGGTGAAATCTCATATCTTTGCAACTTTTCGACTAATTTTAACCAAATTTTTGTACATAATATTATCTTGAAATCTTTGTGTTACAATTTGAAAATATGTAAATCGGATTACAACCGCGCCTACTTCATATACATTAATAATTTTACTTTACAACTAATAAATCAAACAACAATGAAGATATCGAAGTGGAACTTAGCAAAAATAGTACCTGTTATGTATGTTAACTCTCATCTAAAAATGGTTGAATTCGGACTATGTCTGTTCAAACCCCCAGATATTAAATATGAGAGCTAACGTGCCAATGGCAGACTTCATATCGAAAATATCGCCCAATTTTTAAGACACTTTCAGCAAATTAAGCAAATTCCTTTTTCTGATAATACTGTTGCAACGTGCTTAAAATGGATTAAATCGGTTCAGTACTTTCTTCAGCCCCCACATACCTGTTATAATCATTTTCGATATCCTGGTTGGCCTTATATATATCTAACAAAAATTATAATTATATATGTATTATATATTAACAAAATTAACCGCAAACATTATTTTAGACAAAGGGTAGTTTGGTGCTAAAGGTTAATGAATCGCTCCAGGAATTACCCTAGCCTCGTATACTTTAGTTTAATTCCAAAACTATATGAAATCGATACAGACCTTCTTCTAGATCCCATATACTTAACATTAGTGATTTTCGGTCTTTCGTTTGACTTCTTGCTGTATTTATATTTCACAAACCCGAAAGTAATAAATCTTGAGATATACTATTTTTGGTTTTTTGTATTTAATTTATTTATTGATTTCTTCTACAAGCGGAGCTTTACAGACTTATTTACTATAAAATAACAATTTCTTCAGAATTCATTAACAAAATATTGATAAACTTATCAACAACATGATTTTCACCATTATTTCCATTGAGTTAATTTCAACTACTGTTTTCCACATGATACAATAATAGTTTCTTCAAAAGTTGTTTCCGGTTTTGTTGAAACAAAAACAAAACGGTAACATGACACAGAATTAACCGGTCTACTGTAAGCTTGCTTTTAATTTTAAGGAAAGTCGTTGTATTCATACATAAATATTAGTAGAAATGATGAATATATGCAAGTGTAATTTGTTGCAAAAACTAAAGGTAAAGACACCAAAAATAATTTTAATTAATTCTATATTAGCGGTTAAAAACATATACGATCATTTAGAATTTATGCATATTATTATTAAATATTATTTTATTTCAACAGTTTGTTTTTGGCAGCCTCTTTTGTTTACGGTTTTTATTAGACACATGCGTTGGTATGCTGTTGGCTGCAACGCGTTCAGTTTTATTCCATTTCGAGCAACGTTATCAACACAAACATAAATTTAGTTTTCAAAGAAGCCTAGAAGCGCTCAATTTGTAAATGCTGCTTGCCTTTGTAGTGCAATATTTTTACTTGGAGACACCACAATTGAAGGTTTCATAAGTTCAAAATGTGCAAAAAAAAATTTGAATATAGAAAAGAAAAGTTATGCTAGTTGTAAAAGCTTACAAAATGCTGCTTATTGCACACAAAACATTTTTGTGGAATATTACATTTCATTTGAATTGTAAAATATGTACAAAAATATACATTTGGTTTATATAACTAATGAAATGTAAGCAATGTGTTTGGCAAATGCCTTTAATTCGGCTATAAATCTGGTCTTATAGAAAAGAGTAGCTTAAGTCGACTTAAGCGAAAGATTAGATTTCATGTTTCAGCTGAAATTTGTTTAGAGGCACAATTTTGCTTGAAATTTGAAACAAATTGCGCAGATCTTAAGACTTTCACAGTCGATACAAGCGACTTTTTCATACGTACCCAGAAATATATACCTATAATTAGATGATTTGCATTGCCCTACAAGCATGTCATAATATGAAGCATGTTACCAGCTACAGCTAGTTACATGCTGCAGTTTATTAGCAAGTGCTTTATTTTCGGCTGTTAAAACTTCGGCTGTGGACACTACTGGAAATATAGTATACAAATATAATACATAACTTTGAATTGAGTGTTTATTAATTTCAAGTTGAAATAAAACAAAAGCATATACTCAATTTTTATTCAATAAACCAACGCGAACAAATAAAGTGTACCACGAACAGTACACGACAGTTATGTATTGCTTAACGAACTTTTGTTTACCTTTTGCGTGCCTTAACCAGCGAATTTTAAGAACAGAAAATGCGTAAATGTTAATTAACAGCTTATATACTGCAAACAGAGAACGCCGGCGATTCATTAACATACTCTGTTGCAGCTTCATGGAGTAACAGCACTGCTGTGCGTCCTTTCTGTTCGTGAAACTCGCTGCTTGAACGCGTGACTAGAACGCGCTGCTGCAGCTGGCTTTGTTAATGCAAGGCCGTCACGCTGTTTCTTGTAAAAGCTTACTGCTCTTTCTATTAATTTACTTTTTAATTTTTAATATCATATTATTAATGCATATTTTCCGTTGTTATGTGGGTGCTGTATATTTTGTATGGCAGAATACATTATATGATTGCCTAGTAATGCCTAGTAATTGGTGTTAACTTAAAGTACGTGTATACAGTGTTTATGTATTTAGATCATCATTGTGTTGTTGGCATTTCGCTCAACTGTGTCAATTTTTGCAATAGTTAATAATACGGTATAATTCGCTTTCATTTACTAACGCAATCAACTCACTTGTGTTAATAAATAAATTTATAATATTTTATCTAAATGTAGTGAAGAATTATATATTTAATGGTACTCCATAACGCTTTGTCATAGTACTTCTTTCGTTCTAAATATTTTGTTTAGCATTCTTGTTTTATTATTTTTTTAGCATCACTGCTGAGTTTTATTTTCCTGCTGCACCCTGCTACATAATTAGTTAATGATTTGTTTAATTATTTCATAATGAAATAGTTATACTTTAGGCTTAATAACTTCTTGGTTTTATTTTCATTCCTTATTTATGTAATTATTTTACTTTTTGCTTAGTTTTCGTTTGTTTATAGTATTTTTTATGTTTTTGTTTTTTGTTTTTTGTTTTTGTCGGCTAGTGTTTGTTGTTTCTTGAAGATTTTTTGTTTTTTGTTATTATCATTTCGTTTACTGATTTAAATTTATTTCAATTTTTAAAATTAGTTAATATATCTACATAAATTTCAAGTTTATTAAATATATTAATCTTTTCGTATTGTGTTTTTCAATTTTAGTGTGTTTATTATTTGTTGCTTTTCATTTTGTGTGTGCTTACTTTAATTTCAATTTCCTCTTTGGTATATTAAGTACTTTTAGTAAATAACTAATAATTAAATTAAAAATATTTTTTTTGTTTTAATTTTCTGTTTTTTGTTTTGCTTTGTGGATACCCCACAAATGTGTATGTATGTATATACATAATTAGCTTGCACGCATATATGTATGTATAAAGTGATAAACACATGTACTTAGCGTAATCGAATCCAACACATTTTCTAAATGCCCATAAATCGGGTGTAACATTGCTGGATTGCAGAATTCTCTCACCTTCAAAGTCGACTTCAAAGATTTCGCAATTCCATTCCCTTCCATTAAACTTTTGTATTTATTTATCATTATTGAAGAACAATTTGTTAATTACTTGTTAATAATAGATTTGTTGCTTTTATGAATGACTGGCCTTGTTCTAACTGTTTTCAATACAGTTGGGTGTGTTTAATATGCGCGTGAGTGGTGGTGTGTTTATGTGTAAAGGTGTGTTACGTAGCTTAAATTTTTGGTAAAAAGACTTCCGTTGGTATGTGCTAATATTTTCATTATAGTAATTAACTATTAATTTAAATGTTTTTTAACATTTTACACCCATTTTTTTGTAACTACAAAGTAAATCTAAAACTATAGCTTATTATAACGAGAGCATTCATAACAATTTCGGTAACAAAGTATGAATTTCGAATTAAATGAAGTTCGCATTAAATGTATTGAACTGGAAAAAGTAAAAAATATATATGAAGTATACAGAAAGTAGTCGCCAACACAGACCCGACAATTATCAGAAGTCCTAACTGCCGCAGAAAAATTGACTGGGTAAATCGATCCATTTTCATGTAAAAATGTAGCGCTTAAATTTTCGATTTCTATGCAAGAACTCCAAGATTTCGGCTGCCTCAGCCTGATGAAATATTTGAAGACCAAATTTCTGTTAGTTAAATTTAAATAATTTTGCAACTCGGTAGAAGTTCACGAAACAACACTTAGGTTAAGTTTACCAAGAACTAGCTGCAAGCACAATGCCGAAGTCTCGTATAACAAGTGAAATCTCAAGGAGCCTTGTTATGCTTTTTTTGTTTTTTTTTTTTGAGTAAAATAAATATAACAGTATTTTACGACCGCAGAAAATGAAATTGAATAAAAATTATTAAATTTTACAAATGCGAGACTTCCTAATGGAAATGGATATTACATTTCCGTTACTTTCTATTAAATCGAAGATATGATCAATGTACTACCGTTATATTGCTTATAGAATTGAGTATATTATTATCATTTAAAAATATGTTTAACATGTAGAATATTAATATAAAAAGTGTAAAATTTGTGATTGATTAAATCACGCAACTGTTTGGAAATCACTGGATATCTTAAAGTATATCAGAAAAATATGAAATATTTGCACTTGTTACAAAATTGCATCAAACGGCGGAATATAAACATTTGCAATAACACAGCAAGTTGTTTGGTAAAAGCAGTTTCTAAGAAAATAAAATGTAATATAAAGATGTGTGCGCATAAACTAATTTATATTAAATAGTGCTATGAAATGATGATATGTTTTTTTTTTTGGAATTATTTTTTTTTTGAATCTTCAGAGTAAAAACAACATAAAGTATGACAAAACTTCATATACACAACTATATTAAAATATCACCAATGCAAGTGTGTATAAAATGTATGTATGTGTGTTACCGTGTAAATAAGTAATAATAAAATTATTAAGAATACTCTTTGTTTGCACAATGTCGCAAAATAATAATTTAACTGTTACGAAAAATATGCTTGTATGTGTCTATGTAACGGTATTTGTAAAGAATTTATTAGAATTATAACTTTTATATTTATAGAATTATAACTGCACTTTGCTTAAATTGTATACATATATGTTTTTAAGAAAAATCTTAAATTCTTTATAATGTTTGCAACAAAATGTTTATACCACTATTTGAGCTAGTTTTCTGCTCATTAGTGTATCGTGTTAATAAGTGTGCACTTGTTGTTGTTTTTCGATGAGTGTCATTATAAATACTAATATTACGCGCAGCATTAATTTCACACACCTTATTTCTTCTCGTTTTTTTTTTATTAATCTTTTGGTCATAACATACATACCTATATATGTATTATTATACTATGTTTTTTATGGAAATGATTAAAGTATTATGGTCACTTTCATTATCTAGCGTGGCGCATGTGAACAAAATTAAATTTATTTTCAATTGTTTCATGACTGTTATTTTGTTATTTTTAAGATTACAATTTTTTTTTTTTGTGGACAAAATTTGCGGTTTCATGCATATAATATATATTTGAGTATGTGTGTTCGTATTTTTTTTTGTGTTCATATGGATGTAAATTTATATATTCATGACACAGTATTTTTTTTTGTTTTATATAATTTGGTGTGTAGGTATGTAAGTATGTATGCGTGTATGCGTGTATGTGTTCTTTTGCAATATTGAGCGCGTTTACATGTATAATATTGAAATTAATTACATTTTCATAATTTGTTTTGTATGCGTTGTATTTGCGTTGAATACTAGTATGGTTTGGTTTACACAGTATTTAGCTGCTTTAAATCATTAAGTCCTTATATTCTTTTAAGTAATTTATTTATTACATTTTCTAAATATACAAATTTCTTTGTTTATTCGCCTTACTGTTCCTATACGCTTGCCTCCCCATGAGGACTGCATTTTGGTAAGACATACATATATCTGTATGTATTGACGCTTACCTTGCATGCAATTCTCTGCAAAAATATAACAGTATTAAACTGTTATATATGTAAACAATGGAAGTTATAGCTAAAAACTAAGGCGGGTGCTGCATACAACAACTACATTGTTATTGTTATTGTAGCAAACGAAGCAGCATCGTGTTGAGAAACAAACATTTTTTGTTGCTAAAACAAATATAGGTTATGTAGAATATGAGAGAGACTAGTGTTGTGTTAAGAGCTACCTGTAAACATTTAAAATGCATTTATTGTAAATTTTAATTTTGAATGTGGTTATTTTTAGCATTTCTTTTGCTTGCAACTGTTAAAGTAATATTTCAAAGGTAAGACTATACAACAGTGGTTGGCAGATTAGTGTTTCCAATGTGTTGGCGTTGTATAGAAAATATTGTATTTTCTAACATACGCTATTTATAAGGTCGTTTAGAAATTTGATATACCTTTCTTACATTTTTCAACCACAGTACGCAATTAAGCATAATTTCTTGCTGCGTTAACGTTGAAAACACAATTTCACTTGAATTGAAAATTGAAAAAAAATATATATATTTTTTCCTAAATAATTATTTTTTTACAAAGCAACTACTACATAACGTTTTCATATGTAGTTATGTATGTCGTATGTAGTAAGTGTCCGCATTTGTTGGTTATGTTTAGAACTATAGTATACATACATACATATATACACTGTGAAACTAGAATTAAAAATTTCCAATATTTCTTCGCAAGACATGTGACGGCAGTTGTTTTTGTTTTCCTTGTATTTGATTTTTTTTTGTTTTTGTTTTTATTATCTTCCCAATATCTTAGATGTCATATTGAATAAGTAAGTTAATTGTGTATATACATATATATGTATGCGTATTGTTTACAAACAGCCACATACATACGCAGCAGTGTTGAGGTGCACATTTGGTTCAGTTGTTTGCCTTAATTATAACATAACCTAGAAAAAATAATTACAATTATCAGCATGAAATATTAATTAATTCTTAATATTTATTTTTGTGTGCCTACCTGCTTTTAACAGCAATCTTTTCTGCCTTAGCCAATTGCATTGCGTTTCAATGAAAAATATTTATTAGCATACTTTTAGGGGCAACCTAGGTAAAGATTTGCTCGACTTGCTTTCGGTTTTAGTTTAACAAATCGCTGTTTCTCGTAGTAATTTCTATTAATTTAGTTTATTTCTTTATTTTAGCATGAATGGCGTTATATAATTTGAAATGTGTTGTGTTCATGTTTTCATGCTTCTCCAGCTCGGCTGCGACTTGACGCCTTTGAACTCCTTTAACACCCAACAGCTTTTGTTCCATGTACATCTTAACCAATACTTGTTGGTTTCGCTTTCTTTTTCCCATTTCATTCTTTATTATTTATTAACTTCTCCTTGCGCTTTGTTTGCTCTACTTCGCCTTAATTATGCAATGCATGTGTGTGTGGTCGTGTACATGACTATTTGATAACACTTCAAACTCAAAGTGGAAAAATGAAAAGATCTCGACTTAATTTCCTTAATACACATATACATATCTACCATATGTACGTACGTATGTATGTATGTATATGCTTATTTTCTACTATATATGCGTGTAGGCTTTTGTATATCTCGTATTTATGAATTTTGCACAGCACCAAAAGCATTGATATTGAAATGACTCGAAAATGTGGCAAACCAAACAAAGAACGCTGCTAATGTATAGGGTAATGCCGATAGGATGGGATGATTGTTGCTCTGATACAATGTGGAGGTGGCGTGATTGCACAACTCAGATGTGCACGCACAATAAATGGCCTGCACGTCATGTGTGCCGGAGCGTTTCATGCAGAGCCCATCGTCGCTTTTATCGGGTATATAGCCGCAGCCGCGCACAACGCGCACCTTGCCATAAACTGAAACAATATACATAGGTGAGCATGTTATTAGTCACTTCACTTTCGTTTGGTTGTGCACTCACCCTTTTGTGTTGTCTTACGGCAGAGCAAAGGTTTGGTGTACTTATCCTTCAGATGTTCCTTAACCTCCTGCTGGGTGCAGTTCACCTTACCCAAGGTGTATGGTTCGAATGGATCACCGCAATTGGGATCGTAGGCGCTATTACAGTCGTAACACATCAGCGCAGTGGTTGCTGCAATTTGAGCATATTGATGCAAGTTGTTAAAGAAAATGTTGTAAACTGGATTTATATATGTTGTAATTTAAAAAACAAGTTATTCTAGACCTTAAATAATCTAAAAGATGCTCATAATCGAAAATGAAAGTATTCATCAAGTTATTCGCACCTTCGCAAGAGTGACGAAAAGTTTTGTAGATTAGAACATGGGTTCAGTATGAGTATGAACTGCATAATGGTACTTTTATTGGTCTTAATTTCAACTGGATCACAATACCAATCGTTACATTAAAAAGTTCGCGCCGAAGTTCTATAATGAATTTATTATAGTTGAATTCAAGCATATTATTTCTAAACATGAAGAGCAAAAAGGCCTCAAAATCACAATATTAGCCTCAAATTGGAACCATATATCTAAAATTAAACACTTATTTACAACCTGCTAAAAAAAACCGAGGACAGATGATGGTTCACGGTGACTAAAATGGAAGTTTGGGGTATTCGTAGTTGTTTCCTCAAGAAATACAGGTAGCAATAATAGCTTTGCTATAGGTTTGGCTGATCTACTCAATCTACTTGCAATTGAAACCCCTCTAAACTTTAAGCGGACTTCAAAAAATTAACTAATTTTAATGAGATATCTGACCAGACTTGGTGATATTGATCCTGAATTGAAAACCTTAAGCTATTTTTGTATCATGGGTAAGTATCGCTGTTTACAACTTTAAAAAGTACTTTTACCACGCTTTATCCGGTGAGCAATTGCACTCGGCATATTTTTACTCCCTTAAAGTAATTAATTATTTCTTCTTTACAGAGTTGCAATTTATTATTTTATTAATTTAAAGCATACAAAGTTTGCTATTGTTTCACATTTCCGAAACAGTTTTGTGGAAGTGACAGTCCTTGAACAGATATAAATCCAGCTCCGTTCCGGTTATGTAGACCAGATTGTCGTGGATACAGCATAGAAAAGAGCAGTCGAGTACTTAGTTTCATAATTTCATTTTATACAATATATACCTATTTAATTTGTATTTGTTTTGTCAATGAAATAAAGGAAATTTTTTAAAAAACATTTCAATTAATTTTTATCAAATAAAGTATTTAAATGAGATAATCCAATTAAAGCTATCACTTCACATTATTTGTGAACATATGTTGTCTAATAGAAGATTATTTCGCTACAGCTTTGCATATTTAGTCAATTAGCAAGGGCTCAGTATTACTAATTAAGGATTCTATAATATACCACTATTTCGAGCATATCACTAATTACACAATAAGTTCATGCATTTACATACACATAATGTATTTGTTAAACTTAAATTAACGTTAAAATTTATGTATTAACATTTGTGCACTGAACTTTTTTTCTTATACAACAAGGCAATAATCGAATCTAATTTTTAATATAATTATTATTAGTTTACTATGTCGTCCTCGAATAGCTGTTTGGTTTAGAAATCTATCCGTTTTGAATCAGTATGAAGAGGAAAGTTTATGACTGAAATCTGAAAATTGTCGCAATCGTAGAAGACACGAATTGCTTGTATGAAAGCAAGATATATGGTTGTGTAGTTGAGTTAGCTGTTCATACTAGTTATAGACTACTTTATAATACTATATACTACATATAACTACTATACTTGAATCGGCAGCAGGGAACATATATGTATATACGCCGCCCCTTTTCTATGCACCTTTAAAAATAATTTGATAGTATGACGTCATTGACACCAAATGCTTTCAAAAAAATAAAAAATGACTGTGAGTAACGGGATTATTGAAAGCACCATTTTATATTGTCATTCAACACCTTGCGCATATACCTCACTAAAGATGTGTTAGCCGAAGCCGGATTACTATTTAACCAGATTCCATTCCCAAAAGGCAATAAACCTCGTACGAAAATCAATGAACACGACCAACAAACAACAACACGATTTTCTGTGTCAAATGCTGACGTCATGATATTCCAACTCTTATCGCACTTCGAAATTCGCGAACAGCTACCAAAACACTTAGAATGAATCAGCAAGCACCATGGCTACTAAAAAAAACCTCTAAATTGACACAAAAATTTTCAATGAGCTGATAAACAATAAAGATAGGTAAAATTTAAAAAATATGTTTCCTGGCCCTTTTTCTGTATTTTGTTGTATTTAAGTTACTGGGAAAGCTGATTAGTAAATTTACTGGTGTTAGCAAACCATATTCTCATTGAGACCACAACTTCTTGATTGGTCGTAAAATATGTAAATTAAAGATTTTCATTAGGATTTATATAACATATAAGGATACGGCTTTGGAAATATGTTTGCTATTCTGCTAGCGAAGAAGCAGGAACTAGGATGCCACCAAGTATTAGAAGTCGAGAAAAAAATTGTCATATGAAACCTTTTGGGTACTCCTTTTCAAACAGGATTTCAAAATAGATAATAGAAAAAATTGTTAACTACCCCTCACTACTTCATCTAATATATTTAACATATTTAAATATTAATAAAATCAATATTAATTTTCGGATTTGCTTCATATTCCTGATATATGTCGGAAAAGGAAAACTACACACGCTATAAAATTAAAGCGAAGACACAACAAATGTGCAAATAACGAATTGATACCGATGTTTTATGCTCTCTCATCTACTAGTTTCATCTCAATCTAAGCATTCTAAGAAAATTGTAGAAGTCGTTTTAAGACCGGCGAGATAAAATTATATATAAATATTTAACAGGAAAGCTTTGTTATTCACTGGAACAAATTCAGATTAGAATCTTATTAAAGATCTGCATTAGATGCCGTTTTGTTTGAGAACGATGTTTCTTTCGGTTTCCAGATTGACTGTTTACTTTATATTCTAATTTAAAAAAAAACTTGTAATATCCGATTACAGTTTTATTTTCTATAAGAAAATATATGTAACTGCTTAGAAGTACCCTATTTGGTAATATCTGCATGCCCTTAACCTAACACAACTAACTGCAAGGTTTTCTAAGAGGTTACAGAACTTCAGAATTTTCAAAAAATCACCTTTTCTCTATTTCTGCAATTTTGGAAGTAAATTCTGAAGTAAAATATGAAGAATAGTATTAAGCTTTTTGTATGTAAAATTAAAAATTTTTTGGTATTTTGTTCCAAAAAAATTGGAAGAGAATATTTTTCGGGCTCAGATCAACACAGTCGCCATTTCGTTCAATACAATTTTTTTTTTGTTTTGGGGAAAAAGTTTGAATTTCGGTGATATTTCGACGCTATGAAGTGGCGTAACCCCTTAAACAATTAAACATATTTTGCTTCCAAGAAAATTACTACAATTATGGGTGAAGAGTCTTCGACTTAACAATGAAATAAAGTTTTTCTTTTTGAATGAAAGTATTGCTTTATTATTCAACATAACCTCCATCTGGAGTAATTCATTTCACTACTGGCCCGATAGTGTGAAACTTCGAGGCCCTCAATGGCGTTTGTTTCCAACTTGACACCCTCATTTGAGTGAAATCTTTTTCCAGTATGTTACTTTTTCAGCCTAAGAAAGAGGATGTCGTCACTGAATGCCAAATCTGGCATATACAATGGGTGGGGGACTAGTACATAGCGTAATTCCTTCAATTTATGAGTCGAATCACAAGCTTAATAATTGATCTTTTTCTTTTATAAGCAAAAATAGCAAAGGTGGCGTCACTTTGAGACCAATAATTTGAGAATGTTTATAAGAAATTTTCTGAGACTTTGATAGTTAAGTTGAGTACTCTAAGATGAGGTTAGAGATTTTTCCTTTGTGGCACGATCTCTCGGTCAGGCCAAAGGCTTTTCAGCCCATGTAATATATGATAAATATGCTTAAACTATACAATTAAGAAAAGTTGTAAATTGTTTGACTGTATGACTGACTGTATGTATGACTGACTTACCCTGTAAACAGCATAGGATGCCCAAGAGCAGCAGTGTTCGTTCCAATAGTGGTGACATTATTCTTTGGTATTTGTTTTTTTTTCTGTTGATATTATACAATTATCGATTTATTCACAGCAACAACGAGATTAACAGTAATTGTTGATGAGGAATAAAAACAGAACTATTGTTGTTGTTGTTCTCTGTAGTTTTGGTTTTAAATTTAGTTCGCTAAAAGAACTTTTTTAAATTTATTTTTGAACGTATTTCCTTATTGCTCTTTACTATGTAGTTTCGCTTTCTGATTGCTATTATTTGCTTTTGTTTCTTTTCTTTTTTACTGTACTCTTAATACTCGCAATATGCTGCTGTGAAGCAAAATTTTAATCACTTCGAATTAAAATCACAAATCGGGGCGCGTCTCACACACAGGTACAATAATTGGACTCGCAGGATTCTCTGCTGCTTAACGGTCTATCTGCTGCAACTGACACACCAACTCACTGCCACTCGAACTTTTCACACTGTCTTGCTGGCTCACTGGCTGACTGGCTGACTGACTCTCTGACTGAGTGACTGATTGATAATTTGACGTTCTGTTATGCCGACATCTCGCACTGAACTGTAAAGATTCGGAAGAAATGCAGGAAAATAATCGGTTAAATCATTTGGGTGAAATGCAAAGAAAGCAATGCAATAAAACGAGAGAAAACGTGTATTTCAAAGAAACATTGCCAATCGGCAGAAATTCAAACGCCAGCAGTAGACATCGACTCTTGAAAGCGCATTTGCGTAGGCGAAAATGTAGACGAACGCGGGTGATGGCGGCTGTGGCGGGGCGTAGTGTGACGCACAAACATACACATTCGAGTACATATATATGTATGTGCATAGCGGTGTGGTAGTGTATATATATTCCATAGTTCGTCCATAGTGACATCCATAGTTCGTTTTGTTGTTGTTAGTATTGTTGTTGTTACAACACATTTAGCTTAACAACCGCTTACTTGCGTCCCACCGAAATTTTGTGGCACAATGTAATTGGCCTACTCTACTTTATTGGGTGTTGCGGTTGTGGTTGCATCCAGCTGCCAAGATTTACAAGCAAGCACTTGCTCATCATTTCCATTTTCCCTTGTTCACAATTTCACTTTTTTTTGTTAATTTAATTTGTTTTTTAATTTTCATCTCGTACGTGATTTATATTGAACGAGTGGCGCTGTTGTTATTTTTAGTTGATTGCACTTTCCGCCGACAAAAAGTTTGCGCACATGCATACTCATGTATATATCTATGCATATGTATATGTATGTGTATGTGTGAATGGCCATATGCACGTTTATTCTGATTTTGCCACAGTTACATATTTGGGACACATTACAAATTTCCTTTCATTATGTTTTTCGTAAATTTTAGAATGACACATATACGTACATACATACATACATACACAAACAGGCAATAAATTTTGACACACTACTCATGCACAAATGGGCATGCTCAATACGCTCTCCTCTCCCAAACACTGACAGCACTTGCACACGAATTCTCATCCACTCATTGCCGAGCAGCATGCAAGAATGTACGACGAATATACGAATACAATAATGACGTTGCTGATGTGATGATGAGCTGTTGATGGCACTCACGTTGCGCAGGAACATTTTCCTGCAAGTGCTGTGCTTGCATTTTACATAATCGGCGGGCTACCACAGCGGCAAAGACAATGTAGACACATGCATACATACATACGAACATAAGTGCCAATAAGTTTATGTAAGTGGTTGAGGGAAGAAGCGGCTGGTCGCGTGTTCCGCGGCAAGGGTTTTCGTTTAGGAAATGGATTTGGGTCTTTTGGATGATTTAGTGGGCGTTTCGCGTGCTCACGTTGCTGAAAAGTATATACGGTAAAACCTCGATTGTACGGAATGTATGTCTATAATTACGGTAAATTTTTTGGAATTATTTGATATTAATGAAAACTGCATTTCTTTAAAGCCGTCTCTGCTCTGCTCTCTTACCAAAAAACTTAAATGTGAAAACCTAACCAAAGCTATCCCGTAAAATTCAGTGCCAGAAGTCAAAAGGATATCCCATTAAAGTGTTATAAGACTACGTTCAAGCGGCACAACTTTGTGTTATAGCAACTTCTCCATTGGTGTTGCAAATCGCAATCATATCGAGAAATGCACTCCGAGAAATTTTCTGACATTACCTTTCATGTTATTTTTTCAAATCTTCGCTTATGGCGCACTATAATTACTAAAATAAATGTGTATCACACAAACAATAATAATAAATATAATTACGTTAAAATAAGTTCAAATCGAAAGAATTTCAAAGTAGAAAAGGAATGCTAAATTTTATAGCAAAGAAATGAGTGATCAGATCTTAGTTGGTTTAATTTATTTTATTCTTCAAAGTAAATAATGAAAAGCGTATAGCGTTTGGATTTTTCATTAATGAAATTATGGGCTAATACAATCTAATTAAAATCGCCGTGTTGTTCAGTGGACTTCCCACCCACTTTGATTTTTAAATGAGTAGTTTCATTGTAGCGAGGTTTCACTGTATACAAGTACAAGCATGAATTTGACAAGTTGACATTTACTCTATATTATATTGAAGAACAATGTTATACAACAAACGTTGTTGGTAAGAACGATCCAATTAATATGGATTGAAGGGAGACATCACAAGAATTGATTGATGAAATTATAACTGGTATTCTATATGTATTGATAAATAATGATGCGGAAATACATCGGCTTTAAATTATTTGAAAAATATTTTACTTCAAGGTTACCACATAAAGATTTATCAACGCAGTTTTCAATAAGCTTCTCTTCATCGTGTGGATTTGTAACATTAAAAATTGTTCATAAAAAGGTCTCAGTACTTCAAAACCCATTCAGAAGTTACAGATCTCACATTTCCAGATAACTTGAAGATAAGCACAGCTATTAGACAAAGAGGCTTTGCCCAACTCTCTCAAAACTCTCTTCAAAACACCACTTCTCTGCTCGCTTTGTTTTAGCTAGGCTCACTGGTCCAAACTGTATTTATGCAACAGCAATAATAAGTTATTCAATCGTACTCAATGCAAAACAGTCATTCTCGAAGTTCTGGCAGCAGTTATAATATTTAGAAATTCCTAACCCTTTAGAACTGCTGATTCTTTCTTAAGGAGTAAGGAACGCATATCATCTCGACAACTCAAAAGACGACAAGCGAGATCATCAGCGAAAATATTGGATATTATTGATTGGATTGGATTGGATTGGATTGGATTTTATTGATATCTCCCAAATACTTCTGGAATCGCTAAATATGTTGTATTGGTATTCAAGAAACACGCTCAAATATCGACAAAAGTCTGCACTATTTATTGTCAAAACGATCTTTAGTGATCCACTGTAATTATTTAGCAGATGGTAAAGTTGCTCTAAACAGACGGTATCATATTAATTTTATTTTTACTCGAGACCGTTCGGACCGGTAAGATCCTTTAAAATACTCAACTTTTTCTGACGTTTTAATTTTTTTGGGTTGTTGAGGTTATCAATTTCGCCACAGAATGCAAAGACGGACTGAAATGAACAAGTTCTTATTAACTGTTATGCCATAGGTAGTTGCGGTTGTGGAGATCTATTCAACTTTTTTAGAGACTTAGATTTGTCAAATTTATATATATTTGTATGTATCCAAACCTATTCACATGATTGATCTCACTAAAATATAGCATCGCAGTTCCAGCTGACAACAACCCACCTGACGGGTCGTGGATGAACCCGTGGATGTGTCGCTAATTAAATTATTATGTAATAAACAATATATATAAATATTATAGTGAAAGACTTTGGCAGCGGCAGGATAAAGTTTTTGCTTGTATTTGTGAAACAAGGAAGCTTCAGAGCGTCTTAAATTTTTAGGAACTGAATTTTTCGAAGGATATTTAGACTTACCCAACAAAAGTTATTGAATTATGAGCTCCGGTTGTGGGATGTTAGAGTACTGCATAATATGCTTCTCTGTAAATCAGCTGATAGTCGTTGTTCATTGTTACACGATCATTGCTCGTGTTTTAAGGTTCGTCTTGGATGTATAACAGACAGAGTTTTAAAATAGACAAATTTTGTTTTCGGCATAAATATCAATGAGAATATTTAAATATATGCCATATATTTTAATTAAATAGAAATTATACAAAATCCCGTTTTCTATCTACATAAATATATATTTACATATATGAATGAAATTAAATTTCTTCAAAACTTCTACTTTAAAGTTTTGTTGTTACAAAACCTTGCTTTTAAAAATAAAAAGTTGTTCCGAAAGTAATTTCCTGCAAGTATTCAATGGTGTTCTCTGATATCATACAGGGTTGAGTAGATGGGTTGGTTTTGGAGTTTTCTATATGTCTGGATAATTCACTTTTTTTGCAGGAAAACAGCTGGCAGAGGTATTAATATTTATGATTTATCATTTTATGTTTATGATTGTATCATTCAAATAGTACAACAACAATTCTTCAAAGGCATAACACAATAATATTAATGTTTCCAAATCGATATCAGAACTGATATCGAGTCTCTCGATCAAGTAAATAACTGTAAGTAAGTATGATATACATATGTCAGTAAGCAAGTATTTTTGTTTAATACTTAGTGGGCTTAATATATGAAAAACAAAATAATTACGTGTATGTATTCAATAAACTGCAGACTTTTCTGTTAAAGGTGAATTGGGTATAAATTGTTCATACGAAGCAAGTTGCTAAGCTTGAAGGTGGTTCTGTAAGAGTATAAATGCACTTTATAAAGCCTATAATTAGGGTTCATTCAATGATATTTTATTACAAATTTTCATTATGTGCCTATTTTCCAAGAAAAACTCCATATCGCTTGTATAATGTGTTGAAGGAAAATTTTATGATAATCAGAGGCTATTATGTAAGGTTTTGCTACCTACGGCTTTGGCATGGTTAATGAAACCAAACGAATATATTTCTATTTATAAATATGAATCAAGTAGTGAAATCAAACACCCAAAGCTACTTAGGCAGGTGCTGCAATTATTTATGTATGTATATATAAACGAATTCATTTGCGATTTCACACATACTGATAAAAGCATATATAAATATATACAGTTATAAGCCATGATATGTAACATGAGCGCGCTCTAACAAATATTGTGGCATTTGGATTGTGAATCATTCAATTAACAGCATATAAGTGCGTATTTACATACATATATGAATACAGAGGATCACATGCAGCCAAACTGTTGAGTTGAGTTTAGCCGAACAAAGCAATTTTGAGGCATATTTGACATGTCGCTGATTGTTCTCATTTCATTCCTTATGGGTGGAGAATTGATTTTATTAACTGTTATTAGTAGGTTGCCTAGCGAGTGTATGAGCACACACCTTAATATACACACACACATACAGAAAATAATAATACAACAATGACGCAAGCTACATCGAAGTGGGAAGAGGAAAGGCATGAAAGTGTAAGATAATGACAGGAAGAGCCGAGATCAATAGCCATATACGAGTACCTAACAATATATTTATATATTTTTTCTTCAATCAACACACGCACACACAAACACAGAGATATATGGTTTAAATATATTTAGCTGCGCTCATTATCTTGCATGGAAACTTTCGCTTTGCAATCACTTCCGCTTTGGTTTTAATGCTACCAACGCCATCTCGCACATTTGCAACATTTTTCCTTCTTGCTCCTTCTTGCTTTCATTCCTACCTTCGGCAAGCGCTTCATCCCATCGTTACGGTCTCTTTTTGTCTCTTAAAGCGCTCTTGTTTTTATAACGGTCCTATTGCTATGCATTGCGTTGGTCATACATGTAATTGTTGTTGGCTTGTTGTTATTGTTGTTGCTTGCGCATTGCAATTCGTTTGAAAATTCAATAACTGACCTAGTTAAGGCTCAAATACATAGATTGTGTTACGCCGAAAACCGAAAAACCGACAAACGATTCTCATACTGGACGCTGACTAACGGATTCGCATTCGCACGAGCAATCGTAGCCAACACAATAATACAGTAGGCGGCAACGAAGGAGCAGACGAATAGCCGAAACCCCTTTAATACTCTCACCCATTTTTCAATTACAAACTCCCACTTTTTTGTTTAATTTCTATTTAATCAACAAAATACGAAACTTATTTAAAAAGTCTGCTTAAATATTTTCCAACACTTTTTTTTTATAAGTGTGACGCTAAGCTCATTAATTGCAGCGACTGCACTTGCAAATTCATAGCACGAATCTTATGTAACTGCGTCCAATTAGTGTGGAATGGTGCTTATTGGATGTGCGAGTATGTGCAAACGTGTGTTGTTGCACTGCGAAGCAGGAGAGTGTGTGCGTGTATATGTGTGGGTTGGTATGGGGGCCCGCCAACCATAGAGATATCGATTGAGACGTTGGCTTATGACAACGAAAATCGCAAACAGAAAAGCCAAATTTATGCAAGAATTTTCGAAAAGTTTGCCAAAATGCTTCCAAATTATATAAACGCTACAAACCATGCGAAACTTTTCACTTTCAAACACTATTTTGTTATATTTTGACCATTTAAACATTTTTCCGTTATGTCGCTATTTCAGTTCTATTTTCGAATTACGTATGCGCCTCGATTATACATTTATATACATATATACACGTATATATTCATATAAATATCTTGGCAATTTCAAATACATTTTTTTTTCGCACAGGTTGCACAATTTTCCATGCCCTCATTGCAATTATTGCAGTTCGCAACATTTCAATATATATGCGTTTGAAAACCGTTAGGTGCCATCGCCACCGCCACCGCCACCGCCATCGCCTGCTTTTCATTCTGCATTTGCCGAAAAAGTCAGAAAATTTTGCAAAATTTTGTAATCGATTTTCTTTGTATGGGTGCAAGTTTTTCAACTTGTAACAAGTCCTTCTCAACCTTCTCAACCTTCTCAACCTTTACAACTATTACTTCTATTTTGCTAGCACACACAGTTTTTATGTTTTTATTTAATTTTTTTCAATAATTTTATGGATATTTACGTAAGAGACAATCTCCTATTTAGCTCGCACCCGGACAACGATGTGAAAACGTTTAGTCGATATGACAATAGCACGGCTAAATCATCCAGCAAGGACGTTACGTGATTGGATACGAAAACACTGGCGGGCATACAGAAAGCGTACAAGCCAGCGAACTGTAGGCAGATAGGCCGAGCAGCGGCAATTACAATCGATATCTTTGCACAGTGTTGTATTCGAATGGCGTTTGTCAATGAAAATGTTCGACAGTTATTCCAATTCTTCCGGGTCCAAATGGCGTATACCGCACAATGGATGCTAAATAACGCCTAAAAGTATGCCACACTTCGATTCGATTTATTTCGTTTGAGTTTAATTCGTAATAATATAAATACGTTGCATGTTTGAATTATAATTAGAACAATGAGGAATTTTAAATTTGATGTATAATCGTTTTTTTAAATATAAGGTCAGGTATGCACTTAATTCTTTAACTCGAATTGTCGTTGTTTGGGAGCTAAAAAATAAACAAAAATTCTTAAAAAAAGCCAAGGAGTAAGAGTGGAAAAAGTATACAATTGAGAAAAATTATGAAAAAAAAAATTTAGAAAGGAGGAGAGCTTACCAAAAGGATGACTAAAATATAATTATACAGTTTTCTAGTATTCATCCGACAGAGTTGCTTTGATGATAGATTAATTAAGATCCTTAATCCCTTCGTATGCCGCTGTATTGTTGTTAGAGATAAATCTGAATAATTTTGCAAGTAAATATGTTTTTGTTTTACCTTGGTGATCATTAAACTGTGGCCAAAGAGAGAAAACAGAATAACCTTCTATAAAGATTTCTTCGACAGTTTCAAATGAAATAACATTGCCTCGAAATACAAACCAGTTTAAAATAATAATTTTATTATAGGGAATACTATCTAAAGAGACTTCGAAACCTGAAACCTGAAAATCTTCTTATATTTACTAAGAAGAATTTTAGTACTGGAGATATAAAATATTTGCTGTATACTAAGGCACTCGAAAAGGGGAACCGTCATCGATATAAGAAAATTTTCCACTTAATTTCTTTTTCGTAATCTTCCCGTCTTCATTTCGTTATCCGTTCTCCTCACTTATTAACTTCTTTCAAACCCACATTATCTTTCTTTCAAACCCATCTTATACCTCTAAAGGTTTCTGCTTACGATACTCGTATTTCAATATTATAACGAATAAGTACTAATATTTTTCTATATATTTAACAGCAGTTCAACACCTTGGCTGCAGCCAAAATTTTCCGAAGTTTTGAAATTTCATAACCATTTCCTACGATATCTAAGACGATCGCAAAATATCCGTACTTTAAAGTTTTGGTATTTACACAGCAGAAAAAGAGCCACTGCCAGCCTGTTTGAAAACATCAAAATTTAGTATAAATATTTATTTTTTTGGGTATAGGCTGATTGTGGAAAAACCTTTTAACAGTAAACTGTGTAAAAATACCCTAAAAATGACGCAAACGTGCGCAGTTCGTCGTGACTGCTCTTGAGCGAATTTTACCACTTGGAAGTGGTAAAACTTAAATTCAACATGAAAGAATGGTGAACTAAAAGTTTGAACCTGTCTAGCGGAGACAACCCTGTACTTGAATAACTGCAGATGACTCGTCAAACAACAAAGCAAGAATGAACAGCAAAAAAACTTTACTTTGCGTAGTGCAACAACAAATCAACGAAACTGTAAACAAAATGGAAACAGAAATCAGAGAAACGAACTGTGGACGAATATAATCAGCTGCGAACGCATCAGGGAAAATTATTCGCAATTCGCAAGCGATACAGACTAGTTGCTTTTAATAAAGTATTTCAAGTATTATAAGTTTTTTATGATTTAGAGAAAGTGTTTTATATTGTAGTGGGAAGAATTAATTCAAGTAATATCGATTGTACAGTTGCGTAGACGTTTTTACGAAGCAAGCGAAAGGGCGAAAATAATTGCCATAAATAAATTACTAATAAATACTTTGCTCTCAACAATTGGCTAGTAGTGAGAAGAGAATTAACGCACAAAAGAGGGTAATTATTTAAATATATGATTTTAAATGTATGTTTATATGGATAATTATTTATGTAAAAATATCTTAGAAAGGTAATGTGAAGATGTTAGTTGGCGCTAGTTAAATTGCGTCATGTGACAAACAGTACAGTGTTTCAATATATCAATATTGCGTGTCCTAACACTGACTATATACGAGTATTCCCTGAATGCATCAGATCTTGGTTATCTTGTCATAGGTACATCTTATAACAAAAGCGCTTGTATGTTTTGAGCCGCGATCGGCGATCGATCCCATTGGCTTTAAATAAATATTTTTACGGAAGTTTAAAACAGTGAAAACTAAAGAAATAAATAACTGAAAATAAATAAACAAATAACGGAATGAAGCTTTCTTAGTTATACACGCAATGTTGATTTTAGCATCGAAGTGAATTATGAGACTGTGAATTCGCCTTAAAACACGACCGAAAGAATAGGTCTAGTCCGTTTTAATTGTCAACACTAATGCTTTCAACAAACAGCAATGTAATTTGAATTTCGTAACAATGATGGAAATATGACAATTTACTAAGAAAATACGTTGATAAATATGTGTATGCATATGAAGTAGTCAACTAAAATCGACTATTATAGAGTTATTGCTGTGATTTGATAATGTCGAAGTTTCAAATTCTCTTTCCTTATCTCAGAATTTTTTTTTAGGTCATATAGAAATCGAGTCTTTTGCTCTGGTGAAGCATAGTTTTAAAGTAATTTAACCCGCAAGTATGTTTATGTATAAACGTGGGTAATGTTGTGCTTTAATAAACAAAGACAAAAAGCGAATGGTTAAGAACAAAATAAATAAATAAAGTTACTCTATATTTTATGACTAATTGGTTGTGTGTATAAACTTTGTTCGTACCTTTTAACTGATTTTCTTCATAAACTCAACAGCACAAAGAACTATTGATTGTTGTTGTTTGTGGTTGTATTTTTTAATATTCGATACTTTTAAATATATACAATAAGTACAATACAATATAAACACACATATTGTAAATAAAATATTATCTTCTCTTATTCTCTCATATAAATATTTGTTCTCTTCCAGCTATTTAAGTTATTGTACTTGTGCCATTGACGTGACAAAATTACCTGATAATCAGCTGTTGTGGACGCATAAAAAATTTAAAGATAGACATAGAATACAAATACATCTATTAATTCATTCAGTGGCATTGACTTTGTTAAAATTTGCTTTAATTTGTCTTTTCTAAATACTAGTTATTTTAATTAAAAAAGTCCAATAGAAAAGAAATTTTTCATATGTAAAATGTTAGTATTTTCTATTTCATATTGTAATGCATATCAAAAGAGAAGCGATTAATATATTAAAATGGAGGTTTTTTCTTATTGTTTATTACACAAAATTAATTCAAAGGCATATTTTGCTTCATAATATCATTTGGCTTTCATAGTAGTAAAATTAAACTTTAATTATCAAGTTTCTGGTCTTACTAATTATACAGTAGTATATAGAGAATAAGTTTCCGAGAATTAGTTGAAGTCATACTTTACATGAATACCTTATATATATTTGTACATATGTATTTATGCATAAGTATGTCGGTTGCATGCTGTAAATTGTGATCTAAAGATAAAATTGTTGCATATTTTAGCAAAAAGTGTTAAAACATATATGCAATATATTATTTTTAGCGCACAAATATTAAACAAAATAATAAATTTTTATGAAACCTATTAATACGTTATTTGATTTACAGATTTACCGCCAAAATGCGCGCAGTATTCATTTTTGTGGCGTTGTTCGCCTATGCTAGTGCGATTTCGTTCAGCGACCTCATAAAAGAAGAATGGTTTGCTTATAAGGTAAGTTTTTTGATACATAATACTTTTATTGACGACTAAATTTACTAATAATTAGTATATTTTGCAACGTTTAAGTACTTTCTGGAGTAATTGATCATTTAAGTATAAATTTTTATATTCTTTTTATGTAATTTGTTCGTTGGAAATATTAAGGTATTTATTTTAATTGACTTGAAATATTTTATTACGAATGGTTTTATAAAAGTTTATGCCATCTACTACCTTTATCAGGAATACGTATTTAATATATTTTTTACTTAAAATTCTTTCATATCAACCTTTTATTGATATTGTACTTTTAATTCACTTTATGTTAAAAACTCAACATTTTTTATAGCTTTCTTTTGTTATTTATTAAATGCAATAACATATGGTCATTATTTCTGACCACCACGTAGTGGTAATAATTATTTCAAACTCAACAGCGTAACAATGGAAGGAGTGATTGCGTCGGATGACTCATTTTTGGATACTGTATATTTGTTGCTGCAGTTATTCACAATAATTACACATTTTTATAGCAAGCACTGTCACAAAAGTTTCGAAACTATGTGTGATATTCACGTGAATGCAATGCTTACAAATCCATTCTTGATCAAATGAAAAAAAGTTGATATTTCAAATATTATAAACTTATTATCATATATAGATAAATAGCATGCAATATTAGAAAAGGAAATGCAAATTGTGTACTATCTATAATTTTTCTTTCAATGAAATTTATGGCAATAAAGAGCATCCAAAGAATTTATATATGTATATATTGTATATTTACATGTACATATTATATATTTGCATCTGCATATTATATATTAAACTTATATACTTAACTTATATATTATATTATATACATATATGTATGTATGTATATTTTCAACACTTGTTTTTCAATCATTGCTTTGAATATAACGTACTTTTATTAAATCGAACTGCAGTAAGCTTCTTGCTGCGTAATTTCAATGCAACAACAGGCGCCAAAAGCATCACATGGTCGCACCAGACTGATATGACAGCTTCGTCAATCGCAAATGCATTCATCCATGCGGCAGATCATGCATTTTCCTTTTAACACTCTACATTAGCTTTTTTTTCTTTATAAAAGAAACCGTTCCTTATCAATAAAAATGGCTGGGTTAAATTTTAAATGCATTTGTTAGATTTTGTATGCAAGTAAGTACTTTTAATCAAACGAAAGTTGATTAATGAAATTGGAATTTATTATATGTACACAATGGCAATTTCAATATTTGATATATTTGAATATTTGATATATATATATATATAATCTATAATTTTGTATATATTATATATATTTATACATATTTATGTACATATATATGTGCATGTTGATATATGTAGTGCTGTGTAGTATAATAGTATGTGAAACTTTGGATTAAATAAACGTTATGCATTAGGTGCATACATATGTATGTATATAATATTCAAAATAAACCTCTCCTGGGACAAAATTAAAATACTTGAGGTATTACATACAGGCCATTACAGACTTAGGAGGTATTGGTGCAACATGCGCCTGATCTCTTCAGATTGCTGTCGCTTCTGCATGGATATGAAGATGAAGGCAGAAACTCCGGGGTTGTTGTTGCTGTAAGGGCAGAAACATTCCTCATATAATTTTGGGAAATGCTGCCGAGTTGAGAGTTTTTTGGCGGATAAAAATCCGGGTTCGTTTTGGTTACGTAGACCCGACTGTCGTTGGAACGGAGTTCTTGCATCTATGCTTCTGCTTCTTGAATGTGTAGCATTGAACAGAATAAGATGTAAAATTCTCGGATTCACAAATTCAAGGAAGGAGCCCATTACCTCTGACAACAAAAACACATTCCTTGAATTTATTATTATGCTTGGGCTAGTGGAGATGCAATACATGTCGTAGTGCAAACTTCTATTTAATCCTAATCGAATCTAATATGTGATTCACATCATATTTTAAGTTCATAGTTATTTTCCAAACCATTTGTATCTACAGATGTTTGGTTTTAAAGATTCTGCTTTATTATTTTCTTTGTTCAGCGCAAGCTTTTTCAATAATTTGGCATATCTAAGGATTGAATCCAAAAAATTCGATATGCAATTACACTTTTAGATTCTTCATTCCTATAAGATCTAACTCATCGTGGCTGCTGAATACGATATAATAAGCATATGGTAACATAATATCGTATCTGCTTATACTCTTTGCTCAGTAATTCAAAAAAGAAATCCACAGAATTACTGAAACTTTTTTATTTTCAAGAATATAAGCTTCCAATCGGATTGAAGTAGGTTGAATTTTGAGTTCTTTTGTTCAAAAATGAGAGTAACTTAATAAATGTTTCTTTTGAACCAATAAAATATTTTATTGTATTAATATGACCTGTGGTCCATTCTGCCCTATTCACAATATCTGATCTAACACCCAGTATTTGGGGGCAATGTGCTCGTAAATACAATGAAGCTTTGCTCCATCTTACCATCGCATGCTTGCCGTTGTTCTGCACAATAATGTGCTGTGCGTATACGTTTGCCATAATACGTATTTTAATGTCTCTTTCAATAGCTTATCTTTCAAAATCGCGAGGTATTTTGCTTACTTTTTTTTTGTTGGCTCAGCCTGCAAGTACGTTCTACCTAATACTTTTTCAAATGGCTCAGCTATGATAGTCGTTATACAGCAGCTAAATAGTTTTTGTATTACTTTAATCAATACTGTATTGAAGACGTTGTATGTACATACATAATGTGTCAGCGTTAAGTTTTCTTATCAGCAATAAATGCATAGCTTTGCAAATACAAAGAAGTATAAGTATAAGTAAAACGAAAACTATGATATATAAGCACAATTAAAAACATACAAACGTATATCTGTAAATATCTGCACATATACATATGTACAGAGCATTTGTATATTTGATAACGATACAATGATAAGTTACACTTAAAATCAGTGCTCGCCGAATTCTTAAAAAGTCATAAACCCATAATTGCTTTAGGAATTATTTAGGAATTATAGGAAAGTTAGACTGACATTGGGACCACAAGACCGTTGGTATGCAAATACATATATTGTTGGCGTTGTAGCGTTGTAGTTGCCGAGTTTTGGCAGTCTTTGTTCGGATATAATTGCACGCCGCTAACAAATACTCGACTTTCGGAAAGATAGTATGCAGGACTAACATCAGCTATTGCTAGTAAAGTTCTAGTATCCATTTTATTTATTTGAAAGAAAGTTGTTTACGTTCTAAAAATTTGTAATTTACTGAAGCCTGCACATCCCACTATTTTTCGCTTTGTCACTTAACTCACCGCATTATTTCAACAAAACTGTTACAGTTTCATAGTGAATGATGGTATAGCATACTTTTAGGCATTTTGAAAAAATAAAGTGCAGTTAAAAGCGTCCATAGCTACATCCACATAAATTTGTTATCTTTTGTTGTTAACGTGTTAACTTGAAAATAATGTAGAGTATTCGTCTAGCGTTGATAAAACTTCTCTAGCTTTCGGTATGAGTCCCTAAATGCATTCGACTACAAAACAAGGAAAAAGAGCAGTACTAAAATTACATACTATTAATTTTTGTTATATGATTTTTGATATTTTACTCCCTCTACGGAAGTTAGTCATTTATTCACTTTCCTCCATTATATTGTATAAAATCTGTAAAAAAAATTGAAATATTATGATGGCTTGCTCTTAATGTGGTACGATTGCCGTCATAGTGCTGTATAAGTGTTACTATAGTTGTAAAGATTCATATGGCATATAAATGAGTGCTGGACTTCGGGATTTTCAGTACCACCAACACTTGAATTGCAATTACTCGCCTATGCATCTGAATATATGCTTATGTCTGAATTAGTTGCAGCTCTTACGGGTGCTGCAGCTTTGATCTGCACGAAAAGAAAAAAAAAATGGATAGCAACAACAACAGCTTGATTTGTAACCTGCAGATCACTATGTCTGAAAAGGAAGGAAAGTTGAATGAATGAGCAAATAAAGTAAACGCCATTAAGTTAAGCTGAGTTATTTCAAGTGTTTTCGTACAACGAAAATGGGGCGTTCCACTTATCATTGATAATCAAGGAATAATTCCAGCTTCAAATGCACATACATACATACAAATGCATATAGGTTGGGATGATATTGGAAATATTTAATTCGTGCTGCAGAATGCAAATAGAATCCCATCTATACCGTTGTTGTTGTAGTTTCAGAAAATATTTCCCAAATAATTTTGAGGAATTGGAATAAAGTTGACAGTTCAATTTGGGTGTAAGTTCATCTGGGTCTATGCCGATTATGTATAGTTGATTGTCATGGGAACTGCCATTTATAGTTTTTCGAGTTTTAATTAATGAAGGGCTCTTTTCAGGCTTCGCTCAATATATGCAATCAAAAAGCAAATATTACGTCTTGCTTTAGCGCGTGGCTGGCTACATTATCAGCTTTTATGTCTGGCTTTTGAAAAGCGCATTCAGAATTGCTATTAATATCAAAAATAATTACGTCATTTAGAAAACCTGAACCTTATCCGCTGGATGATTTGCATAGCGGAAACGTTATATTAAAAAGTTATAACACAACAATTTTTCATATTTATATAAATTTTGTTAGAAATAAAATAAAATTTGTGGTTTTTGTGATGAATCAAAAATTAGAAAATTATTTGCCCCGAAACACACGACATAGAAAACACTTACGTCCGCTTTTGCTGACTCTTGAACTTCAATAAGTGTTTACTTGAAACACTATGTATATTAGAAGCGGCTCACTTAGTTGCTGCCTACTTCAGAAGCTTATGTGCTAAACTTGTTGAGCTAACACTTATTCACCGCGCTGGAAGTGCTTCGAGTTGTTCGTGTATGAAAATATGCTTAATACGTCAGAGGTTCAATAATTTGCCAAAAGTCAGCATACCAAAATAAATTGTCATATTATTTAAATGAAAGTATAAATAAAAAGAAAAGTGAACAACAAATGTAAATATAATATATAAATGTACAGAATCTGTTAATTTCGACTGTGCCATCGTCAGCACTAAATTTAAGTGTCAAGGTGGAAGAATGACAAAAAGCATAATTTATTTTAATAAAGAGCAAAATAACCGTACACCACTCTACAGCATATTTATATACGTATCCATACATACATACATGTAAATTTGTATGTACATATGTATGTACATAGACTGACTAATACCGATGTCCACACGCAAATACGGTTCAGCAATAACACAGCATGTACAAAGTAATAGTACCAGTAGGAGGAAGTGAATGAAGCACTCGTAGAAGTGGTCAATCGCTGCAGAGGCCATTCAACGGCAAATATCAACATATGATTACACACACAACAATGAATGTTTAGCGCTGCTAGTGATTAGTTTATCAGGTACTGTCGAACTAATTTCACTACACACACGATTAGCATATGCAGAGAGGCAGGCATTGGCTGTCCGTTAATGCGGCGGTAGGAAATTCAGCAGCGTTAGCGACTGCGTCGTTGAGAGCAACTGGCGCAGTTGACCCAAACGTGCTGCTACGTTCGCTGTGTACGTCTCAAACAGTTGCAAGCGAATAGTGAATGTGTAATGTCGGCGCATGGAAGGCTCTACCAAATAAATAAATAATTTTCTTTTCGGTAACTACTAAGTCTAAGTAGAGGCGTTTGTTTGACAGCAACGGCGGCAAAAGACTGATTGTCATTAGTACAAAGATAACAATACAATACAACAAAAATCCCACCAAAAAAAAGCAAAAAATCCAAAAAAAAAAACCATCCACCGCACCGCAGCATCCGCTATTTGGAACGCACAAAGTACAAAATAATATATAAAATTAAATCATTAAAAAAAAAACAAAACTTGTTTACAATACACAGAGCAGACAGGATGTCTGATAGCAGAGCCGCCGAAGGCAGCAATGTGGTGCGGGATCTTATTATACCCGGCATACTCTTACTGCTCATGTTTACTGCAAATGCTGCATTATTCGCCTATATTATGTACAAACGAAAACGTGTCGTGTGGGAAGATCCTAGCATATATGAAGCGTGTCTGGAGACACAGCCGGTGGTGTCAGCGCCGAACGCAGAAGATGGTGCCGTTATGCTGGAAATGAAAGAACTTAAGTAATAAGTAGAATCAATTATAAGCGCATAATTTTCAAATTAACATCAACATATTTTTTTTAGAAAAATTAATCCGAGCAGCTCAAGCTCAAGCAAGCAATAAATAGTTACTAATCGACTGAAAATAAGTTTCTGCAAAAAAAGTAAAAAATCAATTATGAAATAAAATAATGAATTTTACAGCATTTTTAAGTGTTTAGCACAACTAGCAAAAATATGACACAAAGCTTATATTTCAAACACTGCAATAGTTCTAACAAATTAAAATAAAAGAAAAAAAAAATGCAAATAAAGATACAAATATAAAAGAAGGCTGAAAACTCAGATGGTCACCAAAAGGCATTTATATCCTATGTGTGTGTTTGTTTCCCTTTGTAGCGGAAAATGTATAAAAATTTTAGAGTGAATTTATACACTTTATGTACAGCAACTGTATTGTAACATTTGTAAGCGTTAGATTAATAGAACAGTGAATAAATGCAATTATTTAGGTTAATTTATACCAAAGTTTAATAATATTTGAGTTTTTATGACTTCGATTGTTTGGCGGAAAATCGATAATAAAAATCCCCCATATGTATGCATGGGTGTCATTGTTGTTGTACAACGAAATACTGAGGGTAACAGCTTGTCAGCACATGGCCGTTCATATGTATGTTTCTGAATGTGTGCAGAATTGTTAAAATGTGTGTCATTGACTGCCATCAGCTGTGCGATATGGAACAACAATGTTCCTGCAAAGAAATGTCAGGCAACATGTGCAGCTTACTCGTAGAAAGGAAAGCACAATGCATGTGCTTTTGTTAAAAAAATTGAACTGAAATTTTGTTGTTTCATAAAGCACACAGTTTTTACTTCGCACAGTTTAAATGTTCAACAACTATTTTGGGAACTTCATAATGCTTTTGTCTCCATGTTTATGCTTTTATTTTTAGGTACAAACCATGCAGGAAATTAGATACAAATATTAAATACCTTTTTGGAAAATTTGTCATGCAGTTTCAGTTGAAAGTTCTCCCTTTATGTTATGGTTATGGTTTTATAATTATTCATCTTTAATGCGCTTTTTACTTAAAGCTGAAAGCGAAGTATGTATTTTCGCAAGAGTTTTTTAAACATAAAACTTAACTTAATCTGGATTAAATGGGGGAGATAAAATTTTTACTATTTCATATTCAAATTTGTGTTTCGCTGCACTTTTTTTTCAAAATTTTTTGGTTCGTAACTTATGTAGATTCAGATGCAGTGTTCTTCCCAACTTGCTTTCGAACACATACGCGCTAAAAAGTATTTCTTATTGTTTTCTTTGTACGTTCATTTGTGAACTTTACCCATTGCATATAAGCTGTCATGTAAATTTTTATATAAAACACAATTCGTTTCCTTACACATATTTCTTATTCATTAATCGGAACAATGTTATCATGTAGGCAACAATTTAATAGCTAATAAATCATATTAATAAAATAAAAGCTATTACATAGTTTTTAACAACAATTTACCTCATTACCTCAGCAACTTACCTAACAGATTACATATGGATGGATACCCATGTTAAACTAATCTATTGGCCACTCAAATAAAGTAAAAGCATTTCATTATTAGATTTAAAAAATTTGACATTTTAATATGTTGTTAATTCCACATAAACAATTTGCCTATTCAATCTAAATAAGGGACACTCATCAGTAAGCACTGATAACCATTACGGCATTCTATTCTGCACACTTATTTTATATATACGCTTTCGTTGTATATGGCACATATTGGTGATGACAATACCGACATCTCGGAAACTCAGACCTTTTTCAGTTCCGAAAGTGCTGGGATTTTTATCATACTTTTTTTCTACTAAGTTGTTTATAAGATATTTATACAAAGATTATTATATATAGATATAGATGTAGAGATATTATTACAAAGATATATAAAGTTTATACAAGATACTGTATTTGCTTTCGTTACTAATGTCTTAAGTTTATCTTAAATAAATAAAAAAGTATGCTAAAAACTTCTCTACAAAGATTGCTGCATTATCTTCGAATTAAGTTGTTGCCTGGTAATCTATTTCTAAATCATTAAGCTACTCCCGACATTTTAATAACGAAATCCCGAAAACCACGGGATCGTATTAGTTGACATCCCTAAGCCAAGCATAAGTGTGCACTAAGTACTCTTTAAAATATTGAATTAAATCTAATCAAATTATAACGTTACTTCTTAAATAATCGACTCGAGTGCAGCTCTTTAATCAATTGCTGCTCTCAGCATTTCGGTTACTCATTGCTTGGCGTCGGTGGCGTCGATAAGATTGCACAAATAAGCACTCGTGTTATCACTCAGCCGGTATTAGCAACGCTAATCACTGAAATGTATGATAAAAATTATAGGCTAATCGCCAGTAGGAGATACAAGCATACACACATATAACTTAGACGAAAGTGGACACTCATGTGTACACACAATGGCGTTTTTATGACTTCGTCGCAGTGAAATAAGCATATTCTTCTTAATTGAATTAAGCGTGACAGGCTAATAAAGACATTGTTTTTGTGTAGAACTTGGCTGCGAGAAGTGAGGATTATGATTTTTTTTTCATACTGATGTGATTTTTCACTTGAAGCTTTCATGTCCCCAAGATCGCTTGAAATAGTGCATTTTCAGAATTATAGTTATCTTTGTTGCATAATTGCGTAAACTAACATACAGTTACTAATTGAAATGCGCATCTATCATTCGCTTTAGACAGACTCTTAATTCACATTCATGCTGCTGCATATGAATTCCTCTTAATAAACTATACCATAATGTAATATTACTAATTGCGAATATTTTCACTTTTGTAGTAAAGGGCATATTTGCTTCAAAATGGGACTATCTCTCAGGTATTACCTTTTCATCGTCGCTAAATTTCTTTCCATCGAGCATTCTCTTAAGGTCGGAGAACGGAAAAACGTTGCTGGAGACCAGTTCTGGAGAATACACAGTTCTCAATACAATTTGAGACACGTTGAACCGATAGAATGTGAGTTAGCGTGGCATCAATACCCAAATTTTCATGAACAATGTATCCAAAATGTTTCTTTAATATTTTTAGAGTGCTAGATCTCTATGATCTCGATCAACGTCATTTTACAGTCATCCAAAATAATTTTGTGGACTTTTTGATCTTTTCGTCTGTAATTTTTCGACCTGTCCGGTTAATAATCTATTCCATTTCAAAAATGCACAAAGAAAGTATTTCAGAAACAAACAAAAATATGAATGTGTGTGGAGATTTGACAGAAAGAATTACATTTTTAATGTGCTCTTTCAAGAATAACAGAGTTGTCGAACAAACGTGCTTTTGCATGCAATATTATTGCTGCACAAATGCTTTGGCATTACTCATATGAATTTTAAAATTTTTTTTTTAAGTTTTAATTTTTACAAATTTTAAATATTTTTCTTATGCACTTATTCTATTCTGCAAAATACTTAAATTTTTTTTACATTTAAGTCCAAATAAGTTGAATTTATACAAGGTGGCAGAGCAGCAGAACTGGTAATTTGATTCTTTTCGTTGTTTCGGGAGTTCAAATGTCAAACTGCTGTGTTTGTTGTATCGTTTTTTACTGATTGATATTCTTAAAAAAAATCTAATTACTATGGCAGCATTTCAGTTCAACAGTTTGTGTGATGTTGTTGTATTTGCTTCGAATTCTTTATGGAATTTAAATTTGAAAGTTTGCGAACAATTTGAGGTCGCAATAGTATATCTTAACAAGTAAGGTAGCACTGAGTTCGAGCGTAACCGAACATTTTATACTCTCGCAATTTTCAAAGTTCAATGCGGGGAAATGCTTTCAGGTGCTGGCATAACTTTATATTACAAAATGTTGCGGAAGAATTCAATATTTATTATTCGACGAAATTGTGAATGGATTGCAATAATATTTGGTATCTTATTAACTTATATTACAGGTCATAGACTTACGTAATTTATTGCTTTATTGCCATATTTGCTTCTAGTCCGATATATTTATATTAAAATCTATCAAATTAACTAAAATGAGATATATGCGATATAAACTCAACCAAAGTGGCTTATTTAAATATATTAGTTATATGAGGAAAAAGTGAATCAGATAAACGGAAATCATTATATTAGGAATAAGGGGAACACACTAGATCAGGTCTAGACCAATTTCTTTCATATTTAGTGCTAAGCCACATTGTGTTTAAAAAGACATATCCACTTAATTTCATTAAAATATCACACTTATTGATCAACATAAACGGTTTAAAGTCAGATGGAAAGTCGGGAATCATTACATCGGGTATATTTGAGCTATGGAAAGCTAGAGGAAACTAATTACATTAACTTTTGGCATTACTCAATTACACTATAGAACATGTTTCCACGTAATTTTCTGATGGTGACTCACACACTAACTGTCATATTCGGCATACAGTCTTCTAGAACAACGAAAATCAGTATATGTACTACATGTGAGCTGATGTAATTCGTTGACCGATTTCACACATTTTCGACATTAAAACTATGGGATATCCAATATTACACGTTCATATGCTAAGATATCTTACATATTGACCGATATATATACCGTTTAAAGCCAAGCGGAAGTTTGAAATTCTTATATTAGGTATATGGGAGCTGGAGGAAGTATTTACCCGGTTTTATCCATTTCAGACACAAGGGTACAATATTTTCAGGTAAAGATTTGTTCTGAATTTCAATAATATATCGCACTGATTTATCGATATTTTCGGAAAAAAGTCTGCCAAAGTACTGGGATTCAGATATTTAGTATCTGAGGCATGAAAAGTTATTGTCCAATTTCAACAATTTTTAGACGTGAGATGGCGGCCCTAAAAACACTTTACAAAGTTTTGTTCCGATATCTTCATTGGTACTTGATTTATATACTGTAAAGTGAAAGAATCATATCAAATTTGAAATTGTGAGATATGGGAAATAGGTGTAGTTGTGGTTCGAATTCGCCCTGAATTTTGCACTGATACATAATTTTACAAATGTGAAAGCAAATATATTAATTGTGATTGTCACGGCGTAAGTATGAAGGTCATTTACTGTCAAATCTTACATTATCATGTAAAATTAAAGATGAGGGTTCTCATTGTTTTCACTCAAGTTAAGTTTGCCTTCTTCCACTCTCTCCACCACCGCCATCAAATTTATTTGTCGCTCATTACCATAGAACTCTGCTCACAGCTTAAATGAGTCGTTATCATATTAATTAATTCTAGACAATAATCTGGGATACAAATTACGATTTGCCGACTGCACTCAAGTCAGATTACTCCTGTTGGTTGGTTAATGACGATAACAAAATAAATGGTACTTTTACCGCATTCAACTGTGCAAAGTCGTCGTATCTTAATTGAAGAATCATACTATAAACTACGCTACTGAATTGGTATATTTACGAGACTTTTTGGCAGTGTGAGATTGAGATAAATGGCTTAATGCTGCTCTTTTTTGTTGTACACAAATGATTAAGCGATAGATTGGATATATGCAGATGGTCTTTAGTTTATCTGTACTAAAAATATATATTGTTTCCGTGCATGTTTCCGCCATAAATCGCAAAATACTGGAGAGAGTACATTCTTGCTAGTGAGCGCCGAGTCCTATTGCATTCACACAGCTCGCTTCCGACAATTTTCTGACATTCCCTTATATATTTTCTCAAATTTTTGTGCCTTTGTTTACGCGGCATTCGAAAGACATTCCGCATTGACCCAAATCTATTCAGTTACCTCCTGCAGTTACCTTTATCCAGTTTCCTAAAATATTCCTAATATATTTGATTATATATGTGTAAATTATACAAAAAAAAATTATATTTCCATTTGCAACCATTGAAGAATGAAAAGCAATCCCAAATTTTGTAATAAGGAATGTTGCCTGAGCACGAGCGACCATGTGCCTAACGCCTTTCATTGTGGCTCTCTATTTAAAAGTAAAAAAAAATGTAATGTAGAGGGTATTTCAGAATAAATCTGTCAAACTACTTAATTTGTTCCATAATATAGACAAATTTATTTGCCAAATTCATTTTTCCTAAATTATTCTCAGTATAAGTTAAAAGACCGGTGGATGACTCGCACAGTGATATAGGAATTTATTCGAATAAATTAAAAAAGTTCACATAGGCTTCAATTTTACATAAATATGATAATATATATTGACGTAATTCAAGAAAAATATTTAATTAGAACTGATGAGTTTGTTTTGAAATATGTCTTCATAACCTCAACAAATATGCTATAAAATGCGCCGAAGAATTTATGACTACAAAATGTATCCATAAATGTATGTACTAATACCAAAAAAATGGGCATATTAGATTTGCTTTAACCGTTATTTACAGCCAAGCTTAACCTAAAAAGTCTTAAAAAAAAAACAAAAAAAATTATGTTGATTTTATATATTGTAGAAGTAATATAAGAACAGGAATAGAGGTTTAATAAAGAATATCTGCTTCTGGAAACAGGATGTTACACCTAGTTTAGTCCTTATTTCGCTATTTTCCGCGAAACAAAAAATATGCTATCATAAATAAAAATATAGATAAAAATATCAATTTTTTTTTCGTTACAAGAGTCTACGTTATATAAATACAGTTACGTAATATATGTAAGAAATTTTTCTTTTTCTTAATTTTGTCAATGATTGAAGACGAAGAAACATCGTGGGAAAAATGCGCCAAAGTCATCAAAAGTTTCAAAGTCGCCTTCTACCCTTTAAAAATAATTTTTGTTTTTTGATTGAATTAACTTATTATTTTCCATAAATAAATGTAAAATTTTATAAATTTCTAACACTATCCTGCTAAACAAAAATCTAAATCTAATTTAGTTTTTGTTGAATAAAATTCGGGAGATAGACTTTCATTTTACATAAAATTTTTAATTTCGAACACAAAAAGTCTGTAATGTTTAAAAACTTTTTCCTCCGTAATCTGATGTAAGGGAGGTATATACACATGTGACTCGTCTGATTTTACAATTTTCAAAGAGACACTGTTACATAAGCAACCGTTGGATGAACGAATCCTTGTTATTTGTTGTTTAAATATTTATATATATCTTAATATCTGTCTCATCCAGTCAATTTATCTTCTCTTCGTTATATGAATTGCCCTATGTATTAGAGCAATCAACCTTGATGCAAGGTGAAATAAATAACGGTTTCACTTCTTCGGCAAATGCCTGTAGAGATAGTAATTTAAGTTAAACCCCTGTTCAATTGAAGTGTTGTAAAAAACGACATATATGTTTATATTTTTTTTTTTCATTCTTTCTTTCAACTAATTCTTTTTAATGTTATTTTTAAAAGCATAAAGTATTTATAAATTTTTTTAAATATTTTATTCTGATTGAATTATTTTCTCATTTGCAGATGGAACACAGGAAGAGTTACTCAAACGAAGTGGAAGAGCGTTTCCGCTTGAAAATCTTCAATGAGAACAAATTGAGGATTGCCAAACATAATCAGTTATTCGCAATGGGCAAAGTTTCATTTAAAATGGCAGTCAACAAATATAGCGACATGTTACATAGTGAATTCCGTGAAACCATGAATGGCTTCAACAACACACTAAGAAAGCAACTACGGTGAGTGTTAAGCAACATTACACCAAAAATGTGCACAACAAAATTTGTTTGAAAAAAAAACCTTTTTGCTTTGCAATAATTTATTTTCTTATTTTCAAGCAGCAGCAACAGAAAATTCACCGGCGCCACTTTCATTCCGCCAGCTCATGTTACTGTGCCGAAATCTGTGGACTGGCGTTCGCACGGTGCTGTTACCGATGTCAAGGATCAAGGTAATTGAAATACATTATTTTTTGTTTTTGTAATTATTTGAAAGAATATTTCTCGTTATCATTAGGTCACTGTGGTTCCTGCTGGGCTTTCTCCACAACTGGCGCACTTGAAGGTCAACATTTCCGCAAATCAAACGCACTAGTCTCGTTGTCCGAACAGAATTTGGTTGATTGCTCTAGCAAATATGGCAACAATGGTTGTAATGGTGGTCTGATGGATAACGCTTTCCGTTATATTAAGGATAATGGTGGTATAGATACGGAGAAATCCTATCCATATGAGGGTATTGATGATTCCTGTCACTATAATCCATCCACCATTGGTGCCACCGATCGCGGATTTGTCGACATTCCAGCCGGTGATGAGGAGAAAATGAAGCAAGCTGTTGCAACAATTGGTCCAGTTTCCGTAGCTATCGATGCATCACATGAATCATTCCAATTTTACTCAGAAGGTATTTATGATGAGCCACTTTGTGATGCAGAGCAATTGGATCACGGTGTGTTGGTGGTGGGTTATGGAACTGATCCCAGTGGACAAGACTACTGGCTGGTAAAGAATTCTTGGGGCACCACTTGGGGTGATAAAGGTTATATTAAGATGGCGCGCAACAAGAAAAATCAATGTGGTATTGCCTCAGCCTCCAGCTACCCAATTGTTTAGATTGTAAGCAAACAGGAACAGGAATGAAAATTGCAAGGAAATACATATTAATTGAAATATGCGAATTAATCTTTTTTTTTTTATACATCACAGTGAATTTTTAACTTCTATGAATAGTAGATATGATTTTTTGTCTGTATTATTTGTTCTTTATAAGTTGTAGTTTGTTTATTTTAATTTTTTTCCTTTCATTTTTATCGATGCGTGAATTAATAAACATTTGTGAACGTTTGCAAAGAAATATACCAAAGGTTACATTAACATGTAACTTTTATGTAATAAAACATATACCACCTTCTCATCGCCATCACTATATTAATACGTAATTAGCATACGAAATGTGTAAAAATATTATATATGTAAATAAAAAATCTTAAAAAATTTCAATATTTTGTTTTATATGTAACGAACGGGGGGATTCATTGCGTTTTTTGTAATAAGAGTTTTTTTTTGATAAACATGCCTAATTATGTACAGCAAATATCAACAATGTCATAGTAACATCGCTTGTTTGATAAATCATCGCATGGAAGGAGTGTTGGTAACGCTGCTAATTTGTGTTTGAATTAAATTGAATTAAAAAGTTGGAACTAAAAGGTATTACTACAAAGAGTCTAATTAAAAGTAATCCTTATTGAGTGTATTAGTTGAAAATTTTTATAAAAAACTATGTAAAATACCGCGCATTTTCTCGGTATTTTAAATACACTTTATTAATTAAAAAATGTTACAATATAAAAACGTTTTCAATTTAGCTCATAACATCAACTAATTTTATTAGAAAGATGATACTTGAAATACTAAATATTTAAAAGCATTTCAGGCAAATTCAATAGGTATATATATTTATTATAAATAACTACAAATTTTTGGTTAGCAAACTGTTTTAGGCGCTTTACACTTTTCAAATAAATACTTCTTATCATTAATATAAATGTTACAAGTTTTGCTCTGAAAAACGATTTTCAGCGTTTATGTACATTAATACGCAGTCTCTTACACTTATACTTTCTATACATACTTAATTTCACTTCCTTATCATAAGACCGAACAAGTACAATGTCTTTCTTCTTTCAAAATATAATAAATTAATTAATAAAAAAAAGATAAAAATAAAAATAAAAATAAGCGCTAAATAAGTTAGTCAATTTGATAGGTAGGACATTTTAGTTGAATTGTTTTTTGGTTAATGAGCGCAACTATGTACGTACAGCTATTTGCATTGCTAGTGCTAATGATGGAATGAAGATGTCGTGAGCCTAAGCTTTGCATTAATTTAATCTGGAATAAACATAAAAAATTAACAGCAAGCATAAATAGCAGTCAATAAAAACATATTTTCCACTTACATGCATTACATGCATAATTGCATTTATTATAAAAGGCCATTTTTCCATTACATTACGTCCAAGGTAGATTGTTGCAAAAGAGCGCTGTGCCAATTAAATAGTAACTTGTAAACCATACTAGTATAGATCCAGCTTTTGATCGCAATTTGATTAGATCAAATGTCTTGGGCAACTGATCGGCAGCAAACCAATAAAGACATGGCGTGGCTGAGCATAATAACCGAGTTGATATTTGTATATGTACGAAAAACGTACAAAATAGTGTAAGAACTAATGCATGCAGTACAAATGGCAACGATTTATATTCTTTTAATAGTTGCATGATGGGATAATGCGGCAGTAGTATACGCATGAAATGCTTAAAGTACGTAAAGCAATGATAGAGCAAGAAAGCAAGTACAGGCAAAGCTAACATAAAGTTTGGTAACTGTTTGGGCTCGTAGTACCGTAGAAAACCGACATTCCAATAGTGTGATTGTATGTATGAATAAGGAAATGGAAAGGTATTATCACACCATGGTGAATTTTGCGGCAATCGATGACCAGCTAAAATGTAATTTTTCTTGCGTGCGTAGTTCAGAACAGCTGGTGAATGCGCTACGGTGTGATTCGGTACACAGTACTGTTTGAATGCATAAAAGTAGAAGAATGTAAGCGGCGTTAATGCTCCTAACAGACAAAGTGTTAGCTTCACAGCAGCAAAACAACGATCATATGACTTGAGTATGGTGTGCCGCAGCATAAAATATATGGGATAGCCAGCATTGAGAAGACCATTTGAACGGCTCACAATAGAGAGGGCAAGTGTTACTGTTGTTCGCGCAAACCGAAACTCGGACACACATTCCAACATCGAATGTAGTGATAGCCAACAGAAAAGAGCTTCCGAGTAGGCCGCAGTGAAGAATATTGAAGCTGGGTTGAAGCAAAAAAGTAACGCTGCATTCCAACTTTTATTAGGGTCCTTAAAAATGCGCTGTGTGAGTGCATAAAGTGCATTAGCTGCTTTGCAGAAGCAAAATACATTGATTAATACCGCTATTACCAGGCACCAGCTGCGCAATGAAACGCCCATGTTGAGCGCATATAAAGCATTTGCTCCTGCACGCACTACTAATGGGAAAAGTGGGTAGAAGGCAAGCGTATTCTCGTAAGAATAAGAATATTCTGCAATGTGAAGGAAATATTCGCCATCCCAGTGACGCAGTCCGCCAAAACAAAATTGTACTGCGTGATCAAGCCAAGAGTTTTCGGTGGCATTACGGGAGATAAGTTCGTTGTTTTCGTGTGTTTCTAAATGCTGTCGACTTTTTTGTGCAATCGGTGAGCGAAATACATCTGGTTTGTGATCAGGCATCAGGTGGTTTGCAAGTAGCTGCAATACCAATATAATTATTCGACTAGCTAGAGCTAATTTCGTTATTTTCTCAGTCATTTTTATGAGGTAACTAAGGCAATGTTTAAACGATTGAGATGCTATAAGTTGAAATTGACGACGTTAATACTTTGTGGTAGCACTACGATGTTGTTCATTTAACTTATGGCTGTTTCGTTTCACTGCCGCCAAATTAGTTGTATCTGCTGAATATGTAAACAATTTGTTAAAATTAAATAACATTAGAAGTCTAAATGCCGGTCAGCGTCAGGTGATACCGCATGGACAAAAATTTTCCGCATTTTTGGCATAACAACTGCCATAATTGTGCGCTTACCTTTGTAATAGACTAATACTGTAGAGATCCGAATCTGTATAAGCAATCCTTTATTTAAACTTTCTTCAATATATTACCTCTTTATTATCACAATCCTATTTAACATGCCATAACGAACGCATAGCAAAAACACAGCAAACACAGAGCTTGTCTCACACAAGTGACATCTGAAACAATTTTATTTTACTAGAAATTAGTAATGCCACCTTATCCCTTCATAAATTAAAATACATCGCATAACATTGAAAACATATCTGAACAAAATTAAAATTATAATTTAAATAAAAAAATTAACAATATATTTATTTATAATTAACTGCATGGTGTTACGATTTATGAATAGTAAATGCAAATATTGTTTTCAAAAAATATTAAATAGTTTATTAACAAATCCATTTGAATTTCATCGAATTTCTGCTTTAAAAGTTTCAGAACATGCATCAGCAATACTCTTGTGTATCTTATTGACCTCTGCTTGCGTCAAGGTGCGCTCCATATGCCTGTAGATTATTCTGAAGCATACGCTAGATTTGTTTGTTTTACGATTCTTAAAGTGATCTACTAAGCTAATCTACAAGTAAAAGAAACATTTTAAATTTCAATATATATAATATATAAAAAAAGTAAGCTTTTCTAATACTCACTTGTTCCACAACATCACCGGCCACTGAACGCACAAGATCATAAAAATCATTACAAGCAAAACCAGCATCTATATCTATACCCAAGGGCAACCAGAAGGAAAGATCATTGCAACACTGTGGGTAAACGGATATAGGTTTGTATTTAGGTAGTTTAAGTAAATTTTCTTCATTAAATTGTTTAAGAAAACCGCTATCATTCGACCAAAACAGTCTTATATCGGGTATATCGAAGAGCACCATTGCCAAACGCTCTAAACCCAAACCGAAAGCATAACCTATATTATTGTGAGCGCCTGATCTTTGGAGAATTTCGTGACGCATAATACCACATCCAAGCACCTCTAGCCATTTGTCATTGTAAAGCACTTCCAACTCCCATGAAGGTTGCGTAAAGGGAAAATATGTGTCCACCCAACGATATTTCAATTGTGCACCAAACAAATCACGCGCTAGGCCAACCAATACCTCCTTCATTTCGTACTCCATCAATTTGACAGCTTCAAGCGTATGGCATATTTGTTTCGTTTGATCTATACACTTGGAAGATGTTTCAGGTTTTGAAGAATTCTTAACTTTGAATTGCCAATCATCTTCAAAAATTTCCAAATCTTGATTACGTCCAAAGAGTGTGTCCTTCGTAACCAATCGCACCGCATCTAACTGGTGGAACACAGGATAATGGCTACAGTCAATTTCATCACGGCGATACACTTCACCTGATACCAGAAAATTATCCAGACCACAAGCAATTAAATCAGCTTGGTGTGCGGTTGTATGAGCGCGCAATAATTGATTTTGGTTAATGTAATAGCAATCTGACTTTGCACGACTTACATGATCAGCGGGAAATAATAAATTGTCAAAGTTTTGCTCCACTGTCACAATCGGACTTAACTGGTCATACACCGAAAATAATGGATTCCCCCTTGAGTTTCTATAGCAGGCGTAGAAATAATTAACTATACGTTGTCGTATAATTGAAAGTGGATGATTTCGCTGCAAATGTTTGTTTACACCCAAATATGATAATATTTTAGGCGTCACATTTGTCCAATCGTCAGTTGGATAAATTTGCCCATTGATTTCTAAACTGGCCTTAGCATCTGCGGCACCGACACTAGTAGCCATTTGCCGGTGTTGTCTGCATTGTTTTGCTTTTGTGTACTGATGAGATGTTTGCACGCATAACCAATTCCTAAACGTAGACGGAGTTGTTCCATTTAATTGACGCCATTGGCGTAAAATTAACATGTTGAATTGTCGAAATACGCGTCTTTTATTTTACTTTAATGATGTAAATAAGAAAATAAAGAAATTACTTTTTTTTAGTTACATCACCTGTTTGACATATCAGAACAGCTGATTTTTTATACACCCGAGTTGTCAAAAAAGAGGAATTTTTGAGGAATTTCTTGTGCAACTGGAATAGCAGGAAGATGACTTTTCTGCTTCCGGTATTTTCGGATTTATAATGATAAAAACAACTAAAACCAAAAAAAAAAATATTGAAATTACAGATTTATTCAGATGTAAAATAAATTGTAGGGCATTTAAAACCTAACAAATATTTTGAGTTTGGTTTTTAAAAATTTTCAGCAACATTCTTGAGTGAAAGGTTAAAAGTGATGTATTCATACTACATATAAATACTACATATAATATAATATTATTCTTAGTTTTTATAATAAAAAACGGCGTTATTGGAAAACATAAATTTTTACAACTCAGTCAACAGTGATATTATAGAGGCCAAATATTGTGTAGGGTTCATCGTGGGAGGAACATTTATAGTTTTAAAATCTTTGACTGCGATACGCCTATTTCCCAAAGAACGCCATTTCGAATCCCATAAGATTCATCATTAACTTTACTATACTTAGACTTATAATACATATAAAACTTAGTGCAGCTTGTGCCTCTGACATGGCCACATGGACCATAAGGCCATGTGTTCCCCAAGTCCCCAAATAACGAATATAAGGATCTGTCTATCTGCGGTTGGTTTATAGGGAATATATCAGACGATGTGTGAGATATCTTGCAAAAAATATTAATAAACATTTTCTATCTTCTTTCTTTCTCCTGACTTTCATATATACACTCGATATATTGTTTGACGTGTCAGATATCTCAATAATTGCGATGCGAGTTCTGATTGATCGATTTTGTAAACCAAGGCCAAGCGTGAAAAAAAGTCATTATGGCGCGTATTAAAAGACATTGTTCAAGTAAATATAATTATATCCTCATACAGGGTAATAGTGAAATTATATTAACAGAAATAAGGAAAACACGATGTGGTTTTGTATATAAAAATACATATGTACGCGAAATACAAAAATTGATAATTTCTTCGGGGAAAAAGAAAACCGTGGAAATTGCCAGTCGCAATTATTGATGGATTCCTATTAAAATAGCTTCATTTTTAAAAGTGGTTGCAATATCATAAAATATTTGCTATTTATTATATTATGTTATATTATATTATATTTATAATTTTGCACTTACCAACAATTTACTGATGTGCATAAGCATCAGTTCAAAAATAGGATAATATGCAAGGCCTCGTCCACTTATTAGTGAATTTTCATATCTCACAAACTACTCTATCGATCTTAACCAATTTTGCTCTCCAATTATTTCTTTGTTTATTTTGCTCAGTTCTCTTTTCCTTCATGTCCTCTTTATAGTGAGAATTCCCTTTAGGTTTGGAAATCGGAAAAGGTCAGATCCGGCGAATACCGTTCATGTGAAAATAATTTCTGCATTTTCAAACGGTTTTCTGCGATTCCATCCTTCAAACGCTCCAATAGAGCTATATACTCGTCGGTCTAAATGATTTTTCACTTTTCAAGTTAGTCGATAAAACTTACCATGTACTTCCCAAAATATAGACGCCATAACAATGTCAGCTGACGGTTGCATCTCTTCAAAATTGTAAACCCACCCACTACCAAAAAGATTTTACATACAAACATATTTTTTGACGACAAGCCCAACCTAAAGTGATATAGCTCATTTGCAGTCAACCAAAATAGTTTTGTGGATTTCTTTAATTTTTTGGTTCCGTAACAACCAATTTTGTACTCCAAAACTAAGTTCGTTGTCTTCGATGCTCTTTCGGCCAATACGAAAATTACCAAAGCTCTTAAAAATGTTTCTTTCGTCTGGCGCAGATTTCGGATAACTCTTGTCAAGAAGTATTTTCATCACTCGAAATGTTATCTCTTACGAACCTGTGAAATATATATACATTATATTTGAAGGTTAGGTCTAACTAGAAAACATATGGATTTAGATCAAGAGGCGTCCTCTCTTAGAAATGATATAAACCTTTCGGTGTATCTGGTATTTCTTCTCTCTTCTATTATAACCAATCTTGTGTTGTCGAAATTAAAGTTAGTGATTTTCAGAATAATTGTCAGTAGTTAATGCTAGCATAAAGTTTTTAACGGAGATTATCAGATTCGCAACAAAATGAAATGCATGTTTGCGCACTCACTTTATTTTAATTTGCTGATTGTTTCGTATAATGAAGGGCATTTAGCTATTATAAGTAAAATGAACTGTCAAATTTTCATAGCAATTGTAAACAAAGCCTTCAAAAAAACTTAGAAAGAAGTTACAGTACGTAACTGTCTTAATCACTGTTTCTATCGTTCTTGTTTACAGTTGCAATATAAACATTGTTAAATCTCTGAATCGAGAGCATTCGGCGAGCGTCGCAATGTTATCTGGCAAATGGAGAGTGAAACTTTCTAATACTCATCTAAACGGTTGTTGGACATTTTCACCTGAGAGAATTTTTCATGCAAGAAATATGAATTTTTGGCTCAATGTTGTTGATGTTGATGCTTCGAATGGACGATGAACAATTCGCTTGCTTGATTCGAGGCCACTTACGTCTTCCCGAGTTCTCGAGTGCATGTCCGGCAAATGTCTAAAATGACCGAAAACTCGAATATTGTACAGTATTCACCGCGTTTTACTTGTAACTCAAATTTATGCAGAATAAATTGCTCAAAACCGCATTTTACAAAATTAATTCAAAAATTGCATTGGCAAATTCGCGGAAATAATGGTTTCTTATCGTTTATGGCATGTGTACACAATGAGAGCTTGAAATAATTTGCAAGTATGACTTATCTCTACTGAGCACCACTCGTACCCCGACTAAAAATTTAGTGTTTGTATAAAACTCTGGATTTGCAAAACTCAAAGCAGTTTCCTAAGAGTACTCAGCTTGTGCGGTTGTTATAATGCCGGACATTAAACTTAGCTTCTTCTTCTTCTTTCTCTTTTGCTGTTGTTGTTACAGCTTTGGCAGAGCTGGTGAGTTGAATAAACGCAACAATTAAGGAAAACAAATATTCATATTTTAATCGTAGACCATATAATATTTAAAAAAATTTTCACGTTTCAGTACGTTATTGCAAAGTAAATAACCGTATTGGACACTGTAAATTGTATGAAAATTGTTCATCGCTGGATCGGATAAGAAATCATGCAGATTGCGCACATTCCGAACTTGTAAGGCTTTATGGTGTTTTTGTTTTCTTTTCAGCAACTTACGTATGTTTTATTTGTATTTGAGTAGAGTGGTGATGTTGTCTGCTGTTTGCGAAAAAAACCCCCTAGGGGACGTATAAAATCTACATCTTCAATATCTATAACAACGGCAACAACTACAACAACTACAACAACTACAACACCTGCCACAATACTGGAAAAGGAATATATGAATCCTCGTGGACTCGCTTTACTTAATCAACAAAATTGTGGTTATATTGGGGATAGTCGCGTGGGTAATGGCATAGATGCTATTCTGGGCGAATTTCCATGGATTGCATTGCTACTATATTCACAGAAGGAACCGTTGTGTGGCGGTTCCGTAATAACAGATCGCTTTGTTTTGACAGCGGCTCACTGCATACGAAACGATTTGTAAGTATTCAATATTGAGAATGGAAAAAATTTTACATTTTTGATATGCCTGATAAAAATGAAACGATAAAATTATTTTAAACCCTTAAAGATTAATATATATATATTGCAGATGAAAACAGAAATATTAAAAAGTATGTAGTGTTAGTGAATTCAAAAGACCAAGAATATGTCGTGGCTTGGATGTGAATTGGTTAAAAGATTAGACAATGGGTGTGACATTGCTTACTACAAAACCAATTTAAACATAATTTTATTTAGTAAACATAATTTTATATAAAAAGACATAATTTTATATAGTTTGTTACAATTTAAAAATAAGTTAAATCGGGTTATAGCTGGGCCTACTCCGTATTTGAGACCATTTCAGTTTATTTCGAATTCATTCTATATACAATATTGTAGATAAATCAAATATCAATGAAGAAATCGGAATGAAAGAAAGGCACAAATAATACCTTTAATGTATAGCAACTCTCATCTAAAAAGGGTCGAAATTGGACTATAACTTTTTAGCCCCCCGGATGCCAGAGACGTGGAAAATTGTGAGATATTTTAATCCAAAGAATTTGGTATGTTTTGTTGTTTTCTGGTGTCGAAAATGGATAAAATCGGTTTAGCACCTCTCCTAGCCCCCATATAACTAATATAATATAATGATTTTTGTTATTCTGGTTAACCTTATACCGAATGTATCGATCAATAAGAGAACGATCTTAATGAAATGTGGAAATGTTTTTTGAAGCATACTTTGTTTAATGCCAAAATTAATTGAAATCAGTCTAGACCTTCCCCTCGCTCTCTTATACCTAATATAATGATTTTCGGTTTTCTGATTGGCTGTATATCGATACAGTATATATCGGTCGATATGTGAGATGTTTTAATGAAATTAAGTGTAATTTTCTTGTCCACAATATGATTTTGAATCGAAAGGATATCGGTCCAGATCTTGGTCTTCCCGAATATACCCAATATAGTGATTTTCGTTTCTCTAGTTGCATTTACACCATAAGTATAAGTTAATATGTGAGATATTATAATGACATTATGTTAACATGTTATTTTGGACAAAATGTGGTTTGCAGCCAAAATTCAGCTCATGAGTTCGCCTACCCCCATATACCCAATATATAGACTTCACATGCAACATTTTTTGATCGGCAATAATTTACTGTTTTCTTCGATGTATAATATTTGCAGACAATTTGTACGCTTGGGCGAGCATGATCTGTCAACTGTAGATGATTGCTTATCAATTGGAATTTGTCAAACATATGAAGAATTTGGTATAGACCCAAAACAGAAACCGCTTATACATCCCGACTACGATAACGTGAACAAATACAAAGATGTTGCTTTGATAAAACTTGATAATGCTATAGCGTTTCAAGGTAGGTATACATATATTTGTTGTTAATATTAAAAATTTATATATAATTTTACAAATTTTTCCTTTAAGTTTTTCTTCATATCAAACCTATTTGTTTGCCAACGTCACCAAGTGATTACGATATGTTGCCAATAGATGATTTAGAGTTAGCTGGATGGGGACTAACAGAAAATAATGAAGGTAAGTAATAAAATTATGTGGATAAAATAATTAAATAAAATATTTACTTTCTCCTTCATATATGCGTATATAGTTCGCGGCTCTGATATTCTTCAGAAAGGCATTCTCAAACCAGAAACATTGGATAGGTGCCAAGAATTATACTCATTATATACGGTCGACAAATCGAAGCTTTGTATTAGGTCTGGAAGAAATCATACAGTTTCATGTAAAGGCGATTCTGGTAGCCCTATATTTTGGAAAACCAAGTACAAGAGAGGCAGCTTGTGGCAAAAACGTTATACACAAATTGGTTTGGTATCCCTTGGTTTTGGTAGGACATGTGGCGGGTTAACTTCAGTGCCATATATATACGAAAATGTCACAGATTCCATGCCATGGATAACGCATACTATTTTAAAATGATAGCACTTTAATAAAGTATTTGAATAAGAAACTCATTTTATTGGGAGAGCATTATGAAAGAACAAGTAAGGAAGGGCAAAGTTCGGATGTAACCGTGTTTTCAGGTACTAGTAAAACTTTATATTAATATAACTACTTTATGTTATGTAACTAAGGTACGCTTGAGAATATGTTTATAAGAGAATTATTACATATAGTTCATGGGGGTTGTGGGAATTCGTTGACCGATTTCACTCTTTATAGATACGAAACTATGGTATCTTCAAGATTATATGCTCACTTAAATTGGAAGAGATGTCTTCCATATTGACCCATATATATATAATAAAACATCATATATATATATAAAGCGAACTGATAGTTTAAAAATCCTTATATTAGCTACATATGAAGGCAATGAGAAGTATTCATTCTGAGCTAATACTATTCTGAGTTATTAATTTTTGGCACCAGGGTACATTATCAGGAAAAATGCTTATAAATTACATTAAGATACATACATATTGGTACATACATACACCGATATTTTCGTAAATAAGTTAGTCAAACGCAAAGAGTTCCTCATATTAGGTATATGGGTTTTAAAAAATTATCGTCCGATTTAGACCAATTTTAGCGGAGGGGTATTATGCCGTAAAGGCACTATTTGCTCGAAGAAGCAAATGGAATTTAAAAATGTGTTATATGAGAAGAAGGCGTGGTTGCAGTCCGATTACGCCAATTTTCAAACCGTAAGATAAAGATGCCAAGATAAGGCTATGCAGCAAATTTGGCCTGGTCGTTCCTGAGGTAAGAGATTTCACCATCTTTAGTGTAAAATTTAATACTTCTAACGTATTTCTTTAATGAGACACTTGCACTTTTAGTAGCTTTCATTACATCGTAATATGAGCGTGGACGTGGTTATTAATCGTTCTCATAAATTTTCACACTATATCAGGAGGAGCCAAAAGCTTTTATCTTCAGAAAGTTTGGTAGATATAGTTTTCTTGGTTTGAAAATATGTTCATTAAACCTATTAAGGGGCGGTGCCTTACCTACTTCTCTACGTCGATGTCTTGTACCAAAGTATAGTTTTGTAACTTTATTTGAGACTAAGTTATAGTATTTTATAGTTTTTCACGTAAAGGTATCTAGTGGGCGTGGTAATGTTCCGATTGTGCCCATCTGCAGTAACAACCTCCTTATAGAGCCAAAGAATACGCGTACTAATTTTCATCAAGATATCTAAATTTTTACTCACGTTATCGCTTACACGAACAGGCGGACGGCCAGACATCCGGAATGCAAATCGTCTCGTCATCTTGATCTCGATTAGTTTTGGATGTAACAAACAACGGCTAGGTGAACAAAATTAATGAACTCTCTGCAACATGTTACGAGAGTATAAAATGCCCGTTTAATATTCGTAGCTCTTGTGGAATTAACGCTTTTTTCGATTTATTTGTCTTTCGAAAATTTAGTATATATATATAAAGAAAATGGTTACACATGTAAATGTAATTAATGAAATAAACGTAGCCGTACGGGATCGATGGCGAGCAAAATAACGAGGTGGTGCGTATGTCTCAGCGAATGTGTGGTTGCGGCCTTTTGCATAATACCTTTGGATATAATGCAGATCAGTAGCCGGTGTGGGCGGTGCATAGAGGGCATCGGATGCGATGTAGTTCCGAGAATAGCAATTGCAATAGCAATAGCAAACGCATTTTGATTCCATAAAGTTCGCTATACCACATATATTTTCAGATTCTCAATAAGTAATTCATTTGATTTATTGTTTTATATTGATAACTTTATCTCGAAAAAAGCTTCCTTGGCAGCTTTTTCAAAACTGTGCAAGATTATTGACTTCGTTAAAGTTTGTGGACCTTGCCAAAAGTAAACAAAGAGGTCATTGAACTCGGTAAAGGTGGTGAACCTCGCTAAAGATAAACAGAGAGGTTAATGACCTCGAGAAGTGTAGTGGATCACGCTAAATGTAAACAAAGAGGTCATTGTCCTCGAAAATACAAATCTGATTCTTTCGCTGTCTTCCAGTTTTACAGTACACTATTGTCTTTTCAATCCCCCATACACCGAATATGTGGACCTCGATGCCTATGGCTGACTTTTTACCGAAAATATCAGTCACTATGTTAGATATATTAATGAAATTCATAATAATGCGGCCTTGTGTCGAAAATGGGTAAAATCGGCTCAGTACTTCCTTAGTTTCAATACACTTAAAAAAAAAAATTCGCACTTCTGGTTGACTTTATGCTGTGTATTTTGATCTATCTGCGAGATATCTTAATCAGATAACGTCTTTCCCAATTTCCTTAACCCCCATATACCTAATATGAGAATTTTCAAAATTCCATGTATAACGGTCATTATGTAAGATGTCTTAGCAAAATTAAATAAACGTATAATTTTAAATATATTTTAGTTTGGTGGTAAAAATTAAATTCGATGATGATTTGCCTTAGTTAGATTGACATTATGAGTATATGACCTAAAGCAAAAGTTAATATGATGCCAAAAAGTTAATATCATGTTGAAAGCATTTTCCCGCCTTCGATTCTTGCACGTTGCGAAAGTATAACATATTCGGTTATACCCGAATTTAGCGCTTCCTTACTTGTTTTAGCATTGGAGTTGCCTGTCCAATTACTCCAATTTAGTATGAAGAGCATTAAATCTGACTGGAGAGTAGGCCCTGTAAATAAAATGTCAGTTAAGGAATTTGCGCTAGGTAAAAAAGGTTTGTTTACCTTTATTTATTTTTTTGCATGGGCTTACTTTTTCCATATATATCAAATGGAGGTATTATTCTAAGATCCTAACATATTCGGGATTGAACTCACATTTCATGAGTAGGTTTCTTTTCATACTTAAAAATTGCTGCATTGCGGAGGCTTGCGGGCGGTTGCGTGAATCATATAAGGCAGTGTGTCGGGAAATTGCAGCTTACGACATACCGACCATTATCTGATCTAGTAGTTGAAGTGGAGTAGAAGTCTTCACAATACTGATCTTCTGGGGTTGTAATTGATATTCCTTAATTGCGAATTAAGGTATTGATTGGAAATCTTCACAACTGGCGTTGTTAACATGGGGTTTCAATAGTGTGGGCTAACAACCAGTAAAAGAAGAAAATATGCATATGTACATAAAAGCTTTCAGATATTTTACACGCTTCCATTTCTTACAATTGCGAGAGTATATAGTGTTGCTATATAACTGTGTCCAATCTTGGCCCTTCTTTAGTTATTTTTATTATATGATCAAAATAAAAAAAAAGAATTTGAACATTGCATTCCGGAGGCGGGTTTAAGGCAGGAATAAATCCCACATATATAAATATTGGTTTAGTAAAAAGAAGACCTTTTTTTTTCATTAAATTTAAGATTTTATTTAGCATAGTAAGAATGATCTGGTTAAGGTTAGATATACATTGTTTTGTTCGATAACTTGTTGCCACTTAGAAGATAATTTCATAATGAGACTCTCATGAAAATCCTGGGCCTTATTGACAAAAAGCTGGGACAGTCGATTTCCACAAGCCCCTCTTGAGGCGAATTTTCCACCAGCAACATCATTTGCCATAGACAGGAACAGGTAGTAATCACTTGATATTACTACCTACTATATCCAGACTATAAGGTGGATACATAAGAACCTCCCAACCAAGCTTCACGAGTTTCTGGTTAGTCACTATCGATGTGTGTTGCCTGGTGTGGTCCTGATGGAACAAAATTCCTTTCCTATTGGCCAAAGCTGGCCGCTTCTGAAGAATTGCTTCCTACAGACGGCCCAATTGTTTACAGTCCAGGTCCAAAGTAAGAGTTTGGTCTTAGGGGAGCAGCTCATACTAGATGATTCTCTACCAGTCTCGCCAAACACATAGCAAAACCTTCCTGACCGCTTGGAGTGGGCGTAAGTGACACACTTTTCATCACCAGTAACCATCCGCTTCAGAAATTGAATGGTTTTGCTGCGATTTAGCAGCGATTCGTAGATCAAGTCCATGAATCGGGTCCATGAGATTTTTTTGCTTTAACTCATGTGACACCTGTACTTCGAGTTTCTCTTTGTATCCAGCCTTATTTAAATGCTTCCAAAGGGTTTTTTGTGCAATATTTAGTTCCTGGGCAATCGAAACAGTGCTTACATGACGGTCAGGCTGTAGGATTTCTAACGATTTCCTTTATTTTATTTATATTTTCGACAATTGGCCTTCCATAGCGTGGTGCATTTTTGACCTCAAAATTATTACTAGTATTAGGACTATAAACACTCTACACATTTTTAGCATTTTCTCATTGCGAATGTAACTACATATTATTTATGTTATAAAACATTATCTAATTATGCTTATTAAAAAATCGAATTCCCATTTTTAAATATAAAGGAGGGATTCCATGTAACATTCGATATCGTGAGAATTTGAAAAAATTATTCCTAATTAATAAGGTAATATATTAATATATTAACAAGGTAATTATTAAGGTAAAGCTTCAAATGTGAGAACAAAGTGATAGTTCGATGTAAGAGGGTCATGTAGTCTTGCTAGAGAGATGTAAGCCAGACAAAGTTTACTATCACGACTAAAAACAAACAAGCAAATAAATGATAGGCAATTAGAAACAAAGAAGTTTATAGTGAACAAGTATTGAAGGGCTAAGTTCGAATGTAACTGAACAATAGCAATTTGGAAGAATCAAAGACGGGAAAATGCTTTCAGGTGTTGGCAAATCCTTATATAGAAATATGATGAAAATGAAATCAATATTTGTTATTCGACGAAACCGTGAATAGGCCATAGGTCATAACCTTCGTTAGTTTCATTATTACATTTTGCTTTATATCCGAGATATTTATATATCAGCCTAACTAACTCAAATCACTATATTCATTTTACTTGTGTTGTGGGAAGGTAAATATTATATCCATAATTTTTACTACCGCAAATTAAAATGCTAATTGAAATATTCTCGCTTAACTTTATTGAGCTATCTTGCGCTAATTTCAATATATGCGATATAAACTCAACTAAAGGGGAGATATTTAAGAAATTGTGTATATGCGAGAAAAGGCAACTAGTTGGGCGGAAATCATCATATTAGGGATATACGGTCTAGATGAAGGTCTAAATCGATTTAATTCATATTCAAATATTACTCTAGTTAAGAAAAATATTCCACTTAATTTCATTAAAATATTACACAAGTTAACTTATAAACCTATAAACAATATAAATTAAACTGGGAAGACGGAAATCACTATGTTAAGTATATTAGAAGCTAAGAGAAGTTCTGAGCTGATTACTTTTACTTTTGGCATTAAACTATGGTATACTCGAAAACATGCTTCCAAGCAATTTTGATAAGATAGCTCATAATTTTATCGATATATTTTGCACAGAGTCCACTTGAATAACGACAATCACCATATGTAGTACAAAATGGCAGCGTTAATTCGTTCAAGGATTTCACTCATTTCCGCTACCAAACTATGGTATATCCAAAATTATAGGTTAATTTAATTTTGCTAAGATATCTTCCACACTGACCGATATATATAGTATAAAGCCAATCCTAAGTTTGAAAATCGTTATATAAGGTACACGGGTACTAGAGGAAGTACTGGACCGATTTTATCAATTTTTGGCAGACGGATACATTATTATCATAAAAAGACGCTCTCTAAAATTCCTTAAGATCCCCTACATACGATATATGCGATGACTATGTAAATAGTCAGCCATAGGCACTGAGGTCCACATATTCGGTATCTGTTGGCTTAAAATGTTACAGTCCCATATGAACGGATATAGTACATCTTGAAAGCACCAGCCATCCTTAGTTTGCGCCTGTCTTTAATTGCTTCAATCGACATAAACGGTAAATTTTAATGTAATTGCCATCGTGAAATTGTTGTAATTTTTAGTGGCCTTGTAAATTAAAAATTGTTGGTTATCCCTGATATATTTGATGAAGTGCGTAATCTAAAGATTAACTAATATTGATACAACGAAATGTAGGTTATACAAGTATCCTAAGCTTATATCTCTGAGTGGTTACTAACTATAGTAATTAATACTTCGATACGCAATTAACTTCTTCATTTAGTACATCAAAAGAAATAACTCTCAAATGGTATAAAAATGTGGTAAGTACAAAAACCGATTAATTAGAAGTATAAAAATAATGATAACGTATAAAAGTATATATTGAAATGTAAACCTATAATTCGGAGTTGTCAGCAGTCGCATTTCGACTCCGTGCCAAGCTGCGTTCGAAGTCATGCTGCCGCGCCATATGATTGTTCAAATTCCCAATACACTGATAGGACTTGCCGCAGGTGGGACACGAAAATGGCTTCTCACCGCTATGCACCAGCAGGTGAGAGTTCAGATGACCGCGTGTAAAGAACGCCTTCTCACATTGATCGCATTTAAAAGGACGCTCCTGTGTCACGACATGGGAGCGCATGTGTGTACGCAAGACCGATTTGGTGGGCCAACGTTTGTTACACACCGGACACTGGAAAATGCGTGGTTTGGCTTCACCAGTGTGAATGCGCAGATGTGAAGAGAGTTGTGTGCGCAAAACGAAGCGGCGATCGCAGTGCGTACATGCAAATGGACGCTCGTCCGAATGTACCGAACGTTGATGATAGCTAAGGCTGTGACGTGAGGCGAAGGTCTTGCAGCAATCTTTGCATTCGTATTGCAGGCCATCACCCAACTTGTGCACGGAGATCATGTGTAGTTTTAGTTGAAATTTGCGTGTGAATTTCTTTTCACACTCGGGGCAGGGATGTAACGATTTCGGCGTGCTCTCTTGAGAACAGTCAGTGCTCGAGGCTGAGCTGTCGGTATGCTGTGGACTCACTGGTGCTTGTTCATTTATATGCGGTTCAAAGGTGCACACAGGTATTTGCATTTTTAAATCCTTTGTTCCCGTATTGTTTAATAAACGCATATCCTTCACTGCTCTATGCATGAGTCCGTTTAAAGGTGGTGGTTTCTTTGCGGCTGCTGTATACTGCTCACTCACCGTTAGTGGTCCGATGTTGTGCTCTTCTAATTGCAAGAGATCATCCAACATGGCGAGTTCATTTGGACCTAAGAAACGAGTAGTATTTCACTTTCTATCAGGCTTACGTATTTTCAAGTTAAGCATTCTCATCTTTCGCTTACCCAAGTCTCCAGTTAAATGCAAACCAATAGTACAACCCAAATCTGCAGCGCCCTGTTGACCCTTGGTATCCATTATATTAATGAGTTGCAGTGCCTCTTCTATGGCACGTTCCGTATCCGCATAACGCCTTTGCAATTCTAGCTCGCTCTCTTCACAACGCCGCCGGAACTCCATTGCGTCCCGCAAGCGTACCAAACAATGATCACAAATCACATCCGGCAGTCCGTCGTTGTGCTCGACATGCAGATTCGGCACACAGCTCAGTAAGGCGGCACGCAAACTTTCACTACCGTCAACGATGCAATTACCGTTACTAGCCCCATCGCTTGCTGCATTTTTATCGAAGATACAGTATGTACAAGCGGGATTCTCGCGCATACAACAACGGCAAATTTGAAAATTCATCATTGCGTAATAAGGAGATTCTAACAAAACACTAGTTTCACAGTTTTTTTTGTCACTAAGTCGTGCTTTTAGTTTCATTTGATATTCACTAGGTTTTCGAAACCAAACATCTAGTCCGTCAAGGCATTCTAGCCGTAACTCTCAACGCCGCTATTGCTACTGCAATGCCAAATGAATGTGACTGACCAACAGCCGGCACTCGAACATCGAAAGTACCAGTATAATCTAAGGTCACGGAATAGTGATAACACAGACGAAGATGATGATGACGATGCCAACTTGCTATTGTTATTGTTATTCTTACTGTTGTTATTGTCGCTACAGCTCACTTGCATTAACAATGTTTAGCAAATGTTTGTGGGCGATAACCCTTGACCGCCATTTCAGCTGTCGATGCTGCGAAAAATCGACAATGCCGTGAGATAAGGGACGGTTCCATGGTTCGGCGCGCAAGATTCGTTTATCGCTGATAAGCAGCAGAGCCGAGATGCTATTAAAGATAGAGTTTTGCTATTGATAAACTCGTATGTATATATTGGTTTATCTGGTCGCTATATACATGTAAATATATATTTTCAAACACTTATAAATAAATACACATATTTTTGTTTGAATTGTGCGATTTTAAAAGTTATGCTTCGATTTTTTATGAGTAGTATTTTCTTTGCAAGCTAATCAATTCGAATACATCACTCTGCTATCTTAGGAAATTTTCCTCTCATTCTGTTTTACGACGTTAATTAGCTGGCTTTTAGCTGATAACGAAAGTATGTTTATATGTTGATGCATCTAGATTGTTTCTTGTTTACAACGGTGCTTACACTAATTGATTATTTGTTTATGATTAATCACTAAGCACTTAATAGAAGATGCTTGAAAACAAAATATTGGTGATAACAGCAACACAACAATGCTTCGCATTCTGTCAAACCCTATGAGAAATTATTAATCGATGTGATTGTCTAAATGTCCTTAATACAGATGCTCTCAGGAGCCGCTTGCAACAGATTCAACAGTGTGGCTTACTGTCATTGCGATGTCTCAGCCTCTCTAGGAGCGGATCTATATTTGAGGTACCCTCCAATGTTTGAATATAAGAGGCAGGCTGAAAAGTTCGTAAAATTTGTATTTTTTCTTTAAAATAAATCTCAGTCTCGGTATATATCTCATTCATGAGCATAATGTACGACACGTTTCTTTTGATACTCTCAGAGTGTTAGTTATTTCGATCAAGTTGATTTTACGGTGGTATAAATCATTTTGTGTTTCTTTTTAAACTTCTCCCTCGTAGCAGGCACTTTTTGATGTCAACTGCTTTTTTCGTCTGCGGTGTCTATATGATCTATACCTAATTTATCTAACCACTACGGTAGTGTGAATTTAAAATATAAAATATAATATAAAACATGAATGAACTCTTATTCAGAATATATAAGTGGTGATAAGTGAGTGCAAACTTCAATTGCTTTGAAAAACTTTCCCAACATTCAAGCTTAAATTTTCCAACTGGTTATTTTCTTAATTAGACTCTAAATTATTGCTGAACCGCTTAGAAATGATGCCAGAAAGCCATTAAGTTTGAATTTCTAAATTATATAGTTTTCATAATAAATAATTAGAATAATAAATAGTTAATACTTTAATGAAAACATCATTCAAACTAAATTATTAAGTAAACAATAACAAGTTTGCCCCTAATAATCGTGTTTGATTATTTATGATGCACCAGAGTGTAATAGTTTTCTTCACATAATGATTTCTATATGTACTATATACTATATATACTATATATATATATATACTAGATATATATACTATAATATATATTTCTATATATATACTAGAATGTGCAGAAGGACGATATGAAATAATCTCTCGATGCCACTTTGTTTGTTAGTTTTGCTCAAAATTATTATGCGATAACTCTCTGAAGAATTACGCGAGAAATATTGAAAAATTATGGTACATGAAGGTTACAAATTGAAAATGGACAGGATTGGGACACAAGCACGCTTAGTTCCCATATAGATACAATTTAATTAATCTATTAGTTGGTATAAAAAGCGTAAAATATTTCTAGATGTTTGTTAGAAGCTGCTAATAAAAAATATTAATTGAAGGGTGGGTCCATACTATATTTAAATATAAGGTTTAAAGTAGTTTAAAAGGCTGTCATTCGATTTCGTTCTCCACTCAATCCTTCAACACATTTTGAGTATTTTGATTTAAACCATTTAAATGAGACCTATTTATTTTACAGACAACTTTTATGTATTGGTTATATATTATATTCCGATAAACTCTTTTTATATTGCTAATTCATGTTTATGAGTTTTAATGAAACCTTTGATTTTGTCAGATATATTTCTTTTCAACGTTTTTGATCGAAATTATTATTAAAAAAATTTGCTTGCTTAATTAAATTAGAGACTAAACATACTTTCAAAGCATAGAAAATATGAAATTATTTCGAGTATTTAGAAGTGTGCGAAATGCAAATTATTGTAATTTAATCTACGAAGCTTGAAAATATATTTTTTTTTTGTTATTATATTTAAATATATATATTTTTTTTTAATTGATAAGCACTTTTTCCGTTAATCACGCATTTACACAAGGCACGCGCATAAATCGTATACTATATATATGTACATAAACATACATCTATAATTTTAAAACTAAATTTCTTTGAGATTAATCAAATATAACGTTTATTCATTATGCAAGTTTAATGAACTCTACTTTTCCATAGAAAAATATTAAAAATCAGTACAACCTGCATAACACAAGCGATTAAAAGGTTCCATTTCCGATTTTTTGCGCAATCATTAAGATTATAACGAAAACAAATTTGCGTGAATTAATTAATATGCTATCCAATGCAAATTCGATTTACTTTTCATTGGTAAAATAATTTAAAACCACTTTATTTCATCAAGCACCGACACCTTGAAAATAATTTCATTATGAAACTACACTAAAATTCTAAATCTTAAATTAATGATTGAACCGCTTTCTTCAAAGCTATATTTTGTTTCACAAGTTTCCGATTAGTTTTACTATTTTTTATAGCTCAAATGCTAAATATCTTTTAAATATAGCACAACAAAATTTAAATCATGTCCATCCAATACCATCAAATGGTAGGCGAACATATATCGTAAGTATTTATTTATTGATTGGTTTTAATAAATAATATGTTTTTTTTATAGAAAATGAAAAGAGGTTATTAAAATTGTATTTGATGCGCAGAGTACCAGCATTTCCGTTCACAAGCTCTTCTTATTTTGTAAATCTTGCGGAACTTATTTAGTAATTTTTATTACAAACAAAGTAATCATAATTAAAAAGAATTTTTTTTAATGAAAATGTCTGTTGTTGCCCATTATGCGTTTGTTTTAATTATAAAACTGCTTCTCTAGTTTTAATTCAAAAATCGTTTCCTGAAACATCTAGCTCAGTGCCAGCTCCAAACAATTGTTTCAGAGCGACCAAATATACATATACAAATTTCGACAGTTCTTTTTCACTGTTAATCGTCTGTTTCAACAACTGGCATAAAGTGTTCGATTCGCTGCTCTATAACATTTGGCGAAATGAAAACATCCATATTTCTCGACTATATGTCGATACCTTTAAATTATCTGCATAGGGTATAAAAAATTCGTAATTCACTTACAGAGATTAACAAAAAAAGTTTTTTCAATATAAATTTATAACGCTATTTTTGTACAGACAACATATAATATAATAAATAATCTGTCACTGAATCACACATCAAATAAATCATAAGCTTTTTCATTAATCATGCTTTGCCCACCCCAGTGTTATGTGATTACAGCGGTCAAGGACAATACTATAATTTTGAGTATGAAAATATTAAATACATATGAAATATAAAAACTAAACAATTAAATAAGTAAAAAATGCTATACACTATACAGACAAATTAATAATAATAGCATTTTGATAATAATAAATATGATTTGTACTTTGTGCGATAGTTTTGACACTTGTGGGAGATCATGTTGCGTCTAATCGCATAAATTTTAATTGCACACTGATAAGCGTCATACAAATTAATTTATGTGCAAACAAATTATTATATATATGTACATACAATAATATACATGTACATACAACGAAATAAAATTAATATTTAATGAAATTTAAAGTTTCATTTAAAATTTTATATGCTTCCCTGTGATATTCATCGGTTTTAAAATCAATTTTTATACTCTTGAAACATGTTGTGCAAGCTGATTAGGATAAGGAGACAAATTAATTTCGAGATGCCTGTTCGACAGCCTGTTCGAGCAAGCTTTAACTTCAATAAGAATTTCGACATTTTGAAGAAACTTGGTAGATGTACACTTTGACATTCTAAAGAGTTGTTGTATATGAGTGGAATCGGATACCCAACAAAAACCTCCTCATGGGAAAAAAACTCAATACATTAAGCTAAAACACTGGAAAGTGTAAAAATGGACTAAATCATATACCACCCATATAATAATAAAATGTGCATAATGCCAGAATCGTTAAATATACCTCAAAGTATAATAAATAATATATCAGGCTTCTGTGTATATCAGAACGTTTACCATTATATCATCAGGAAATTTACCATTATAAACCCTTTTAAGATATAGTGTGAATTTTGGTGAAATTGGACTACAACCATACCTATTTCCCATATAACTCCTACTTCCCAAATAAATCAGAAATAAACAAATTATGTCAAAATTAAACTTAGTACAAATCGTACCTCTAATATATGATTAAAAAATGTTCGAAATCGGTCCTCTGAGAGAGCTCCTCTGCTCTGGGCTACATATGACATTTCCTCACTTCCGGCTAAATTTATGGCATATATACCGGACAATAAGTGAAATATCTCAATAAAAATATTTTTATTTGTTGAATGTGCGATACATTACTATATCCAATTAAGTTATTTTGGTTGATCTTACCTATATATATATTTGTTAATACGTGAGATATCTTAGTATTATTGGGAAGAGTAATTTATTTAGCAAAGTGTGGTTTATTAACAAGCAATAATGAAATAGGTCCATAGAGGCGATCGAAAACTCGAATTAAACGTTACATTAGTAGTAGCATATCTGAAGACCTTCTAATTTTCGAAAAATATCGATTTATTTCTCAACCAAGTCTCTTTTTAGATCGATACGCTTGATCCAGCAATGCTCTAACTCATTTAAGCTGTTTGAAAAATACTATCACTGGAGGTCATTCGACTCAAATCTTTATTCGGCGAGTGAATTTTTCTAGTTTGGAAACAAAGAGAAGTCGCATTGAGAAAATCTGGTAAATACGGTGTATGGGGCAGAAGTGCGAGTCTTCATTCGACCAAATTGGCAGTGGCAACGTCGGAAGTGTGAGCCGATCAGTGGAGACGTTTTTTCTGCAATTTGAGCCCTGTAACCGTTTTGGCCTTATCCAAGTAGTCGATGTAGATCACACCTTTTGAATCCGGAAAACAGTGGCCATACGCTTTCCGAGCAATAGGACAGTCTTCGCCTTCTTCGGAGCACGTTCGCCGACTGAAGTCTACTGTTTCGCTTGTTCCGTGGTCTCTGATGTGTGACGGTCACGAAACGGTGCAAAAATTTTTCGAATTACACTTAAACAGTGTCAAACACTGCTGTGAAGTGCACTTATTATTTGGAGATAGCAAACGCGGCACTCATCGCGCCGTCACCGTTCGAAGCACCTGACGCCTGATTCACAAGAATCGAATCAGCGATTTTGCTCTTTTCCATTTTCTAAACTTCGCGGATATGCCAACTTTCACAGGCGGTCAAACAAAACACCCTTGACTATCTCGATTAGTTTTGAGTGTTACAACCGTTAGGTGTACTCTGTGCAACATGCAATGAAAGTACAAATATATATAAGAACAAATAAAATGTTAATCATAAATTGCAATCATTTTCTAAGTTTATTGATAATACTATGATGAATATTTACTTTTAGCAATTGTCAATTATTTTATGTCAAAATGTCAGCAGAAATAGTAACAGTATATTCATAGATTGATTAAATTGAAATCAGACGGACGAGTTAGTAATATTATTTTTAGAGTACCTAGGAAGGGAAAACGGCATATTTCCTTTGCACGTGTCTACATATTCAAAGGAAAAGAAATCATAGAAAGAAACATTTCACATGTTTTTACATAGGACTCATGCATTATTTCTGAATTCAATCCATTTACCTCACAGAGTTCAATGAAATATTTCCATTTTATTCACATTTCACATTTCGGTAGTATACGTGGTGTGTTCAAAAAATAACCAGAGTTTTCGTTTTTTGAAAAAAATGTTTATTCATTCGTCTACATTATTGTTGTCGCCTTCAAAATAGTCTCCATTTGATATTATGCACTTATGCCAGCGCTTCTTCCAATCGTCGAAACACTTCTCAAACTCGATTTTTGGAATACCCTTTAGCTCTTTCAGCAATGCGCTTTCAATGTCATCTATACTTGTAAAACGATGACCCTTTAAGATATTCTTTAGTTTTGGAAATAGGAAAAAGTCACATGGAGCCATGTCTGGCGAATATGGAGGCTGGTGCATTGTTACAATATTGTTTTTGACCAGGAATTCACGAACAAGCAACGAAGAGTGAGCAAAAGCCATGAATTATTTGTCCACAAATCCGGATGTTTTTTTGTTCTCTTTATAATGCTTCATGCAAACGGCGTTGAACTTGTAGGTAGTACTCCTTGTTGAGGGTTTGACCTTGAGGCAAGAATTGATGATGCACTATGTCATTAAAGTCGAAGAACATTCCGATTCTTTTTTGAACACACCTCGTACATACACGCTGATAAATACATTCATAATTTTTTATAACAATGACAAGCAATTTCGCTACAAGTATTATATCACGTAATTTATTTTTAGATTTTCATAAATTTCGTGAAAACAAATGAAGACATTTAATACTCTTTGGCTTTGGATGGTGATAAGCTCAGTAGCTGCTGTCGATATGTCATTTGAATTAAAATAAGTCACAAATCTACTAATCTACTATAATCTATTGAATACGTATGTATATTTATATGTAATATGCATATGCATAAATTTATAAAATTTTTCCGATTTGGCGGATATAATGGGTGTTATTTCAGATATCAATTCCTTATGTTCGATTTTATTTTTCAGCAATGGACGAAATAGATTGGATCCAAATAGGTCTCAGTCTTGAAAATATCATTCCACCGCCCATTCTTTTGAGGTCTAATGACAAAAGAAAAATATCTCTGAGGTTCAGATGCAGAGAATACGACGGAAACGGAAGCAATTCAAACCCAATTTCATTTAATTTTGCCATCATTTTCATTAATTTGTGACACAAAATTGTGAGCTCGCACGTCATCCACTTTCGAGAGATCTTCCGCAAATCCAAATTTTTATAAACTATTTTGTGGTGTTTTGATGTTTTCGCTCGTTATAGCCTCTTCTGGATGTCCACTGGGTTCAACGTCTTCGGTGCTAATATGACCTGTATGGAATTTAGCAAACCACTTACACATCGTTGCTTCGCCTAAGGTTATGATTCAAATAGGCACTTTGATACCAACAGCCGTGTAGTTTTACCAAATCAATAATAAGTCGATTTCCTGCAACCCATTTTGACTCTTATGAAATCTGATTTGTAATCTGTCTATATATCAGTCCTAAACGAACTTTGCTTTACTTGTTCAATTTCACATTGAAATAATGAATGAACTTGAAATTTTAACCTTACGAATAAAATATGTTTCTTCTATTCGACATGTTCCTGCTCGATATACTTGTACTCTGCGCTCTTGTCAAAAAATTCGCATGTGAAAACCACACAAAGTTATCCAGTTGAGCACAATACAAGAGGATATTGCATTCCTCTTTAAAGTCGTATAACTGCTAGCTATTCTATGTCAGTCTATTTATTTATACCAGTTGTTTGGTCGATTACTCACTCAATCGTATCAGCGTTTTTCGTGTCAGCCATCTCAATCAAACTTATGAGGGTGTCTTCCATATGAAACCATAGTATTTTTCATATACTGCCGATCTCTTACTACATTCTTATTTATACACAATGTATCTATATAAACATATTTGAAAATCTCCATATCGAAAATTCAATCACCAACCACACTTTTCTAAATTCAATTCCTTTTCTTTCTATTATCACTAATTTCTTACAAGTTTCAAACAAAAAATTAACAAATTTAATCAAATTCACACCAATTATGTTTTACTGCGTTGCCTTCATCGTTGCTGCCCACTTGAGAAATTCCAAATTTTATGACCCCACTTGTCTACAAGTTCACCGTTAACTAAATTAGACAGATTTCCATCTCTTCCACAAAATGTAAACATTATACTTCCTGAAATTCCATGCTCATTGCAATAGTATATTACCCATATGTGTTATGTTAGCATGTGCAAATGTATGCATACTCGTATTCTCGGTGCACATATACTAATGTGATTGAGATGGACGAAGAGCATTAGAGATGAGCATGTTATTATCAACATTTTTTTGGTGTAATTGGATAGGACATATTTAGATACTTTTATATAATTCACTATTATTATTATATAATTTACATACTAAACTATTCTAATTAAATTACTTAAAAAAATTAACTTTGTTTGAACAATTACCTATGTTTAGAGTGAAGCAATACAAATAGAAGTCGAACGTGGATGAAAAGAATGTACTTGTTGTTATGTATTTCAAAATGTTGGAGAATTTTGGACGGTGTTGCACAGAGAAATAAAGTTTCTTTATATATTTGTGTTTTATATATTTTCAATGTTGATCCACTTCACATATTTTTACATACTAGGCTAGGTTAGACTGGATATTGACGCTGAAATACCCGGTCAAATTTTTAGCCCCACTTTCTGGATATTCTTTAGCAATGACCAGTTAAAAGCCCTATAGTTAAGGCAAGAGGAACTTTGCTCAGAGCAAGTAGTGCACTGATAATGACAATATCGATAATTATAAAATAAAGTAATCGATAACAAGGTTGTCGATAAATATGAAGTAAAATAATCGATAATACAAATAACGAAAACTATGAAGCTAGATTAGCATAAACATGTTGCGCATTTGTGAGTACATATGTATAAAAATAATTTCGTTTACTTAAAAATATAACAACATAACCATAGTAATGAGCAAAAGAAAGTAAAAGAAAATGTATATGTACTCGTAATTCATGTTGCTGGGCACACTGTTACAATGTTGGAAAAAGAGCAAACATTTGAATTGATGTTGATAAGCCCATTGAGTTAATCGACCGGCTTAGTTTATATTATTTAAGCACGTTGAAAATTGGCGGCATTACTAGCCGGTTTCAATTAATAGAATTAGTACTAAATAAACAACAACTACATCAAATTCTTTGAGAAGTGTGATTTAGCGACAATATGTGTATATATATATATATATATATATATGTATATATTTTGGGAAACAATGATTTTAGTAATTTATAATTCAGAATTAAATAGCAAGACTGATAGTTAAAGATCAGCAAGGGAGACATAAATCTGGGTCTGAAAAGTAAAACAAGTATAAATGATTCTCTAAGAGAATAGCAGATAAGTCTAAGTAATGAATATGGACCCAAAATATCGAAAATTTCTCCAAGACCTTGACTCTTACCGTTGTAATCCATTCAAAATTAGCTGAATCAAACACACATTGGGATTACTTATCGATTATAATATCAAATGGCCGAGAATAACTCGAAATAATATCGATAATTATAACGATCGGACTAAATTTTGACACAATTTTTACAATTTGGCAAACAGTTTTATGTTGTCAAATTCGGATAATTGTCTATCGATATACAACTATGAAATATCGATAATCGGAAGCAAAACTTGCATACATACATTTAATATAGTTTTAAAAGCGGCAATAGTGAAATGGAACAATGCCTTGGAACTGCGTTTTGAAAAATATTGAAACAAAATTGGGAGGTGCATGGTCATGAGCCAACACTTTTTAGTTTGATTTATTGATGTCATAATGTTGGCTAATGGGTTCCTTAAAATGAAATCACTCTCTTTCAAGACTGAGTGAAACTGATTTTCTCATGTCTATCCAATGGCAACTTCTTTCCTTTTTTCCAGAAATGGTTACAATGGGCCCAGATCTTACCCTAAACCGAACCGATCTGTATATATCGACCCAATATAATACGGATACGAACGTACGTAAGCGGAACGAATTGATATCCACCAAGGATTGTTAATAAAACAGTTTGAGTAAAGTTTGCCGCTAGAACAAATAATAATATTTATGCTTGCTTACTCTACAACTATTTTTATGACAATAACAAGTGCACCTTAGTGAAACAAAGTTAACATGTTGCACTTAGAATAATACACTATATTCTATTACCACAAATGGGTACAATTGATCCTTAACTTCGCCTAACACCCAATTGAGAAAATACTTAATTATAAATTTCAACGAAACTCTTTATAGACTTCCCACGGATTTAATATCAATTGGAGAGTGTAGTTAGTGAAAACTTGAAGCAAACAATAAGACAACTCAGAAACAAGTACGAAAGTGCTATGTTCGGGTGTAACCGAACATTTTATACTCTCGCAATGTGATGATGTGAATGTGTGTGAGGACCAGAAGCGGGGAAATTTTTTCAGGTGCTGGCATAACTTTATATTAAAAAATGTTGCGGAAGGATTCAACATTCATAATTCGACGAAGTTGTCAATGGATTACAATCATATTTGGTATCTTATTAACTTATTTACAAGTCATAGACTCATGTACTTTCATTGCTATATTTTGCTTCGTGTCAGAGATATTTATATTAAAATCCATCAAGTTAATTCAAAACTGATATATGCGATATAAACTCAACCAAAGTGGTTTAATGAATTTATTAGAAAAATGAGTAAAAAGTCAACCAGAGAAAAGGAAATCATAACATTAGGAATAAGGGGCTTAGACCATGGTCTAGACCGATTTCTTTCATATTTTGTGCGAATTCACATTGTGTTTAAAAAAAAATATCCACTTAATTTCATTAAAATATCACACATATTGACCAACATAAACGGTTTAAAGTCAGGTGGAAAGTCGGGAATTCTTATATCGGGCATTTTCGGGATAGAGGAAGATCTGCACTGATCACATTCAAGTATATTAGGGAACATGTTTTCACCTAATTTTGTGAATGTAACACATACACTGACCGACATATTCCGCATAAAGTCTGCTAGAATAACGAAAGTCTTTATACGTAGCATATGGGAGCTGGGATAATTAGTTAACCGATTTCACACATTTTCGGCAGTAAACTATGGTATATCCGATATTACACGTTCACTTAATTTTGCTAAAATATCTTACATATTGACCGAAATATATGGTATAAAGTCTACCCGGAGGTTGAAAATCCTTGTATTAGGTACATAGGGGCTAGGAGAAGTGCTTCCCCGATTTTAACCTTTTTTGATACCAGAGGATTATCATGGAAAGATAATACTCCAATTTCACTATGATATCTTACATATTTACCGTTATATATGGTATAAAGTACACCGGAACTTCGAAAATCAGTCTAATAGGTATATGGGGCTAGGGGAAGTATTTACCAGATTTTCACAATTTTTCATACCACAGTACACAGATTTACCGATATTTTCGGTAAAAAGTCAGATAGAGGTACTGGGGTCCATTTATTGGGTATCTGGGGGCTTGAAAAGTTATAATCCGATTTCAACTATTTTTACGCATGCGATGGCATAGCTTGAACGTACTATTCGTGGAAAGCTTTGTTCCAACATCTTAATTGATGTTCGTTTCATCTACCTTAAAGTGAAAGTATCAGATGAAACTTAAATTATGTTATATGAGAAGTAGGCGTGGTTTTCATCCGATTTCGTTCATTTTCGCTACGTCATATAAGAATGAAAATATAATGTCATGTACCAAATGTTGTTGAAATCGGTTAAGGCGTTCTTGAGGTATGGGATTTCTCTTAAAGGTGGGCGGTGTCACGCCTATCACCAAAACTTTACACAGATTTCTATGTACCCTTCTGTATCATATTTGCTGCAAGATTTAATGTTTCTGACGTGTCCCTTCAACGAGTTAACGCACTTTTAGTAGTTTTCAACAAAACTTTTGTATGGGAGGTGGGCTTGGTTATTATCCGATTTCACTCATTTTCTCAGTATATAAAGAGGTGCTAGAAGAACTTACTTGGAGCAAGTTAGATTGATATAGCTTTAACGGTTTCCGTGATATATATATTAAGTCTATTAGGGGGCGGGGCCATGCCCACTTTTACAAAACTTTTTGCCCCGTTTTACTTACACAGATGCCCTGCCCTACTAGGATTCTCTATACCAAATAACACGTTTATATCTTAATTCACAGCAAAATATCTTAATTTTTATTCAAGTTATCGCTTCCACGGACGGACGGACAGACGAACACACAGTCACTCGGATTTCAACTCGTCTTTTCATCCTGATCATTTATATATATATATGTCTATATCTAACTCGATTAGTTCTAGGTGTTACAAACAACCGTTAGGTGAACAAAACTAATATGCTCTGTACCAACATGTTGCGAGAGTATAAAAACTATTATAAACAACTATTGCAATCTGTTTGTCAGAGATTATTGTAAATATTTGTTTTAAGTTATGCGGTTTTAAAGATTTATTCTCTATTTAGAAAATTCAAATATCTAGTTTTCTTGTTTGAAATACAAAGCTTTTAATATAATAAATCTTTCATAAATTGAATGCAAGAGCAACCACTTTACTTTTACTCTCAAACTCTTACAAACTTAAAAGTAAACAAAACCACAATCACATAGAAAACTTGTGCGCAGTCTTCTCCAATGACCGTTATATCCCAGCACGAGTACCCATAAGTGAAGTTCCAATTTTTATTGCGCTGCTTAGAAGACGGTCCATCAGCCCATTTGCGAGGTGTTAATTTAATAAAGTCTCTTTAGTAGGCGTTGGAATGGACAGTTGCAGTGACAACGAGGCAGCAACAACTCAATGGAGATTGACACAGAATATAGTAATAATATATACAGACATACTTACCTCGGTAGCACTTATGGAATAATAGTAAACAAACTTAGACTGTCTCTATCACAATTCCAATCCATTGAAGTTCTGCACAATGACTTTATGTAATTAAGCTTAATAGTTATGTTAAGTAAGAAGTTGTCTTAGCAGATGCCTTATTTCGAGCGCCAACTACATTTGATTATATATTTACTTTGTCGGTCATTTAACCGGGATTTTTTTGCATGTACGTCTCCACTTCTTCAGTTCATTAGTTAAGATTATCTTCTTTATTACTTAACATGCACTTACTAATGACCTTTTTAAGCGCTTACTTGCACGTAATGCGTATTTATGCTGCTTCAAGCAAGCCGAATAATTCTGTATGTCAAAGTGCATTAAACTTGAAGTCAAAAGATGAATGTGTGTTTAAAGTAAGTTAAAGTTCAGAGAAAAACTAGGAACTGATAAATATTCCTACAGAGTTGGCTCTGTACCCCCCGATTTTTGAAATATTTGAGAGAGTTGAGTTCTTTGATTGATTTAATAAACAAATTTAAAAATCATGAGTATAAAGTAAATAGATACATTGCTCCAAATTCGGGTTCTTACGCCGCATACTGCTTCAATCATTTAGACATGGCTTTCCTACAGCTCGTTTTTGATTACCCATAATCATTGAGTGGAATAGTTAGAGATATGGATGTCGTTATCATTCGGCAAAGCTTTAGATATGCCATTAGATATTTAGATTTGTCCAAAAGAGGCTGATACGGACGATGATTTTTTATGCTGATAAAAGGGAGTCGATCGCGGTAGATAAGAAGTAGAAACATGTTAGACTTATCTTTCATGGATAATTGGACATGTCAAAATATCGTGCAAAATGTGAAATCCGCGAGCTCATAAACGATCAAAAATAGCAACAATGCATGAGAAACGAACAAAAGAAACTATCCTCATTGGAGGTATCCAAACGTAGTAAACTCGAATCTGTGAGTCGATATATGAGAATGAATGTAATATGGCTTCTTCATTTCACTCTGGAGTGCGTATGGAGTAATTTTCATCGGCTATTTTGAAAAAAGAAACACTATCAACAGAATCTATTATATAGCGTTATTGGAACGCTTGAAAAACGTAATTTCGGAAAAATTACCCTATTTGAGGAATAATGTTTCTTCGAAATAATGTGCATTGTCTCAAGCCAAATAAAACGTTGACAAAATTATTTGCATTCGGCTTCGAATTGTTTCGGCATCCACCGAATTTCCCTGATAAAGACTAGAACATAAATACCTTATTTTATAAAGTCAATAGTTTGCCGAGTTGTAAACTGATCATATTAGAACAAAACAAGAAAACATTGTACAAAAAGGGTATTACAGGGAAGTACTTGCTGTGTTCAAAAAATAACGGGAATGTTCTTCGACTTTAATGACATAGTGCATCATGAATTCTTTTGCCTCGCGGTCAGACGGTCAATAAGGAGTACTACCTACAAATTCAACGCCGTTCGCATGAAGCATTATAAAGAGAACAAAAAAACATCCGGATTTGTGGACAAATAATTCATGGCTTTTGCTCACTCTTCGTTGCTTGTTGCTTGAATTCTTGGTCAAAAACAATACTGCAACATTGCCCCAGCCTCCATATTCGACAGACATGGCTTCGTGTGACTTTTTCCTATTTCCAAAAATAAAGAGTATCTTAAAGTGTCATCGTTTTACAAGTATAGATGACATTGAAAGCGCATTGCTGAAAGAGTTAAAGGGTATCTCAAAAATCGAGTTTGAGAAGTGATTCAACGATTGGAAGAAGCGCTGGCATAAGTGCATAATATCAAATGGAGACTATTTTGAAGGCGACAACAATAATGTAGACGGATGAATAAACATTTTTTTCAAAAAACGAAAACTCTGGTTATTTTTTGAACGCACCACATATACCACATACCACCGGATATAGTTAATTTAGATATATAATATAATTTAGAAACCAAAAAATTAGATCCCGGCCAAATTTTTATCAAAAGTAAGTGTTTTTAATAGGTTTCGGAAGTTACGTCAGTTTTGGCAACATGTTACTAATGAAAAATTAGGAATGCCCGAAGATGTTCCTTACGTACCGTACATTTTCACATTTTTCATGAACTAAGCATGTGTACGAAATTTTTTTAATGAGCTGAATTTATTACTGCCCAAGCGCTTAGTACTCATAAGGTACGTGCTGGAGTATTTATGTCCGTACATTTATGTTACGAAATTATCATAAAATTCAATTTAAATCAGTAAATAGCTTTATTTGTGTGTATATATGTACTTTTATGGATTAATATGCTTCTGAGTGAGATGTTAGTACATGTATGTATGTATATAGTCAGTAGATTGACGATTTCAGGATCATTCAATTATATTTCGTTTATTTTTGTCGCTGTCGACGATGCTAATTTTGATTTGTGTATTATCTTTGTCGAGCAGCTGGTGCTTTTGTGCTCTTCTTGATTCCTTATCTACTTTGTTATTTTGTCAAGTGCGCATCAAAGTTCAAGACAGTACGAATTGGGCGCTTTTAAGATTTGCACAATTTTCCGCTGATTACAACAATTCTTACATATTTTCATATAGCTTTCCGAACTATGTTTTAATTTAACTAATTTCCGAAAGACCCACATATGCATGATTTATGAATATATTATTCAGATTGGTAAATACGCGTTCGCATATAAAGTATTTTGTTTTTTTTGTCGAGTTAAGATAAAAATTTTGAACGGCCTAGATAACAGTAATTTTGATTTCTGAGTGAAAGAAATTTCTTATAACCTCAAAATGAGGGTTACACAACAGTAATGCAGTATCATAGATGCAAGTATATTGAACTATTTTTCTTAACAACCACAGATATTTCGTCTTACTTTTAATATCAAGCTCATCAACATAAGTCAGCCGGTGGTAATTTTATACTATATACAATTTATATGGAAAAATATGTTCATAAACATTAATTCAGAGAAATTGCACGACACAACTTTACTTGGTGTAAAGCTACTCATAGTTGTTCTTCTCTAGGATATAAAAACAGAAAGCTATTTCAAAATTGACAAATAGACGATGAGTGCCGAATACCTTTACCTCTCATTTCTATTATAACATATAGCTCATTAGTAGTGAGTATAAGTTTAACAGTAGATTTTCCAGACCTAAAAAACCGAAATAGTTCAATCCACTTGTTAGTGAAAGGTTTGAGTCCTTTATCAACATGCTTGATATAAACTTATCTGTCCTGTTAAGCTGATTGAATACTAAACAAACGGTGCAGATTATGAAATCATGTTTTTTTTTTATTGTGCAATACAGATTTATGTTTTAAACGACAAGCACAGTTTCATTCGACCATATTCTGCTTAATATAGCTTCAAAGCTATATAGCTTCCTTGTCGACCTATTTGATTAGTCGTTCCCAATTCCGACTAAATTCTAAAAACAAAATCTTTCTAAATAGCGATCGCCCCAATAAACAGAGCAAATATCAGTGCCTTAAAAGAAACTCTCATTATATTCATTCCTTCGCTCAGAGTAGGACTAACACTTTCAGGTCTCATTTGCCGGTTAAACACCAGAAATGTTAGGAGGAGCCGTATCAGCATTCAGCAGAGATGTAGGCGCCAAATATCGAGATATATAGTATATATGAATATATGAATATATGGAAACGCTAATCGGTCAATATTTTTTGTTGGTAGAATTAGAGCAATTGGGTTCCGATAATAGTTGTATAAATATACACATTTTATAAGGTTATTTGAAGCCTTACTAAAATTTTGTTGATTTTGCTCCTACGAGAAAGTAATAAAGAGACTTCTAAAAATTTCCAAAGAGAAAGTAATAAAGAGATCTTCCTAAGTATTCGAAGTGATTAAACAATTAAAAAGTAGAATTTGAGAATTGGCGCTTACGGTTGTTGTGAATCATTGGTATTAAAGCTCTCTGTTTGCAGGCAACAAGAAATTGAAACCATAAGCAGAGCGGTAAAAAACAAGTGTGTGCATTAGGGTGTGTAATTTTTAGGCAACTTTCTTTTCTCTTCAAAAAAAACAGGCCAAAAACTTTCAAGAAGAAAAAAAGAAGCTTCTTAAATTTTTTGCTCTTAATAATAATTTTAAGGGATGCCTGTTTCCAACTTCCATTTAAATGACATGGAAAAATTTTTTTTGCAACTTGGCATTTTTGCATTATAGAAATGAATTGAAAAATTATTCCGCCAGGCAACTGAACGCTGCGAAAAAGCTCTGAGGAATTTTTTTATAAAAATAATAAAATAAAAAAAATTGGAAACAGGAACCTCTTAATATTAACAATAAGTGCTAAAATTTTAAGACACTACTTTTTTTACTTTCTTGACAGTTTTTAGCCTAGTTTTTAGTTGAAAAAAAATAAAAAAATTTACCTAAAAATTACACACCCTAATGCCCATAGTATGTTTCTTACGCTCTACTTGTCTACTTGGAAATCAGCGTAAATTCCAAGAATAAAATCGTTTTCATGCACTCATTGTTTCACATTATTTATTATTATTTTACTCAATATGAAAACTGTACATATTTACGCAGATTCATTAGCATACGTGGTGATTAATCAAATCTTTATGCCTGAACACCAACAACAAGTCGATAGCACAAGCAATAAAACGTGTCCCCCAAGAAAGTCAAAACCCAATGCACCCAATGAATCCAACACACGCGCGGCGTCGCAACCGCTGATGAATAATCATCGACCGCAAAAGGCAAAAGGGCTCGGCGCTCGATAATGAACCGTTTTACCCATATGCTGTATCGCCTTTCTCAGTTCCTAGCAAAACCAATTTCGATGACATTGTTTACGATCTTATTATGTGTATTTCCATTGCCGGGTGAGTTCTTTATTTCAATATTTGCTTTTGTCTTTCTTAGGTGTTTACTGGATTGTTTCTTTGTTCTCCGCTTTAGACGGGAAATGCGTTCTTACTGAGTGTTAAACAATTTAACATCTCGCTAAGGAGCTCTTTAGGATGGAGGATGAGTAACTTCAAGATGACACCTGACATTTTTGCGTCGGATAGCGGTATTTTGAGTACTTTGGTTGCTTATCTATGCGGAAATGGAGAAAAAAGGAATATGTAAGCAAACCGTTAATCGTAAAGAAATTAAAACAAACGACATTGGAGGTGCATTTTTAGGTATTTACCGGGTTTTATCTTATTTCAACATATAAACATATTTTATATCAAATAAATATTATGACTTTAATAATAAATATTTTTTATTGATGCCCATATTTTCCGAATCCCTTCTCTTAAAGCAATGTAATAAGGTATTATCGCCGATGTCTTTTGATCGAAAAGTAGACTCATTTCATAGGGTTGGGTTAGGGGTTCATTGGATGAAGGCAATCATAACGGTATTAGATATAGGCAATTTGCAGTTTAATCCGCTTCAATTTCCAGAACACAATAGTGTAAGAATTAGTAATATCTTTTAAGCCAATTCAAACCATTTATCTGCCAATATACTATTTTGAATCCTGTAATAATAATATAATATTAACCAATGTTTTGAATAGTATAAAGTGTCTTCATATAGATCTTTCTGGTATGTGTGATACTTATTAATGCTTAAATAATGGCGTTATGTTGCAGATGTTTCCTCGTGATGCTCCCGGAAGATGACTTTGTTCCATGCAGTTGAATATTCATTACTGGGAGCATGCAGACTGCGGTGTGCGATATTAAAAAGGATTGTCTAATGAGTCTTAATCTTCTTCATCCGTGTACAGCACTTAATTCATGATTATATTTCTGAAACAACAGGTACTTAAGTGGTAGCTAGTGATTTTATGATTGTTGCAGTTTTGTACTATACTCTGAGTATAATCGCTTTCCTACATATAGTCGAAGAAGTTCAGGGTATCAAATCTAATATTAAATTGCAATGGCTGGATAATCGTTTATATTAAGATCACTTTACAAACAAAAGTTCATACGCCCAATATTTTATTGGAAACTTTTTCAAACCACGAATATTCTTTAAGTGTGGAGTTGACGAATGGAAGGTGAGAACTCTTGAAACAATAGTAACATGTTCCATTTCTTCACTACGGAATTTCTATAATTTTCATCGACTGTCTTAAAAAAGGAAAAACAAGACAACACCGGATATTATATAGCATTAGCATAGCATATTATTATTATATAGAAACCGATAGCGAAAATGCATGAAATGGGCTTCAAATTGCTTCCTCATTCATTGTATTCTTCGAAACGGGCCCCCAATGACATTTCCCTATACTCAGACCTTAGGATGCCGATTATTTCTTCTATATCTTGAGACAAAAACAAAAATTATATCACAAGGTCGGATGGGGCGTATCGCCTCTGATGGCAAGTATCTATTTGCTGAAAAAGCTTTCTTTGTAATTATACGAACTTTTCAGCCAGCCTTATACTCTCTTGTCTTGAACACAAAAATTTCATATGGTTTAATGTTATCCGACCAAATTCTCACCCTTAAGAGAATGATGTTGTTTTTAGCGTTTTTCTCAAGGTCGCAAAGCAAAAATGTGGGTAAATGTTTAATAATATAATATATAATAAATCAAGCATTAATGTATGACAATTAATAACACAACTATAAAATCGAGCTTGCTAAGCAAACTCTCTCACGGATTTTACCACCCAAAATTCACTTCACTCACACTGAACGTCGACGACAAATCATGGTTCACGTGCAGCGACCGTCTGATAATCGAAGCAGGTGCGTTAGAGAGTGTGCCATGCATTTTGAATTTGATTGATTGTTTTCACGTTTCTGCAGGTTTTTCAGAAGTTTTCGACAAGTTATTGAGCACAAATATGTCGAAAACTTGAACTTGAGCGCGCATATTTACGCTCTTACACTCATTGCAATGGCATGTGTGCACTCAGTGGTTCGAGCAAATGCTAAAAATATTTCAATTCAAATATTTCTAACTACATGCAATAAGTGCAAAGTGTTGCCAGAAAATTTGGGTCGGTTTTTTTGAGCACTACTATTTGCGGTCCCACTTATTAGTACTATGCATACGTACTACCGTTTTTGAGCTAGTTATTTGAGCATGTCGCACGCTCATCACTCATTCCCAACGACCGACTGACCCAAAGTGGGATACGTCATTTCAATTCTGTTTTAGTTTAGTTCAGTTCAGTTAGACGGTCATTTATTGCGAGTATATGCCACCGGCGCAGGTTTAGTACGGTGCGGTTCCGTTTGCATTTTCGACGTTGGATCGTTCAGTTCCATGCGTTACTTACGTTGTGTTGCAGTGTTGCGCGAGTCGAATTCGACAGCTTCGAATTTTCGTGCTTTCGGCTTTTCGCATTTGAAATTTCAATTTTTTCGCTGCTGCTCCACGCGCATTTTCAAGTTTTCAACGCAACGAAAGTGCAAATGCCTATCTAGCTGTCTAACTGCATGCGCATACGCACATACAACAATATTCATACCTGTTGTGAACTATATGCAGCAAGTAAAAGTAGCGCTTTATTGAAATTTCCGCTGCGTCAAGTCGTCTCGCTGGTGTGTCGGTTGCGCGCGCGTCCGCTAATTTCGTTAGTCAGTGATTTAGTTAATCGTCTGATCTGCCAGCGCAGTGCTAGCGATTGTGCAGTAGTGTGTCTACAACGGTATTTTAAAGCGGAGTCGAATATAAGTTTTTAATATATATATATATATATATTTATATTTATATATATAATACTTATAAATATATTTATCTATTGTAGTGTGCTTAACGATCCGCATACATCAAAGTGCTTACAAGTCATACACACACATACACAGAGACGCCTATATACATACATACATAATACATACACACAAGTGAATATTAAATAAGGCGCTGCCCTGCCTGAAGGCATACACCCCGGCGACATTTCAAATTGCTACAACAAAAGTGTTATCATTGTGTGAGTATCCAGCAAGATCGGCTAAACAATTTTTCTATAGTTGCATTTCTTATATGACGATAAGACATGCTATATAGTACATATGTAAATTTGTGTTATACTATATATTTACACTATAAATATGCATAATGTCTGTATGCTGTGATTTTGAAACTTATCATCTGTGTTGTTGCTTTCGCTTTTATCGCCACGTATATTGTTCTTATTGTTGTTATTGTTGTTATTGTGCGCGTTGCTGCTGTTGATGACGGCGATTATTCAATTGTCCCGAAACCAGAAGAGTTTTCTGCACTAATTGAACAACAAGGTATATTCTACATACAAACACACACACGCACACACACACATACTCACGCGCGCAAGCACTAGTATTGTAGCGCTTATTCGTACATATATATGCATGTGTGTGTGTGTTTGTGTGTTTGTGTGTGTAGCAGAGCGGCAGTAATTTGGGGTTGCTTGATCTGTCGCAGCCATCGGTCCGGCGCGCGATCACTTGGCTCGCAGTTAGTTAATCTACATATATTACATTTCTTACATTTCATAGAAGCACCGCGCGGCATCTAATGCGTGTGTAAATGCAACATTTTGTACTTGTATCCATAGATACATATGTACATATGTATGGCATGTGATAAATACAATAATAATCGCTGGTTGTATGTATGTATGTGTGTAGTTGTCGCCTAAATTGATATGTTTTTGTGCAGAAAGTGCGATGTTTCTAAGCACGAATGGGCAATAAAGCACTTATGATAATACAAAAACACAATCAAAATACATACATACACATATACAAACATACATGAAAGTAATGTGGGATCACTCGCTCGTTAGTTGCATAAAAGTGAAACTGTTTTCGTTGTTAAAAGATAAATAAATATATTGAAATAATTGAAAGGCTGTGGTGTGTGTCCGAATGTAATATGGGAATCGTGTTTTCTGAGTTATGGAAGTGTCGCACTTTTATTTCAAATAAAAAACAGAAAAATTAACGAATGGTTTAGGGAAAATTAAAAAAAAAAAATATTATCTTATCTCCGCCACTAAATATTGTCTAATGGTGTCAAAAACCATGACCCATTTGACAGCTTGAGTAGCGGATTTCTGTATATGATTCGGTCAGCAAAAGCTAGTCCCAATAAGGCAATGGTTTCTCGCGTTGAATGCCTTGTTGCAACAATATGCTGAAACACTTCAGCTATTGGACATTTGATATTGACTTGGGGAACAAAAAAAAGTCCAGTTTCATTTGTATACTCAAATCATGTTTATTACAATATATTTAACCTTGAATCGGTGGGGTTATTTTTCTATACTTTATACTAAAAATTTAAGAGGAAGGTATTCATTAACAAAATTATGCTTCAAGCTCTGGTCAAGTTGGAGGAATTGACATTTTAGTTCAACTTTTGAGAGTAAGTTAGGTCAAGCTGTAGCTATAGATAAAATTGCTTGATAACGTTTCCTACAAAAGGCATGCAAAGTTAGTTGGTATAAAAATATCCACTATACTATATAGCTGTATTTTTATTTCACCATTTCTAATTGCATATTAGTGCTATTTTCAAAATTTGTGTAGTGTATAATATAGTCCATAGTATTACTCAAAGTGTTGCCCATCTGGAGCTATAACATTTTTCCATCTTTCTGGCAATTTGTGCATTCCATCCTAAAAGAACTGTGCCGGATTGGCGACCAAAAATGAATCAAGCCAATTTTTGATACCCTTTTTTGATGAGAACCGTATTCCATGAGGGCGTTCTGCACCGACCGAAACAAATGGTAGTTAGAAGCGGCAAGGTTTGACTTATAAGGGGGGTGAGGCAAAACTTCCCAGCCGCTGTTCTCCTAATAGTTTTTAACCGATCTTGCCACATGAGGCCGAGCTTTGTCATGATGGAAAATTATTGCCTCGTGTCTGATGTCCTCAATTTGATGAGTTATTGTCGGTAGCGTTACCCATTAATGGTTTCATCCCGGTTTAGAAGCTCATAATACAGCGCGCCCTTCTGATTCCACCAAATACAGAGCATGACCTTGGCATCATGGATATTCAGCTTTGCCGTTAATTTAGCTGTTTGGCCAGGTTTCACATATGATTTTATATGTTTTTTCCCATTTAGGGTTGTAGTAATAAATCCATTTTTCATCACCAGTCATAATCCGATGCAAAAATGACTCTTTTTGTAGCGTTCAAGCAGCATTTCTGACATGCAAAATCATATCTCAATGTCTCTTGCCTTCAATTCATATGGCACTCAAGTTCCTTGCAAGTTAATTCCCCAAGATTCTGCAAAATCCAAAAAATTACCACTTTTAAAACATGCAAACCACTTTTGGTAAGTTCGCTCAGCTAGAGCATGTTCATCATAAACTTCCACCAAAATACGATAATTTTCGGCTAAGGTTTTCTTCATATTAAAGTAAGGAAGAAGAACTCCCCGCGAAAACGCTTTTTCAGGCACAAAGTTCGACATGTTTGAGTGAAAAAAATTGTTGTTGGTGACACTTCAAATGAATGATATATACTGCAAAAGACGTACAAGGACAGTAGCTTCCAACGCATGTTCGGAATATTCCGGAACAATAAAATAATAGTCAAGTTACGCATTTAAATTTTTCTTTTCTTACACGATACCTATTATTACAGTTTTTTAGGTTCGATCTGACAAGAGGTTCACATCTACGAAAAAAATTCGCGAAACAAATTCGTGTCGAACGAAACGAATCGTACAATAATCGGATTACGTTACCCTTAAAGAAATTGCAGCCATGCATAATTCATTATTACTAGTTGAAATATTTTGCACGTTTATTATAATAAAGAAAATAATGCATATAATTAAAAAATATTTCCATGAAGAAAACAATATTTTACGCTTTGAGAAAATTTATTTATTGAAAAATTTCTACTTAATTTCGCGTTCTTGTATGATTTCAAAATCTTTGAAATTATTTACTTACAAATTTAAAGCATATATATTATAACATATGTATAGTAAACTCTGTGACTCTAGTGTAAGATATATATTTAATCAGAACGGACCGGACTTTTGTCCCTTATTTTTATTTTATTTATTTACTTTTTAAATTTTAAATTAATTTTTTTGTTTTATGCCACAACAACAATAGCAACACCGAAGTCGCGGTGCGTCGAATTTGCTCTTTTACCAATTATTTAGAAATATATATATATATATAAATTTGCGAATATATCTTATATATATATATATATATATATATATCTTATATATATATATCTTATCTATATTATCTATCTTATATCTTATATATATATATATATATAAGAGGTAATTATTGCCTTAACAGCAAACAGTACACCAAATAACGGAAACTATCGCTTTTCATTTAATTAAAATCATGCACTTACCTAACTATATATATAAACTCCTACAAAAATATACATGCATGCATTTAGTTAGGTTAAATGCCAAGCGCCTATTTTCATACTAAATAGTCTTCAAAATTAACAAAATGCGCCAATGTCGCCATGTCGCCAATGTGACCATGAAATGACGAAAATACAAAATTTCCTAGTCAAAAAACGAGGAACAAGAAATAAAGAATAAGCCAAAAGCCGGTAAACATACAAACATATGTAAGCGAGAAAAAACCTAGTGTGGCAGAAAAAACACAAATATAAATCTGAAAGTAGTTTTCCGAATCAAAAGAATTACCACAGAGAAGCTGTAGCAGAGCGTCAACGAGTTTTTAAGACGAGATGAGGTGTGTGTAGTATATTTAGAGAGGATATATGTACAGGGTGACAGGTGAGAGCGGCTGCGCGTGAGAGCTGGCAAGATCAGCTACGCCACTACAAATATGTATGTAGGTTCAAGTAAATAAATATGCACTGCTCAATTAGGTTGAAGGTGGGTTAAGCTGTGATGTGCTGGGTTGGATGTGAAATAAAAAAAAAAAAAACGTTTAGTGAAACTTAATAATTGTAAACTTAAACTGGTAGATATAATTTAATTTCGACAAATTACAAAAACTTTCCACCTTATTGTGAGAGTAGACAGCAGTAATTTTTTTTAGCAGCACACAGCCAAGTTTTCACTAAATTTTAATAAAATATTAATAATATAATATATAATAATCTAATATAATATTTTAACTAAATATTTTCTTACAGCGATCGTCTTGGGACATGTTTTGTGAAACCCTCTAGCATATATGGCATATGAAAACTACTACTTTTCGACAACAATCCACAGTTCTAAATCTTACAGTAGCCCTTCTTTACTGTTATATTTGCCAAATATCAAAATTTTTCTCAAAAAGTAGTACATTTTTTCACTTTTTCACTGATGGTCCTTTGGTATTACTTGACGTAAATGATACTCACTCTTTAAATATAATTAATAAATTGTAATTGTTGTTTATTTAATGAATATTTCTATAAAACTTGTAGAATGTGGCAGTCATATCGCGAAATTAAATAAAAAATGGCCTCTTCATGCGTAGGTATTCTAAATTAGTGAAAAAACAGCTAATGAGTTAGATTTTCAAATATTGAAAGACACTCGCCTGCATGGCAAAAGTCTCATATCTGGCTTGCCTAAACAAAAAATAGTTGAGGCTGTAGTTATCACTTCAAATACAATAAACTCTGCTTCAAACACAAATGTCTGTAAACGCAAAAAAACGGAAAACAAATTTTTACACTTATTTTTTAAACCGTTAATTTCATGTAATACATAAAAAATTATACAAATAATTAATTTTTTGATTATAATTATAATTTATAATAGTAATTTTAATAATTTTTGATAGAAAAAGGTAACTTTTTTTTTTATTTGTGTGCTGAAAGCAGCCATATTGATAATGTAACATCAAAACCCTCACAAAACTTTGGAGAAAAGATCGGTAAAAAAATTAAAACTTAAACCTCAAATTTTCTTTTTCATAAGTCAAATTATGTAATATTTCTATTTAAACGTCTTTAGACATAGCTTATTTTTATCCATTAAACTTACACTGCATTTAATTTCTGTGTACTACTATAATTTTTTTTTATAAATATTAAGCAAAATAGCGATAATTTAATAATCACACACTTACTAGGTCTTTTTCTGCTCTGAAATGTTTTGCTATTGTTTTCTTTATATCCATTTTCTTTTCATACATTTATTCAGTTTTTTTTATTCAAAATGTGTCACGCTAAATATGGTCGATATTTGATAAAAATTTGCATAAAATATGCCGCACTTCTGTAAATTTCAATTGACTAACAACACAACAGCATCAATTGGTTGCAGTATGTAAAAAAACGTTTCAATTGTAACGCCACCAGCCCCACTCAAATTCAATTAGAGCTGCCCACCCAATCGGTGCGAAGAAGCGTCTAGAAAACGCTCAACTCAACGTCGCCATAGACCGACAATTTTTGCAAATTTAAATGAATTTTACTCAATGGCAAATTCGCCAATTTCGCAAACTGCGGCGCGCCTGACGACTGTGACTGCGCTGTCAACCGCAGGTGGAGGCAAACAGCGGCGCTGCTACTGCAGTCTCTATACGGTATAGCAGATCGGTTTTGAGCCAACGTCAGCTGCTTCGGCTGCTCGGTTGCTGCGCTGCGATGCGATCGTCTGCCTGGCACGGCTGTACACAAATACACAAATATGAATACATTCACATGTGTGCGCGTGTGTGTGTTATGTTGTTAGTCTGCTTATCTGCTTCTCTTCTTGCTGTCGCTTAGCTGGTCTCGAGTCGGTCCTCTTGACAGTGCCGCGTTGCCGCTGTTGGCCCGACTTCAACGCTCTATGCTGCCCCAATATGTGTGTGCACCAATTGGTGGTTGCTCGTTTGGTTGGCTTGTATTTTCTCGGCCGCATCACCAACTCCAAATTCAGTGCAATTTTGTACGCTTTGACGATCAGTCTGTTAAGTCGGGGAAAATAGCGTACTCAATTACGAAGCAAAATAGATTTTGCTTTTAGTTTCTAAAGTGAACGGGTGAACAAAACGAGCCAACCAGTGTGCCAAATCAACAACGCTCCAGTCGAAGTGGCGCAAGCATAGCAATAAAGAATTTTTTCGGAGCTTTTGCAAATATATTTTGTGGAATTTACAGTTTTCCTTAACAATTCGAACCAATTCAACAGTTTCAGTAAAGGAAAATAATTCAACGAAGTGTTTTTGTGCCGCTTTTGACAAGGAACAATGTTCTTGATACTGTTAACCTGACCCAAGCCAATAACTGCACTGTTCGGGAGTGTCAGTTGCAGTCGTAAAAGGATTTCGAAATAGAATTCTTATTTGGTGCGCTTCGTTAAACGGTGGAATCGTGTCTGAGGGAAACGAAAATTGTGCAATCGAAATTTTAATATTCGAACGAATAAGTGTAATTGTCCGGAAGTTTATAATAAATTAAATTATTTATCAAATAACAACAAGTTGAAAGAGTTAATTTTCATAAAAATTTACTACTAAAACTATAAAGGTGAGTTTGAAACAATAGTGCTTAAAATGCTTGTGGCAATGTAAAGGTTAATTCACATAATGAAGAAATTCAAATAGTTTTGTTTTTAATTACAATTCAAAAAGACTGTTTAACATATTTTCATAAAAAATATAATATAAAAATAATAAATATACATCTATTTTCATCTCTTCAATAAAAATTAAAAACGTAAAGTGATTAAATTATATTCATATAATTGTGGTCTAGCCGAAATATACATATAATTTAATATAATATAATTATTTTATTATTAAAACAATATAATTTCATTTAATTAAAACTTAAAAGCTATCAGTATGATAGACAAAATGAAAGCATCTAAAATGTGTAAAAATAATAAATATATTTAAATAAATAAGCAAAAAAAATTTTAACCCTTAATAAACGCTTTAAGAAATTAGGCTTTTAAAGAAAAATTTAATTGGCAGTATCGGAGAGCAAATGCCTACAGCAATTAAAATTTGTATATCGGCTTTATATTTATATTCTTTATTTTAATTTTATAATTATAAGATAACGTAATATCTCTTATCATTGAATTACTATTTTTTTTTACTAATTTTATTAGTTTTTAAATTCAATCGAAAAATTTTTATTTATTAAATTTTTGGAAATTTTTCTTAATTGGTCTAAAAATAGAACATTAAGAAACCTAAATAATTTTTATTTTCAATTTTCATGTTGGGATATAAAATTTAATGACTTTGAAAAAAATCGGTTTTTATATCTAATCTATTTTCTATTGAATATAACATCAACTCAACGATTATTTTCAATATATAGTTCAAAAGTGTGAAGCTATTTTTGTTTAAAATTTTATTAAATTAAGGTTTTCAAAACATGTCTGACCAACTCAATTGATTAATAAATGACAAAATTATTCAATCTTATATATCATAAAATACGGTGCACCCTGAATGCAATTATTTGTCACAAAAAGTTATTGAGGTTGATTCCATTTCAATGAGTAGCAACTTAGACATTTTTAATTCTATATAGTAATATAATTTTAATTCCAATACAAATTTTAGTTACATTGAAAATTTTAATTTTTTTATATTTGGTTTTTGAATCATGTTAAAAAAATTTTTCATTTTCTAATTCTTAAAATCGGTTTATATTTCATAAGTTTTTTTTTTGCTTTTCAAATGAAAAATAATAATTTTCCAATACGTTTAGTAAAATGAATTTTAATTTTAACTTGCATTTGCAGTTTTAGTTATGTAGTCGAAGTGTTTTAAAATCAAAAAAAAATCAGTTCAGGTATAAAAGTGTTAGGGGTATTTCACAATGAATTATTTTTTATTAAAAAGTTATAAGAAAATGTTGCGCAAATGTTTTTGAAAAGTTAAAACAAATTCATTAAAATTAAAATCTAACGCTTCAAATTAATTTTTTTGTTTTTATTTTTATATTTTGATTCGGAAAAATTTATTGTATTAAGCATTTGATCACTTGAAAAACATCTGATTTCTGTACGAAAAATAATAAAATATTTATATATTTAAGTGGGAATTTAAGAAGATTGATTTTCCTTTCTTCCCCAGTTAAATTTTTATAATTATATAAATTTAAATTTTTTCATATTATATTTTATAATTGTAACTTGTATATACTAGTAACACGAAAAATACTAACAAACAATTCAATTCTGATAATAAGTAGAAAGTAGAAAATTTTTAATTCAAATAAGCATCTTAATTTGAATAATTTATTTCTAATAAAATATTTTAATCCGAAATATATGCACCTAAAGCATCAAAAAAAAAAAATAGCTAAAATATTTTTTTATCTTTAAGATTAACAACGAAGTTTAAGTTGAAACCTAATATACAAAGATATAAAGTATAATAAGAATAAGGGGAATAGATAGTATTCAATACATTTGTATGTTAAATTCATGCATATTATTCCACAAAGTACACCATCACCATCAAAATCGATAAAAAAAATACAACTATAAAGAATAAACATTATGGAGCCGTTTTACTAAACCTTCCTAGAAGTAATACGAGCTAAAAGGAAAACTCACTTACCTGCTTCCTGCAGTCTTCACTTTTGTGCTGTGTTTTCCCGCTGCCCACCTGTTTGCTGCTCACCTACGCATGCGCAGTTGGACTATCAACAAAACGATTTCATACAATAACAGTATACGCACTCACACACACTCACACAAACATGCATTCTCACTCAGCAATGCATTCTTCACAACTGCAGTTGGTTGCAGCAGAGTGTATCAACCATGCCTGGCATTTATTGGAGTTTGCGCAGCAAGTGGTCTTCGCACTGCTCGTTGTTCTTGATTGTGAAAATTTCCCTTAATGACATTATTTACTTTATGGTCTTACTTGTCTGCTTGACGGCAGTGTGAAGTTCTTAGCTTGCTTGTTGGAGGATTTGTGGAACTGCGTCTATTTGAATTTTGATGCTTACGCTTTCGTAGCGGCTATCTTCGGCTGACTACCTGCGCTGATGATGTGAAAGATTATATGTACCTGTATGTATGTATGTATGTATGTGTGTATTATATAAATATTGTATGTGTGATGTTTGAGTCCTTCAGCATCTGCTGTGACTAATTGCGCGCTGCGCACTTTATACCAACAGATAGCAGCCAGTGATTTTACCCATAAATCCTACTTTTATTTGGTTTTCGAAGAAAAGCTGCTTTCGTTATAATACCCAACGTTTGCGGTATGAGTGTATGTATGTGTGTATGTGCATATATTTTGGAGAATTCTTGGTCTTAAATTATCAATTACCCTTTCCTTTGTATATCAAATAGCCTTTCAATGAAATCTTTTGCTCATTATTTTGTGGAATAATTCACATCTTTTAAATGCTATTCAAATTCAAAAAGGGCTGTACTAAATCCATTTATTGATTTGAGCATACGGAAACTGTTCGTAATAGAATAATTTGAAGGGATGTTAACTCGAAAGCATTAAAAAAAAAGTTTTAACAAATATTTTTTTCAAAAAAAAACAACAACAAACTGCAACAAAAACAAATTAATGAAAGCAGCAACAACAACAATAATAATAATTAAAGCAATAATAACAAAAACACACACACACACACACACACAGACATTTGACACAATTTAACTTATATTGCTTTCTATCATTTAAAAAGGTTTGTGTGAAAATTTTATAAAAAAAATTAGCTTTTAAAGTATTTTTTAAAAGGTGTGGTTCAAATTTATTTTATTTTTGACATATTTTACTACCATATTTTAAATTCAATAAAATCCATTTGCGTCTGTCATTTGACCTTTTTTTCGGATGTTTGGCTTTTGTTTTTGTCTAAATATTTCTTCTATTTTGTATTCGAATATTTTGTTATTCGTCGCATATTTGCTGCTATATGTATATAATATACATTAAATTTTATTAATTCGAAATTTTTAAGTATATACACAAATACATATGCATTTAACAGGGGTTTTTCCAATTATATAAAAAGAGAGAGAACCGCCGCAGTAGATAATATCACTAATATTGACAGCAGCAATGCAAAAAACTTTATATAAAAATTAAATTTGCTGACCCCGACATTGTCACACACGTAATATTCATGTAATTTAACACGTATTTATGTGGCTATGTGTGAATATTTAGTGCTATTGCAGTTGGAAGTAGGCGTTCTCAGATCCGTATGGGACCAGGATTTATTTCATATGTAGATATGTACGTACTTTTGTGTGTAAATTTATTTCTACTTAATTTTTTTATTTAGTTTCATTTTACGAAAAAGTTTATCGCAGGGAGCTCTACAACTTGCGACTAATTATAATGTAATGCACACATAAATATATTTTTCATTATCACGAGATTCTATAAATATTATATAATATATTTCATTTTATATTTTACAAGCACACAAAAAGCACATATGTAGTTAATATTACTCTCGCACGCAGAACATTTAATGATGCTAAATATCATGAATTAAACGTTCGAATATAAGTTGTAAGGTGTCTCTATTAAGTCATAGGACATTTGCTGACACTGCCTATGAACTTGCGTTTAAGTATTTTGTATTAACTATAAATGATCATAGCTTCTGAACTTTTTTTCATAAATCTCAAAAAATATCTAATTTCATAGTTGGTATTTTTTTGAAATAATTTTCAATTATCGTAATTTACTTTAACTAATTTTGAGCACATTGTCAAGGTAATGTTAAATATGTAATGGATTATCAAAATCTAAGAAGAATCTTGTATCTAAGTATACAAGAAATAAATTTATTAAACTTTTAAATAAATGGCAACGCTGCTCAAAAACACCTGCGATATATATTTTTCTCAAACGTTTAGTTTGATACGAAAATTTTTATAATTTTTTAAACACAAAATTCAAATGAATGGGAACGCTTCACTTTTTATATCCATTAGCATGTTCTGTGAAGGATATGTTTAGTTTGTGATAAATCAAATATCGTAATAAAGGTTGGCAATTTTCTCAAATATATTTTCTGCTGTAGACGTTGACCACTTTTTCTGTTTTATACACTACTGGTAGTGTCTTTTATTTTATCAATTGTTTTTACTTAAAATCTTCAAACAGGTGGCAACATTCTAACACTTATTTTTATTTTAAAGTATGAATAAAATACTGAATTTATATTAATTTAATTTATATTAATTATATTATATTAATTTATATACTGAACTAATATTAATATAATTGAAGAAAAATATGTATAACAGTTTTAAAACCCATGTAATACAGCAAAATTTCACTGAATTTTCAGCCTTAAAATTTACCGTCTCTATATTACTACCCAAAGGTACAAAGATATGATGTAACATGATATTTGTATGGCATTGAGTAGAAAAGTTGCGATTCACATAATTTCAAGTTTGAAGTCGAAAGTTAAATGCATTTTGATTCACTCCACGAAATTCCACGAAACAAAAAAGAGATAAAAAAATGTAAACACGTACAATTTTTCAAAATTATGCAGTAAAAATTGAAGGACAAGGCAAATAATTGAAATTTACTAAATATGGGTGCGAACATAACTGTCGATGTATGTATGTAATGCAATAAATGCAGGTATATACAGGGATTTCCCCAGTGAAAGTAAAATGAAGTAAACAGCATAAAAACGTTGTTGTAGTTTATTGGCGCTCATCTGCGTTGCTATCCATACAACAAGTAAGTTGCAGGAAAAAACTTGTTCCATGTGCGAAACACTTTTGGGATTTTAACTGGAAACATAACTATGACTCCTGTGTAGCATACTTTTCATGCAACAACAGTAAGCATGCAACTGCAATGAACCAAAGCGCGCTTATCACTCTCAAAATATTCATTATGCCATAGTACTCCTATGTAACCACGTAACCACAGCGTTAATAAAATTGCTGCAGCGGACTGCCATGAACCGCTTTGGTCAACAAGTCAACAATGATTATATAAAATTTAAATTGAGTAATGAAAAAGATAAACATTTTAAATACTTAATCGTTATTAGCAGCAAACAATTAAATATGCAGATGAAAAAACAGAAAAAAAAAAATCAAATAATTTTAATAAAAATCCAAATGAAGCCGAATTTTCGTGGCTTGAGTGGCGCGCAAACGCTAGCAAATAAACAGCAGCGAAGTTGCCAAAGCGATTAATACATGAAAAATGCGAGCACTAAGCACTGCAAACAGACACACACACAAACACAAACACGTACTATCCGGCTAAACCTAGAGATCGTAAAGCTAATGACACAAGCCAAACACAATTTTAAATACAATTGGAAGCTTTTAGTTATAAATGCACAAACTGCGTTGCTCTTATGAAAATATGACAAGACACAAGAAAATGAGAAAACGAGAAAACCAAAAAGCAGCCATTAACAGCATCGTTAACAGTGCCGGTAGTAGCGCCGTCAACGCAGGTTCGCTGCTTAAGTCTTTTGTTTGTCCAGGTTTTTACGCCACTAGATTGCAGTTCATGCGCTTCATGTTGATTACTTTTTGCAGATTTTACTAGTTTTTATGTGTGACAAAACATTTCATTTCAATATTTCACAAACGAATGACTTTGAAACACATGAAATTAATTTTAGAGCCGAAGTTCAAAATAATAAAACTTAGTTTAAGAAAATATAGCAATTTTGAGCTAATTCAATCAAACTTTTTGATTGAAAATAATTTTTTTGAATAATAAATATTCATTTATATAATATTTTAATAAATTATTTAAATTTATGCATTTAACAACTATTCCTTTATATTGAAGCAAATGTTTCTGTTAACGAATTTCCTCCGAAAATAAAACTAAATATCATAACTTTTTTTAAATATTTCTAATAATTGGAACCAATACCTAAAGCAAAATCGCATTTATTATTACACATAAGCATTGTTTAATAGCTGAGATGCCTATATAGAAACCCAGCTCAGAAAGCATAAATTTAACTATTGAATTTCTAAGCCATAGGGCTATGCACACACTATATCGATCCATTCTATCTAGAGATTAAAGAAGCTTCTGTACATAGCCAACGTCGCACAGTGCTGCGGATGCATATAAGCTGTCGTCAAAAATAAATATCGTCACCAAATAACTCGAAGTTCTAAGTTTTGCTTGTCTACTAAGTCTAAAATTTTTCTGATAATACTGAAAAAATTTTAAAAAAATATACAATGAATTAGTTCAATTTTTCTAAGTTTTACGGTTGACAACTCCAATTTTTTAAATTTCCACTAAAATTTTAGGCATATTTTACTTAGGTAAAAGTAAAGTTTCCGATATCAATTTTCCATTCGTTGAATTATAAGTGAAAAAATTTCCAACTTGGAATACAAGTAATTACGGTAACGATCGATGTGGGGGTTACCAATATACAAAATTTGCATTTTGTGTTATCATTTAAAGAAACAAGGTATCCAGTGAAGATTTTAGTGTTTCTTAAAACTATAATAGTTTTATATGTAATATAGATGATAATTTTTCTCACTTTCATACATTTTTCAAAGAAATATCCCTCCGTAGGTCAAGTAATACAAAATTTTTGTCGAATAGCAGTGTACATGGGCGGACGAAAATTAATATCTTTCTTTTCACAATAACATTTCTAGACTACTTAAAGGCACAAGTATGAATTACACGCATATTTACTTTCAAGTAAATCTACAAAAAGATAAATATAATATGTAATTCCCATAGCCGCTGGAAATTGAAGTGAAAATCGCCTTCAGAAAGGAGCGAGCTATGACTAAAACTTCAAATTTTCTTCTTCAATAAACCTAATCCACAGTTTTTAAAATATTTTTACAAATTAACAAAATTTACGTAACAAAATGTAAGAAATCACAAGAGAAAAATATAATTTTAGGCACTACATTTAACTTATTAAAAGAACGGATCAAAAATTCTCAAAATCGAGTTAAGCTGCTATGTTTGATACCACCGATATACCATATGTATTATATGGATGTTTACAAAATTATAATGTACACAATACTTATTCCAAAATGTTATATATTTACTATCTACTATCAGCGCTTAACCTTTTAGCCAATCAGTAGACCATAACAAAAAAAATAATTAAAATATTACTTAAAGTTGCAAAGTAGTTCAAATTTAAACCATTACAATCTATCGCGTATGCCTTGTGCGCGTGCCTTTCTAAGCGATTAATGAGGTGGTCCAAAGAAATTGAACGCATTTCACTTCAGGTCGAATAAACAGACAAAACAGGTGAAAATCTGCAAAATGTTTCTTCCGAAGATAAATGAGTTGCAAAAATAAGATTTATCCATATAAATTATATACATATATACAAGCGAACGAACACCCGAATAATAACATATATGAAAAAGTTGTATGCTAGCGTGATGTGTTTGCCGCCTGCGCGAGATCTAACAGCGCTAGTCTGTTGACTTAAATTATAGCTGCCACTCAGCCGCACCACATATATCACTTAATAGCTCTAATTTCAGCTTCACCATAAGCTCGCTATGGTTTGTGTTATGTAAATCGAAAGTTTGCCTGTCAGCTCTGGAGTTGAAAATTCATTTACATATATATCTTCAATGTGTGTTTTACATAATTTTCCCTCACTCAATTATGAACACTTTAATGTGTGTCGGACTCAATTAAAACTCACCGTTTTTCATCTTTTGGCGTCGGCAGCGGAATAAATGCTGAGCGCGAATGATGCGTATATGTGAATATGTGTTCCGAGGTAATGAACTATAACACTTTATAAGTGCTTATGTAAATTGCATAAGAGCTTAAAAGAAAATATAGACTCTAGCTAGATGCAAATTGAGATTGAATAACATACTCGTATTAACAAGGAAGAGTGATTAAAAAAATTAAATTGAAATAGAAATAGAAATAAAAACATATACTATTTTTTATTGAGTATAATTTAAAATTTGCTTAAGAAATCATTTTCATCATCATCATTTTATCATGCTAGAAATATTTTAGTAATTTTTTTTTTTGCTTACATTTAACATTGCATTACCACAAATATAATATTTTTTTTTAATTTTGTAATTTCGTTAGTTTTTTCTAGCAGTTAAGAACAGGAAAATGTATGAAACATGAGAATAATTTTTAACAATAAACATCTAAAAGTTAAAGCAAAGCTATAGCACCTCTTATATACTGTTTCCTTACGCTACTGCAGCTCAATAATTTATTTGCTACATTGTTAGGTGTGTTATTTCCGCGAAAATATGAGTTACAAATTATATTGTGCTTAATTTTGGTTTGTAATGTTATATTAGCTATATATTTGGATACATTTTAAATAATTTTTTTTAGTAAAAGTGAAACCCTTACTCAATTTAAGAAATTTCTATTGAAGCTAGCGGGTGTAACACATTTGAAACATTACATCAAGATGTATTAGACTGCTTTATTTCTGATATATATTAAATACAAAATTTCTTTGCGTTTTTCAGTGTCAGTTCAGGCTGCCACCTGATTTAAAATATTGAATCAACAAATTTAAAAGATTTAAAAACACTGCATATTGTAGAGGCTTCAGAAGGCTTACAGTTAAAAATGTTTTGAAGTATTGCCACCTTTAAATAAAATAAAAGATTCAAAATTTACATGAAAATTTGTTCATTATAATATGCATATAATTGAAAATATTTTTAGAAGGAAAATAACTTCAAATTACCTAATAAAATAAGTCTAATATGGCAATTTAAGCATTAAACTGAACAGTAAGTGTTGCCATCTTTTAAAAAATATTCATATGTGGAATTAAATTATATTATAAATGCATTATTACAATTTGAAAATGGTTTAAAATAAATAATTTTTTTTCTGCTATTTTATTCAATTGAATTAATAAAATAAATCAAATATGGCAATGCCATTTGCTTCCATGCATATCGAAATCAGAAAGGTTTCCGTCGGACGTAAGTGAGTAGTATTGCCATCTGCTTGACATATTCAATACAAGCAAATAGGTCACATAAATGCGAAAGTATAAGATGTGTCGATGGTGTATCACACTTCAGTTGTCACCAACCTAACATATCACTGTAAATTACTGTAATAACAAATACAAACTATTTTTAAAGTTCAAAAAAAGTTTGTTTGTATATATCCCTATGTGTATGAATTCAATGCTTAGGAAATTGATATTTAGAAATTTAACATCAATACAGGGAGCGCCTTGGACCATTGACGAGATCAAGGCACACATTTATGTCCAAATCATAGCTGTGCCCGCAGACTTGATAAGACTAAAGGAAAACGTAGCAAAAAGAGCTTGGCGACCACATAGTCAATGCTTTATACAAAAAGAGATTATTTTTTTACTTCTTACTACTCACAACAAGATTACACCAGCTTACACGATTGGGGGCTGTGTGTCAAAAAATAGTTCAAATAAATTTTAAACGCCTAAACTAAAAAAAAATACTTCAAACAGGAAGGCGGTTATTCAATATTTATACACCGGCATAAAACAATTACACTTACAGGTTGCGGAAAGTGAAAAACAGTTTATACAAAAGAAAAATATTGCCTAAAATTAAAAAAAAAATTTTTGAACTTTCATTCACTTACAAAAAAATCAATGTTCCGTTAGATCTTTATATTCCAATATCTTATGTATATATATAACAAAAAAAAAACTCCCGTCACCTTAATCCGTTGCGTCAATGTCACCTCATTAATTGCACACAATCGAATTCAAAACCATTGGCGCATCAGTGATGACGAACCTGAACCAGCAGCTTCACAGCGCAGCTCTAGCAAGATCATTAGCCAATTGGTGGTTACTCATATGAATAAACAGGCCGAGAGTAAAAGTGTAATAATTTCAACTGCTTTCAAAAGAAGCTAAAAATAACCGAATAACTTGCAGCCCGCAAACACAAACATATACAAACCAACAAATACATATGTATAGATGTATGTATATAAACAGCAAGGTATGTTTTTGTTGTTGTAATGCGGTTGCAGTTTCTACCTGCACACGGGCGTGCATTTGAATTACCATTGTGAAGCCATGAAAATTGCCACAAAGTTTCACAGTCACTTTCATTATATTTTCACCAATTTTCTTGCCGCTTTTCGGCGTTCAATTGGAATTTGTGTTCGCTTCGAAACTGGTTCTAAGCCACATTTTTCCACAAACACCAATGGCAGATTAATCTTGTTAAGCGCTTCTTTAATTTAGACAGTCACACTTTAATCACACCTGCGAAAAACCAAGTTTTTCCAATTTTTTTCATTGTGCGTGAGGAGAAATGCATGGATTTCTCATTGCCTATCAGAGTGTCAGTAGTTAATAAAATTTTAATTATTAGCTATCAAATTAAACAGCCTGAAGCTAATTCAACACGAAGCGTTTATTCCGTTTCTTACTGGCTTTTTTTGTTGTTGCTGCGTTGCATTGCATATACATTTCTCTTTTTAACTGTCTGTTTAGCATAATTTGTTATTTGTTTTGCTTTTTAAGACAAATTGTTTTCATTACTTTTGTTTGCATTGAAAGCGATGAGCTCGAAACTTTGTTGCGTTCGCTCCACTCAAAATTAAAGTTAACGCCGAATTTTCAACTATATAAACGTCAATCAGCAAATAGAGCTGCACTAACTACTTTGCTGATTGGTGTTTCTATGGCTGAAAATTAAAGTGGGAAAATGTGATTATTTCAACATAAAATGTTCATGAAATAAACTAATAAACTCAATACAAGATTTTAAGCCTAAAATTATTACAATGATATCCGATTTCATTTGAAAAATTAGTTATTGGTTTGAGCGTGAGATATCAGAATCTTATTGTTGTCAAAAGAAAGAAAGATTTGCGAATTCCAATTTTCCTCCGCATACAGGGTTCTTATTAGTAGTAGTCTTGTCCTAACAGAAGTATTTTAACTCTTAGTCGGTGCGCACGAAGGTCGGGTCTTAAGTAATCTGAAAGAACACTAATTTGTATACGAACAGGGACTATCAACTCTGCAGCATTTCGCAAAATTATTTAGAGAACTTTATATGCCACAACAACAACAATAACAACAGTTATTACAAAAAAAAAAAAGACTTTTTTAAGCTGAAATCCGACCCACCAAATTTTCTGTAAAGTGGCACTTTCAGTATTTTCTATATATAAGACTACTTTTATTGTATTCTATATTAATCTGGCCATTTAAATATAAAAGATATAAAAAAATTAAATAAAAATTATTCAGTATTTACATATATACCTGTTAGAGCCTATTCTTATTAAGTATTATAATATTCTTCAAAGGCCACCTAGTTGACAAAAAAAATACAATGAATTCTATTTAACCCCAATTCAAACAAAAAGCTCTTTAAAATATTTATTGTAAAATATGTCAAACAACTGTAACTGACGTAGGCACTACCACAAAAGCCTCAAGCAAGATCAATCATTCTGCGCTTGGAATGAAATGTAAAATATGTAAAAAATGTAAAAAATGTAGAAAGATAGAAAGTAAGCTTTCTGCCAATGTCACTCAACTCTACACTCAATGGAGCGCAAACTTGAAGCGGTGCGCATGCGCGCTCACTGCCGAGTGGCGTAAACTGCACAAATAAACATTTGCATGTGTGTATGCGTGATACACTTAATATTTTTGAAAGATTTTTTTTGATTGCGGTGAGGTGTGTAATATGTCATGCATTATCGTTGTTTAATTGTCGTAAAAACGCTGCACAGACGAATGAGTGGAAATATATTTTCAATATTTTGAGCATTCAAAATGACTTTTGCTTATGCAGTTTAAGTAATGGCTTTGATTCATGTATTTTATGATTCTATTTCTTGATCTTAAATACAGTTTTTTAAAACTGTGTCGATTATTTTAATATAAAGGCTGACGAAAAAAATTTTTTGTTTTAATATTTTCTCAACATCAATATCAAATCTGTACTGCTTACATAATTCACTTATTTGACCTCTTACAAATACTTCACTACTTCAATTGTAAATAATTTGAATTTCAACTCCTTTTAATTTTATTTTTGCTTTATGTCATAATATTTCAACCGATAACCTAAGGTCATTAAATTTCATTTCCTCTCATTCCATTTCTGGCTGCTTCACATCATTTCTATTTCACTTAATTGATCATGTGCTTTACTTTATTTGCGCCCCGCTTGCCCCTTTAGCGCTAATAACCGCTCCTTTGATTCATTAACACTTACTTTCCACATTCGGTGGCGCTTACCACATACAACTACTAATTGGCATTACATTTTCGTTTCACAAATTTTTATTTTCATCATTAAAATGTAAAACGCATGATTTATACAGCTTTTCACTAGGTCTTAATTAATAGAGCAGAACAGAATAGAACTCATATTTATCATAACTAAAAATTTTTTTGTCAAATTTTGTACATACGGATTACATTTCATTTTCATTAAGCAATAATTTCTTATTTTAAAATTCAATTTTATTTTCTTTTTAATATATTTTAGAGGAATTTTATTTTCAATACAGCTTTTTAATTTAGTTTTCTTTTAGTGATTTGTGTATGAGTTATTTTTTTAAGAAAATTTCTTGTATTACTCAAGTGATTATTATTTCATTTTATTTTATCTAATTTCATTCCCTTATTTTATGATATTTAATGTACCTGAATTCTATTTCATTTTATTTTACATTATATAAATTTTTTTACTTTATTTCTGGCAAGTTCGCACTTAATAATCTATAGTTATTTAAAATGAGTTTTTTAATAATAATAAAAATACCTACTTTGTTAGAAACTTTTTTTGAAACACAATAAAATTACTTTTATTTATTTCAAATTAATTTAATATTGAATTTTTTCTTATTAAAATTATTTTAAGGTAAGGAAAATGCTTCTTTTAATTTTTAGTAATATAAAAAATATTTGTTTGGCACAACTTCGATGATTTTTTAATTAATTCTTTACTTTTTTCCAATTCTCACTTTTGCATAATTCATATATCGCAACAAGAATTTCTTTTATTTATATATTTTAATTTATAAAATAATTTTTTTTCTTGCTGCATTACACAGTTCACAACCTCACTTAGCAACTCAATTTGACCTACTTTTGTTGGTTTGTACAATATCTGCATAAGTCATTAATCAGTTAAACAGTGTTGTTATTGTGGTTTTTTTTTTTAATTTAATAAGTTGAGTAGGCTCTTACCACAAACCTTACCATTTTCCCGTTAACTTTTCTTACACTTAAGTAGCTTTTTAATTAACATTTTATAAGACTCTCTTTAAAAATTTAATGAAAAATAATATGCGTTTTTTTTTGCATTACTTCGTGAATTTAATTAACGACCTTTTGACTTGAAATCTGTGCTAAAGAAATCGCAGTTGATTTAGTTGACGTCGAATAAGAAGATTTACTGTTAGGAAGCTCAGCTTTGCAACCTATATTTTGCAGCTATCGAACGATAAAAAGTCTCACTTTATATATATTTTGTGCACTGCAAATATTTAAATGAAAATCATTATTGAAAAATTAATTAACGTTTTTTTTTTTATTGAGAAGACATTTAAGCAGTGTGCAGCAAACAACAATTAAACACATTACAAGTGCAGACAATACTACCAAACTCAGTACTCTCAGTTTTTGTGCCCAACTTCATTTTACAAAAATTTTTTCATTTGCCCTTTTTATTTTTTTTTTCTTTTTTTTGGATTTTTTATTAAATTTCGCGTTGAAGAAATATGAGTACCAAATTCCATAGCGCACTTAATGTGATTAAGAGCAGCGCATTGAGTCTCAAAAGCAATGTAATGCAACTTAAAACACATATTGCAAGTATTTTTACTATTTACAATAACAACAACAATGCAAGCAATAATTTTATATCACTTTGTTTGAGAGTTATGCACTTTGGTAATGATACGCCGCTTTGTAACTAAGTACCACATAAGTACTTTCGATTACGACGCTGTTTATTTTATGATTTTTGAAGACTGTAAATATTGCACACCTCAAATAAAGTGAGCATGAGGTAATGCATGCATATGTACTATTATTTTTGTTAAATTATGCGACTAAATATTAAAAATATTATAAAAGGAAACCAGATGTTACCGAAATTACATAAATTTGAGCTTTTAAAGCTTGCGTATATTTTTTAACTAAGCGTTATAACTTCTGATAAAAAACTATTAAAACTACTAAATAAACTATTAAATTCTTTATCTATACAAATAAAAGAAAATCGGATTACTTACACCATTTATAACTCAAGAACTGTTTTTCTTTTTAGATTAAGTTTTTTTAAGATTTTAATTATCCCTGATTTGTGTAATTTGTCTTCACCCCGAATAGCAGAATAACTATTAAAATATATTATCAGAAAAATTCACTTAAAAAAACTTAATCCAAAGAGTTATCCAATTACTTAGTAAAAACTCGAATCGAATTGTAAACAAAAATAAAAAAAGAAAAATGCCAACACTTTTCAAATTGTTTGGTCTCAACAATTACTTTGCTGAACGATACAAAGTTCGCCGGGTCAGCCGGTCGGTATATAGTTATTTATACAAATGAGACCCAAAACTAAAACCGAATTTCTTTGAAATGTATTTCACTTCAACAATAATTACATAATGATAATGGTGGTGTTGCTGATTAGCAACCGTAAGTGCAAAAGCAGAATTGCCAAATCATTGGAAAAAGCTTAACTCAATAAATGAAATTAATATATTTTTCGTTGCACAAAAGAGATCCCAAATAGCCCAATCAGCTGTGTGAACGCTGGTGTTTTTCTGCTGCTCACACGTTTTCTTCGATTCCGCCATCTCTCACTCTCTTTTATTTTGCGTATGTTTTTGTTGCTTTTGATGCTTCATGCCCATAACTATTCCCTGCGCTAATGTCTCTTGCCCCACCACTTGCCTTCGCGGCCAACTGCGCTACACAAACACAAACATATGAGTTGCGCATGCGCATTAAACTTTCACTTCTGCAAAAGTAAACACACGAATGTCAGGCAAGACTTTTTATAGGAAGAAAAAAATAGCAAAAAAATGTTGTTGCTGGAAATTACTTGGTAAGCGCAACGTCACAAATGAGCGCAAATATTTGCACGAATGATCAAACATCAGCTTTGAAGTTAAAACGCTGTGAAGTGATGACTGCACTGGGGCTGCACTGAGTTAAAGTAATAGCAATTCATTTATTATAAAATATATATTTATGTTTACTGATAACAGTTGCAAAATGTGTTTGCTGTGCGACGAAAAAATTGCATAAAAAGTTGTGTATATAATTTGTGAAAAATTAAGGAAGATGGCTAATGAGTCGCAAATTTGATGGGTGATTTGTTAAATAAAGTCGCATTTACAGCGTGAAGCTTTTTTACGCCATTACCGGAGTTACTAGAAGCATTGCGAAAGGGAAAACAAAATAAATGTTAAATTTTTGCTGTTACTCTCTTTGGTGAATTGAAAATCACTAACACGAGTAAATAAAAATAAATTTGTGTTAGTGGTTAGATAACCTTTTTTAAAATGTAATTTTTTTTTATTAAAGTATTATAATACCCTTTTAGAGGAAGTTAAACCTGACTACAAAAACAAATTATTTTTAGCGCTTAATTCATTCCCTTTTGTTTTCCGGCCACCAATTAAGCGTATTCGCTGCTTTCCAAGTACTGGCGAATCGTACAAACAACTGCTGTAAATCCAAGAGACCGCCATGATCAGGCATAAATAGTGTAGCAAGCGATTAAACTACATTAAAGTGAACGCATAGAACTCGCTAACTTGTTGTTTGTTGTTGCTTTCACATGGAAAGATTTTTACAAGCGAGCAAAGCTCAAACATAACATAATAGAGCAGTGACGAATCGAAGACGGCTTTTATATCAACAAACAAAAAAAACTTTCATGTAATAGCAAATACTCATAAATTTATCTTGTCTTCGCTTACTCCTACTAACATATTTTCTTAACTTTTATTCGTCTCAGAAATAACATTTTCAAATACACATTTTCCCTTTTCATGAACTTCACACCTAATTGCACTTAAATTAGAGCTTGCCACTTGGTAATTAGTAAACTGTTTGCTTTAACAGTTAAAAGCATTAATTATTCGGCAAATATAACAGTGGCATGTGAATTGAACAAATGCCAAATAAGCAAAAAAATCGTCGCTTTACGCTAACGATATACAAAAACAAATATAACGATTGCTTAAACTAGCACAACGAATAGCACGTTGCTTTTGTTGTTATTTTGTCAATTCATTCGGAATGAAAATGAAAGTTATGAAAAATTTTCTGGCTAATCATGTGGGTGCAGAAATCGAAACAATTCTTAAGCTTTCAAAAATTTTGTGTCTGCTTAACTGTATCTGTTTAGCTTTCTTTCTTGTTTTCCGCCAACAAGATTTTAAGTTTTTTGTTAGTTTTGTTCATTCTTTTGCATTGCTATGCTATGAAAAAACATTTCTTTTCAAAATTTTCTAAAGGAAAGCTGTGAGCGTGCCTCGAGATGGGCTCAAACGATCAATTTCTCGGGTAACAGCTGAACGCGCAAACCATTAGTTCCACGGACTCTGTATATAAATCGTATAATGTAACAGTTCTGGAACTTAATAAATTTAACGTGTTTGGAATGTAAGATAAAAAACACACAATGACATCTTAATTTTTTTAATTTTTCTCTTATTCGAACCCCTTTATTACTCTACGCTGTAGTATAAGCCGCAGTGATTTCCAAATTTACTTAAATTTACGATGTGATAACAAAAATTATTCAAAACCGTGGTATTTTTCAAGTTTTCTCATAAAATATTAGTGAAAATAAAAGTATTATATATCTAATTTAACGAAATTTTAATTTATATTAATTTAACTATGCTTTCGAAATTTAACTAAATCAAAAGCTTATCTTGTATTAGAAGATTGAAATCGTAAAGATATATATATGACATATGTAATTTTTTTTTTTTTTTAAAACTGATGAAAAAGAGCTTGCGAACTATTTGAAATATATATATAGAAAAATATGGGGAAAAATTAAATAAATTGATAAGTAATAATATCGCTTCTTTATAGTGACGTTTGAAAAAGTTTGTCATAGAAAAATTTCATGAGAATGGTTGCCACTTTTTTTTAAATATATGATGTAATAAAATTTTAAATTACTGTGTGAGAGTGTCGTAATAAAGAGTTTTAATAAGGTTTATCAATGAAAAATTTCTTGAAGAGGGTTACCACTTGTTTAAAAATTTAAATACAATTAAAATGCGATAAAAAGTTATAAATATATATATAAATATATTAAATATAATCTTGAATATATATTTAAGAGAGTTCACAGTTGTAAATATTCTTGAGATGTGTTGCCACCGAAAAGTTTAATTCCATTGTCTCAACCAAATCAACCAATCAATAACCAAAATATCAAAATACGGGTATCAAATGAGAGGTATTTCGAAAGATTTTGGTTTAAAAATAATTTGAAAGATCTATCTTCAAAATAAAAATATGAATATCCAATAATATTGAAATTAAATGATATATTAAGATAGAGGCTATTTTAAAATTTGTTTGAAAGCAAACAGGAAGATTTTCTGAAAATTTATTCTGTTTTTGTAATATAGTAATTTTTGAAATATAGTTAACATACAAATGCAGAAATATTGTGATACAATACATAAAAAATGTTAAAATAACAGACCAACGCTGCTTCAAAAAAAGAGACTTCATCGAACAATCAATTTTTAACATGTATAGAATAACAGGATAATTTTGTTCGGTGGTAGAACCCGGCGTGGCATATAGCGCGTACAGAAGATGGCTTCTTGACTGTTCTTCTGATTACCATCTAGTATACTTCATAAGTACTTGTAAGTACTTCACCTTCCATATTTTGTTACTGCTTCCATATTATTACTTAATAATAGAA